>CM076576.1:567913835-568513835 GCA_034641835.2 Pinus albicaulis
CCCCGAAGCTAAGGGTGAAACCAGAAATAACCTTACCAGGGCAGGCACTCGAAGTCCCCCGAGGCTAAGGGTGAGATCTCCGACCGGAGACACTCGGTTGCACTAAACAGTGCTGCAGACCAACTAAACAACCGGCGTGCTGAAGCAGACAGAAGTCTAGCTCTCAATATCAATATCAAATCATGCATGCCCAAATGAGGTGAGAACCCCACCTTTTATAATGCTAAACTCCCTCCAAAACCTTAACTGCGTCCTCACTCTCCTTGGCCTGCGCAGTTAACCTTGGGTCAGCCTGATGCCTCCCCATCATACTCATGTGGACCCCCAAGGCCCCCTTTCTAAGTTATAACGTCCATCAACTAGGAAAAGAACACTCTATTTATAAAGTGAGGTGACTAAAGTGAGGTGACCCCTCTTATTTCTCACTTTATTTATTACTTCTAGTTAAAGCGGAAAAATTAAACAAAAATGAAATATTCCAATTAGCAAAGCTAATTGGGAATATTACACATTTGGACATGCATGATATGATATGTACTCAACACCCAACACCCAACATTTTCAACAATTTCTTTGCCTCTTCGCAGCTACTAGGCAAGATATTATCACTCGGAAGAACCTTATCTTTGAATAAACTGTAGTTGGTGATCATGGACAATATTAAATGTACATTAATGTCGATATAATTATTAACGTTCATAAAACTGAACATTTGTAATGTTCATTGTGTGATTATATTTCTCAAAATATAAGGGAGGACTTTATGATAACTTACCTCAAAATTTCCGACAAACATGCATTCGACAAGCTAAACTTTGCTTTCAAGTTGTACAGTAACATCGTTGTCCCCAACTAGGTAGACTTTGACTGACCGCCAGGTCCAAAGAGAGGGGTGGTGGAAGCAAATTTAAGGCTTTTAAAAAAGGTGTCAGTGCTATGACCATCATCCCCTAGTTGATCATCGTTATGGAATGCGTCTAACAACATTGTCTCCATGGCAGTCGTATCCCTTAATTAATCATCCATACCAACCTCTATTTGATTACCTCCATTTCCAGCTTGTGAAGAACTACTATTGTTGTAGTCATTCCTAATTGGTGAATCTGGACGTAGTGGGAATTGAATATGTGGTTGATTCAACCATTCTTGGTATCGTTCCTCTCCGATTTTTTCTCTTAATTCATCCTTCTCTCAATTTGACATTGTCGTGGGGTGCAACGAAATATGGTAGGTAGGTCGCTCATCATCACTAGAATCCTAATAATTTCAAAAATTATATTTAAACATGATTAGTACAAAATCTATGATATCAATTAATAAGCACATCGACAATGCATGATTAATTGGTTTGACGTTGAAATAAATACATTAATATACCAAAAATTTATTATTATATCATTTTCCCAGGATTGTGGCTAGAATATGAAATATTGTTACAACTGGCAGGGTGAAGCGGTTTTCCATTTTCATCTACCAAATGCAACTTGCAATATGGTGCTCCTGATAAGAGCTTCCAACGTTTTAGAGCTGTTTGAATATTTTGTGCATCTGAACTCAATTCTGAATCTGCATGAACCTGCAAATTTATATACATTATAAATTTTATTAAGCTGATTTACATGGATAAAAAACATAAATTCAATTAGATAATGAAAATATAAAGAATATCTGAAGTAAATCTTACGACTTGAGATGGATAGGGGGAACTCCGTGATGGACTTTGAGAAATAATATGGAACAAGCTAGATTTTGAAGAATTGTCCATTCGATATAATTATGATATTTGCTACCGTCATTTAAGCAAAATCAACAATAATTTTTGGTATACAAACCTAAAAGTAATTTCAGTGCCTTAAAAATGGACATATTGTTATCGGTGCTAATGTACAGATAACCGCACCAGTGCATTTTAGTTACTGCGCATTGGTGCAGTGTTATTAATTAATGCACCAGTGCCAAATAACTGCAAATAAAAAAAGCACAAATTCAATTTTTTTTAAGTGAAAAAAAAGCGGTAAATTGAAAAATGGGCAGAAAAATATTTTCGAAAATCTAATTTCATAAAAAAGTTCTTTAAATAGTAAACACTTTTCATTATTTCATTATTTTTACAAAAAATTTCAAGGAGAGATTTGCACAAGACATACCTAGAGCAAGAGAGCACGAGAGAACTGTGCAGCAACGAAATAATTTTGAACAAAACTGTTGACACCTAATCCTAAGGGATTGGGTGAGATTGTATATTATTGTAAATTAGTAAATAAGGAATGCCAAGAGACATTGGGAAGTGAATCCCAATAGTATCGCCTCCATGTATAAGTACACACACAATCTCCATCTAATTCATATTCAGTTTTGCGGAGTTACCTCCTGGTCTGACATGGTATCAGAGCCACCCCCTTTTTGTCATTCCTGCCCTTGGTGTAACGCGCTCCTTTCTATGTTCTACATTTTTGCAGACTGTCACTATGCATTCAGATTTGTTTACTGCTCCTACTGCATTCAAAATTTTTGTTGCATTCTAGCTTCTCCTAGTAGACTTGCCTCTTTGCCTTTGCTCCTTCTACAACTCTGAAAAAAAAAATCTGCATTCTGCTTTCACAGCATACATCATTTTTTTGAGCAAATTCTGTTATCATTTTTTCCACACAACTGTGCAAATTCTGCTCCAAATTTTTTATGGTCGTTCCCCTGGCAGCTCACTCCCTACATGCTGCCTCTCTCTTCTCACAATCGTTCATTTCCTTGCCTCACCATTCCCCCTCATGCCCCCTCTCCCCTACCCATTCCCTCTCGTCGCTTGTCGCTCTCCATCCCTCACACCCCGTCCCCACACTCCCCACCCCCTCACGGCCCTCCCCATCCTCTCCCTCACATCCCATCCCTACTCTCCCCACCCCCTCGCGATTCTACCCACCCCTCCCTCACACCCTGTCCCTGCTCTCCCCACCCCTCCCTCACACCCTGTCCCCATAGACACTCCCCCATCCTTCACCTCACCCCACCCCTCCCCTCGGTCTGTCCTCCCTCCCCTCCCCTCGTCTTGTCCTCCCTTGGCCTGTGATCCCTCCCCACCATTGGGCTCCTCCCAACATCCTTTTTTTTACAGTAAATACCTCCCCCCAAAAATGCCTCCCTAGAAAATACCTCCCCCCAAAAAATACCTCCCCAGTAAATACCCCCCCCCCCCCCAAAAAAAAAGACTCCCCCAATAAATACCCCTAGCAAATACCTCCCCCAAATAAGCCCTCCCTCAGATAATACCTTTGCCTTTTTTTTTCCCAATTTTTTTTTTTTTTTTACAGTTTTTTTTTTTAAAGTGCAGAATTTAAACCAGAATTGAGTATTTTATTATTATTATTATTTTATTTATTTATTTATTTATTTTTTATTGTATTTTTTTTATTTATTTTTTAACCGTGGCAACAAAGTGGGTTTTTTTTCTCAGGAATAATAAAGCACATGAATCCGCTCATTATGTTGTAGCACATTGTAACAATGGAGTAACTGAAGACTTGCTTGATGTTTCATTTAATTCTTGGAGAAATGATTGGTTGCTAGATTCAGGAGCAACATGTCACATGGCGTTTAGAAAATATTTTTTTGAATAATTTACTGACAAAGTTGATGGAGAAGTATACTTCGCATATAAATCCAAACTCAAGCCATCAGGGCTTGGCACAATCAGGCTTAAGTTGCCTGGTCTTCCAGATCATCTTCTACATGAGGTTCTATACCTCCCTGATTTGAGAAGAAAATTGTTGTCCTTAGTCCACATCCGCCAGCAAGAACACTCCATTCACATTTTTTATGGAAAGGATGAGGTCAGAAATGCATCAGATTGCTCACTTGTCATGGAGGGAATAGAAGAAGGAAGACTCCTCAAGCTGCAAGGTTCTTCTGCTCATGCACAAAAATTTTCATTCAGTTCACATCATAATGAAGGTACATTCCTATCAAGTATTTTATGTAGGGAAAATTTTAGGGGCTAATATTCGTAAGTGGGCTAATTTTCCATGTTTTTTCCAAAAAAAATATTCACTAATTTCCATTTTTTCCTAAAAATGATTCGCCAAAATTTTACAATACAAAATTATTTTACCTTAACAATCGCCAAAAATTTATATAGAATGATATAAAATCATTGGAAATATAAATATTTTGACAAAAATATCACCACGAATTTTACAGTTTGCATATTAGGGACTAGTAAGATTCACCAAGGTTTCTAAGCTTTAAGATAAATTTCCTTCCTTAAAATTTTCCCTGTTTATCGCATGCTATATTTGGACACTTAAACTATGAAAAGCTTCGATTGTTGAAGAAAAATGGTGTTACTGGATTGCCTACAATTCGTAGGAAACTTAAGCAATGTGATTCTTGTATTCTAGGAAAGCATAGCAAATAACCATTTCATGATTCACGTTCCATAGCACATAGAAAAATTGAGCTTATTCATTCATATTTATGTGGGCTTATGTCTGTTGCTTCTGCAAATGGAAATAAATATATGATGATATTTATTGATGATTACGCCATAATGTGTTGGGTTTATTTATTGAAGAACAAATCTGATGCTTTTGAAACATTCAAGAATTTTCATGCATGGATTGAAATGATGCACAAACTCATATTGGCTCTTTGCGCACTGATAATGGAAAAGAATACACTTCAAACGAATTTGAAAACTATCTTCATCAACATGGGATCAAACATAAAACAACTATGCCCTATAATCCCCAACAGAAGGGTGTAGCTAAAAGAATGAACAAGACAAATTTAAATATGGTTCGCTCCATGATGTTTTTTAAGAATGTAAAATTGATGTTTTGGGTTGATGCAGTTCTATGTGTTGTATACATAAGAATAAGTGTCCTTAAAATTCAATCAGAAAAAAAAAAACTCCTTATAAAATGTGGCATGGCCACATTCCTTCAGTAAATCACTTTAGGGTCTTTGGTTCCACCTGCTATGCTTTGATACCTAAGGTACAAAGGAATAAACTTGGTGCTAGAAGTCAAAAATGTATCTTCTTGGGGTATTCCAATACCTCCAAAGGATATCGTCTCTATGATGAAGTCAATAAGAAGTTTGTAGTAGCAAGAGATGTCATATTCCTTGAATCTTCCAAGACTAACAATGTTGTTGAGTGGCAACTTGATCGCTTGTATAGATTCACACATGGAAAGTCTTTTCAAGAATTTGATAATCAAATTCCACGTCTTGAAGGGGGGATTCCTATACTGAATCAATCTGTAGAATCATCTTCCAAAGCACTCTCTCCCCCACATGAAGAGCCAACCACGGATGACACCTTGAACGATGTGATTGAAAGGATTGAGAGATTGAATCTTGATTCAATTCCAACTCGGTCAAATAAGTAGCCTGGGCCATCTCAGAAAGGTCCCTCAAAATGGCTGATAAATTAGACACTAGAAAACGTTCGTCCCGATGAGGTTGGAAAGACACGAACAAGAAGTTACACCATACAAAATGGAGGTGACATAGATAATTCTGATTCACCTATTGATATCGATATTTCTTATAACTGTGAATTGAATTTGTCTATAGATCATGAACCAACTTCCTTCAAAGAAGCCACTTCTCATGTTGAATGGAATGAAGCAATGAAAAAGGAGTATGATGCCTTGATACAGAATGGCACTTGGAAGTTGGTTGATCCTCCTTTGGGAGCCAAATCAATTGGCTGCAAGTGGGTCTACAAGAACAAGTACAAAGCAAATGGCTCACTTGACAAGCACAAATCTAGGCTTGTGGCAAAAGGTTTTGCACATAAATAAGGGGTCGATTATGAAGAAAATTCCCCCCCCACAGCAAAATGGGCCACCATATGGACACTCTTTGCCCTAGCAGCTCGAAAGGGATGGAAAGTCCATCAGATGGATGCAAAAAACGCCTTTTTGAATGGAGATCTAAAGGAGAAAGTTTTTATGTCCCAACGAGAAGGATTTGTTGTGAACGACCAAGAACACAAAGTATGAAAACTTATAAAATACTTGTAACGCCTCAAGCAAGCACCGCGAGCCTGGTATGAGAAATTAACAAAGCATATTCTGAAACTTGACTTCAAGCATTTTGATCTTGATGATGCAACTTTGTTTGTTAAGAAAGTTGGAAAAACAATTATACATCTTGTGGTGTATGTAGATGATATTTTGATGACAGGGAAAAAATGAGAGTTATATTGTATCCATAGAGAAAGAATTGAAGAAAGGTTTTGAAATTACTGATTTGGG
Source organism: Pinus albicaulis (assembly GCA_034641835.2). Taxonomy (NCBI): domain Eukaryota; kingdom Viridiplantae; phylum Streptophyta; class Pinopsida; order Pinales; family Pinaceae; genus Pinus; species Pinus albicaulis. The sequence continues at coordinate 567,920,093 of CM076576.1, forward strand.
CTATGTTCACTACTATCTGGGTATTGAAGTAACTCAACATCCAAAATTTATATTCCTTTCTCAAAAGAAGTACATTGGAGATATTTTGAACAAGTTTGGCATGGATGAATGCAATCCCTTAACCACTCCAATGGAACAAAACTTGAAGCTCACATCCATTGAAGGGAAGGAATTCGAGGATGCAACGAAGTATAGACAACTTGTAGGAAGTATTATCTACCTGACTACCACCAGACCAGACATCTCATTTGATGTTGGAATCCTCTCTAGGTTTATGAAAAAACCTTGTGAAGGACATTGGTCTGCTGCAAAAAGAGTTATAAAGTACTTGAAGGGGACTCAAGACTTTGGACTCAAATATACATAGGTAGGCGACTTCAACTTGATCGAATACTCTGATTCAGACTTTGATGGGGACAAAGATATTGGGGTATCTACTTCAGGTTATACCATGAGTCTTGGATTAGGAGTTGTCTCATGGAGATCACGCAAACAATCAGTTCCAACAGATTCCACAACCGAGGAATAACATGTGGCAGCAGTTGAAGCAACAAAGAAAATTGTGTGGCTCAGGAAAATCCTAGAATATTTGCAAATGAAACAAATGCATTCAAAACCACTCATGATCGACAACACTTTTGCAATAAAGTTGGCCAAGAACCCAAAGTTCCATGATCGAACAAAGAAAATTAATACAAAATACCATCTGATTCGACATCATGTTGAGGCCAAAACTATCCATCTACGTCATTGTTCCACAAATGAGTAGACTGCAGACATTTTCACCAAAGCGCTTGGAAGAGAAAAGTTTGAAAAGTTCAGAACGATGCTTGGATTCACCAACATCCCTTCAGATTAAAGGGAGTAATGTTGACACCTAATCCTAAGGGATTGGATGAGATTGTATATTGTTGTAAATTAGTAAATAAGGAAGGCCAAGAGAAATTGGGTAGTGAATCCCAATAGTCTCACCTCCATGTATAAGTACACACACAATCTCCATCTAATTCATCTTCGGTTTTGCGGAGTTACCTCCTAGTCTGACAAGAAATTTTCAGACAATCAAAATTCTAAACATCTGGTGATTCAAACCTTGTAGCATAGAATTTCAAACCATTTGGTGATTAAATTTTATTGTTTTTTTTACATTTTCTGCAGTATTTTTTACGCAGTAAGTAAAAAATTTAAATTTACTGTTCATTTTCAGGAAAAAACAGCCAAAAATCCATTCTTATGCTAAACCATTGATTATTTTTGTTTCTTCCCTTGCTTCTTCATGTTTCTGTGATTTCAGAATTAGGGCTTTTCATTTTATATTTATAGGGTTTGTATATATATATATATATATATATATATATATATATATATATATATATATATATAGGCCTATTGCATCTAACCCACGGGACGACTTGCATAGTTGGATCTCAATCCATGTCGGCCCTTACGTGAATTTTTTTTTAAAATAATTTTTTAATCAGTGCACCCTATGTAAAATATCGCACCGGTGCGTTGTTTTATCATAGTGCATCACGCATGTACTGTTTGATAAAAAAAATTTAAACACACACACACACACATATCCGTGCACCATATGTAAAATAGAGCACCGGTGCGCTATTTCATTATAGCACACCGCGCACGTACTGTTTGACAAAAACAATTATTTATTTTATGTCCGTGTTAATCGGTGGACCGTTTAACATATAACACACTGGGTCTCCTTGTTGACAGAGAGCACCGTACGGTGGTCCCCTATTTTTGCAGTGTGTTTATAATAATATGCTGCACTGCCCCCTCCATGACATCATATGCAACAAAAACTAACACTAGAGGATTTTTATTAATTTGTCTGTGTTAATTGGTGCACTAGTTAACATATAATGCACTGTTTCTCCTTGTTGACAAAGAGCACCGTACGATGTTTCTACTATTTTGGCAGTGCGTTTATAAGAACATACCGCATCGACGTCACACATAATTAAAGGTGCACCGTTTTTTTTTTTTAACCTAAAAATTATATGATTTATTTATAAAATAGATTAATGAATGGTATGGTAAAGGTTTCATATTGATAAAGAAATGACTGACAAGAGATCAAGTAATAAAAATACTGATAGCACATCAAGAAAAGAAAAAAAGGCAAGTTCTTTGTAAATTATTTACAAAAATTATTAATTTTGAACTATATGTATTGTTTACTGTGTATTATGCAGAGCCACAAAATGACGAAGCTTGATAAAATTATTTTTGATCTAGGACCAGAAGAGAGTAAAAGCTTGATGGAAAAATTGCAAAAGGATGAATCAGGTGAATGAAAAAATACTATCGATCCAATATGTGTTTCTTTTTTTAATTTTCATTAATAATATACTTAAAAATATTAGCTAACATGTTTCAATCAATCTATTAATTCACACATGTTTAATGTTCTATAGGGACCATCAACTCATAAAAGGAATGTTGTTCTAAGAAAAGAAAAGAAAAACAAAACATGTAAATGAAAATGAATTGCTCCTTGGCTCATCTGGAGTGGTGTTGGAGGTTAACGAAAGGGGAAAAAACTTTTACAAAACTTTGAGGGATCTAGTGGAACGAATGTATAGACGTTCTTTCGACTTACGATACAAAAATCAATCCAATGATTCCAAGAACCAAATTTTATCTAAACTACAAGATGAGAATCCAGAGAATTAGTCAATGAGACATGTCAGACTTTTAATAACAAAAATGTACAACAATAAAAAAGAAGGAATGAAAAAGTAATATTCCTTTAAATGTTTTTTCTAGAATTATATGTATATATTACTAGAAAGCAATCATTTTTAAATATCACTTTTGTTATATTTAATTTTCATATATCAATATTAAATAGTTTATTGTCATGTTACATCTTCAGGAAGATTGTGAAAATCTCAAAGGATGAACGAGTTGATATCAGAAATATGCCAGTAGGAATGTCCAAAAAGGTGTAGAAGGAGATGGTCAAAGAAATTGACATAATTGCATCGCACGAGGATCCATCTCAACAACAATATGCTTCAAATGTAATATGTAATCATTGAATTTTTCGATTAGGTACAATAAATAAACAATTTAGCATTAAATATTAATTTTCAAGTATTTTCTTGCAGAAAAGAAAAGAAAATGGAACCCATTCAACACATAAAAGAGGATGGAAATGAAGAAAGGGTTGATATCTAATTTTGTGAGTAATTGTTACTTCCTTATAACAACTTAACTAGATTTCATTTTTGTATATTTTAAGTTGTTTTACAACAATAATCATTGAATGTCTTCAAATAGGTGCTAACATACAAAGCAGAACCATCAGACGAATTGATTGACATTGGGTTAAATATGGGTTTCCAGTATATGTTGGCATATCAAAAATTAATTGTGGAGTTTGTAAGCATCTATTGATTTTGTTTTACTTAGCTCTGTCTATAATTAATAGAACAAAAAAATCTTTTATATTAAATATATGATTTGTTATGGGGTATAAAACTTGCAGGAAACAAAGTATGGAGTTGCGCCAACAAATGAAATGTTGAAAGATGGCATGAAATTTGGTTTTGAAAGAACGTGTATAGTCCGTAAGTCAATTCTTGCTATGGTACGTCATTTCTTTTCGATTTACATTGATGTATATTATTTAATATTGTGATTTTCATTATTCTCACCAATGTATATACACTCATTAAAATTTATTTTTATGTTTGTAGATGGAAGGTGAAGAAGAAGGAAACAATCAACGCCGTGAAAAAAACATTCCTCAAAATAACCCAAGCCATGGAAGTAGCTCCAGCAGTGACAACAGTTCAAGCGAAGAATGATGATCACTATGTTTGGATATCAAAGCAAGGCATTTTATTTTTTGAAACATTTGTCTGTGAAATCAGAAATTTTGTTTAATGTAATGGACATAGTGTCCCATTGCAAGACAAATGGATACCAATAACTGTACCATTTTGTATGACAAAGAGTGTCTTATTACAATTACAATTCTACAATTTTGCATATATACAATTACAATTAAAATTGTAATTAAAATCATTTCACAATAAATTAAATATTACAATTACAATTAAAATTTTACGAATATTTTACATACAATTACATGGTAACGACCGATTGCATTGTATTTCTCTCTGACTTGGTCAACAACCCAACTGTTGGGGCATATTTTTGGCATATTTTATTTTAAATGATCAGGATAAGGCACACTTTTACCATTCAATCGTCTGAATTCTTTCTTGTCACTACCCATTTCATCCTCTTTTGTTCATACAATGCGACCCATGGTTGTGTGACTTCGGAATTGTAAATAATGAATTTATTGATTGCTTCAATTTCTGCTTTCCCTGATGAAATGAAACCAACATATAGTACATATGAGATCAAAATATACATTATATCAAAGTTCAACATGATTTTTTACTTTGTGTAAATTTTAAAAATTATAAGTCGATTACTCTTTATCAAGCGCCTTTTTCCATTTGTTTGGAGCAGCTCCCCTTCTCTTTTGTCTTCATCCCTTTCATCATCCCAAATCACCACATCTAGTCGTTTTTTATCTGCTTGGTGTACTCACTAGCACAAATATAAAGACTTGTACGATATGTACCCCTCTGCCATAGACCCCTTGTGTTTTGCCCTTTGTCGAACAAAACCTTTCAATTTATTCATGTACCTCTCTAAGAAGAACATCCAACAACAAAAAACCACCCCAACTAATTCAACCTCATCTACTAGGTGGATTAGAAGATGAACCTGCAAGTCCATGAAACTCGTTGACAGTTCCTTCTCAAAGATACAAACAATCTCAACTATCTCTTGACGCCACCGTGGAATTCTAGCCACATGAATCTCCTTTGACGTGATCCAATGTAGAAATGTAGATAATTTAGATATGGCACATCCTAGGTCTTGGGGGAGTTCACGTTTCACACACCCACGCACGAACAAATGATAATGACACTGCAACTTTATATACATGTGCAATAATATACAAAATTAGTTATGTTTTATGATCCCTGCATGGGATACAATTTATTAATATAGCAAATAATAAAATCATGCTTTTGAAATTATACGTACTCTTAGAAGATTCAAATGGTCATGCGATTTCAACCCCGACAAACGGTCATACACGGTGAAGTAGCGCCGTAGTGAAGACCCGTATGAAAATGGCACCCTCACACCCATTATAAATTCCTTTGCAAAGAAATATCATATTTTTTAAAAATCCATGGGACATCACCTTCTTTGAAATACCATGAATTAGAGGGACCAACACCTGCCTCTGATCCTGTTCTTTCTAATCGTCTTGACGAATGTTTCTTTTTAGTTTCTGAAGTAATAAGATCTTTCCTAGCAACCAATGTGTCACTTTGTTTCAATGATATGTGCCTCCATAAAGAATATGAAACATTTTTAAATATATGCATGGGATATAATAAATGGGTAATCTTAATATGCTCTCAATATGGGAGGTTATAAAAGATAGATTTCCTTTTCATCCCAATGGGAAATTTCTCAACATAGGTGTCGAAGAATTATGGATCATTGAACATAGGCTCCCCTTTTGAATCGAGCATTTCTATGAACTCCTTCTCCTTCTCTCTCTCATATGCTCTAAGCCATTCAGCTGGAGTTGTTATTGGAGGCCTTTGGGTTCTCTCTCGTTTACCATTGAAATCGGATGCTACTCTTCTATAAGGGTGTTATTCTGGGAGGAATACCCTAGAGAAGAGATATACTGGCTTTCGTAGGTCGTTGGACCATCTAGCTTTCAGAGATGGGTCCACAACATTTACATCCAAAATACCCTTTTGTTACAAGACCTGCAAGATTATTGTATACAATATATATGCATGGTACGTTAAAGAATAGCATGAAGATCAGAAAATTTACAACGAATTAAATAATTAATATGTGAAATAATATTGTTATTTATATAAAAAAATCAATAAACATGTAATTTACCAAAGAAAACTCCTAAGCATGGATAATCATGTGTCGTGTAAGCACATATGCCATACAACGTAAAACTCTTCTCTGTTGTGATGGGTCTTGATACATCGTATACATTTATCCCATCCCATAATTCCTTCAATTCATCTACCAATGGTTGTAAGTAGACATCCATATTCTTCATTTGTCTTCTACGAGGGACTATGAGAGCCAACATAAGATGTTCACTCTTCACGGACAACCATGAGGGGATATTATTATTGATCACTACTACTGGTCAAACACAATAGTTAGTGTTCTGGAGAGAATATGGGTTAACACCATCCCTGGCTATGCTGAGTTGTAGACTTCGTAATTCATCCTTGAACTTTTTAGGCCATGTATCCTCTATATGCTTCATGGCTATTGAATCTGTTGGGATTCACATAACTCCCAACTCACTTCTGTGTGAGGTATGCCATCCCTGCAACAAAGCTAATTATTTGCAATGAAAGAGCCTTTGAATCTTTAGGATTAGAGGCATGTGCCTCAATATCTTAAAAGGAGGACCACGTGATTTACCCTTACTTTTTTATTTATCATACCTGTCATGCCCACATTTTGGACATATCTCTTTATCTACATATTCTCCTCTATATAGAATATAATAATTTGGACATGCATGATATGATATGTACTCAACTCCAACATTTTCAACAATTTATTTGTCTCTTCGCAACTACCAGGCAAGAAATGATCACTCGGAAAAACCTTATCTTTGAATAACCTGTAGTTGGTGATCATGGACAATATTAAATGTAAATTAATGTTGATATAATTTTTTGATACAGGTGGATTAAACAGGTACAAGTATAAGTGGCTCAGCATGGAAGGCTCAAAAATCAAAGTGTTCGAAAATATCTCGAACCAGGTTCTTGTTGTAGATCTCGTCTTTCTGATTTCAACGGCACAAATGACACTCAATTCTGAGTCTGTATGAAGGAGTTAGGAGCGGTCAAAGTTTTGGGTTGACTTGGTGACTGGGCAGCCTTAAGAAGGCGCAAATTCGAATTTTTCTGGCCACCAGATTCCAGCAAGCTCAGGCCAGATCCCAAGAAAATTTGTGGCCTATTTAATTTTCCTCCTACTATCTGGTATTTTTAAAATGGCTAATTGTTTTTAACAAAACAAAAAAAACAAAAATTATTTAAAAAAATGAGTGGCGGGCCACCACCCCCGGCACCCCACCCGACCGCATGTCACAACAAATTAAAAATATATATATTTATGGGCGGGCGGGCCATGACCCCCGCCGGACCCCACGGAGCTCCCCACCATAAAACATATGTATTTGTTAAAACACATATATAAAATATATGTTAAAACATATGGTATACATTGTAACGTCCACATATGATGGAGATGGTTGGGGGCGGGCCGCCCAATGTGGGTCCGGCCCCCCAAAAAAAATATAATATTGTTTCTTGAAAAAACGAATGCGAATTCCGTAGGGGAGGCGGGATTTGAGCACCCGCCCTCCCTTAACAAATTACTAAATTTTACCAACTTAGCCAACGAACTTTTTGTAAAGTCCGCCCACACTCAGATACTTAAACCCAGTTCATTTGCAAGTGCACAAGGCCATGGAGCAGCAGAGAGTGCGCACGGAATTCGAGGTTTAATAATTTTTTATTGCAGGTCATGTGGAACCATGAGCTAGAAAAGAGGCAGGCGGAACCTTGATTGAGGCCAACTTTCAAGAGGGTGAAATTTTGACTTTGTTCAAATGGGACAAATTTTATGTCTTTTCTGCACTACTTGACACCACGAGTCTGATGGCGTGCTCAGTTTCTTCATCTGATTTTTCAAATTTTCAGCCACTTTTGGAAGTGGGTTATGCAGGTGTCAAATTTCCACAAGTGAGCAGTCATTTTCACATTTTTTGACGCCACAAGATTGATGGTGTTTTCAGATTCATTCGCAGATCAGCTCAGCCTTCAGCAAATGGCATCATGAGGTATATGATGTGGATTCCATGTACTTCTTCATTTATTTCTCTTTGAGATGCATTATGTCTTGCAGATCCAGGTTGATACATGAGTCGTGGGATCTTGCCTTGTTTTGTTATTGATGTATTTTCAGATATGGATTTGTGTCATGTATGAGATCCGTTTTATGCCACATTGGTGGGATGCTCATTTTCATATGTGTATTTTTGAGGTCCCTTGTTTTCCAGGATTGGCTGGATACTCTTATTTATTACATGTCAACTATGGTCATACTGATAGGAGTATTTCTTTATGTATGAGAGTTCCGCAGTGGAACATCTCTTAAAGAAGTCAAGCCACTCCTGCGTGAGGGAATTTTTCCTTATATGTCATAGGAAACCGCATCCATGTACATATTCTTCTTACAACACATAATGCAGCGGCCTACACCATCTTGACATCAAGGCCCGGAGATGTAGTCCCTTCTGGACGAACTCCGTCATCAAATAACATGTTCTTATGATTACTGCTCTTGTCATATTATGTTCCTCTTATTCACAACATATACTTATTCATTTATGTTCTTTAACGTCTTAATTAAATGCAATTCTAATTATCAGCCGAAGTAAAAGGTCTTGGTTAAGGGTATCAATAATTTACCTTGGATCAAGTGGTATCAGAGCAGGTATTCTTGCTGATTGGATTGCAGGCGTGAACATTGAATGTTTGCTAAGTTGAGCCATGGAGAATGTCAAGGACATGTACGAAACCATGCTCAGGGTGTCCAAGAAAGCGGACATATTGTACGAGGCTTACGAAAAACAAGCAGCAGAGAACGAAGAATTGAAGTCCCTCCTACACAAAGAGAAGGAGGAAAAACAACAGCTGCAGCTTCAGTTGCAAGCCACAACAAAAGTGTGGGAAGATTGGAAGCACAACAATTGAATTCTGCAAGCAGATCATGATGCCTTGAAGGCGTTCATACATGAAGAGAAGGAGGAGAAGCAGCAGTTGCAGCTTCAGTTGCAAGCCACGACAGAGGCGTGGGAAGATTTGAAACGCAACAACGAAACTCTTCAGAGAGATCATGATGCCTTAAAAGCATTCCTACAGAAAGAGAAGGAGAAGACACAGCAGTTGCATCTTCAGCTACAAGCCGTGTCAGAGTCATTGATAGAAGTGAAGTGCAACGAGGGCTTACAACAACTTTCTTCATTTTTTTCGCAATCAATACCTAAGGTAAACAGTGTTGATTTTGCTTCAATTTCTTCACATGATATAATTTTAGTTGGAAGTGTGGAGATACCCATCACAGGTACTAGCATGAAACTCCTCTCCAAGATGGGGTACAGAGGAGGAGGACTTGGCGTTCGTGGCCAAGGCATAACCAAACCATTGGAGGTTGTGCAGAGACCTCGTTATGTAGGTTTGGGGTACACTGACGAAGGATGTTCGAAGGACATCAAGGGAAAACAGATAATGATCAAATCTCCAAGGAAGAGGAATGATGGGGACACTTCTCCATTGTTCCATGGCAGTGCACGTTGCAGCGAAGGAACTGAGGCGAGCTCCCATCATCATGATCGCACTAGAGACCACCCTAGAAGGTATACTATGTCTCATTATTCCAGAGTGCATTTTAATTATAAGAATGTTGATAACCACAGTCATAAAATATGACAGCGTAAAAGTTGTTTATTTTGTGGTTCAAATAACCATGTGATTTCTGAGTGCTGGAAGAGGATGGCAGCACAAAGGAGGAAGAGGCATGAAAAGCCTTCTCCCCAACAGGAAAATAAATCAGTTAAGCAGGGTTGAAGTTTTGCGCCCATTGCAACCGAAGTGGCCACCAAAGAGCCACATGCTGGAAACTTCATCCAGAGCAGCGCCGTAAAGCCAAAGCGCCCATGCATACACTCGTCGAAAGAGCTGATCGACAAGCAAGTTCGCCACAGGGAAATGATCCACTCGTTTTAATAAATGAGAAGTGGTTCTTCTAGAATGTTTTTTTCTAGAGATGTTAAGCTTATAATGGCCATGCTTGTAAATCATTTGTCGCATTTTATTATTATGAAAGTGATGATTTGTTTCCATCGCTCGTTTAAGTGACCATGATATTTTTTTGGCATAGTGTTATAAGTTGTGTGTTGGATCTCTTTCATGTAAAAGTGATGGTGTGTTGCCATCACTTCGAGATGAGACGTTTATGTTTTGGTCATGTTATATGAGTCGTCTGATGCATTTCTTTCATGTAAAAGTGATGAGGAGTTTTGCCATCACTTCGAAATGCAATGATAAGGTATGGTCTTGTAATTTTGTTGAGGTGTGATTTCCATTTTACTGTAATCTTGATCACCGAGTACATGTTATAAACTCGTGGAAAGTATGGAAATATTTGGGTCATTTTTGGTCACGTTGAGAATGTAATTTTCGTTGCAGCTTTAGGCAGGTGTTGGCATCCTGATTTTGAATTACGTGAGGTGAAGGAGTCTTCAAGGGATGTGCCTTTTCAGACATTTGCATTTCCGCAGTTGCAGGTGTTGGCTTTGCATCTTGATTCTTAAGTACAAGAGGTGAAGGAGTCTTCAAGGGATGTGCGTTTTTAGACATTTGCATTTTTGCAGTTGCAGGTGTTGGCTTTGCATCTTGATTTTGAAGTACGAGAAGTGAAGGAGTCTTCAAGGGATGTGCCTTTTTTATAAATTTGCATTTCCACAGTTGCAGGTGTTGGCTTTGGATCTCGATTCCGAAGTACGTGAGGTGAAGGAGTCTTTAATGGATGTGCCTTTTCAAAAATTTGCATTTCCGCAGTTGCAGATGATGGCTTTGCATCTTGATTCCGAAGTATGAGAGGTGAATGATTCTTCAAGGGATGTGCCTTTTTAGACATCACATTGCAGCAATTGTACATGATGGCTTTGCTTCTTGATTCCGAAGTACGCCAGGTGAAGGAGTCATGTGGGGATGTGCCTTTCAACGACAGTTGCAGACAGTTGATGATAGGTAAAGCTTGATGCTTTTGGAGGACCAAAAGCTCCTCAATGGAGAGGAATGATCCAGGTGAATTAAACAGGTACAAGTACAAGTGGCTCAGCACAGAGGGCTCAAAAATCAAAGTGTTCGAAAATATCTTGAACCAGGTTCATGTTGTAGATCTCGTCTTTCTTATTCCAATGACGCAGACGACACTCAATTCCGAGTCTGTATGAAGGAGTTAGGAGCGGTCAAAGTTTTGGGTTGACTTGGTGACTAGGCAGCCTTAAGAAGACGCAAATTCGAATTTTTTTGGCCACCGAATTCCGGCAAGCTTAGGCCAGATCCCAGGAAAATTTGTGGCCTATTTAATTTTCCTCCTACTATCTGATATTTTTAAAATGGCTAATTGTTTTTAACAAAACAAAAAACATTTAAAAAAATGAGTGGCAAGCCACCACCCCCGGCACCCCACCCGACCGCATGTCACAACAAATTAAAAATATATATATTTATGGGCGAGCGGGCCATGACCCCCGCTGGACCCCACGGAGCTCCCCACCATAAAACATATGTATTTGTTAAAACACATATATAAAATATATGTTAAAACATATGGTATATATTGTAACGTCCACATATGATGGATATGGTTGAGGGGGGGCCGCCCAATGCGGGTCCGACCCCCCAAAAACAATATAATATTGTTTCTTAAAAAAATGAATGCGGATTCCGTGGGGGAGGTGGGATTTGACCACCTGACCTCCCTTAACAAATTACTAAATTTTACCAACTTAGCCAACGAACTTTTTGTAAAGTCCACCCACACTCAAATACTTAAACCCAGTTCATTTGCAAGTGCACAAGGCCATGGAGCAGCAGAGTGCATGCAAAAAATTTGAGGTCTAATAATTTTTTTATTGCAAGTCATGTGGAACCATGAGCTAGAAAAGAGGCAGCGGAACCTTGATTGAGGCCAACTTTCAGGAGGGCGAAATTTTGACTTTGTCCAAATGGGACAAATTTAATGTCATTTCTACACTACTCGACGCCATGAGTCTGATGGCATGCTCAGTTTCTTCATCTGAGTTTTCAAATTTTCAGCCACTTTTGGAAGTGGGTTATGCAGGTGTCAGATTTCCACAAGTGATTAGTCGTTTTCACATTTTTCGACGCCACAAGATTGATGATGTTTTCAGATTTAGCCGCAGAGTAGCTCAGCCTTCAGCAAATGGCAGCATGAGGTATATGATGTGGATTCCATGTACTTCTTCATTTATTTCTCTTTGAGATGCATTATGTCTTGTAGATCTAGTTTGATACATGAGTCGTGGGATCTTGCCTTGTTTTGTTATTGATGTATTTTCAGATATGGATTTGTGTCATGTATGAGATCCGTTTTATGCCACATTGGCAGGATGCTCGTTTTCATATGTGTATTGTTGAGATCCCTTGTTTGCCAGGATTGGTCGGATACTCTTATTTATTACATGTGAGCTATGGTCATACTGATAGGAGTCTTTCTTTATGTATGAGAGTTCCGCTGTGGAACATCTCTTAAAGAAGTCAAGCCACTCTTGCGTGAGGGCATTTTTCCTTGTATGTCATAGGAAAGCACATCCATGTACTTCTTCTTCTTACAACACATAATGCAGCAACCTACACCATCTTGACATCGAGGCCCAGAGATGTAGTCCCTCCTGGACGAACTCCGTCATCAAACAACGTGTTCTTATGATTGCTGCTCTTGTCATATTATGTTCCTCTTATTCACAACATACACTTATTCATTTATGTTCTTTAACGTCTTAATTAAATGCAATTCTAATTATCAGCTGAAGTAAAAGGTCTTGGTTAAGGGTATCAATAATTTACCCTGGATCATTATTAAAGTTCATAAAATTTATCATTTGTATTGTTCATTGTGTGATTATATTTCTCAAAATATAAGGGAGGACTTTATGGTAACTTACCTCAAAATTTTCGAGAAACATGCATTCGACAAGCCAAACTTTTCTTTCAAGTTGTACACTAACATCGGTGTCCCCAATTGGGTAGACATTGAATGACCGTCAGGTCCAAAGAGAAGGGTGGTGGAAGCAAATTTAAGGCTTTCGAAAAAGGTGTCAGCGATATGAGCATCATCTTCTAGCTGATCATCGTTCTAGAATGCATCTAACAACATTGTCTCCATGGAAGTGGTATCCCTTAATTAATCATCCATACCAACCTCTATTTGATTTCCTCCATTGCCAACTTGTGAAGAACTACTATTGCTGTAGCCATTCCTAATTGGTGAATCTGGACGTAGTGGGAATTGAATAGGTGGTTGCTTCAACCATTCTTGGTATTGTTCCTCTCCGATTTTTTCTCTAAATTCAGCCTTCTCTTGATTTGACATTGTCGTGGGGTGCAACGGAATATGGTAGGTAGGTTGCTTATCATCACTATAATCCTAATAATTTCAAAAAAAAATATTTGAACATGAATAATACAAAATCTATGATATCAATTAGTAAGCATGTTGACAATGCATGATTAATTGGCTTGACGTTGAAATAATTACATTAATATACCAAATGATTATTATTACCATCATTGTCCCAAGATTGTGGCTAGAAGATGCAATATCGTTACAATTGGCAGGGTGAAGCAGTTGTCCATTTTCATCTACCAAATGCGCCTTGCGGTATGCTGCTCCTGATAAGAGCTTTCGACGTTTTGGAGTTGTTTGAATATTTTTTGCATCTGAACTCGATTCTGAATCCGTGTGAACCTGCAAATTTGTATACATTATAAATTTTATTAAGCTGATTGGCATGGATAAAAAAACATAAATTCAATTAGATAATGAAAATATAAATAAAATCTGAAGTAAATATTACGTTTCGAGATGGATAGGGAGAACTCTACGATGGACTTTGAGAAATATTATGGAACGAGATGGATTTTGAAGAATTGTCCATTCGATATAATTATGATATTTTCTCCCTGCATTTGAGCAAAATCAATAATAAATTTTGGTGTACACACCTAAAAGTAATTTCGGTGCCTTAAAAATGGACTTATTGTTATCGGTGCTAATGTACAGATAACCGCACTGGTGCATCTTAGTTACTGCGCACCGGTGTAGTGTTATTAATTGACGCATCAATGCCGAAGAGCTGCGAATAAAAAAAATGCAACTTTATTTTTTTAAAGTGAAAAAAAAACGGTAAATTGAAAAATGGGCGACAAAATATTTTTGAAAATCTAATTTCATAAAACAATTCTTTAAATAGTAAATTTTTTTCATTATTTCATTATTTTTGCAAAAAAAATCAAGGAGAGATTTGCACGAGACACACCTGGAGCAATAGAGCATGAGAGCACTGTGGAGTAGCGAAATACTTTCGAACATAACTATTCAGACAATCAGAATTCCAAACCTCTGGTGATTCAAACCCTGTAGCATAGAATTTCAAACCATCTGGTGATTAAATTTTATTGTTTTTTTTACATTTTCTGCAGTATTTTTTACGCTGTAAGTAAAAATTTAAATTTACTATTAATTTTCAGAAAACAAAAAAACAAAAAAAAGAATCCATTCTTACGCTAAACCCTTGATACTTTTTGTTTCTTCATTAGCTTCTTCATGTTTCCGTGACTTCAAAATTAAGGTTTTTCATTTTAGATTTATAGGGTTTGTATTGCTATATATATAGGCTTATGACATCTAACCCACGGGATGACTTGCATAGTCAGATCTCAATCCATGTCAGTCCTTGCGTGAATTTAATAAAAACTGTTTTTTTTTTTAATTGGTGTGCCCTGTGTAAAATAGTGCACTAATGCGTTGTTTTATCACAACGCACCACACACATATTTTTTGATAAAAAAAATTTAAAAACATATATATATATATATATATATTTTTTAAATCTGTGCGTCATATGTAGAATAGATCACCGGTGTGCTATTTCATTATAGCGCACCGCGCACCTACTATTTGACAAAAATATTTTTTTATTTTTTATTTTTTATTTGATGTCTATGTTAAGCGGTGCACCGTTTAACATATAACGCACTGGGTATCCTTGTTGACTGAGAGCACCGTACGGTGGTCCCCTGTTTTCGTGGTGCATTTATAAGAATATGTCGCACTGCCCCCTCCACGACATCATATGCAAAAGAAACTAACACTAGAGGATTTTTATTAATTTGTCTGTGTTAATCGGTGCGCTGGTTAACGTATAGCGCACTGGTTCTCCTTGTTGACAGAGAGCACCATACGATGTTTCTATTGTTTTGGCGGTGTGTTTATAAGAACACGCCGCACTAACGTCGGTGTGTACATCATTAAAAGCACATCGTTTTCTTGATTTTTTTTTTTACCTGAAAAGTTTATGATTTATTTATAAAATATATTAATGAATGGTATGCTATAGGTTTCATATTGATAAAGAAATGGCTGACAATATATCAAGTAACATAAATATTGATAGCACATCAAGAAAAGAAAAAAAGACAAGTTCTTTGTAAATTCTTTACAAAAATTATTATTTTTGAACTATACGAAGTTTACCTAATATGTATTGTTTACTATGTATCATGCAAAGCCACAAAATGACAAAGCTTGATAAGATTATTTCTTATCTAGGACCAGAAGAACATAAATGCTTGATGGAAAAATTGCAAAAGGATGAATCAGGTGAATGAAAAAAATACTATCGATCCAATAGGAGTTTCTTTTTTTATTTTTCATTATTAATATACTTAAAAATATTAGATAACATGTTTCAAACAATCTATTAATTCACATATGTTTAATCTTCTACAGGGACTAACAACTCCGAAAATGAATGTTGTTCTAAGAAAAAAAAAAGAAATAGAACATGCAAATAGAAATGAATTTCTCCTTAGCTCATTTGGAGTGGTGCTGGAAGTTAACAAAAGGGGGAAAAACTTTTACAAAACTTTGAGGGATCTAGTGGAACGAATGTATAGAAGTCCTTTCCACTTACAATACAAAAATAAATCCAATGATTCAAAGAACCAAATTTTATCTAAACTACAGTATGAGTTTCAAGAGAATTGTTCAATGAGACATGTCAGACTTTTAATAGAAAAAACATACAACAACAAAAAGAAGGAATGAAAAAGTAATATTCCTTTAAATGCTTTTCTAGAATTACATGTATATATTACTAAAAAGCAAACATTTATAAATATCACTTTTGTTATATTTACTTTTCATATATCAATATAGAAAAATTAAATAGTTTATTGTCATGTTACATTTTCACGAAGATTATGAAAATCTCAAAGGATGAATGAGTTGATATCAGAAATATGCCAGTAGGAATGTCCAAAAAGGTGTACAAGGAGATGGCCAAAGAAATGGACATAATTGAATCGCACGAGGAGCCATCTCAATAACAACGTGCTTCAAATGTAATATGTAATCATTGGATTTTTTGATTAGGTACAATAAATAAACAATTTAGCATTAAATATTAGTTTCAAGTATTTTCTTGCAGAAAAGAAAAGGAAATGGAACTCATTCAGCACATAAAATAGGATGACAAGGAATAAAAGGATTGATATCTGAGCTTGCGAGTAATTGTTACTTCCTTATAACAACTTAACTAGATTTCATTTTTGTATATTTTAAGTTGTTTTACAACAATCATCATTGAATGTCTTCAAACAGGTGCTAACATGCAAAGAAGAACCATAAGACGAATTGATTGACATTGGGTTAAATATGGGTTGTCAGTATATGTTGGCATAACAAAATTAATTGTGGAATTTGTAAGCATATATCGATCTTGTTTTACTTAGCTCCATCTATAATTAATAGAACAAAAAATTCTTTTATATTAAATATATGATTTGGTATGGGGTATAAAAATTGCAGGAAACAAAGTATGGAACTGCGCCAACAAATGAAATGTTGAAAGATGGCATGAAATTTGGTTTCGAAAGAATGTGTATAATTCGTGAGTCAATTCTTTCTATGGTACGTCATATCTTTTCGATTTACAATGATGTATATTATTTAATATTGAAATTTTCATTATTCTTACCAATGTATATACACTCATTACAGTTTATTTTTATGTTTGTAGACAGAAGGTGAAGAAGAAGAAAAAAATCAACACCGTGAACAAAACATTCCTCAAAATAACCCAAGTCATGGAAGTAGCTCAAGCAGTGACAACAGTTCAAGCGAAGAATGATGGTCATTATGTTTGGATATCAAAGCAAGGCGTCATATTTTTTGAAATATTTGTCTGTGAAATCTGACATTTTGTTTAATGTAATGGACATAGTGTCCCAATTGAAAGACGGAGGGATACCAATAACTGTCCCATTTTGTATGGCAAAGAGTGTCTTATTCACACACACACACACACATATATATAATAAAATACGTTTAATTTATTCTATTGCGTTCTCCATTGTTGCTGTGAAATGTAACACCACTGATTAAATATATGGATGATTAAATATTATAATGAAGATATGTGAAATCTGATGATATGATATAACAAATTAATCCAAACATCACATTCAAATGCACTAATAAAAATTTAATTTATATGATTACTGTTATAAGATATGTGTCTACTTTTGATGAATAATGAATTTAAAAAAAAATAACTATAATTATGATATGATATAACAAATTAATCCAAACATCACATTCAAATGCACTAAAAAATAAAGCCAGAAAATTAAGCCTCTTTTGTGAATAGGCCTTGGGAATCACTCCTCATCCTCTTATTCATCTAATGATTCCTTTTTATACAGAGTCTCCTTCCATCTCTGAAATTCCGTAAAGAGGAGGGAACCTTAGCTGAGGTGACATTGGGCTATCGCTCCATTGTTGCCCTTGACCTAATAGTTTCCCTTTAGGAGCCCCTCCTAGGACCCCTGCTAGTTTGAGCAGTAACATTTTGGCATCGTTGCTAGGGAGGAAGCAAGTTTACCTCCCTAGTGAATCGTTGAGGAACCAATTCATTGAAGACAATTCAAATTTCCTTTAGCGACTCCATTGATTTTCAAAACTGCTAGTTTGCTTGAAGGTGACAATATTCCTCGTTTAACTAGGTTACTTGCAAGAAGGGGAGAACGAACTTCATCACCTGCTAGAACTAATATTCTCCTAGAATTTGAAAAGATCTACGATCATATCCCCAAGATGGCAGCAAACTATGGCACTGAAGAAAAACAATACCAACCTAAAATGACAAGAAGTGAAATGTGTTTGGTTAGTGTCTTTGACCCTTTAAATTGAGTAATGACCCCAAGCCATTACCAGAGAAATACAATAACTAGCTACCCAAGTTCAAGGGTGACACTACCATAAGTGCCTGTGATCATGTTGAAGAATTATATTGGAACATTTCCCCTAGAATGATATTTGACGAAGATAGCATCATGATGATCTTCACATTATCCCTCGAAGGACAAATCAGGGAATGGTACCTAAGTATTCCCCCAGGGTGTATAGATGATTCTGACCTACTTAAGGATGTGTTCATGAGGATATGGTCTTGTGACACATAAGCAATCTTCAACATTGATAATTTTTACCAAATAAGTAATGTAAGGGAAGACATCAAAGAGTTCATCCAAAATATTGATAGGGTAGTTAGGGATATTCTCAAGCATTTGAGGCCCCTTGATGCTAATATACTTGAAAAATTCATCAAGGTTGTGGGTGGCCACTTTACTTATGCATGAGGGATAAGAAACATGAAACCTTGGCTAAGGCTAAAGAAATAGTCATTTAAGTTGAACAAAATCTCTGAATTTAAAAAATGGGTGTATATGAACACCCTAAAGATAAGGTTGAATTAAAAAAGGGAAAATTGAAAGACCAACACGAGGAAACCCTTCTAGTGATCCTTAATAAAATGGAAAATATTTTCAAAGAAATGAACTCACGAGATAGGCTCTACATGAAAAAACTCACTACCTTGGAAAGGGCCCAAAAATCAAGCTATATCCCTAAAGGGAAGCATTTCCCTAGGAAGTGAAATTAGGTAGATAAACTAAGCTTGTCTCAAGTCCCCAACACTTTGGATCCAACCAATGTTGTGGAGGAAGATTAATCCTTCGAATATTAACAAAGTGATGATGAAGAAGTCAACGAGCAAGCTAATATTATAGAATCTGAAGCCTTCAACACTTTTCTTGGGTGTTCGTATACCCATCCTCCCATTAGTGAGGTGACCCTAAAAGAAGAAAATATAAATCCAATCCTAAAGTCCAATGATGGTGGAATATTCAAAGGGGTCCAATATTCACAAAATAAAAACAATTGTAACCCCAAAAACTCCAAGGAAACCAACAAGAATGAGTCAATCCCTAAGAAAGTATCTCACAAAGAATCTCCCTAAAAATATTCACCAAGAAGGATCCTTCTAAGAAAGCCAATCCCAAAAAGGATCCTCAAAAGAAAGATACTATAAAAAAATACAAGGGTAAAGAGGTTGAACTTGACATCGATCTCGAGACTGTTGTAGGAAAGATGATTGTACAAGTTCCATTAAAGGAGATTGTGAAACTTCCCTAACAGGAATGGCAAGTCAAGACTCCCTAGGTTTTGTTGAAGAAGAATTACCTAAAGCATTGAAAAATATTCACCTTCCCCGCCTAAACACGGGGCATGAGCCAATTCTTCTCACCTTAGCTACCATTAACCTTCTATTACATAACTGCATTTTAGACTCAAGGGCTTCCGCAAACATCACGCCTCTAAAAGTCATGGAGAATTTGGGTCTTAGCATCACTCGAAGATACAAAAGTGTGTGATTTAAACTCTAAATATGTGGAGGTAGAAGGCCTCCTTAAGGATCTAAACGTTTATTTGGCTATGAACCCCCATATATCACTATTTATGGATGTGGTGGTCATAGATATCCCTAATGTATGGGGAATTATTTTATCTAGGAAATGGGGAGCCACCGTTGGAGGTCATCTCCAAATGGACATGTCATATGCCACTATTTTGAAAACTGATGGAACCCCCTTCATTATTTATAGACAACCTGCCTACCCTACTCATGTGGTCAAGCCAAGACCAATTCCATATTACAAGACCCGTGAAACTGAGAAGCTTTCTCCCATTCTCCCTTAACAAGGAGTTTTTATTTTCAAGTGACCAAATCACAAAGCAAGCAAAAAGTGGAAGACTAAAAAGGAATACAAGATTGGGGATTTGGTCTTGGTAGATAAAAACCCAATACCCGTCAAGATTCATGGGAAGGTTGGGGAATATTATTATTACATTTCCAAACTCAACGACAAAATTTGGTCGCAACTAGTCAAGTTGAGCCGTATCACCCCTTTCCTTCACACTTGACATTGTACTGTATGCTTGTTAGGGTAGGATGCATTGCATGTTTATTTTATCATTGGAAGTAACATCATATGATATTATCATGATATATTAGTTGCATTTAGATTAAACTTTCACTAAAAATTATTTTTAATTCTTGTTGTTTTTTTATGGTCTAATACTAAGCGTGGGTGATCATAAGACACCAAAAAAACATGTTGCCTCATGTATCTTGATCTTTGATATGTGTAGGTAATAGGTTTGCGACCTCCCATCCGAGTGGCTTTGCACACCCTTCCGATAACCCATGTCCCAGTTGTAGTTAGATGTTACCCACCACATGTGGGTAGTATATATAGGAGAAATTTTTTCTCCTAGATGGTCCTCAATCGGCAGCCAACACCCTCTTGCAACCACTAGATAT
The DNA here is from genome assembly GCA_034641835.2 of Pinus albicaulis. NCBI lineage: Eukaryota > Viridiplantae > Streptophyta > Pinopsida > Pinales > Pinaceae > Pinus > Pinus albicaulis. Next base: position 567,940,764 of record CM076576.1, read on the forward strand.
AAGCTCAATGTGCCATTTTCTCTGCCACCTAAGCCAACCATGTGGTCCCTCACCCATTCGTTATGAATGTATGTTTGAAGGTGGGCCTTCTAACCCCAAAGTTATGACTTTTCATTGGTTTAGTTGAGTAATTTTGTTTATTTTTCATGGACACTTTTGGGCATGGATTGGTGGGGAGTTCAGCGGAAAGAGTGGGTTAGGTTTGTGCTCTTCTCTCCTCTGCGTGATTTTGGTGTTTATCCTGGTATCTTAGTCCCCTTGGGATCTCTTTTACTGGCCACTAGATTTAGGCCTAGCACCACATGGGAAATCCATATATTGGTTGTGTGGTCCCATTTCTCGACACTATATACATCGCCCCCTTTCACTCATTTTGACCCCATTCATCATTTCTCCCATTCGGTTCCACTAGGTCCACATAGGGTTAGCCTCTCCCTCCCTATGTCCACACCTTGGGTCTGCCCTGGAATGATGCTCGGAGGTTGATGCAGCTATAAATAAAAGAAAAATCATAGTTTGGCCACTTTCAATAGGAAATGTACCACAAAATGAAAAATATGGCCGAGACATACAAATTTAGCATGTGGGAAAACCCAAAACATGAGCTCTACCCCATTTTCATGGCCATCACCCTGGTTCCTATGGGCCCTAGATGAGCCCCCTCCATCATTAAGGAACCAATTATTATCCCAGACCCTGGTGGGAAATGAAATGCCCCTCCTTAAGGGGTTATCCACTATTATATATTAAACAACATGCTCTCATCTCCTAGATCCCAAAGAATTATGAATGAATATCAATCACAGTAAAAGGGGATATGAATAAGGGTGGAAAAAAAAAGTTTGAGGTAACTTATGTACCACGATTTTCTCCCTTCTACACTCATATACCCAGGTGTGGTCTTCCCTTATTATAGCTACCCTTGTACCATAACATGTGATCTGGATGATTCCCCTAGTGTCCACTGTGTTCCATTACGTTATCAATTTCCACCTACCACTTGAAGGATGTACCATGGACAGGTCACCCCCTATGAAACATGAAACCACCTAAAAGGTTCCTTGGCTAACCCCCTTATTGAGCGTGGAGACACTTGTACATGTTAAAGCCCATTATGGAAGGGAATGCCACCATGAAAAGTCCCCTTGATTCTGTGATTTGTAAACTATTTTACTTGATTACGCTAATGATTTTTTTTATTAGAGGGCAAGGGGATGCATTAGATATCATGCAGGATTGCAGGTGGGTCTCCGTTTGGGACTTGGCCTCCCTATACGGGGTCCTAGCCCTCCAGAGGGCGACATGGGCACTTGTAGTGTGAGCATTGGCAACGATGGGACTTCACCATATCGGATATTACTTCATGGATCCCCAACACCACCCATTGATTACTCATGTTCCACCTTTTGGATAAGGATGATGCACCTGGTTTAGTATGCCCAGTCGACTCCACAATTGCACCATACACTTAGAAGATGTTCCAGGATACAAAGGATGTATCCCGCTACAGAGGGAGGGATTATATCATCATCCTAGCCCTTACAGATGGTATACACACATTTTTAAATCCAATTGGAGACCCATGAGGATGTCCTTGTGCCCCCACACCCACTTGGGAGCACCACAGGTTCTTGCTTGGAAAACAAGGGGCAAACCCCTTGTCCACTATGTTGGGAGTCCAATTTCACATCATTTCACCCTTTGGACTTCATTAGGTCTCCTCAAAGGCTCAAAAACTCACATTATTGATCATTCGACCCTCTTGAGAGGCTTATTATTGTATTATTGCGCTATCTTGGTGGGCTTGTCACCAAGGGATATTATTATGACACATTATTTTATTATTTGGGCCTCAATTACGCCAAATCAGGCAAATCGATTTCCTTAGTGATTGTATAAATAACACTTACATGATTCATTTTGATCACCATCACTTGGATTGGGTTATTAGCTCTTGTCAGATTTTCACTATCCCTTTTGGAGGAAGAATTTTGAGGATATGGATGAATTTTGATGTTTGGGTCTCTTTCTCTCTCTCTCTTGTCTTGGAGCTTCATTATTGGCATAATTTTATGATTGGATATACTCTTTTGTACATGTAAGTGCTATTTTCATGCTTATTCTTGTTATTTACTTTGTCATATGAATGTTTTTTGGATTTTCGCTGTACGAGTCTGAAATTTATTGTTTTCTTGTACGAATTGGTGGAATTTTTGATCTTTTATAGCATTACATCATGCCATAGGCCATGTATGAATGGGTGAATGTTCCTAGATATAATTTTCGCTAATTACATCTCGATAAGTCATCAGTTATTGCAACTCAAAGTATAAATTCCTTGAAGTAACTGCTCTCATCGCTTAATGCCATGCGAAGTTGCTTGAAGGCTTCCTTGAAAGGGTGAATTGCTTTTTAACATTAAAAGCTCCTTGAATCCATCTCTCCTAAAGGACAAGGCACTAATCCTACATAGGTGGGCACTTTCAAAGCTTATTTCTCTCACCTCCCCTTCTCTTTCTAGGCCTAGCCTCCATAGGTCACCTAGGGCATCAATTATCTCACATTCTAGCCATCAAAAGATTTAGATCTCTTTTCCTCTGCTGCACTATTTTTTTCTCTATAGGCTCTCCAAATTTTAGGAAATTCCGATAGTGGGATCTCGAGATATTGTAAGCCCTAGCCCAAGGATCGTCTCTTGCCCTAGGTTTCCCTTGAATAGTGACCTCATTTGGATCATTACATTCTATTATAATAATATTTGTCCATGGATCCTCTTCTCTTCCACAATTAGGTCAAGTCCCTTCCTTGAATGATCAATTCCACTTCCCTTGACTTAATTTTGGGTCCACTTGGTCCCGCGTGGTCTGCAACTTTATAACTCCAATTCTACAAAGATCACACAAATACCAAGTATCCATAAGGGTTTCTAGGCTTAGGAATAATATTTTCAAGATATATTCCCAAACCCTAACCTTAAGAATCCTTCTAGCCCTTATTAGAGAGCCTATCACCTTGCTTCCTAAGTAAGAAAGTCATACAATTAAGCCTCTCTTGTGAATAGGTATTAAGAATCACTTCTCATCCTCTTATTCATCCAGTGTTTCCTCTTTATATGGGTCTCCTCCCATTGATGAAAGTCCATAAATAGCAGGGAGCCTTAACTGAGGTGGCAGTGGGCTATCACTCCATTATTTCCCTTGACCTAGTAGTTTCCCTCTAGGATTACCTCCTAGGACCCCTGCTAGTTTGAGTAGTAAAAAGGACCCTTGCGCCCAAACCATCACTGCCAACACATTTGTTATCGGGGTATAATGCACCAAATAAGAAATAACCAATGTAGAAATCTTACCCACAACACCCAAAGACCGAAGGAAAAAACTAGGGAGCTCTGGATTTCTAGAGCAATTTGTGATAACGAGAAGACAAATGGGAAGGGATGGCAGAAGAATGTTTCCTATCAGAGCTATTAATCACCGGGATAGACCAATGTTCAGTTTGTGACACACCCTGGCTGAGTTTAGGCCATAACAAGCTAACATCCATCAACTAAGAGTGTAACGATAAAATGAAATGGCTAAAACAAATAGATTTGATATATATAAAATTACCTAGTGCTATCTATCCCTTCAGAATTAAACCAGTGGGGTTGTGTGAAATAAATGAATATTGATGCCTCCCACTCCTAAATTTTTGAGCTCCAAGGTTAATGTCATTATCCCATGTTTTTCCCAGGCCTTCCCCTTGTCCATTGCTCAACAATCAATGCATGATCCGAAGGCCTTCACCCCCTGAATCCATATTCCCTAGAATGCAGGTGCATGTTGATTCATTTCCAAGGCGAAAATACAACACTCAATCCCAAGATAAATCCACCCAACCATGCACTAACTCAGTGAATTTTTCGTCGAATACAAGCCTTTTATTGTCATTCACCCAAGGGAGTTGTACCACATTTGGTGGAGGAGGAGCATTGACATAACAAAAAAACTAGAGAGTAATGTCTCTTGTCTCATAGCATTCAAACATAGTATTGTTTGGCATATTCATGGAGAGTGGTAAATGTAGTCACATGTTTGTTTCATGGGGTGGGTTAGCCATGCCACCACCCCTCTTAAATGCAATGGGAGGTGGTGGGGTTGTGACTTAGAACACCTTGATTGAGGGCCCTTAATCTGCATCTAAGATAAGTTGTAGTGGTTCCTTCCAACTGGACCACACCTCCTTAGACCATGTTTTTATAAGACAAATGTCTTAAACATGGCACCTCAATTTAGCCAAGAAGTCAACAACTTTGTTGTGAGTTTGCAGAGAGTGAGAGTATGTGACATAGAGGAATACATTGGAGCGACTTTTGAATGTGGGAGATAGCATGTTCCAATCACCAGGTCTTGGATAGTTTTTCTATAGAGGTCATGTTGATTATTTTCCTGATAGTTTGATCCTGAATTATATATGAATGCAACAGAATACAGATATAAACATAAACATAGAGATGCAGCAGAAATAAAAATTCATTTCATTAATATCAAAGAACTGAAATATGCTTACATACAGAATGGAAATAAACTACCTCGAGCGATGGTAGCTTACCTCTGAGAAGAGATGTGTCGACTAAATGCCTCTGAACTGTGTTATAATGAGGATCGATGGCCTTTTTATCATTGGGAAACAATGAGAAACCCTAAACATCGAAAAACCTAACCCTAGGAGATGAAGCGCCAAAAGCTTGTGGGCCCTATTGGGGTAAGTTGGAATGTCAACTTCCGAGGGTCGTAACTTTGGCATATGATATTCGCTTAGCTACCATAATACCTCGTTTCGAAGATCTTGAAGAGGAGGTCAAAAGTAAATAAAAAATTTGTATGACACTTTTTTAGTTTCTCCGTTTTTCTTAAAAACGTCTTTTAGTCCCTCAAAACGACTCCGGAAGTTTAAGTCCCGAAAAACTGCCAAAAATAGTATGTTGTGCTACAATTAAGGAAACTAGAAAGAAAAAATGGTGTGGGTCCAAGAAGAATAGGAGGATGGCCACCAATATTCACCTAAATCAGTCCTCCCCCCTTAGGAAGTAATGGTCCCCATTTCGTTGAGTGCCTCCATGAGATGGGGAAACTTCTGTTGAACTTGATCTCTCGTGATCCACTTTCCTTGGTGTAGGAGTTGGCTAGCTTTGAAAAACCGATACAATTAGATCTTCTACTGTCGAGTGTTATTGATCTATGTGTCCATGTTCTGATCAGTTGTGGCGTGTTCAATGCAATCTAGTTTTAGCTTTGTTGGTGTGAGTTGTTTTGCAATGTCTGATGTTTCCAATAATGGGGGAAAGTATGGTCACAACCAGTCCACATTGAGTACTGGATGTAGGCCAAGGAATGATGCAATTTTGAGCTTGAAGGCATTGTCCCCTACAACCTTGGTGATGGTGTATGGTCCATATCGGAGCGGGCGAAGCTTGTGGTGGGGCCCATCTAGGTGCTCTGTCTGCAAATGTAACCAAACTTTGTCACCCACCTAGAACTTGTGTGGCACTCGATGTTGATCATGACGTTGATTGTACTCAACATTGCCTTTGTCTAATATGTCATGGACCTGCTGGTGGATGTTCTGAATGCGCTCAATGAAGTTTTTAGCACTATCAGCTTCAGACTGGACATGAATCAAATTTTCCTGAGTAGTTGCAAATGGTATGGCTGTTGAGATTGCAACAAGATGATGAGCTTAGTGGAAAGAAGTCGCCTTCACTAAGTGGGCCCGTAGGCTATTTTTGGCGCAAAGTCTATTTTTAGACATGTCGATCATGATTCTATGAGTTGCAGGATGCTATTTGTGGAGGGATGGTCAAGTTGGAAAAATATATGGACCTCTATTTTTAGACATTGAGCGGAATATATTTTTAGACTGCCAGTCTAAAAATAGATCAGTCGAATATTATTAGCTCTTAATAATATTTGGACTATAAACATTATCTTATCCTCTTGGAGCACTTCAGTTCGAGCTACGGATGTGGCACATGCAGCTTCCAAAAGGAATTATGCTATTCCTATGGTTTATTTGAGCTATTGAAGGATACTTCTGTTAGAACTCATGTGACAGAGTTTGGTGGAGTTATTGAGCTAGTTGATGGAGTTGTGTTCAGTTTAACTGAGTTAAACATAGTTGAGCTAGTTGTATCTAGTCTAACCGATTGATACACTAGTGAGAGTGGTGTGAATTAGTTATTAATTAATTCAATTATTATTAACTCATTAATCAACTAAAGAATACATCAGTTAACTACAGTGCATGGACAATTTCAGTGGAGACCAGTGAAGAGGTAGGTGAAAGAGCAGTGTGACTATCAGTTGTGACTATACTATTGCATGATTTGCTATTGCATGATTTTCAACAACCAGTGATTGGAGATGCCAATGAGGATTGCGTGAGCAAGGCTGGACCAATTCGAGTTCATTCAGAGCCATTCTTTAGCAGTGATTGCGCAGTAGAGGCAGGCTATCAGGTGGCAAAGATTGGAGCATGTGATTTGCTAGATCGGGGCTTGATTAGTGTGTAGCAATTGGAGATTATACTGAGAGCTTGTGAGGAGCTTTGTATAATGATTATTACATGATCTCTATGACATATAATATACAGATAGTTGGGGGTTTTCAGATTTAATATTTCCCATAAAATACTGTGTTCATATGTGTAATTGTTTATGGTTTTATTGTGCGCATGCAATTGTGTTTTTATTTCTGCAATTAATGATCAATGGTAGAAGAGATTTTGTATTGTGCATGAAGTTAAAATAGTGTGTGATCAGGAGAATCTCGGTGAATAATATATCAATTATTCAAATTTCTACAATGGCCACATCAATGGGACATAGTGGCTGGAATCCCAACTACACCTAAAAGGGGTTATGGCCAATTGAGCTATGGAGAGATTTGTTGTAGATGTGTTGGAAATAGGGGAGGATTTCATACCATGTGTGTGGATGCTTCAAGATATACATGGGTAAAATGTGCACGATCATCCTGTTAGCAACCTTTGTTTGACCATCAGTTTTGGGGTGGAAGGTCCTGGACTTAGTGGGCTTGGTATCGAGCATTGACCAGAGGCTTGACCAAAATTTACTTAGAAACTTGTTGTCCTGATATGAGATAATGGAATGTGGGATCCCAAAGTGTAGCCACACTTATTCAAAGAAGAGCTTAGAAGTGGATTCTATTGTGATACTTTTCTTGTAGGTAGCCAAAATGGCCAACTTCGAGAATCTCTCAATGACCACAAAAACACAATAATTTCCATGCTTAGTAGAAGGAATGCTCAACATGTAATCCATGGATATGGATTCCCAAGGCTGACTAGGAGTAGGAAGAGGAGTATATAGGCCTTGCTTCTTGATTTTCGGTTTGGCAATGGCGAAGACAGTGTAGCATCTGATGTGTTTCCCAACATTTTGTCAAAGGTTCGACCAATAAAAATAATTTTACAACACTACCACTATTTTCTCTACTCCGAAATGTACAACGACATGACTATAGTGTGCCTCCCAACTCATATTGGCACACTCGTTTGAATGAACACATAGGTGTCTCAGGTGGCATAACAATGCACCCTAGAGGTGAAAATATATAACTTGTTTGCCTTCCAAGAGCATCTGGTATGTGTTACTGAATTCTGGATCGCTCTTGTAAAGATGCAGCCACCCCAAAGTCTCATGTCTACAAGTGTCAATCACAGTGGTTAGCGCCATCACCAGTGGTCGGCTGAGACAATCTGCAACGTTATTGGTGTTGCCCTTCTTATACTTGATGTTCAAATGGAATTGTTGTAGATATGTAGACCATTTATGTTGGCGATCATTATGGAATTGTCCTTGTGTCTGTATGAACTACAGGGGTCAGTGGTCTGTGTGGATGATCATTTCCTTCCCCAGAATGTAATGCTTCCATTGTCGATAGCCTTGCACAATGGAATACATCTCTTTTTCATGAGTGGGATACTTTCAAACTGTATCTGAAAGTGCCTCATTGTGATATGCCACTAGATGCCCCTACTGGGTAAGAACTTCACCAATAGCATAGTCAGAGGCATTTGTCTCAATTTCAAATGGTTGTTGCAGGTCTGGTAATGTGAGCACTAGGGCAGATCAAAGGCGATTCTTCAACTCAACAAATGCCTTCTTTTGGGATTCAACCAAAATAACTTTTCTTTCACTTCGCCCTTGGTGACTTGACTCAAAGGTCAAGTGATATGAGGAAATCCCACCATGAACCTGCGATAGAAATTGGCAAGACCCAGAAAGCTGCAGAGATTTGTTAGAGTGGTTGGGGTTTACCAATACCAAATAGCTTATATTTTGGCTAGGTCAACATGCACACACCTCTCATCAATGATGTACCTCATATATTGAACCTGGGTCATACCAAAAGCAAATTTCTCCAAACTGGCACACAATTTGTGTTGTCTCATGGTTTGGAGGACCTGTCGGATATGGTGTTGTATGTACTCTTCCCAACTCTAACTAAATATCAGGATGACATCCAGGTACACTAACATGAACGAGTTAGTGAATGGTAACAATATTTCGTCCATTAGCCACATGAAGGTTACGGGGGCATTTGTCAACCCAAAAGACATGACCAACCATTTGAAAGGGCCGACCTTGGATTTGAAGGCAATCTTCCACATGTCGAATCGTTCAATTGGTACCTGGTGATAACCATAATTTAAGTCAATCTTGTTGAAGTATCTGGCACCCTTGAGTTGGTACATAAGGTCATAAATATATGGGATTGGATACCTATTCCGAATAGTGATATTATTCAACTCTTGATAGTCAATACAAAGCCTCCAGGTTCCATCCTTCTTCTGTACCAACACAATCAGGCTCCCACATGGTGATGAACTTGGCCTAATGTGCCCTTTCTGCAACAACTCATGAATCTTCCTCTTTATCTCATCGTTCTTCTAAACAAAGCGTCGATATATTGGTCCATTTGGTAGTAGTGCACCTAGGGTTAGATCGATGGAGTGCTTGACTTGACAATGTAGGGGTACCCCTGTGGGTGAGGTGAAGATGTCCCTGTATTCCTCCATCACCTTTTCCATCTGCTGCTGATGTGCACAAGAGCCCTATTTGGAGGCCGTGGAGGTGGACACAATCTTATTCTTTCCCTGAGGGTGAATCATAAGGAAGACAAACTTCCTGGTCTGGGAAATTATCTTATTTAATTTCTTGACAGATATCAAAGAAATGTTGGTAGGTGATGCTACCTCCAGTATCCTGTATAACTTATTTCCCAAAGTAATAATAACAGTGTGAGGCCTATACATAACATGCCACTTCCGCACGTATGGTTGGCCTAATAATACATCACAAACTTAAAGAGGAGCAACATCATGCAATACCTCATCTGTGAAGGGCTTGATGTTGTAGGGAAGGAGACATTGTTGGCTGATGCAGAGATCTCGTCCTTGGTGAAGCCACCCGATGGTATATGACTGCAGGTGTGGGTGTGGTTGGTAGGGCCAACTTCTTCACAACCTTTGCTGAAATGAGGTTCTTTTGGCTCCCACTGTTTACAATTAACTTTAGCAGAGAACCCTTCACCCACATCTATGAGTGGAAGAGGTGCTCCCTCTCCTCTAGATATTTGATCTCGATCTTCTAGATCTTGGTGGTGGAAATGGTGGCACTAGGCTTCGCATCAATAATCTTCTTCCCTTTTTCATTTTCCTCGTCAGGTTCTAACTTAGAGTCAGAACATGATCTCATTCGAAAGCCTTCATCTCGACCGCTAGTGACTTCTGCCTCAGCACCCACTTGTGTTGTGAGTGGGGCTCTTAGGGAACTCACACCACTTTCCCGTGTCCTTATTTTTCTTCGTGGTGTTGTTATTTTCTTGCAACTTAGATAGATTGTCTGGGTTTCCCTGCGTTTGATTTGTTCTTTGTTCTACAGTTTGGGGGTGCCTTTCCTTTCCTTCAGATTCACAGATCCAAAGTCTCGCTTCTTTTGTTTAAAATTTTTCTCGATCTTGATAGCATATTGATAGGCGGCACTGAGCGAGGAGATGTCAATGAACTCCATCTTTTCCTTGATGTACTTGTGTAGATAGTCGCGGTACTTGATTACCATATGCTTCTCAAAATAATTGATACCAAACTTAATGCAAAGAGTATGAAAAATATTTGTGAACTCTGGTACGTCTTGGTCCCTTCCCTGTCGCAACATGGTCCACAATTTGTATTTATCTTCATAGCTCCCGAAAGTGTAATACTAGTCCTTGATGGCATCTCAGAAAGTATTCCAAGTGGGTGTTAATGAAAATAGTGAGGGTTCCCTCTTGGCCCTGTTCTCACAATATGTTTCCCACCAGTCCTTGATGTGGGGGGCGACTTTGAGGAGTGAAAAAGTAATATTTTCCCAATTGGGAAAATCATGAACAGAAAATATCCTTCTAACACATTTAACCATTTTTCTATGACATCTGCATCTATCTTCCCCTCAAATATGGGGATGTCAAAGTTGACTTGTACCTTAAAGGGATTTGCGCCTCCAGAGTGGATGTTGGATGGAGATGCATCACCTCTGGGTAGCCCTTGAAGGATCTGGGGAAAGTTGTCCATCATCGCATTCCTTTGTCACTCAAGTGATTCTTCGAGCAATATTTTTAAAGGATCTCCTACTCCCTCATCTTTATTTTATTCTACAATGGGAGGCTATCGGGGTTTGCGAGGTTGGTCTTGCAAAGGTTCAACTAGTTTGAGGAGTAACTCCTTATACCTCGACCTTGTTGGGGGCATGCAAAGAAAATAGAGAAAGATAAGACCACTCTGATATCGTTGATCCAAACTTATACAGGAACACAACATAATACAAATATAAATATAAACACAGAGATGCATAAGAAATAAAAATTCACTTCATTAATATCAAAGAACTGAAATATGCTTACATACATAAAGGAAATAAACTAGCTTGGGTGATGGTAGGTTATCTCTGAGAAGAGATGTGTCGGCTACATTCCTTTGAACCATGTTACAATGAGGCTTGATGGCCCTTTTATTATTGAGAAAAAATGACAAACCCTAAAAATCCAAAAACCTAACCTTAGGAGATGAAGCGCCAAAAGCTTGTGGACCCCGTTGGGGTAAGTTGGAACATAAACTTTCCAGGGTCATAACTTTGCAATATGATCTCCATTTGGCTATCATAATACCTCATTTTGAAGATCTCCAAGAGAAGACTAAAAAAAATTAAGTGTAATGGTTTGGCACTTTTGTGCTCTCTCTGTTTTTCCTAAAAAGGTATTCTAGTCCCTCAAAACGGCTCCACAAGTTTAGGATCTAAAGCTTCCAAAAATAGTAATTTGTGCTACAATTAAGGAAACTGGAAAGAAAAAACGATGGGGATCCAAGTGGAATAGGTGGATGGCCACCAATATCCACCTGGATCATAGTTGAAATAACTTGTTGGGTGTGGAGCCTGATTATCTTGTTTATTTTGTATCACAGTGTTGGACCCCTGTACCTTAATTGGGCGGCAATGCCGCCCAAAATTAAATGCTGCCTGGGGGTTCCAGGGGGGGGCGGCTGCGACTTCATGGAGCCCCCCCGAAGCTAAAAACAGATGTAAAATTGCCTTGTAAAAGTATATTAATTTCTATTCAATCTGGGCCGTTCATTAGGCGGATGATCTGACGGTAGAAGTTATGTTTAGTTTAGGGTCTTTTGCCCTAGAAGGCAACCCCTCACTTTGTATGAGGGTATTGTATTGCGGCTTTGTATTGTATGTGTATTATTGGAGTGAGAAATAGATAGGGAGACTGTGAGAGAGAAGAGAGGATATTACAACAGATCTATTGTAGGTTGTGTCTCTTCATTTTGCTAGATAATAGAAAGGAAGGACTGGCTGTTCGGGGTGGACGTAGCCCAAATTGGGTGAACCATGTATATATGTGTTTCTCTTGTTTTATGTGTTTTGTGTGCTTGTGTTTTTCCGCATATTTTACGTGTTGCATTGCTTTGTTATATATAATTTTCTAACAACTGGTATCGGAGCCGAAGGTATATTTGGCTGATAAACTCGCAGGAAAGAAGGGTTCCTGGTTTCAAGTAGGAGCAATGGCGGAGGATGGTAAGTTTAGGGTTGAGAAATTTAACGGCCAAAACTTCCCGCCGTGGAAGATGCAGATGGAAGATTATCTTTATCAGAAAGATCTGTACCTACCATTGAGTAGAAAAACAAAGAAGCCGATGACTATGACAGACGCAGAATGGGATATTCTTGATGGAAAGGCACTCGGAATAGTACGATTGTGCCTCGCGGCATCGATAGCCTTCAATATTTCGAAGGAAACAACAACAGAGGGTTTGATTAAGGTGTTGGAGAAATTATATGAAAAACCCTCGGCCTCAAACAAGGTATTTCTCATGAAACGTTTATTTAACATGAAGATGTCGGAAAAGATGGAATGGTTTAGTTATGGCCTTTAGAAAATCTGTCTCTGGATCTAGTACTTTAAAGTTTGATGATGTTGTCGGTGCTATCCTTAGCGAGGAAATGTGAAGGAAAATCTCTGGTGAGACATCAGGTAATGCTTTGAGTGTAGAGTCTAGGGGAAGAAGAATGGAAAGAGGAAAGAGCTCAGGATATCGCAGTAAATCAAGGAAAGGAATATCCAAGTCTAGAACGGGGATAGTGTGCTGGAAATGCAGAAAGAAAGGACACCTAAAGAAAGACTGTAGATCTCGGAAAGAAAAAGAAGGAGACGCACGACAAGAAAACAATCATGAAGCAAATGTGACAGGTGATGTGTTACAAGATGCTTTGATTCTTTCTTTCGAAAATGTTACTGATTCTTGGGTTGTAGATTCAGGGGCCTCATTCCATGCCACACCTGATAAGAAATATTTTCATGACTATGTTCAAGGAGATTTTGGACAAGTCCGTTTGGGTGATGATAAACCATGTAAAATTGTTGGAATGGGTAAGGTTCTTGTAAAACAATAGAATGTAAACCAACGGCTATTAAAAGAGGTAAGGCATGTTCCAGATCTGAAGAAAAATGTGATTTCAACAGGGCAGTTAGGCAGTGAAGGTTGTGTGACAACTTTCACAGATAAAACTTGGATGGTCACCAAAGGAGCGCTGGTAATAGAAAAAAGCGAAAAGGTTGGTACACTGTATTTATGCAATGGTATTTCTAACTCTGTTAATGCTTTAACTTCCAAAGGAGAAGATGCAACATTATGGCATCATAGGCTTGGACACGAGTGAGAAGGGGATGAAGATTCTTGATTCAAGAAATTTGTTGCCGGGTTTGAAGAATGTTGATTTGGATTTATGTGAGAATTGCATTTATGGAAAACAAAAGAGAGTCATATTTCTCAGAGTTGGGAAAGAAAAGAAGAGCGAAAAATTAGAGCTTGTGCATACAGATGTATGGGGACTCATTTCTGTATCATCTTCATGTTTCGTGCTAGTGTTACTTTTATTGATAATACAACTAGAAAAACCTGGATTTATTGTATTCATAATAAATTTGATGTATTTGATACTTTCAAAAATGGAAAGCTTTGGTTGAGATTGAGACAGGAAAGAAGTTGAAGTGTCTCAGATCAGACAATGGAGGTGAATATTGCAGCAAAGAGTTTGATAGGTACTGTTCAAAGCATGGAATTCTTAGAGAGAAGACAGTTCCAAGAACACCACAAGAAAATGGTGTGTCGGAAAGGATGAACAGAAAAATCATGGAGCATGCAAGGTGCATGAGATTGCATGTGGGATTGCCTTTACAATTTTGGGCAAATGCTGTAGATACTGTCGTTTATCTAATAAACAGAGGGCCTTCAATTTCCTTGGATGGTGGTATTCCAGAGGAAGCATGGATAGGTAAAAAGGTAAACTACTATTTTTTAAAGCCTTTTGGCTGTGAGGCCTTTGTCCATATTAATAAAGAAAATAGAACAAAGCTTGAGGCAAAATCAAAGAAATGTACCTTTATTGGATATGGTGTTAATGATTTTGGTTATCGCTTATATGATTATTAAAATCACAAAATCATTAGGAGAAGAGATGTAATATTCAATGAAAAGGTATTGTATAAGAATCAGTTGCAGGAAAAGAAACAGGAAAAGGAAAACAAATAATACATAGTTCTTGATGAGATCACAGAAAAAGAAAAGGTGCTTGAAAATAATAATAATCAACAGCCACAACAACAACAACAGTCACCTCAAACACCTGAAAGTGGTGTCAGAAGATCTACCAGGATAAGTAGACCCCCTGAACGATACTCTCCTTCATTATATTTTTTATTGTTGACTGATTCTGGTGAACCTGAATGTTATGAAGAAGAAATGCAGGTTGAAAGCAGGAAGAAGTGGGAGCTAGCCATGGAAGAAGATATGGACTCATTAATGCATAACCAGACTTGGGATTTAGTCAGGTTTCCTGCAGGTAAAACTACATTGCAGAATAAATGGGTTTACAGACTGAAGGAAGAAGATGGAGGAAAACAGAGGTAGAAAGCTAGACTTGTGGTGAAGGGGTTTGCACAGAAGAAGGGTATTGATTTTGATGAAATATTTTCTCCTGTTGTTAAGATGAATTCAATCAGAACTATTTTAAGTCTTGTAGCAAAGTAGAAGATTTATATCTGAATGGCTAGATAAAGACAAACTTCATGGAATGGAGGAAGAGATCTTTAAGTGCTAGAGTTACAATGAAGTTGACATGAGGTCATGAAGGAAAATTATGCAAAACAAAGAAGAGCTTTTTGTAATACTAAAATATCTAAAAATATCTTAAAATTGACAAATACGTTCAACAAGTATTATAATGGATGCCACTCACTATTCTGTACAAGAAAAAGAAATGGATGAAACTACATTATTATTATTGCATAGATGACATGCTTGCAGGTTCAACACAGAAATAAATGTGCTGAAAATAAAATTGGAAAATTCATTTGTAATGAAGGATTTGGGAGCTGCAAAAAAAATCCTTGGTTTGAGAATAACTAGAGACAGGAAAAAATCGCAAATTAACATTACCCCAGAATGAGTACATACAAAAGGTGTTGAAAATATTTAATATGCAGAATGCAAAACCAGTTAGTACACATTTTGCTAGCCATTTCAAACTTAGTAAGGAGACATGCCGCAAGACCCAAGAAGAAATGGACTAAATGTCTAAAGTTCCATATGCATTAGCAGTTGGAAGCTTAATGTATGCAATGATCTGCACAATGCCTGATATTGCACATGCAGTGGGAGTTGTAAGCAGGTACATGAAAAATCCAGGAAAAGAACATTAGATGGCAGTGAAATGGATTCTCAGATATTTGAGAGGTACCGCAAATCAAGCATTATGCTTTGATGGTTCAAAAAATGATCTACAAGGATATGTTGATGCAGATATGGCAGGCAGAGATAACAGGAGGAGCACTACAGGATATGTATTTACTGTAGGTGGAACAAGTGTTAGTTGGGTTTCAAAAATCCAAAGTGTTGTTGCACTTTCAACAACAAAAGCAGAATATGTTGCTGCTACAGAGGCTAGTAAGGAAATGATTTGGTTACAAAGTTTTATGGATGAATTAGGTAAGAAGCATGATATGGGCACATTATACAATGATAGCCAAAGTGCCATTCATCTTGCAAGGAACTCAACATTTCATTCTAGGACTAAACAGATACAACTCAAGTACCATTTCATATGGTCAGTATTGGAAGATGGACAGTTGAAGCTGGAAAAGATACACACTAGCTAGAATCCTGCAGATATGCTAACAGAAGTTGTAACTAGGAAGAAACTGAGAACGTGCTTAGTTTCAATTGGTCTTCAAGGATGATGATGAAGATGAGAAACATCCAAGTCCAAAGAGGAGTCATTGTCCAACAAATGAAGCAACGGTGGAGTTGCTACAATCAGACTCCAAGTGGGAGATTGTTGGGTGTGGAGCCTGATTATCTTGTTTATTTTGTATCATTGTGCTGGCGCGGGAACCCAACACCCTAATGGGGCCAGCACCGCCGCTCGAAATTAAACGTTGCCCTGGGTCCAAAGTGCTACGACTTTTCGGAGCCCCCCCCGAAGCTAAAAACAGAGGTAAAATTTTCTTGTAAAAGTGTTGTAATTTCTAGTCAATCTAGGCCGTTCATTAGGCAGATGATCTGAGGGTAGAAGTTATGTTTAATTTAGGGTTTTTTTTCCCTAGAAGATAACCCCTCCTTTGTATGAGGGCATTATATTGTAGCTGTGGATTGTATGTGTATTCTCAGAGTGAGAAAAAGATAGGGAGACTGTAGCAGAGAACAGAGGATATTACAACAAATCTGCTGTAGGTTTTGTCTTTTCATTTTTGCTGGATAATAGAAAGGAAGGACTGGCTGTTCGGGGTGGACGTAGCCCAAACTGGGTGAACCACGTATATCTGTGTCTCTCTAGTTTTATGTGTTTTGTGTTCTTGTATTTTCCGCATATTTTATGTGTTGCATTGCTCCATAATATATAATTTTCTAACAACTGGTATCAGAGCCGAAGGTCTATTTGGCTGATAAACTCGCAGGAAAGAAGGGTTCCTGGTTCGAGTGGGAGCAATGGTGGAAGATGGTAAGTTTAGGGTCGAGAAATTTAACGGCAAAAACTTCCCATTGTGGAAGATTCAGATGGAATATTATCTATATCAGAAATATCCGTACCTACCATTGAGTGGAAAAACAAAGAAGCTGACGACTATGACAGACGCAGAATGGGATATTCTTGATAGAAAGGCACTCGAAACAGTATGGTTGTGCCTCGCAGCGTCGATAGCCTTCAATATTTCGAAGGAAACAATAATAGAGGGTTTGATTAAGGCATTGGCGAAATTATATGAAAAACCCTCAACCTCAAACAAGGTATTTCTCATGAAACGTTTATTTAACATGAAGATGTCGGAAGGTGGATCTGTTGGAGACCATTTAAATGATTTTAATACAGTTACCAGTCAGTTAAGTTCTATAGGGGTAAAATTTGATGATGAGGTTAGGGCTCTTTTATTTCTGTGCTCATTACCAAAAAGCTGGAATGGTTTAGTTATGGCCATTAGTAACTCTGTCTCTGGATCTAGTACTTTAAAATTTGATGATGTTTTCGGTGCTATCCTTAGCGAGGAAATGCGACGGAAAAGCTCTGGTGAGACATCGGGTAATGCTTTGAGTGCAGAGTCTAGGGGAAGAAGAATGGAAAGAGGAAAGAGCTTGGGATATCGTAGTAAATCAAGGAAAGGCAGATCCAAGTCCAGAACATGGATAGTGTGTTGGAAATGCGGAAAGAAAGGACACCTAAAGAAAGACTGTAGATCTTGGAAGGGAAAAGAAGGAGACACACATCAAGAAAACAATCGTGAAGCAAATGTGACAGGTGATGTGTTACAATATGCTTTTATTATTTCTTTAGAAAATGTTACTGATTCTTGGGTTGTAGATTCAGGGGCCTCATTCCATGCCACACCTGATAAGAAATATTTTCATGACTATGTTCAAGGAGATTTTGGACAAGTCCGTTTGGGTGATGATAAAACCTATAAAATTGTTGGAATGGGTAAGGTTCTTGTAAAACAACATAATGGAAACCAATGGCTATTAAAGGAGGTAAGGCATGTTCCAGATCTGAATAAAAATCTGATTTCAACAGGGCAGTTAGGCAGTAAAGGTTGTGTGACAACTTTCACAGATAAAACTTGGAAGGTCACCAAAGGAGCACTGGTAATAGAAAAAGGCGAAAAGGTTGGTACATTGTATTTATGCAATGGTATTTCTAACTCTGTTAATGCTTTAACTTCCAAAGGAGCAGATGAAAAATTATGGCATCATAGGCTCAGACACATGAGTGAGAAGGGGATGAAGATTCTTCACTCAAGAAATTTGTTGCTGGGTTTGAAGAATGTTGATTTGGATTTCTGTGAGAATTGCATTTATGGAAAACATAAGAGAGTCATATTTCTCAGAGTTGGGAAAGAATAGAAGAGCGAAAAATTAGAGCTTATGCATACAGATGTATGGGGACCTGCTCAGGGATCATCTCTTGGTGGCTCTCATTATTATGTTACTTTTATTGATGATGCAAATAGAAAAACTTGGATTTATTATAGTCAGAATAAATCTGATGTATTTGATACTTTCAAGAAATGGAAAGCTTTGGTTGATATTGAGACAGGAAAGAAGTTGAAGTGTTTCAGATCAGAGAATGGAGGTGAATATTGCAACAAAGAGTTTGATAGGTACTGTTCAGAGCATGGAATTTGTAGAGAGAAGACAGTTCCAAGAACACCACAAGAAAATGGTGTGTCATAAAGGATGAATAGAACAATCATGGAACATGCAATGTGCATGAGATTGCAAGCAGGATTGCCTTTACAATTTTCTGCAGATGCTGTAGATATTGCTGTTTATCTAATAAACAGAGGGCCTTCAATTTCCTTGGATGGTGGTATTATAGAGGAAGCATGGACAGGTAAAAAGGTAAACTACTCTTTTTTAAAGCCTTTTGGCTGTGAGGCCTTTGTCCATATTAATAAAGAAAACATAACAAAGCTTGAGGAAAAATCAAAGAAATGTACCTTTATTGGATATGGTGTTAATGATTTTGGTTATCGCTTATATGATTATGAAAATCACAAAATCATTAGGAGCAGAGATGTAATATTCAATGAAAAGGTCTTGTATAAGAATCAGTTGCAGGAAAAGAAACAGGAAAAGGAAAACAAAGAATACACAGTTCTTGATGAGATCACAAAAAAAGTGAAGGTGTACGTATGTGTCAACATCCACAACAAAGTTTCAGGGCACCTCAAAAGCACAAAATGGTGTCAGAAGATCTAACGGGATAAGTAGACCCCGATGATACTCTCCTTAATTATATTATTTATTGTTGGTGATTCTTGTGAACTGAATGTTATGAAGAAGCAATAAGCGAGATTAAACGGGGAAGAAGTAGAATAATATGGAGAAGGAAAGAGAGATGGACTCCTTGCGCCCGAGGTGGGATTTGAAGTCGCGGAGTTACTGCGAGTAATACTACATTACGAGAATGAATGGGTTCTGGTGAAGGAGAAGATGGAGGAAGCAGAGAGTACAAAACAGACTTGGTGAAGGGGTTTGCACATAAGAAAGTGATGATTTTTGATGAAATATTTTCTCCTATTGTTAAGATGACTTCAATAAAGGAACTATTTTAAGTCTTGCTTAGCAATGGAGAAGATTTACATCTTGAACAATTAGATGTAAAGACATCATTTCTCCATGGAGATTTGGAGGAAGAGATGTATACACAGCAACCAAAAGGATATGAGGTCAAAGGGAAAGAAAAATTAGTGTGTAGGTTAAAGAAGAGCTTATATGGCTTAAAATAGGCTGCAAGGCAGTGGTATCTAAAATTTGACAAGTTTATGTCTGAACAAGGTTATACTAGATGTCACTCTGATAAATGTGTTTATTTGAAAAGGAAAAATGATGGCATATATATTATATTGTTATTTTATGCAGATGACATGCTTGTTGCAAGGTCTAACATGCAGGAAATAAATGTGTTCAAAATAAAATTGGCAAATTCATTTTCAACGAGGGATTTAGGAGCTAAAAAACAAATCCTTGTTATGAGAATAACTAGAGATAGGGAAAATCAGAAATTAACACTGTCTCAGAATGAGTACATACAAAAGGTGTTGAAAATATTTAATATGCAGAATGAAAAACCAGTTAGTACACCTTTTGCTAGCCATTTCAAACTTAGTAAGGAGATGTGCCCCAAGACCGAAGAAGAAATGGACTATATGTCTAAAGTTCCTGCATACATCTGACAGTTGAGAAGCTCAATGTACAAATAAATCTTGCCTGAGGCACGATGTACTGCACATGCGATGGGAGTTATGGCGTTACACATGAACAATATGGTAGAAGAACATTAGATGGCAGAGAAATGGATTCTTATATATTTGAGAGGTACCACAAATCAAGCATTATGCTTTGGTGGTTCAAACATTGATCTACAGGGATATGTTGATGCATATATGGCAGGTGTTAGAGATAACATGAGGAGCACTACAGGATATGTATTTCCTGTAGGTGGAACAACTGTTAGTTGGGTTTCAAAAATCCAAAGTGTTGTTGTACTTTCAAAAACAGAAGCAGAATATGTTGTTGCTACAGAGACTAGTAAGGAAATGATTTGGTTACAAAGGTTTATGGATGAATTGGGTAAGAAACATCATATGGGCACATTATACAGTGATAGCCAAAGTGCCATTCATCTTGCAAAGAAATCAACATTTCATTCTAGGACTAAACACATACAACTCAAGTACCATTTCATACGGTCAGTATTGGAAGATGGACAATTGAAGCTGGAAAATATACACACTAGCCAGAATCCTGTGGATATGCTAACAAAAGTTGTAACCAGGGAGAAAATGAGAACATGTTAAGTTTCAATTGGTCTTCAAGGATGACAATGAAGATGAGAAACAGCAAGGTCCAAAGAGGAGTCATTGTCCAGCAAATGAAGCAGCGGTGGAGTTGCTACAATCAGTCTCCAAGTGGGATATTGTTGGGTGTGGAGCCTGATTATCTTGTTTATTTTGTATCACAGCGTTGGACCCTTGTACCTTAATGGGGCGGCAACGCCGCCCGAAATTAAAGGTTTCCTGGGGGGTCTAGGGGAGGTGCGGCTGCGACTTTATGGAGCCCCCCGAAGCTAAAAACAAATGTAAAATTGCCTTGTAAAAGTATAGTAATTTCTAGTCAATATGGGCTGTTTATTAGGCGGATGATCTGACGGTAGAAGTTATATTTAGTTTAGGGTTTTTTGCCCTAGAAGGCAACCCCTCACTTTGTATGAGGGTATTGTATTGCGGATGTGTATTGTATGTGTATCATCGGAGCGAGAAACAGATAGGGAGACTGTGAGAGAGAACATAGGATATTACAACAGATCTGTTGTAGGTTGTGTCTCTTCATTTTGCTGGATAATAGAAAGGAAGGACTGGCTGTTCGAGGTGGACGTAGCCAAAACTGGGTAAACCACATATATCTATGTCTCTTTGGTTTTATGTGTTTTGTATGCTTGTGTTTTTCTGCATATTTTATGTGTTACATTGCTTTGTTATATATAATTTTGTAACAACTGGTATCAGAGCCGAAGTTCTATTTGGCTGATAAAATTGCAGGAAAGAAGGGTTCTTGGTTCGAGTGGGAGCAATGGCGGAAGATGGTAAGTTTAGGGTCGAGAAATTTAACAGCCAAAACTTCTCGCTGTGGAATATGCAGATGGAATATTATCTGTATAAAAAAGATCTGTACCTACCATTGAGTGGAAAAACAAAGAAGCCAATGACTATGACAGACGCAAAATGGGATATTCTTGATGGAAAGGCACTCGGAACAGTAAGGTTGTGCCTCGCGGCGTCAGTAGCCGTCAATATTTCGAAGGAAACAACAATAGAGGGTTTGATTAAGGCGTTGGTGAAATTATATGAAAAACCCTCGGCCTCAAACAAGGTATTTCTCATGAAACGTTTATTTAACATGAAGATGTCGGAAGGTGGATCTGTTACAGACCATTTAAATGATTTTAATACAGTTACCAATTAGTTAATTTCTGTAGGGGTAAACTTTGATGATGAAGTTAGGGCTCTTTTATTTCTGTGCTCATTACCAGAAAGCTGGAAAGGTTTAGTTATGGCCATTAATAACTCTGTCTCTGGATCTAGTACTTTAAATTTTGATGATGTTGTCGGTGCTATCCTTAGTGAGGAAATGCGAAGGAAAAGATCCGGTGAGGCATCGGGTAATGCTTTGAGTGTAGAGTCTAGGGGAAGAAGAATGGAAAGAGGAAAGAGCTCGGGATATCAAAATAAATCAAGGAAAGGCAGATCCAAGTCCAGAACGGGGATAGTGTGCTGGAAATGCGGAAAGAAAGGACACCTAAAGAAAGACTGTAGATCTCGGAAGGAAAAAGAAGGAGACGCACAACAAGAAAACAATCATGAAGAAAATGTGGCATGTGATGTGTTACAAGATGCTTTGATTCTTTCTTTCGAAAATGTTACTGATTCTTGGGTTGTAGATTCAGAGGCCTCATTCCATGCCACACCTGATAAGAAATATTTTCATGACTATGTTCAAGAAGATTTTGGACAAGTCTGTTTGGGTGATAATAAGCCCTGTAAAATTGTTGGAATGGGTAAGGTTCTTGTAAAACAACAGAATAGAAACCAATGGCTATTAAAGGAGGTAAGGCATGTTCTAGATCTGAAGAAAAATCTGATTTGAACAAGGCAGTTAGGTAGTGAAGGTTGTGTGACGACTTTCACAGATAAAACTTGGAAGGTCACCAAAGTAGCACTGGTAATAGAAAAAGACGAAAAGGTTGGTACATTTTATTTATGCAATGGTATTTCTAACTTTTTTAATGCTTTAACTTCTAAAGGAGCAGATGCAGTATTATGGCATCATAGGCTCGGACACATGAGTGAGAAGGGGATGAAGATTCTTCATTCAAGAAATTTGTTGCCGGGTTTGAAGAATGTTGAGTTGGATTTCTGTGAGAATTTCATTTATGGAAAAAAGAAGAGAGTCATATTTCTCAGAGTTGGGAAAGAAAAGAAGAGCGAAAAATTAGAGCTTGTGCATACAAATGTATGGGGACCTGCTCAGGTATCATCTCTTGGTGGCTCTCGTTATTATTTTACTTTTATTGATGATGCAAATAAAAAAACTTGGATTTATTGTATTCAGAATAAATCTGATGTATTTGATACTTTCAAGAAATGGAAAGCTATGGTTGAGATTGAGACAGGAAAGAAGTTGAAGTGTCTCAGATCAGAAAATGGAGGTGAATATTGCAGCAAAGAGTTTGATAGATACTGTTTAGATCATGGAATTCGCAGAGAGAAGACAGTTCCAAGAACACCACAAGAAAATGGTGTGTCAGAAAGGATCAACAAAACACTCATGGAGCGTGCAAGGTGCATGAGATTGCATGCAGGATTGCCTTTACAATTTTGGGCAGATGCTGTAGATACTGCTGTTTATCTAATAAAAAAAGGGCCTTCAAGTTCCTTGGATGGTGGTATTCCAGAGGAAGCATGGACAGGTAAAAAGGTAAACTACACTTTTTTAAAGCCTTTTGGCTGTGAGGCCTTTGTCCATATTAATAAAGAAAACAAAACAAAGCTTGAGGAAAAATCAAAGAAATGTACCTTTATTGGATATGGTGTTAATGATTTTGGTTATCGCTTATATGATTATTAAAATCACAAAATCATTAGGAGCATATATGTAATATTCAATAAAAACGTATTGTATAAGAATCAGTTGCAAGAAAAGAAACAAGAAAAGGAAAACAAAGAATACACAGTTCTTGATGAGATCACAGAAAAAGTAAAGGTGTCTGAAAATAATAATAATCAATAGCCACAACAACAACAACAGGCACATCAAACACCTGAAAGTGGTGTCAGAAGATCTACCAAGATAAGTAGACCCTGTGAACGATACTCTCCTTCATTATATTACTTATTGTTGACTGATTTTGGTGAACCTGAATGTTATGAAGAAGCAATGCAGGTTGAAAGCAAGAAGAAGTGGGAGCTAGCCATGGAAGAAGAGATGGACTCCTTAATGCATAACCAGACTTGGGATTTAGTCAGGTTGCCTGCAGGTAAAACTACATTGCAGAACAAATGGGTTTACAGGCTAAAGGAAGAAGATGGAGGAAAAGAGAGGTACAAAGCTAGACTTGTGGTGAAGGGGTTTACAAAGAAGAAAGGTATTGATTTTGATGAAATATTTTCTCCTGTTGTTAAGATGAATTCAATCAGATTATTTTAACTCTTGTAGCAGCAGAAGATTTACATCTTCAACAGTTAGATGTAAAGACAACATTTCTCCATGGTGATTTGGAGGAAGAGATCTATATGGAGCAACCTGAAGGATATGAGGTCAAAGGGAAGGAAAAATTAGTGTGCAGGTTAAAGAAGAGCTTGTATGACTTAAAATAGGCTCCAAGGCAGTGGTATCTAAAATTTGACAGGTTTATGTCTGAACAAGGTTATACTAGATGTCACTCTGATCATTGTGTTTATATGAAAAAGCAAAATGATGTCAGCTAATTATATTATTATTGTATGTACATGACATGCTTGTTGCAGGGTCTAACATGCAGGAAATAAATGTGCTCAAAAGAAAATTGGAAAATTCATTTGCAATGAAGGATTTGGGAGCTACAAAATAAATCCTTGGTATGAGAATAACTAGAGACAACAAAAGTTGCAAATTAACACTATCTCAGAATGAGTAAATACAAAAGGTGTTGAAAATATTTAATATGTAGAATGCAAAATCAGTTAGTACACCTTTTGCTAGCCATTTCAAACTTAGTAAGGAGATGTGCCCCAAGACCCAAGAGGAAACAGACTACATGTCTAAAGTTCCATATGCATCAACAGTTGGAAGCTTAATGTATGCAATGGTTTGCACAATGCCTAATATTGCACATGCAGTGGGAGTTGTAAGAAGGTACATGAACAATCTAGGAAAAGAACATTGGATGACAGTGAAATGGATTCTCAGATATTTGAGAGGTACCAAAAATCAAGAATTATGATTTGGTGGTTCAAACATTGATCTACAGGGATATGTTGATGCAGATATGGCAGGTGACAAAGATAACGGGAGTAGCACTACAAGATAGGAATTTACTGTAGTTGGAACAACTGTTAGTTGGGTTTCAAAAATCCAAAGTGCTGTTGCACTTTCAACAACAGAAGTAGAATATGTTGCTGCTACAGAGGCTAGTAAGGAAATGATTTGGTTATAAAGGTTTATGGATGAATTGGGTAAGAAACATGATATGGGCACGTTATACAGTGATAGCCAAAGTTCCATTCATTTTGCAAAGAACTCAGCATTTCATTCTAGGACTAAACACATACAGCTCAAGTACCATTTCATACGGTTAGTATTGGAAGATGGACAGTTGAAGCTTGAAAAGATAAACACTAGCCAGAATCCTACATATATGCTAACAAAATTTGTAACCAGGGAGAAACTGAGAACGTGCTCAGTTTCAATTGGTCTTCAAGGATGACGATGAAGATGAGAAACAGCCAGGTTCAAAGAGGAGTCATTGTCCAGCAAATGAAGTAGTGGTGGAGTTGCTACAATCAGTCTCCAAGTGGGAGATTGTTGGGTGTGGAGCCTGATTATCTTGTTTATTTTGTATCACAGCGTTGGACCCCTGTACCTTAATGGGGCGACAACTCTGCCTGAAATTAAACACTGCCTGGGGTGTCCAAGGGGGGGCGACTGAGACTTTATAGAGCCCCCTCGAAGCTAAAAACAGATGTAAAATTGCCTTGTAAAAGTATATTAATTTCCAGTCAATCTGGGCCGTTCATTAGGCGGATGAACTGACGATAGAAGTTATGTTTAGTTTAGGGTTTTTTTCCCTAGAAGGCAACCCCTCACTTTGTATGAGGGTATTGTATTGAGGCTATGTATTGTATGTGTATTCTCGGAGCGAGAAACATATGGGGAGACTGTGAGAGAGAACTGAGGATATTACAACGGATCTGCTGTAGGTTGTGTCTCTTCATTTTGCTGGATAATAGAAAGGAAGGACTGGCTGTTCGGGGTGGACGTAGCCCAAACTGGGTGAACCACGTATATTTGTGTCTCTCTGGTTTTATGTGTTTTGTGTGCTTGGGTTTTTCCGCATATTTTATGTGTTGCATTGCTCTGTTATATATAATTTTCTAACATAACCAACTGGGAATTACTATTGATTTTCAGTTTTGAATATCTTTCGTTAATCATCAGGCTCAAACCTCTCTCCAAGGCTAGGAACTCTGCCACATTATTACTTGTGATACCATAGTTTTCAACATGAAAATTTAAGACTTATCCTTCCCAATCATGAAATATCCCTGCATAATTAGCTTTTCCTAGAAGCATCATCAAAATTTAACTTCACAAAACCCATTGGGGGAGGGGGGGGGGGAGTGTAAATAATTGGAGAGACACTTAGGGGGGTAGAAGGTTTGGAAGTAATATTTGAGATCATTGGAGGTGAAAGTGGAGGTTTTGATAGTATCTCTATTTCATATTGGTTAGCTTTCTAGTTGTCATGATTCCATGCTTATGAGAGGATGGTATCTATGATGTTTTGCTTAATAATTTGCTAGATCTTCCCATCTTCATTTTTCTTTTGTTTGAAAATCATCTTATTTATTTATTTCCAATTCAACCACATGACAAATCCAAGAACAAAAATACATTCTTGATTCAAAACAGGGTTAGTGAATATGCTTGTTCTCCATTACTCCAAAGTTTCCACCAAGATGTTGTAATTGCAGTCCGAGTATCCAAAAATGAGTAAGATTTGCGCTCAAACATGGTTGGAAAAAGCATAAAAATTTAATAGATGTTCCATGGTCTCTTCCTAATTCTAGCATAGGGGCATATCTAAGGGCCCTAATATCCCTTCTTTCTAATTCAATCCCATGAGAGAATATTTTGTCTTCCTATCAGCCACAACAATTGTGCAACCTTAGGCTAATGTACATTCGTCCAATTTTTTTTTCATAGAGGATCTTGATGGATATCCTTGTGACTGGCTAGTATGTGTCAGATTCCTTAAGTGATAACATCCCCTTGGTTTGGTGGCTTGTAATATCCCTTGATATTATTTTCGCTAAATTATTAGGGAATTTACTTCAAAAAATTATACCATGAAAGACACCATAAAAAATATACAAATTCACACAATAAAATTGCTAGCCATTTAAATAATGTAAAACCTAGAAATTAAATGAATGTTGCAACTTCGACAATATTTATGAATGGAATTATCATGAGGAAATTTACATGAATACTTGAAGTAAAACCTGGGGATTTAATTCCTAAAAATACTTGCACTTGATCTCCTTGATAATTTAGGCTTTGTTAAATATTTCGAACCCCCTACTATAGGAAATTTCAACCCTCCAAGAAAATGCAATTCAACCCATGTGAGAAGAGAACTTGACCTCTAAAAAGATTGCAAACTCATCCTCTAAATATCACGCTCTCGACCTCCCAAATATGTCAACAACTTGTCCTCCAACAATTCACTCAGCTACTCACCCTAGTAATTCAATGCTCAATTAATTATGACAAATACAAAAATATTTGGCCCTAAATAATTTGTTGATTTGCCTATTTAAATTCAATTAAATTGGCCCTCGGAAGCACCACAAGTTCGTTCTTGGAAAATATGAAATCCAACCTCTCATAATCAAATAGATTCAACATCCACCTAATTATAAATGAATTCACTGCTACACAAGGATTTCCACCCATTCTTTGAAAATTTTACCTCCTGATGGATTTGACTCAATTTATTTGCAAAATATCACAATGGTTAGATAGGGTGGCTTTACAACCACCAAAACCAACTGCCACTAGCTAGGGTGTGTATCTCAACACCAAAAATAGGAAATAATGAGGGTTTCTCCCCCACTTAGAAAGTTGCTCAAGATCCTCAATAATTCATAAATAATTTCTTCACATCATTCCCTTCAGTCTCCTTCTCCTTTTAATATTATTTTCCTTCTAAAACCATGGGTGGTAAACAAAAACCATGGGTCACTAAATTTTTCCTAAAGTGACTTTTACCACCTTTATTTAATTATTATTTATTTTATTCTAGTGACCCATTTATTTTATATCAATAGCTCACGAGATCCAGTTACGCTACGAATCAAACTCTTTCGTGATTTTATGGATTGGAAAGAGACATCACAATCCTCCCTTTTCGAGTTCGCTTTTCTTCAAGCAACTACAACACTTGCTCACCTTTCCATGTAGCATCTTCTACTGGCTACCCCTTCCATTGAATTAAGTACTCTTGGATGAATTTACTCAGATTATTCTCCCTCATGTCCATGACCTCCTTTGGAATGAGGACTAATTTTCCTTCCTTGTCTAATGGTGGAAGTTACGTTGTGGCTCTACCTTGTTGCCCAAGTACCATTTTAAGGCAAAACACATGCAAAAAATTGTGAATCTTGTTTTCTTCTGACAATTATAATTCATTAAAAACCTCCCAAATCTTCCTAATAACCTTTTAAAGCCCATAGAAATGTGGTTTCAGTTTCCCATAGCTACTCTTATTTAAGTATCATTTCTTGTATTGTTGATTTTGGGATACCTATAGGTTCTCCTTGATGATTATAATAAAATTACGACTCTCCTGCAACCAATCCCTGTTCATTGGTTCCATATTGTCCCCTAATGCCATTTATAAGAACATGAGAGAATCATGCCTATACAGTGCCTTGAAATGAGTCATCCCAATAGACATATGGCAAGTGGTGTTATAACATTATTTACCCAAGTGTAGCCACATGATCCAAGTCTTTTGCTACCCTACCACATACTTCCTTAAGTATCCTTCCACTCACTTGTTAATATTTTTTTCTAGCCATCGATTTGTGGGTGGTAATTGGTACTTAGAGTTAGCTCTACGTTGGATAATCTAAATAGCTCATGCCAAAATGCACCAAGGAATCTGCTATCTCTGTCACTGAAAATATGCTTGGTGACCCCATGAAATTTGAAAACCTCCTGAAAGAATGTCTCTCCTACCTATGCCACTGAATAATTGGAAGATATGGCTATGACATGGGTAAATTTTTCTAATCCATGTAACACCACGAATATGCAATCATTCCCTTACACCTTTGGAAGCCTTGTGATGTTATATACATAAATTCTCTCCCATTTCTTTTCTAGGGTTGATAGTTGTTGTAGTAGTCCCAATATTGGATGGGGTTTCTCTATTTTATTCTGCTAGTAGATGGCACACTCAACCACATGTATTTAAACATCCCCCCTTAAGGGCCTTTCCACGCAAATATCTCTCGCACCTTCCTATATGTTTTGAACAACCCCTGGTGTCTGACTAGGTGTGAGTCATGCATAGCCCTCATGACCATCTCCTTGAGTTGTGACTTAGGGACTAAATATCTTTCCTCCCATTCATTGTCTGAAATCAGCTTTATGTAGTGAGACTTCCCTTTACCCATGTATTTGTGTCGTGGAACCTAAGGTTTTTTTCAACTATAACAAAGCTTTTCTCTTCTTAATTTATCTCTAGTTTCTTCCACCCGATTCTTCTCTTTTAACAGCTTCTTCTCCTGATTCTTTTGCAGGGGGGTGAATTTAATCGGTGCCTTCTTGGGCACTACATCTTCCATATCCATAGTTTTGGAAATAATGTCTTGAAGTGTGTTAGGATTAAAATCCTTTACCGAGTTATGCAATGGATCTCTTAGTGCCTCCAAGAATAACATCATTAACTGATCTTGGGATATATTTGTCATTGTCACTGCTAATATTTGGAACTCTATGATGTAGTTTTCTAGGGACCTTATCTGCTTAAGTTGTGCTAGTTCTTTGAAATGCAGCTCTAAATTCTTCCTATCAAATCTCTGGATTGATCTATCACTAAAATCCAAATAGGAGGCGACGTTGGTGTGATCGAGTGTGGACAACTAGTCATACCACAATTCATGTGCTTCACCCTCCAAATATAGTGTGGCACATTGGATTTCCTTTGACTCCCTCATGGGGTTAAGATGGAAATATGTATCTAGATTTTTTACCCACGCTCTAACTGTGCCATTGGAAGTCCCGCTAAATTTTGGTATATTTATTTTCATTTCCTTCTTCGGCACATCATTATTCATCTGCCACTTGTGGTGATCTGTTTATTTACTCCTATGCTGGATAGCCAATAATGATGTAGTGACATTTGGGCCTAGAACTCTTCTCCCATTACCTGATACTCCCTCATGTAGTCATAGAAATTTTCATGTTGCCTCTATCGGTTATCTGTTGGTTCCTTCAGGAATTTGGGCATTAGTGGCCTTAACGAAGCTTGTTTTAGTGGGGTAACTAGATTAAAGGAATTACTAGCTTCAACATGGTGATTATCATCTCCTCAGAATAAGTTGTAATTTTTGGAAATACTAAGAGGGTGATGAATCAATATTTCACTCTTTTTATCCAATTGGTTAGATTATTTTGAACATTCAAAGCATCAAAATAAACATGAAACATCGTCACATCACATAATCACTACACAAAATATTTCTCTTAACAAATGCTTCATTATGTGTTCTTACATACACATTTACTAGTTGAAATAGAAGTAAGTACAAAACCCCCCAAGGGTTTCTGAAGAGTTTTACAGATACAATCTGAAGGGGTCTCCAGTCCCCTTGTACAATTTAACTTCCCTGCTTCACAGTTAAACTTCTACTACCTCAAACTCTACTTACTCCACAATACTCTGTTATCCCATAGAATGATAAAAACTAGGTTTTGGCTCTTGTACCATGGACAATTGCCCACATGTAAGGATATTCAATTCACAATGATTCAAACTCAATAAAACCAAAAATGCATACTAATTCCCCAACTTCAAGCTAGTCAATCTGCTAACTCCAAATATGGAAGATGCACAAATTAACTCAGTAAGACCACTATCACTCCTACTAGTATTGTTGATGCACTTTATTGTTTCCTTTGTTCACTACCACGCCTATTTCCACTGTTGCTACTATCCATTGTCACTTCTATTTCCATTGTTGCTACTCTTGACTGTCACTCCTATTGCCACTATTGTTGCAATTCACCGCTACTATTGTCCACTGCCACTCCTCAACTTTCTACTACCACCAAAATATTATGAACAATAAGCATTGTACTTGAATCTCTCCTTCTGCAAAATCACTGTCATTGATGTGATACCCTTGTCCTGAAGGTGAATCTGCTCCTATATGAGTTTCTTACTCTTAACTGCAATAAAATGATGTAACATTGAACCCTTCCTACAAGAAAAAACCTTTTCTATTTCCAGACTTGAAAATATGCTTCATATGTACAAAGATGATGCTATTACTGCAAGTATACTTCAGATATACACTGCAAAACAAACTCCTTTAACTGCTGCAAAATGGAAATGTAACTTAACTATACTCATAGTACTTCTAGTTCCTTAGACACATTGCTATAACCAAGTCTTCAGGATTTCTTATGGCATTTCCTTCATTATTTATAGTATTGAGGATGTTTCCCCCTACACTCTTGTTAAAGGACAACATACAAAGTATTGTTTATTGTCAAGTTCCTTTGAATGTGGGATAGTACTGTAGGCATCCTTATACTATGGCAATGTTGTCACAAATAGCACAAACCTCAACTAGTACTCATAATTGGAATCTCTGCTCTGTTTTTTCCCAAGGATCAAATCCCATCAAGTCCACTTGTAACATTAGTTCTCACAATAGTGTCAATTTGGCATACTTATAGTGGCACCATCAATCTGAACTCATCTGCTAGCTAGCCAATCCTAATTCTGAATTAATAACTGCGCTTAATCCTACAACATCCTAGGCACTCAATGATAACTCTTTATGCTTCACAAGGGTTGTCTCCATCTAACCCTAGAAACACAGATAATTCTGCAAGTCATACTTACTCAACCAAATACAAAACTTATGCCTAGTAACATATAATAACAAGAGCAGGAGCAACGATACAACTATTTTCTATGAGGAATTTATACAAGAACTCACATGTACTTCCCCTGCTTAATCGAATATCATAGCAACATGAAAAGATACCAATATTTTGTCCCATGATTTATGTTCAAACTTCAAGTGTAAATTTAAGCTCATAAAGATGTCAATAATGGTCGCAGGTATCGACCACAGATGTGTTCTTCCAACCAAGGTTAGATCAATTTTGCTTAAATTATATGTTTAAATTATTTCCATCTATCAACCTCAGATACATCATCAAGCGAGACTTTTGAATTTTGACAAGTCTTCCACATCATGTATGACAATTAATAGAGTTTTATGTGTCCTTGTTTTCATAGGGTTGTTCATAATGTGAAAACCATGAGTCTGATCATGAAACCCTACCTCAAAATATGTATCTTAGAGACTTCAAATTTGAGCCAAAATAAAAGAAACAATTATCAGAAATGGAGGGGTTGATAGTGACTCAATTTTTTCAATAGAGAGCCACGACAATGTTAATTTTTCATCAATTATTCTATGCTACAACTATTAGTTCAAAGATATCCAATAACATCTAACAATTTCCACTTCTTGAGTTAATCAATGACAATAAAGAAATAGTATATATAATAATTATTCAATTTCACAATGAAAGACAACCAAGATACAAGAGACACAATATTTGGTCAATGACCAGGGAAAAACCCCACAAGGGGGAAACCCTTCGCAATTCTTCTTCTATTATATTGTATTCAAATGTTCAACAGAGAGAGTACATCATCCAAGAGTCAAAGTAAAATCTTTGACTAGCCAATATCCAAAACCAATATCCAATCTTCAAGTATGCTAACCAAAAACCAAAATATCATCCAATACTCAAATCTGGTCAAAGTCAATTATAGTCAAAGACAACACAAACAACAATCAATGGTCAACGATAAATTTTCCTCCAATTGAGCTTGGTCAATAGTCAAAATATGTGGCTTGATGAGCTGGCCAAAGTGTCTTGAAAATAGTTCCAAAATTCCTCCTCAATATCGGTCAAAGTCAAAGGAAAAATATGCTACAAAACCTTAGCTGCAAGTATGAAGTCAATGCAGTCAAACTCAATAGATTGCCTTGGTTTTTGTGCCTAGAAACTTGGTCCGCCAAAAAAAATTCTCCCAGAAAATTGAACACAAAAATTTCCGAGAAATTCAAAGTTAACACAAGTTAATGTTTGGTCAAAGTGTAGAAAAATTGCAGATTTCTTCCTCTTGAAATTCGTCCTCCTTTTAGCCCACACGTGTGAAGAAGACCATGTAATTCTGAGTTGTACAAACCAATTAAATGAGTAGAGAGAATGATATGTGATGAGTTGATGAGTTTCCAAATGAGGAGGACTCACCCTGTATTGATATGCAACTTGAGGGGTGCCAACTTATCCTTGAGATGTGTCATTTTACCCAAGGCAGACCTTGACAATTTTGTACTTGTGGGCTTGACCTCAAAAATCCACTTTTCCTTATTTGAATTGAGCGCTTCAAAAGTCAATTTTGGTCCTCTTGAAAAGAGGAATTCAATGTGATGGTTGGAATTTGTCACTAGGATTCCAAATTAACAATCCCTCTCAGTTTTGGAGAAATTCCAATCAAATCAAGTGATCATCATATGTATCTCTTCATCATGTCATGTACATCCCTGCTTATATCTGTTTGTCTTTGCTCATCTAATGTTGAACATTTTCAAATCTAAAGAAGAATAATTGCTACAGGGGAGCTCCAGCTACCACCCTGTCTTTATCACAATTGTGGACACTCTGCTACCACCCAGAATCATCATTATCATCGTCATCAGGGAGCCATGACTACCACCCGGAGCCAAATACATTGGGTGAGACCAACCTACCCCATTGCGTAGGGATCAAACTCTATCCCAAAGTCCCTAAAAATGGGTGAGATCAACTTACCAGAGGTAAGGATCACACTCTACCGTATTATCCTTGATCATCCATCTTAACCCTAAAGAGTCAGATGGAAAAACACTTGCATCCACCAACTTGGGTGAGATCCACCTACTGTAAGGGGTAGCGATCACACTCTATCTCAAGCCCCTCATCCCATTGGCCAGATGGGGAGGTTATCCCACAGAGTGGGAAAGATGCTAACCGGGGCATACTCTAAATAGGGGATATCCCAAGTCTCAACACCCTATCAGTCAGAGGTATCTCATCCCCATGAGCCCTATAGCTCCATTCCTCATCCTAGGAGCTTAACCAGGGGGGAAGAGCATTTCTTAGTGTTCTTGATCATCTGATACCCTTATTCAAAAGGGTCATATTAACCAATCCAAGCTACTCTATGAAGACCAATAACTTTCCTTTCAATAAAGCCTTGGTGAGGACATCAACTATCTGCTCATCTATCAAAATGTGGAGGAGTCTCACAGATCCTCTCTGCCCCATGTCATAGATGTAATGATATATGATATCTATATGATTGGAATTTTCCTGGAACACAAGATTCTTTGACCAGTGAATCCAAATCTTGTTGTTGCAATAGATGAATGTCATGTCCAAAACTTGCTCAAATAACTCTCTAAAGAACTTCCTCAACTAAAATGATTCACAAATCGCCAGGATTGATGAAATATACTCAACCTTAGTAATGCTAAGGGCTAAGAATTTCTACTTCCTACTCATCCATGATATCATGACAGACCCCATACTAAAACAACATCTTGAGGCACTCTTCCTCTCAACAACATTGCCAACCCAATATGCATATGTATATCCATGTAGTCTAACATATACAATGACATATCTTAGTCCAAGATTAATAGTCCTATGTATATATCTAAATACATGCTTGGAAGCAACCCAATGTACATGGTGAGGCTTAGTCATAAATTGGCTCAAAATGTTAACTACAAATCATATGTCAGGGTGAGTGTTCACGAGGAACATCAAAGCACCAACCAATTGTCTATACTCCGAGGCCCTTCGCTAGGTTCGGTCCAACAACCTCTCCCCACATCTTCTTGAAATTCATCTCCATAGGTGTAGGAAAGGATTTGAAATCAACCATGCCAAATATTTCCAACAATTTTACAACATATTTTCCTTGTAAGGAAATGTCACCTGATTTTTCTCATACTTCTAGTCCCAAAAAATAGTGCATCAATCCAAGATCTTTCATTTCGAATTCAGAAGCCAATTCCCTCTTACATTCTATAATGAGAGGATCCACACCTGTCAAGAATAATTCATCAACATATAATACCAAAATTAGAGGTATACCTTGGATCATTTTGAAGTACAATTTTGGATCAACACAACTTCTTGTAAATCCAAACTTCATCAAGTAATTATTGATGCAAGCATACCAAGCACGAGGAACTTGCTTATATATATAGATATCTTTATTTAATCAACATACATGGGTCTTCTTGTCATGAACTTAAAATCTTGGAATTTTTTCAACATACACTTCTTCTTAAAGAAAACCATGTAGGAACACAATCTTCACATCCTTTTAATGAAAAGTATATCCCAGACTGACATCGATGGAAACTATTGAAACACTGTTACCGATGAAATAGGTAACCTGACCTCAAAACGGGAACTCTAGCCCAAAAGGACTCAAAAAACATGAAAAAACACCAAAAAAAAAAAAAGTGTATTCCAAAACGCACTTGATTTTTTTTGAAGGTCAAATTTCAACATTTTATAAAATTATGCTAAAAACAAAATTGTTTCTTGAAAAAAGGATCGAAAAAACACCCTCAAAACAAAACCAGTTGATGCAGGTAAAAAAAGAAGAAGAAGAAGAAGAAGAAGAAGAAGAAGAAGGAGTGTCATATTTTTGACATTTTTAAAAATAGAAATAACATTTTTTAATTTTTAAAATTCAAACATAAAAAAAAACCTAAAATTTAAGAAAAAAATAAATTTAAAAAATAAAAACATTTTAAAGCTTAAAATTTAAAAATATATAGGGAAAAAAAAAGAAAAAAAAAGAAAAAAAGAAAAAAAGAAAAATTTAATTCAAACATTAAAAAAAACCTAAAATTTAAGGGAAAAAAAAAATTAAAGATTAAAATTTCAAAATATACAGAAATAAAAAAATAAAAAAAAACAAAATAAAAATATGAAAAAAAAAACAGGTTAAAAAAGAAAGAAATTATAAAAAATTAAAAAAAAAAGAAAAAAAAATGTAAAAAAATGAAAAATTAATTAAAAAAAAAATGAAAAAAAATACAATAAAAATATTAAATTTAAAAAAAACATATATTAAAAAAACAAATAAATTTTAAAAAATAAATTAAATTTAAATTATAAAAAATAAAATATATATATATATATATATGAACTTAAATTAAATATATATATATATATATTAGATTTTATTAAATTTAAAAAAAAATGTTAATATTAAAATAACAAATTAAATTAAAAAAAAAAAATATTAAATTTAAATAAATAAATGAATAAACAAATAAATTTTGAAATAGAAAATAAATTTTAAATATAACGAAAAAAACATTGTTAAAATAAAAAGTTAAAAAACTTTGAAAATCAATTAAAAATGAAAATTTGAAAAAAATAAATTAAAAAAAAAATATTAAATAAAAAATAAAATAAAAAACAAATTAATTTGAAAATATTAAATTTAATTAAAAAAAAAATTCTAATTTTAAATACACAATTTTAATTGAAATAAAAAAAATATAAAAATTTTATGTAATTAAAAAAATAATAATAAAAATTTAAAAAATTAAAAAAAAAAAATATTAAATTCAAATAAATAAAAAAAGAAAACAAAATTTATTAAATTTTAAAAAACTAAATGAAAAAACTAAACATAAAATTTAATATTAAAAAAAAAATCAATTAAATAAAAAAAAATACAAAATTTAATAAAAATTATTAATAAAATTTAGAAAAAAAAATTAAAAACAAAAAAAATTAATAAAAGACAAAAAAAAAAAATAAAAATAAAAATAAATTTCAAATATAAAAATTAAATTAAAAAAAATAATTTTAAATTTTTTGAATTTAAAAAAAAATTTAAAAAAAATATTAAAAATTAAAGAAAAAAAAATAATTTTAAAAAAAAAAAAAAAAAAAAATATATATATATATATCGTGGTGGCGTTGCCAATCGCCGTCCCGCCCAGGTGGCGGCGGAGGCCGATTCCGGGAATCGGCCTCTCGTGGCGGGAGGGTTTTATTTCCGAATCGGCCCCCGCCGGAGTGCGCATTCCCTAATCAACCTTTCACACGGGAGGCCGACATACATACCAATCAAGAAATTCTTTATTTTTATTTATTTATTATTTATTTATTTTTGTTTTAATTTGATTTTTTTAGTTTTCTTTTTTAATTTGTAAATTTATTTATTTATTTATTTTTTAATTTGATTTATTTTTGGATTTTTTAATATATTTTTTTAATTAATTAATTAATTATTATTATTATTATTTTTTTTAATTTCAAAAAATTATATATATATATATATATATATATATATATATATATATATATATATATATATATATATATATATATATATATATTTTTTTTAATTCATTTTTTTTTTTAATTTTAAATTTAATTTGTTTTAAATTTTTATTTTTATTTTTATTTATTTTAAATTTAATATTTTAGATTAATTATTTTTTAAAATTTAAAATTTATTTATTAAATTTATCAAAATTTAATTTAATTTAAATTTTTTTTTAGTTTATTTAGTTTTTCATTTTTAAAATGTATAAATTGTTTCATTTAAAAAAAAAAAAGTAAATTTATGGATATTTGTTTTTTAATTATTTGCACGTGGTTTTTTTTTCATATTTTTTGTTTTTTTAATGATAGTTTGTTTGTTTGTTGTTGTTGTTGTTTTTTTTTTTTAATTTGTTTTTTTTTTTTGTTAATTTTAAAATTTGTATTTTTTTTAAATTTAATTTGTTTTTTTGTTTGTTTGTTTTTTTTTAAATTTTGTTTTTAAATTTAATATTTTAGATTAATTATTTTTTAAAATTTAAAATAAATTTATTAAATTTTAATTTAATTTAATTTATTTTTAATCTTTTAGTTTATTTGGTTTTTCATTTTTAAAATGTATAAATTGTTTCATTTAAAAAAAAAAAAGTAAATTTATGGATATTTGTTTTTTAATTATTTGCACGTGGTTTTTTTTCATATTTTTTGTTTTTTTAATGATAGTTTGTTTGTTTGTTGTTGTTGTTGTTTTTTTTTTTTAATTTGTTTTTTTTTTTGTTAATTTTAAAATTTGTATTTTTTTTCTTATTATTATTTTTTTTAAAATTAAAATTTTTCTTTTTTGTATTATTAGAAAAAAATGTTTTTGGTGTTTTTTTTTTTTAAATTTTTTTGGTTAATTTTTGTTTTTTTTCTTTTAATTATTATTATTATTTTTTCAAATTTTGTCATTTCTTTTGATATAATTTTCGAATATTTTTGTTTTTTAATTTATTTTTGTTTAAATTTTTTATTTTTACGAGTTAATTTTGTTTTTTTACATCTTTATTGGTTTTTTTATTGTTTATATAAATATATATCTCTCTAAGTTTTGTGTTTTATTACCAACATGAAAATCATTGCTCTAAAAAAAAAAGTTGATGCTGCATCAATACCTTTCAAAATTAGCATGAAAATCACTAACATTTTAAAACAAATATTCATACTTCATAAATAAAAATATTAGAGTGTCAAAAATGTGCAAAAAAAAAGGGTGATTCTGCATCACCACTTTTCAAAATCGGGTGCTTTTTATGCTACCAAAAAAAAGTAGGTAACAGTGCGGTTACCTATTTCATCGGTAACAATGTTTCGAATGAATGGCTGTATATTGGGCCATAGAAGAAAATATGCTATCATAATCTTCTCCCTCTTTTTGGGAGAATCCACGGGCTACGAAACTCTCGTATTTTTCAATGCTTCCATTAGCCCCATGATTTATCTTATAGATCCATTTGGAGGTCACCATTGATCTTCCCTTCGGTATCAAAAAAAATACCATACATCATTTTTCATAATAGACTCAAATTATTCAGCCATAAAATCCTTCCAGAATTGTTCCTTAACATCTTCTTTAGATGTATGAGGCTTAACTTGAATTATATTTCTCATAGTAGTAACATATGCTTGGTACTTGCATGGATTCTTGATTTCCCTAAAAGTTCCATTAGCAACATGTTTCTCAGCATCGTGTAGTGTGTCCTCGAGCCAAAGTAGTATTTTACTCACAGGGGGATCACATGAAGGAGGATCAAAGGTTCCATAGGCTCCATGGGATCATCAACGATGTCCTTCTCACATTCAGGCACAAAAGGGCCTTATATAATATCCATATCATCACTCTTGTCTTTTGGAGGATGAGGGAGAGGTGGATCCCTTGCTTTTCCAAGGGAAACATTTTCATCGAATGTTACATCTATGCTAATTCCAACCTTCCTTTGACGATAAATATATATTCTAAATTCTTTAGAATCTTCACTATATCCAAAAAATGTACCTTTTATTCCTATGGATTCTAGCTTGTTTCTTTTTTCCTTTGAACATGGAAGTATACGGGCAGCCAAAAATCCATATATGACCAATACCAAGCTTGAAACCTGTGAATACTTCCTTGGGGGTCTTGTTGTCCAAAGCTTGATGAGGCCACCTGCTTTGAACATATACCATTGTGTTTGTTGCTTCAACACAAAGGAACTTTGGAAATTTTTTATCATGGAGCATGGCTCAAGTAGCTTCCAGAATGGACGTGTTCTTTCTCTCAACCACTCCATTTTGTTTAGGAGTGTAGGGCACAATAGTCTCCTTCTTAATGCCTCCATTCTTGCAAAATTATATAAATTCATTTGAGATGTATTCCCCGTCGTTGTTGGACTTGAAGATATTTATTTTCTTCCTTGTATGATTTTCAACCAAAGCCTTGAACTCCTTGAATATTTTGAATGCTTCATCATTGTGCTTCAAATAATATATCCATGTCTTCCTTGAGAAATCGTTGATGAATGTGATGTAACAAACATGACCCCCAAGAGAATGCACGAGCATTGGACCACATATATAAGAATGAATGAGATGAAGGATGTATTTCGTCTTGTTTTCGCTAGATGGGAATGGTACCCTTGTATTCTTTCCATTGGCACACCCTGAGCATACTCATAATGTTGAGCTTGAACATTGGGGATCCCAGAGACCAACTTTTTCAATTTTGGAAGAGAATTATAGTGTATATGGGCCAACCTTTGGTGCCATAGCTCACTTTTAATGATTTGTGTTATGGGCCATAACTAGAAGGGGTCTTCCAGTGACTTTATAGAGTCCTTCAAACCTTGATACTAGTGTGAAGGAATTTATCATATAGGATCCAATAGGCCAATTAAGTACTTTTCCTTTGATTAATGCAACCCTCATCCCTTTATCCTCCAAAGAAGATATTGATACCAAATTCTTATTCAATCACGACACATACATCACATGATGAAGCAAAACAAATTCCCCAAAGTCCAAACGAAATTTGATAGAACCAAAGCCCTTTATAGGATGAGTGGAGTTTTCACCAAGGATAATATTCAAATTAGTATCCTTCTCTACCAAATTAGAGAGAACCTCCGCAATATCCAAAGAAGTGATGAGAGGCCTCACTATCAACCAACCACCTATCCCAAGTATCGAGAGGACATGAACCAGATAATTTATAAATAAGAATATATTCATATTGATTAGTAACATTACATTCATACATGAAGTTCCTTGACCTCTTTAGTGGACGAAAGTTATCTTCACGATCAATGGGAGAGTCTCTTCTTATTCTTTCATTTCTATTTCCATATCTTCTATCATTTTTTATTTAATACAACCTGTTGTTGTTGAAGTGAAAATTATTGTTGTAGGACCTCAAAGAGTTTCTTCTTGGAGCATGTCTCTTTTTGCAGTTGTTATGAAACCAACTCACAAAATAGAAGCATAATAAAGATTAACGATTTAAAAATCAGCCTCTTCGAGGGGAAAACCTCCTTTACATTACATAATGAACAATTCTTGGACGATTCAAATGAAAAAACCTACCTTCTATATATATGAGTCTAAGGGGTCACAATCCCTTGCTAACATTAGCGCCACGTCACTTGTACAACATGCCCAGTCATCAACCCAACCAACCCTGCAAGTTGACTTTTTAGTTGTTTACCAAAAAAATTTGAACGTGATAAATTTCGCTTACGGTGTCAGATTGAGGTGATTCAAGTGAAATTGGAATCAAAACGATGAGATCTATGATTTGGAGCCAGTTTTGGGAGATTTTTGAGCACTTTGAGCAGCTTTTAGACCTCCAAAATTTTGTTTTTACTCAAAAAGGAAGTGAGAGTACAACTCTCTCACTTTCCAAATCTCAATCCACTTTGATTTACCTAGAGCGGTAACTTTGAGACCCACTTGAAGATACTCCACCTTGCCTCTGCGTGAAGTCCTGATGCGCCTGTCAAAAATTGAGTCTTCCTACAACTCACTAAATATTCAGGAACAAAATCTTCAATAGATGGAATCTGGACATTCTATTCATGATCATCAATCATTGGAGGCTTATAAAATCTCAAGTTTTCCACATTCACAATAGAATAAATTTGCATATAAGATGGAAAATCTAATTAGAAGGGCTTGTTACCAATCTTCTCCAAAATTTGGAAAGGACCATATCTAATTGTATTGAGATTTTTATCTTCACCTTGAAGTCTTTGCTTACTGATATATAACCAAAATTGATATCCCAATTGGAAATCATGATCAACTTGATGCTTGTCGTGCCTTGCTTTGTACTTGGCGTTTCTTTTCTCAAGCTAATATTGTACTCTTTGATGCACTAGTTGCATTTTTTCAAAGAAATTCTTGGATTAACGACATCACTATGTCCATCTACTGCAATTTATTTACTAAAGATGAAATCCAAAGGAAACTTTGGCAAATAATCCAAACAAGCTTCAAATGAAGGTACTTGCGTAAATAAGTGCCTAACACAATTGTAGTGGCATGATGACTGTAATGAAAATGCTCATCCCAAATTTTAGGATGTTTACCATAATATCCATGAAGGAGATGCATTTATTCACACTATGTAATAAATTTGACTCTCAAATTCCCATACAAATGGACTCATCAACAAGCCAAAATAACATAAATTTCCAAAGAAAACACTGTTGCATATAATTTAATTATTCACAACATCACTTTTACAAAATATCTAGTTGTGGGGACATGCAACATGTGAAATACAAAATAAATGTAGTATTTAACTAGAAAAAGAGTCCAACAATTTCTTACCCAACCAAGTTTCTGCATTTCACTTTCTTCTGGAGTTGCTTTAGGGGTGGCTACAATGTGCCTCACACATTCTTGTGGCTTGTCTTTCTAAGGCGATTTCATGACATATTTTTCCTTCTTCATATGAATATGTAGATGCAACTTACAACAATTTTCGATCCAATGGCCACTTATGTTGCAATGAGTACACAATTTTTTGTGAGCATTTCTTTGCAAAAATGTCTTTGAACTTGGAAGAGGATCTTTCTTCATGGTCTCACTTCGAATCGACATATTCAATTTCTCGACCATTGATTTCCTTTTTTAGCACTTTGCTACACAATGGTTAGGTGCATGAAAAAAATACAAGGAAATACATTCCACAAAATTGTATTCAAATCATCATGCTGCTTATACTCATAGAAAGCCTTTTAATAATCAAGTCGTTTATGCCTTCTATGATTTTCCTTTGGATTATGAGTCTAGCGAGGAGAACTTGATTGATGAGGATAAATTGAATTAGTTTTTCCTTTGAAGCATTCATCTCTCTTTGGATATGTTTTTCCATCAATGTCATCATCATGGTATGATACTTCTTCAACTTGTAGGAGTTATTTCTTCATGAATTTCACACTTGAATAATTCCCTGAATTTGCAATTTTGGAGCATTCTCCAACTTCTTATTGAACATATCCCAATCCTTGATTTTGAGGTTGTGTTCTCACCTCAATAGGATTATTAATTCCATGACTATGGATTCCAATACCCTTACCATTGTATCCCATTTTAGTCAAAAATTTCATACCAATACCCTTGGTATGCTTCTAAAATGATGCAAAAGAAGCATTATCATTGTTAAGAAAATTAATTTAACATGAAGTATATTTTACCTCCTTTTGTGCTTGAGACTCTTGGTCCTCTTCTTGAAGCTTAGCCATCTCCTACCTCTTCTCTTTTGTAGATGAAGTGGTAGATGAAGATTTAAGAAAACCGCTCTTATGATTTAACATATAAGTAGTGTTCTTCAACTGAAAAAGTGTACAAACATTAGTCATCCCATGAACACAAAATTTTTGAGTCTTGGGGGAAGCTTTGGTAGCTGAACATTCCCCAATTTTCTCTTCAATTATATTTTACAACATCAGACACAACTTCTTCTTCTCTTCCTTTGTTGCTTCGAGAAATATTCTTAGTTCCATGTTCTCCAATTGGAGAGAAGAATTCATCTCTTCCAGTTCTAGAAGCCTTACATGCTCCAAATTTTCACCCATGCTTGCAATCTAGTCAGAACCTACTTTGATACCAGAGGTATGAAAATCGATCTGACACTTTGCAAGTTTTGATAAATTTGGGTCTTCAGATGGTCACTTAGATTGTAACTTATTCAAAGATTAATAGTTAATTTTTAAAAGAACTTAACTATGAAATAAAATCATATGAAACCGAACATGATGAAAATGAAGAAGAGAGAAACCAAGTGATAATGGAGTTCATCCAGTGTGGACTACGTCTCTGGGCCCTGCTCCAATGTCTAGGTTGCTTTATTGATCTTAGTAACAAAAATAATTCATTACAAATCTTTGAATCATAAAGTAAACCTACTTCTAGAGTGACATTGTTTATCCTTCAAAGAAACATTCTCCTTCAGATAAATCTCACTCACAAGTTGACTCACTTTATAAAAATAAATGATGGCACCAAAATAAAAGGACTCTTTCACTGAGTGTAGCAACGAGTCCTAGTACTCATTCTCAGATCAAGAAGCACAAATCCAACTGCTTCATAATGAAGTGTTAAAATGGTATTTTCCCACAATAAAACTAAGAATAGACTAAAACTAGATTCTCTAATTAAGAAAAAACTGCTGCAAATTCGTTTGGAAGGTTCAAAAACCCTTGTGTAGGTTGTTTCCGTGCTAAAAAAAGTCTCCATATGTCCTAAAAATAGTC
Organism: Pinus albicaulis; assembly: GCA_034641835.2. NCBI lineage: Eukaryota > Viridiplantae > Streptophyta > Pinopsida > Pinales > Pinaceae > Pinus > Pinus albicaulis. The sequence continues at coordinate 567,984,626 of CM076576.1, forward strand.
TATGTCTGCAACACAAAAGGACTTATATCTCCAAATTGTTCGACTTATAATGCTAAAATCACAAAAATAATGTTGTCATTGTGTCTATTACACCAAAAAAATCGGTGTGTAGGCTCTTCTTGGGGTCAAAAAACTGAAAAATTGCCAAGATAGGCCTCCTGGTTAATTTTTATGCTATGTGTCATGCAAAATGGGAAAACTAGCTGACTAGGCAATGAACTCATCCTTTGGGAGGTCTGTCGGGTGACAATTTATCTCGATATCGATCTCGATTCTGCTGCCAATAATGCAAATTTCTGGATCAATAAATGCGCCAATAAGGCCCTTAACATTGATTCTTTAGCCCTAGTGTCAGCTATATGGAGGCTCATGTGGCCAAGGGAGTGGGCCAAAGGCCACACAGTTACTGACTTCCATGCTCCTAGTTGTATTATGTGTCCATATACCCGTGGGTAGGGGAGCGGGCAGGGTGCCACGTGCCTCGCCCCTCTGTCCCATCTACCATGGTTTTTGTTGAACACAAGAACAGGAGGTTGAGGCTTATCTCCCCACCCCCTATACCATACTCCTCCGTGGTCATGATATATGCGCCGAAACTGGGGGTCGGGATAACCTCTCCCCCCCTCCAACTTCACAACATGTTTATATAAAAATCCAATTGACTTGGGGTTGGGGCCACGTGCCCCACCCCCTCCCCCAAACGCCGAAACCATTACCCCTTAAAATTAACCATGAACCGTTATATGGTAAGAAACACCTGTGTGGTCTATTGGTAATACAATTGGTTGTTACGCTGGAGGTCGCATGGTCAAACCCACTGGGTTGGTTGGACCCCAATTGATATTTTGCATGGGACCCAAGGGCCATGTGGTGGCCTCCCATTGGACCACATGGCACCTCCTGATCGGGCCACCCAAAACTCAACAACTAATAAAATGTTGCCAACACAACCTGTATGACTTGCCACGTGTCAAAATGTGATTGGTCCACCAATATGTCATACATGGATAGTATCCTACTGAATTCAATGCCACGTCACTTGTATGGGTTTCCCAGTCAACAACCGAGTCAACCCTGCAAGTTGAATTTTTAGTTGTTTTCCAAAAACTTCATAATGCGATAAAATTTCGCATATGGTTCCAGATTGAGACGATTCAAGCGTCGTTGGAATCAGAATGACAAGATCAACGATTTGGCACCAATTTTGAGAGATTTTGAGCACTTTTATTTTTTAGAATATTTTTGATCCCTTGGATCACTGGGTTGAGTCCTAACCCAACGAGACTCAGGTCTTTTAGAAGAAAATTAAACTGAGAACAAAAGAGTGTTTTTCATTAATCCTAAAAAATGCTCATAGATGAAACATGACAAATTGAAATCATAGGCAAGAGCCTTCTCTAATGATGACTATCTTACTCTAGAGTTTTTTAATCCCTACTGGGCTACTAAGGCCCCTTATTTATACAAAATGTGCTTAGGGAGAAGCCTCCTTGAAGTGAGGATTGCTTCCCTCCAAAATCAATAAAAATGTGGATATAGTTTCCTGGTGTCTTTGCAACTACAGGGAGGTAGTAAATTTCCTTGAGCCAATCGAGTTTGTATTAGCTGTCAGCAATGAACAAGCCCCATAATCCTCTCTTGTTGGACTCTTGCATGATCCGCATAAGATATCCTCAATATCCTGCATATTTAATGCATTAGGCACACAAGATACAACAATTATCTCTTAACCCTCCTAAGAACGCATTAAAGTTGAATAATACATTATCAAGTGTAGAAGGGAAGGTTTAATATGCTTGAGGATGGTTAGATGGGCCTTAAATTATACATATTTGGGAGGCCCATCAAACACCATAAAAATTTCACAAATTCACAGAATAAAATTGCTAGCAATTTAAATAATGTAAAAACTAGAAATTAAAAGAATGTTATAACTTCAAAAATATTTTATTAATGGAATTCTAGGAAGGAAAATTACATAACTACTTGAAATAAAACATGGGGAGTTATTTCCTAAAAATTCTTGCACTTGATCGCCTTGATAATTTTGGTTTCACTAAATATTTTGAACTCCCTGCTACAACCAATTTTGGCCCTCCTAGAAAATGAAAATTGTACCACCAATTAAGAATCCATTCGGTCCATACGAGAAGAGAAATGGACCTCCAAAAATATTTTAGACTCGATCTATAAATATCACTCTCTCAGCCTCCCAAAAATGTCAATAAGTCCTCCTCCAATAATTCGCTCAACCACTTGGCCTGACAATTCAACCCTCAATTAATTATGGAAAATGCAACAATAATTTGGACCTAAATAATTTTATGACTTGGCACCTTAAATTTAATTAAATCGCCCCCCTGAAGCACACAGATTCGTTCTCAACAAATATGCAATTCGACCTCTCAGAATTAAATAGATTCGACCTACACCGAATTGTGAATCAATTCACTGCCACTCAAGGATTTTTCCCCCTTCTTTAACAATTCGACCTCTTGATGGATTTGACTAAATTTCTCTACAAAATATCATAATGGATAGCTAGGGTGGCTTTACAACCACTGAATCCAACCACCACCAGCTAGGGTGTGTATCTCAACACCAAAACTAGGAAACAAAGAGGGTTTCTCCCTCAGTAAAAAATCTGATCACCTCCTTGATAATTCAAAAATAATTTATTCACATCCTTCCCTTGGATCTCCTTCTCCTTTTAATATTATTTTCATCATTTATTTTAAATTATTTTTTCGGAGAAAAACAAAATATTTTATTAATCCAATAAAAAGTTACATATGCAGATGCAAAAACATTATTGTCCTGTGTGTCCTAGGGATACAAAAACATGGATAGTATATGGAAAATTCCACAAATCATTTAAAAACAAAAAAAAAAGGGACCCAGGGCTCTTAACATAGGGAAAACAACCCTCATAATACCCATATTATTTACATATATACCACTGTGCCAAAACTCAAAAGACAATTTGGCAACAAAAATAATTTCATCAAAATTTCTTCGAAAAGAAAAAAATATAGTACTGATATCAGAAAAAAAACATAACTACAATTCCTACTACAAATAAACTAGATAGAATGTCGATTCCTGTAGAGAGAAAAAATACTCGTCAAGTGATGAAGGGAAGATAACCATATTACTATATCTTCCCGTCTAAGGTCTCTCGAATGTGCCATATGTCCAAAATTTGTTGAGCACCCTATTTAGATAAGAGATCTGCCTCTATATTTCGTTCCCTATAAATGTGACAAACATATATAAAATACAAAACTTGTTTGAAAGAAAATATTTCTTCAATGAGTGGGATCAAAGTATGATTTTAGCATCTCTACACTACATTAAACCAGTTTATAACATTTAATGAATCTGGAAAAACTTTCAATGAATCTAAACCAAGTTCTCGTGCCCAACATAATAATAATTTCAATGATAATAGCTTTGCATAGTTGTCTGTTCCAGTTTCAAGGACAATTTTTTATTTTAAGTTTCTGTGGATGTTGATGTGAATAACCAGTCCACCCCTGCATCTATTATGTGCATCATATGCTCCATCAAAGCATTCCCACGAAATCTGTGGGTTGATATGTTCTTCTCTAATAATACATGCAACCGAAGTCCATAGGGAGGTTGGGATTAATGAGTAAATTGCTGCAATTTCGATAGCTATGAGAGAGGGAGCCAAAGATGTGTCTTTGAAAATGCCTTTGTTTCTTTCCAGCCATATTCCCCATATTATTATTGGTGGGAAATTTCGTAATTTTTCATCTCGTACAACATTCCACCATTTTTTCCAGAATTCCCCTATATTTAATCCTCTCCATTCCATGCTAATACCCAGGATAATCTAAGATGCTTCCAAAATTTTTAAGGTAAATGGGAAATTTAAAAAGAGTTGATTTATTTATTCTTCAACATTTTTCAATAGCACGCACGAACCTGGACTATGTTTGTTTCTTTTTAGAATATTTTCCCAGGCATGAAATTTGTTTCCGAGGATGCACGAGAGAAACATGCTTGAATTTGTAGGGCATTCCAATTTCCATAGCGACTTCCACAACCAGACATGTAAACCCAGGACTCTCCTTTCAATTTGATAGTTGTAAGAAAATTTAGGTACATAAAATCCAGATGGGGCATGGACCCATCTAATTTCATCAATATGATCCCTAATCCTCACATGTGTTCTTTGTATCTCTCTGATGTATTCCTGCCAGGAAGCTTCCAGGTTTGGGTCTAACTGAAGTTGTTCAAATGATTTTCAACCTTGATGCCAGATTGAGGAACCCTCTTTGCCTGCTAATTGATTTAAATAAAGGATCCCATGATCATTTATGGTTGTTATTAATTCCATTGAAAGTTCATATCCTTATCTACATCCTACCTAAGGGTTAGTTCCAATTATTTCTTTTTCTACATTCCCTATATGCCACACTAGACCATCTTCAATGAACCTAAATGATTCCACTACAGATTTCCATATTACTGAAGAATTTGGAGTTCTCTTGTCCAACCTTCGCACCCATTCCTCTATGGAAATAAGATCGATGTACTTCTTTTTTACTACTGTAGTCCATAGGTTGTACGATGATAGCATGGGCCATCCAGATTTTGTTGCAAGAGAATTTGAAAAAGTAGGAAGATCCTTAATTCCCCAGCCTCCCAAAGCCTTTGAGAGGGATATATTTTTCCATGCCACAAAGGGGATAAATCCTTCCTCCTTTGCACCAGCCCATATAAATTTCCCACACAATTTCCTTATTGCAGATAGAATCCCTTTGGGTATCCATGTGAGGGCTACCCAATAAACATGAATTGCAATTAAAACTTAATTTATCAGTACCATCCCCCCAACCCTCAAGATCCATTTGTAACTCCAATTCTTTACATGTTTTTCAATCTTGGTCAGAAGCCACTTCCATCCATGTTTTTTATAATAGTTCGGTTTGAGGTGGAACCCCAGATATTTGAGACTATCCTTCATAAGTTTTGCTTCAAAAGGAAGGAAATATTGCACCCTGTGAATTTCTGCCTATGAGAATTCTTCATCTACCAAAGAGGAATTTTGATCGTTTATACACATACTAGTGGATTTTAGGGTTAGTTTGAGTGATTATTTTAGCTGTTGAAGTTCCCTTCTGGACCCGTCATTGAAAAGAAGAATATCAACAACAAACAAAAGTTGTGTTCGGAACAAATTTGTAGCTACCTAGACTTCTTTTACATCTCATTTTCGCTTTGCTGTGAGGATCAACTTACTTAGACCTTCTTCGGCCAATAAGAAAAGAAGTGGAGACAAGGGGAAAACCTGTATGAGGACTCTCTAGGCGTGGAAGAAAGGGGAATTTTCTCCATTTATTAAAATTGCAAATATCACATTTGTAACACACCCCATAACCCAATTGATAAAAGAAATTTCAAAGCCCAAATGAGTAAGCAATAGGTGAAGATATATCCAACTAATTTTTTCATAAGACTTTGACATGCTATTTTTTCATCAAACCTTTTCTTTTGCTCTTTTTAAGGTTGTGCATTGCTTTCTGGGCAACTCCTATTGCATCGTGAATTTGTCATCCATCTAAAAGACCAAAATTTTCACTGGATATTTTCTTTGATAATATGGGTTTGAGACGAATGGCTATGATCTTGGTTGTTATCTTATAAATGAAATTTTAGAGAGAGATTGGTCTAAATTCATCAAAAGACTTGGGGTCGTCGTTCTTTGGAATTAATGCCAAGAAGGTAGAGTTAAAGGGCTCATATATTTTCCCTTAATCCTAGAATCCTCCATAACGCGAGTAATGTCATTGCCAATAAGTTCAAAGAAGTGTTTGAAGAATTCGACTGTCCATCCATCAGGGCTCAGGATATTATATTTCTACATAGATTTTATGACTCCTTCTACTTCCCCTTTTGTAATTGAGGCCATAAGATGATCATTTTCTTCCTCCTCTGCAAATCTAGGAAATAATTGGGTGGCCTAAATTTCTTTTGTAATAGTTGCTTGCTTTGGAGCTCTGAAGAGGGTTTTGAAATGGCCTTTCTCATATATTCTAGTTCATCAAAAAAATTTCCTGTGCTACCATCTGCTTTCTACATTTCCCAAATAATATTTATATTCTTTCCTCCTCTCGCGTAGTTTTGGATTTTTTTTAGTTTTCAAGCCCACTAAATAACCATATAGCTATTATTTTTCTCTTCTTCCTTTTTGAACATTACAATTGTTTTATTCTTTCCCTGGACTCTTCTATCTCATATCCATATCCCTCCAGGATTTCCAGTCTTTCCAATCCTTCTTCAGTGATTTTTGAGTCTGCCTCTTCCCTTGTACTCTTTTGTTTCGCCCATATGATAGTAGCATGTTTCATTAGTTTGAGGTTCTATATAAATTGTTGAGCTATGGAGGTACCTGATATGGGATGTATGGAATCCAAAGAGCATCACCCAGTATATTGTATCTTTCCTCTTGGATATAGGTGAGATTAATTTTGAAAGGGATTCATGGCTTCCCACTACTCCCTTTTAATTCAATAAAATTTTAGAAATGATCAGATTCACCTCCCGTCTCCACCCATTGTCGAAATAGGAAAATTTTGTTGATTATATTTTCATTCAACAGAAACCAATCCAGCCTCTTGGCCACCCTAGCTGCTAAGCCTGTGCACCTATTTCTCCATGTTGGTTTGTATTTGATAATATTGATATCTATTAGCTTGTTGGCCATCAACTTGCTTGAAAATAAATTTACCAAACGATTATATTGAGCCTATGAACCCCACATCTCAAACATACCAAAAGAAAAGTTTATGTCCCCTCCCACCACCATGTTTGAGCCATTCATGAAGGATTTTGACAAAAGGGAGTTCCAAAATGTGACCCTGTCTTGGCACGAGTCATAGATGTTGATGAGAGAGAGATCCATGCTTAACTCATAGGAATAGATATCATCTCCCAAGACCAGTTCTAAACCCCATGGATTTAAGATCCTGAAGCTGCTCAGTTTTAAACCCGTAGCTAGACCCCCTGATCTTCCCTTCACATCAGAGGTGACAAAAGGCCATCCTGACATCATTTTATTGAGGGATTCCAACACAGTTTCTTTGTTACCTAAGGTTTCTTGAAGGATTAGGACATTTGGGCCAGTGTCCTTGATAATTCTTTTCAGAGCTAGCTTCTTATGGGTGCTAGAAAACCCTTTGCAATTGAAAGACAAAACAATCATTTGGAAACATTCCTAGGGGTTTGCGCTGCTACAAGCGCCCCCTCCAAATATTTTGTTTTACCGATTTCTATGTTCAATTTATATTTTAGTTGGGCCTTGGAAATGTTTGTTTTCCTACCTTTGGATTTCCCAGTTTCGGATGCCGCTTGAACTTCTCCAAGCCCCCCTATGGAACTACTGGAGAATTCCTTCTTGTACCTTGGGAGGAAGTTATAATGAGAGTCCAAATAGGATGAAGGAGGTGAGATAGTCAGCTCTAGAATGAGATAAGTGGATACAAGTTGCTTTAAATTAGGGATGGGTGTTATGATACCGTCCAGGCCATTTGAAAAACTGCAGGGCAGAGGAAAATCTTATTTTTTCGTCCTCGAGGGACCAGGCCTTGAGCCAACATCAAGCAAAGCGTGAAAAATAGAGGATAAATAAGAGGACGAGTGTAATATATTACCCATCGATCGTTCCCCGGAGCATCTTGGCGCAACCTGTACTTCCACTCGCTGATCGTTCCCGGAGCATCTTGGCACAAGAATACCTGTTGAGGATTTGATTCTACCTCCATCGGGAGGGGGCCGACTCCCCTATGTTCACCTACTTCCTGAACGGGGATTTAATCCTTTTGCTTCAACTTCTTCAAGCCCTTCCTCTCTTGGGATGCCTTGTTGCCTTCTTCTGCGAAAACCCAGGGGGAAATATCCAGCTATATGGACATGTTTGTGGCAGCAGTGGCATCATAAAGGGAGTTCCTTGTAATTAATTAATTGTGAGTGTGTATACCCTTTTAGATGCAACTCAATTTTTGTATGTAGTCCTTTTCTTGGGTTTAGTTTTACCAAGATTCAAGCCACTATTCTATCTTTGGTTTCCTTAAAATACATGTCTGCTTCTAGGAAGAGGCCCAATTTGTTTCCTATCACCTTAAACACATCTTTTGTCTAAATCTGAGGAGGAAGGGTTGGAAGGCGAACCCAAACCGAAACCTCCTCGAGTTTTTCTCTGTTTTTTGTTGAAAATAGGAGTCCATTTTTTGAATAGAATCGGTGAGGATCCGAAGCACCAATTCCTCTCTATGACCCAATCTAGTGATTTAGGTTTGCTGAATCTAACCATGAACCATCCTCGTGCTAAAATTATCACCTCTGACTCATTTTATGGAGCCTCCTTCCAAGCCTTCATTATCCATTCGAAGATATAGCTTGTCATAAAATATATTCCCTTTTCTCTCCCAATAACGATAAGTTATGATGCTTCCATAGCACTGTCAATTTGAATGTCAAACCTGAGAACTAGGTTAGGGTTTTTCAAATTTTTCCTGATATATTTACCTTTCTTCCTCTTTGAACCAAAAATTTGGGAAATTTCCTTCTCTACATCTTCTGACTGGATCTGCTAACCTTGTCATTTTGTCCAGTCATCAGTGGGATCTTCTTGATGTTGACCTTATATCAATGTATTTGGCCTTGTTACCTCGAGATTCTCTACAATTAAGTGTTCTTCCTTTGTTCGATGTCTAGACACCACCGTCGAGACCCCCAAAAGGCCAACTTTCTGCAGGTGTCCATTATCCTTTCCCAAGATCTCTTGGAAGGTGTCTCCTCCTTGAAAGAATTCTGCCACACCATAGGGGCCCTGTAACTCTTCAAACTTTGGCATGAGAAAGTAACCCAACCTTCCTTACCCTGGAAAAAACTTTTGACAATCTTTCGGTCAATTATCTCTTATCTTTGACACTTCTGTTCTCTGAGTAGGTTTTACAGAGAGGGTTCTAACGAATCTCTGGGTCATGCCCTTGTCCTTTGTAGTCAAATCCCCATATAAAAAATTATTTAAACCCTTGTTTCTCAAAAGACCAGAAATCTTCATAATGTCCTCTAATCCTCCCATAGGCCCTACATATTCAGGAACTCCAAGGGTTTTGTAGATCTTGTTAGCCCCCCTATGAAATTATTGACAAGCAAGCTGGGGGCTAGATTGTTTTGGAGCCTTCAAGGAATGCCTTTTCCCCTGAAAACCCATCCTCCTTGAAGTCTCTTTGTGCTGTGCCTAATACAAACCCTCTCTGCTGATCCATTCCTCAAAAAGGCCTACATTACCCCTTGTACCACTGCTAATGACCACAGTTTCCCTCTTTTCCCCTTGGGCAAGTTTCCTTTCTTCCTTTCATCCCCACCATTAATCCCCCTTAATTTCCACCCTCACCCCTTATTTCCCCAGTTTTCCTCTCTATCGCCTTATAGTTACCCTTATAAGGCTTCAAAATGCATTAAAAAGGCTTGAAAAACATGCTCTGGACCTTATATCAGGCTTAGCCCCTCTTCCTGTTAGCCCTCGCCCTATTCCTCCATGTAGCCCAGTGCTGTAACCACTCGCCAAAGCAAAAAGCGCTTGTCTCAAACCATAGCGGGCGCAGCCTCAGCCATTGATCTCAGTTGATCGGATGGTGGTCGTTAAGTCTCCAGCAGCCGCATCTTTCCCATTCATTTCCCATGCCAGGCCATCACCGTCCTTTTCCACGAAGATCCGATGACCCATAGTGCGTCCGATGCCAGTGGTCCCCATACGACTATTCCAAACCTGCCGGTTTCCTTCGCACCGCTTATGCACGGTAGGCGGTTTCTCCCCAACGCCCAGCGATTCCATTCACCGTCCGACGCGTGTCCATGTGTACGATTTCCAAACTGCCGTCCCCGCCCGTTAACTCCATCTATCGCGCGTTATCGCCCGGACACGGATGCCCAACGAAATTTCCGTAGACCGTCCGATCTGGAGCAGGCCATTCGACGGCTATCGCTTGTCCAAGATGCACGAAGTTTAATGAAATTGTGCACGCGATAGCTCATGCCGTGGCCCGCCGTCTGTCGTCCTCCGTCGTTGATCCCGCCACGATCGACGGTCCCGATTTATTCGCCCGCTGCTGACTTTTCCACCATTGCCCGGTTCTGCCACATCATCTCCACGTACACCCTCCGTACAGTCTCCCATTCCATTGCATATATTGGTTCTTTTTTCGCGTTTTTTAACGTTTTCCACGTATGTTTGCTCTACAGACCGCCACCATCCACCAGAGCACGTTCCTCCATTATTTATGCGATTTTCTCCTCCGTATCGTCATCTACACAACCTTTCTCTGCCTCCACATCATCCGCCACCCCATTCATGTTTTCCTTAACATTGTTTGTGTATTTTGCAGGGTTATTAAGAGTCAATGACCACCATGACGCGCAGTATCCGTTACAGCGACGGAGCAATCAAGGAAGATCATTTACAGGGGCAGAATTTATGAGCAAAGACCCGGGAAGGTGAAAATAGGACGTTCATTAAAGAGAACAGGGTTTAAAACTCTGTGGAAAACCTTCTAGAGCCATTAAAGCTCGAGCTAACCTGACAAAAGTAGAGATGAAGTGGTAGAGTGTTTCAGTACAAAGCAGAGGAGATTAAGGCACGCTAATGAAGATCTTGAGCCTTAAATCAACGTTTAAGAAGCAAAGCACCAGTTTGAAGATCCCGAGGATCGATCAAAAGGTCCCGAGCACAAGTAAAAGGTAATATCAGGGTTTATTCATCAGCAGAATGTTTTTCTTCATCAAGTACAGGGCGCCCATACAGCTTTTACTATGCACCGTGTCCCTGAAGGAATTTCCACCCTAACAACAGTTCAAAGCAATTAGAACATTTATGTAGCAGACTTCTCAGTGGTTCATTTGCCTTTTGTTTATTCACCACAAGTACAGCACCGCAGCCAGAATATGTCAAAATCATATCCGAGAAGATCACTCTTTCACAAAAGAGGAGACAGAGATTAAACACTCAACATTCAAACAGAATGGGCTTCGGCCCTCGTTCTTTTCAAGGGTTTAATACAACATTTAGTGTTCACCTACCACCTCAGTCGATCTTCTGTTCATCCTCTGCTATAAAACACATAGGAAAATTATTGTAAGGGTTGTTGATGAGATATTAGAGAAATGCAAGCATTTTCCTCTTGAGACAAGTTCTCTGTGTAATATTGTAAGATAGGCCGAGATTTGATGTATTCAGACTGAATGTTCAAGCTGTGGGCAATGATGTACCTAATTGGTGTTGTTTTTAATACGAAAAACATATTTCTTTGGATCCTAATCTAAAGCAGCTAGTGATGTTTTCCTATCTCTGTGTTTGATTTCATTTCATTCCATTTCTACTGGCTCACATCAGAAGTTTGGCATAAGATTTACCCTTGATAAGGTACCTTATGTTGCTGCTCTCCTAGCCTTTTATGTTTTCTGCTTATATGTGTATTTGAATATTGATTTCAATTGATTTAACCAGTGTAGTGGATTTCATTGCCTGCTCTCTGATGTATGAATTGAAGAAATCTATGTTTAGATGTTCTTGCTAGGATTTAGTTGGATGAGTTGAGAACACTGAGAGGTCTAGAACCCTGTCTCTGCCTCACTAAGGTCTTTCCATCCCAATTAACCCTTTCTAAGATCCCTTGTATTGCCTCTGATTTTGTCCAAGCAGGTCTGGAGTTAAATGACCTCTGACCTGATCTATAGACAGAATTGGATGGTTCTTCTCCTTTCATTTTCAGTCCTTAATGTCCCATTTCAAATATCATCTTTAAGATCCAAATGCTCTGGATGACTAGCCCAACTGAAAGCTTGCACATTTAACACAAGTAAATCCTTTCTTGACTCCATTGCCCAATGGTCTTGATGTTCCCTGAGTTATCTGTCTTAGCCTAATTTCCTCTGTGCTCATCCTTGTCTTATATTGGACCCTTCTTTCCTGATTCCCAACAACCAAACATAAACAAAAAAACAAACCCTGCGCATATAACTAACCTAAAATCATAACTTAGAGCCTCAAAGACATACCCTTTGACTCATATAGAGAGATCCCTCTCTGGACCTAGGAGGGCTAGATCCTAAGGTCTGAAAGTGGTTCTATGTTGTCTCATCTTTTGGTCTTGCCAACTTGGCCAAAACATGGGAACTCCAACAGATCTTACAGGGATTTCCGCTACCCAAAGAGGCTGTTTCAAGGTTTTTGCTAGCGAACACTGACATGTTGAAGATTGCAACAAGAAACAGTGAAGGAGGCATCCTGAAACATCATTCCTGATCCTAGTTGGAAAGTGATCACCTAAACTAGGTGGGGCCCACACAGGTGATTTTTGTCGCAAAGTCTATTTTTAGACTATGTCTATTTTTAGACATGTCGATCATATTCTATGAGTTGCGGGATACTATTTGTGGATGGTTGGTCAAGTTGGAAAAATAGATGGACTTCTATTTTTAGACATACTGGGCGGAGTCTATTTTTAGACTGCCAGTCTAAAAATAGATATGTCCGGTCTTGTATTAGCTCAGCATTGGACATTCAACAGTCTTATTCTTGGAGCACGCCTACAGTTAAATTACCTGGAATCAACACGATGGTGGCCGAAGAATTATATATATTCTAAGGGTTTCTTGAACTAATGCATGGAGAAAATTAGGTTAGAACTCATGTGAGTTTGGTGGAGTTAGAGAAGTAGTTGGTGAAGTTGTATTCAGTTTAACTCAGTTAGACTCAGTTGAGCTAGTTGTATCTAGTCTAACTGATTGATACACTAGTGAGAGTGGTGTGAATTAATTAGTTAATTAATTCACTAAATAATAATTCGTGTCATTGAAGAACCCTTGAGTTAACTAAATGCATGAGTTTAAAAGTTTTAATTAGAACCCAGAGTGAAAAGCTTAGAGCAGGTGAAAGAACAGAATGAACTATACATTGTGACTATTAGTGATGCATGAATTGCATCTACATATACATTGGAGTTGCCAATGATAATAACGAAGTCAATGAGAGTGGGATTACATCGAATTGGTCTTTGTAATCAGCTTGGATTGCGCAGTGGAGGCAGGCTAACAGGTGGCAAAGACCGATGCATGGATTTGCAAGATCGTGCCTGATTAGTGTATGACGATTGTACTGTACTGAGAGCTTGTGATAAGCTTTGTATGCTTGTATGATATTTTTATATGATCTCCATGATATACATAATATGATAGTTGGGGTTTTTAGCTTCAGGCTTTCCCATTAAACAACTGTGTTATGTGTGTTTTTATTGCTTCATGTTTTGCAATTGTTGATTAAATTTCCGCAAGAATTATAGTGGAAGGATTCTGTATTTAGAAAGAAGATAAATATTGTTAGATCAGGAGAGTCCAGATATATACATGCATATTGTATATAATTTCTACATGGTATCAGAGCTGTGTTATAGATTTTCTACATGGAATGACAACATGAATTTTTGGGCGCGCGAGTTTGCAGAGAATATATGAAAATTTTGGTGTAATATTTTAAAAAAAAAGCATATTTGGATTCCTTGCGAAAAAACACCCAAATTGAAAAAAAAAATCGGTCAAATCGGAGCTCGGATGAGGGAGATATCATCGATTTAAAATCAGCGCTTTTGTTAGAAAATTTTGCGACGGCGGGACAATTGCAATGTGCGTGAGCCAAGAATCTACATGCACTGAGGTACAAGATGCATGCAAAGCTTTGAGGAGAAAATTAGAGGTTAGTGACTTGGTGGTTGAGAGGGAGTCTCTCAACATGCAGTGTGAGAAGCAGTCTCAGAAGGTTGTGGAGCAGCCACAACTGGAGATGCAGAAGAATCTTTATAGATTTGATGTAGATGGGATTTCTACAGAGCTTCCTACTGTTGGGAAGTGCAAGAAAGACATGCAATTGAAGATTGAGAGGGAGCAGAATTTGAATGCAGGTAAGAGTGAACCTCAGGATGTGGAGCAGCCACAAGATGAGGATCATGGAGTGGGAGAAACCACTCATGCAGAGAAATTTCGTGCCAGATGGGCGAGAGGAGTGCATGCGACGTACCACTAGGTGAGAGGTGGGGCGACATGCATGAAGTAATCCAAGAAGAGGATGTTCTGGGCGGGATTCATGAGATGGTGTGGATCATGAATTGAACACAGCTTCCTGAGTGCCCACACGGTGCGACGATGGCATGATCGATTGGATGGTGCGGGCGGTCAGAAGTGAACGAGTGTCGGATATTGGGCGCGGTTGAGTTGGCGGCAAGTGCAGAGTGCATGGGTGCAGAGTTCAACAGCGCAGTGGTTCCTGAAGACATGTGCAGTTGGTACCAGCAGAGGTTGAAGACTTTGATAGATGCATTATATTGATTAAGTTGTTTTGAGCCTATTCAGTTTCGGAAGGGTTGCAGAGCAAATGCATGGAGTTGCATGGCACTTGCAAAGGTTGCAGGGTGAATGCATGGAGTTGCATGTCGCATGCAAAGGCAGTCCTTTCTTATTGAGAGGGAGTGTTGAAGATTGCAACAAGAAACAGTGAAGGAGGCATCCTGAAACATCTTTCCTGATCCTAGTTGGAAAGTGATCACCTAAACTAGGTGGGGGCCACACAGGTGATTTTTGTCGCAAAGTCTATTTTTGGCGCAAAGTCTATTTTTAGACATGTAGATCATATTCTATGAATTGTAGGATGCTATTTGTGGATGGTTGGTCAAGTTGGAAAAATAGATGAACTTCTATTTTTAGACATATTGGGCGGAATCTATTTTTAGATTGCCAGTCTAAAAATAGATATGTCGAATATTATTAGCTCTTAATAATATTTGGACTCTAAACATGATCTTATTCTCTTGGAGCACTTCAGTTAAGTGCACAGATGTGGTACAGGAGCTGACAGAAGGAATTACGCTATTCCTGAGGGTTTACTGGAGCTATTGCATGGAGGACTTCAGTTAGAACTCATGTGACAGAGTTTGGTGGAGTTGGAGAAGTAGTTGGTGGAGTTGTATTTAGTTTAACTCGGTTAGACTCGGTTGAGCTAGTTGTATCTAGTCTAACTAATTGATACACTAGTGAGAGTGGAGTGAATTAATTAGTTAATTAATTCACAAATAATAACTCATTAATCAACTGAAGAATACATCAGTTAACTACAATGCATGTTTCAGGTGGGAGACTTGATGGAGAGATAGGTGAAAGGAAATGAAGATGAATATCTGAGTGCACTATTAGTGATGCAGATTGCATCTACATATGCAGTGGAGTTTCCAATGATAATAACGAGCTCAATTGATGCAGGATTACATCGAATTGGTCTTTGTAATCAGCTTAGATTGCCTGAGTGGGCAGAGCTGAGGTGGCAAATACAGGTGCATGGATTTGCAGATAGGAACTTTGATTAGTGCTTTACGTTCTCTTTATGCTTTGAGAGCTTGTGATAAGCTTTGTATGCTTGTATGAGATTGTCATATGATCTCCATGATATACATAATATTATAGTTGGGGTTTTTAGCTTCAGGATTTCTTGTTAAACAACTGTGTTATGTGTGTTTTTATTGCTTCATGTTTTGCAATTGTTGATTAAATTTCCGCAAGAATTATAGTGGAAGGATTCTGTATTTAGAAAGAAGATAAATATTGTTAGATCAGGAGAGTCTGGATATATACATGCATATTGTATATAATTTCTACATGACATTCGTGATGAACTTTGATTTTTTCCCATAAAGATTATCTTTTGAGGTTAGCCTTCCCTTAAACCATAAAAACCGATCCACCTTTCGTCGACCGCTCCTCCCCAGGGAAAAACATTTTTCTAGTTGGGGATCTAGTTGGAAGCCTGACCTTGCCTAGATTTTGCTAAGTTAGCTCAAGTCCAAAAATTGTTCATACGTCTTTCAACTCAGGTTCCAGATCGAAAAATTCTTTTGGAATAACCATTTTCCCCTCTTGTGTAAAAATAAATATTACTCCGTTGACTCCCCCTTGTCGCCTGATACCTTCCCCGTGTTGTTGAAGCAATCCAAACGGTGAAAACAAAAATGTAGTTACTGCTCCTTGCCACTGCTCTAATTCGCTTCCTTCTGCAACCCGTGTGAAAAGAACCCCAATACCTCCTGACTTCCTTCTGCTGAACAAGTGTTGACATGGCTATGGCATAATTGAATAGTTGTACAGTTTGTGAGGAAATTTTGCAACGAACCTTAAGAGCCTTCTAACAGTAACCCTAAGCTCCATCGCCTCCCCCATCCACTGTTTCATCATCTTAAAACCACGGGTCACTTTATTTTTCCTAAAGTGACTTTTACCACCTTTATTTAATTATTATTTATTTATTTTGGTGACTCCTTTATTTTTATTTTTCAATATCCCACGGGATCTAGTTAGGTTATGACACCAACCCATTCATGCTTCTACAAATTGGAAAGGTACATCACAGGGCCCCACTGAACTTTATCATGGGCTTGAGAAATGGATATTTTGGGACTTTTCATCTGCTAAGAAATGATGGGAAAGGCAATCAAGGTTGGGTTCTTCGACCAATTCGCTATCATCTTCCAACCTATCCAAAGTGTAGAATTAGGATATGGTTTCAATAATGCTTCTACAATAGTGCTACGTTGCTCTAAATTAAATACCTCTAACCCTTAGAATTCTCCATGGTCCTCGCACCATGGAACTTTTTGCCACATGTATTTCCAGAAGAGGGCAATGTGACCATTTCTAATTTCCTAGAATGCATGATTTTGGATAAGACTCTAGTTTTCCCATGCTAAATTCTATATAGAGGATGCTAGGGGATGCTTTGTAGCTCTTAAAATTTTCACCTGTGAGGGGATGTGAAAATATCCTTGTTCTAGATTTGTTTCCAAAGTTCATTGCCGCCCTAAATCCATCTCCACCATAGTTTAGCTCCCAACTCCTTGTTCAGGATCTCCGGGTCTCTCAATCCTAAACCATAGCCAACTTGGGGATGCAAATATTTTATCAGGCGACCAATGACCAATTTTTCTTTCTTAGCTCCTCTCCAGAGAAAATATCTATAGATTTTAGTAATGGATTTGAAGATGACTTTGGGAGTTGCTAAGGGTAATGGCTAGTAAATTGCAAGAGCTTGGAGTATAGATTTAAGAAGGACTAGATGACTAGCCAAGTTATGAGAGCTAAATGCCCAAATTTCAAGCTTATTGGAGATCTTCTAAAGTATGTCCTACTATTAGAATTATCTCATAGATTTTGTGACTAGTGAGGCTCCTATGTATTTAGAAGGAATATTTCTTATCTGGAAGTTCATAAGGAATGCTAGATGTATTTGGACAATGAAATTAGTATTAAATAAATGTATAATATATATATATATATATATTTTACTCTGCCGACTCCCCCTTGTCGCCTGATACCTTCCCCGTGTTGTTGAACCAGTACAAATTGAGAAAAAAAAAATGTAGTTACCGCTCCTTACCGTTGCTCTAAGCCGCTTCCTTCTGCAACCAGTGTGAAAAGAACCCCAATACCTCTTGACTTCCTTCTGTTGAATAAGTGTTGACAAGACTCTGGCATAATCGACTAGTCATACAGTTAGTGAGGCATTTTTGCAATGAACCCTAGGAGCCTTCTAACAGTAACCCTAAGCTGCATCGCCTCCCCCATCCATTGTTTCATCATCTTAAAACCATGGGTCAAAATATTTTTCCTAAAGTGGCTTTTACCACCTTTATTTAATTATTATTTATTTATTCTGGTGACTCCTTTATTTTTTTTCAATATCCCACAAGATCTAGTTAGGTTATGACACCAACCCATTCATGCTTCTACAGATTGGAAAGGTACATCAAAGAGCCCCACTGAACTTTATCATGGTCTTGAGAAATGGATATTTTGGGACTTTGCAACTCCTAAGAAAGTATGGGAAAGGTAATCAAGGTTGGGTGCTCCGACCAATTCGCTATCATCTTCCAACCTATCCAAAGCGTAGAATTAGGAGATGGTTTCAAGAATGCTTCTACTGTAGTGTTATGTTTCTCTAAAGTAAATACCTCTAACCCTCATAATTCCCCATGGTCCTTTGACCATGGAAATTTTTCCACATGTATTTCCAGAAGAGGGCAACGTGACCATTTCTAATTTCCTAGAATGCATGCTTTTGGATAAGACTCTAGTTTTCCCATGCCAAATTCTATATAGAGGATGCTAGGGGATGCTTTGTAGCTCTTAAATTTTTCGCTTGAGAGGGGATGTGAAAATATCACTTGTTCTAGATTTGTTTCCAAAGTTCATTTCCACCCTAAAGCCATCTCCACCATAGTTTAGCTCCCAATTCCTTGTTCAGGATCTCCAGGTATCTCAATCCTAAACCCCCAGCCAACTTGGGGATGCAAATATTTTATCAGGCGTCCAATGACCATTTTTTTCTCTCTTAGCTCCTCTCCAGATAAAATATCTATAGAGGTTAGTAATGGATTTGAAGATGACTTTGGGAGTTGCTAAGTGTAATAGCTAGGGGTAATAGCTAGTAAATTGGAAGAGCTTGGAGTATAGAGTTAAGAAGGACTAGATGACTAGCCAATTTATGAGAGTCAAATGCCCAAATTTCAAGCTTATTGGAGATATTCTAAAGTATGTCCTACTCTTAGAATTATCTCAAAGAGTTTGTGACTAGTGAGGATCCTATATATTTAGAAGGAATATTGCTTATCTGGAAGTTCATAAGGAATTCTAGATGTATTTGGACAATGACATTAGTATTAAATAAATGTATAATTTTATTTTATTTTTTATTTATTTATTTATTTTTCGCTATCATCTTCCAACCTATCCAAAGCGTAGAATTAGGAGATGGTTTCAAGAATGCTTCTAATGTAGTGATATGTTGCTCTAAAGTAAATACCTCTAACCCTCATAATTCCCCATGGTCCTCCAACCATGGGTCTTTTTGCCACATGTATTTCCAGAAGAGGGCAACGTGACCATTTATAATTTCCTAGAATGCATGATTTTGGATAAGACTCTAGCTTTCCCATGCCAAATTCTATATAGAGGATGCCAGGGGATGATTTGTAGCTCTTAAATTTTTTGCCTGAGAGGGGATGTGAAAATATCTCTTGTTCTAGATTTGTTTCCAAATATCATTGCTGCCCTAAAGCCATCTCCATCATAGTTTAGCTCCTAATGCCTTATTCAGGATCTCCAGGTCTCTCAATCCTAAACCCCCAGCCAACTTGGGGATGCAAAGATTTTATTAGGTGACCAATGACCAATTTTTGTTTTCTTAGCTCCTCTCCAAAGAAAATATATATAGAGGTTAGTAATGGATTTGAATATGACTTTGGGAGTTTCTAAGGGTAATATCTAGTAAATTGGAAGAGCTTGGAGTATAGAGTTAAGAAGGACTAGATGACTAGCCAAGTTATGAGAGTTAAATGCCCAAATTTCAAGCTTATTGGAGATCTTCTAAAGTATGTCCTACTATTATAATGTTCTCAAAGAGTTTGTGACTAGTGAGGCTCCTATGTATTTAGAAGGAATATTGCTTATCTGGAAGTTCATAAGGCATGCTAGATGTATTTGGAGAATGACATTAGTATTAAATAAATGTATAGTTTTTTATTTTTATTTTTAGTTTATTAATATTATTATCACCGTACTTGAAGCCATATTCTCCCCCAATATGGGCATACCTAAGAGCATAATATCATCAAGAAACTATTGATGGGTGATAGATTAATCGTTTCCATATAGGTGGAGTCCCCTAATAACATTCTTCCAACCAAAAATTTTAAGATATCTCCCCCCTCTATTGTCAACATGAATAAAAATGTGGAGATAGAATCACCCTGTTGAAGACTTGTGAAGGGATTGAAAGTCATGGTTAGAGAGCCGTTCAAAAGGATGGAAAAAAGGCTACAATTTAAGGATTCGATTAAGGCGATCCATTGAGATGAAACCGAAAAGCCTGGAGAGTTTTTAGAAATAATACCAATTTAATCAGTCAAATTATTTTGAGAGGTATAATTTTATTAACATTCCAACCTGCTTGAATCTCTTAAGGGAATGGATAACCTCATGAGTTGCCACAATCCCATCAAGGATTTGGCACCCTTTGCAAAGCCAATATGCACTGGTGAAATGATGCTAATCAACAAAGGTTTAAGGTGATTCATAATGACCAATGATATCATCTTGTAAAAAAAAATTCAAAGGGAAGTTGGTCTAAAACCATTAGGATTATCCACTCAGCTAGACTTGGGAATTAAAGTAATAAAATTAACATTAAGGACAAGCCATACCTTCTGTAAATGAGAGGATTCTTCAACTAGGGAAAGAACCTCCAAGCCTATAAAGGGCCAACAAGCTTGAAAAAATTTAATTGTGAAATTGTTGGGACCTGGAGCTTTATTATTTAGCATCACCATCACTACTTATTCCACACATGAAAATGTGACTTCTCTCATCAGGGCCTCATTTTGAGATGGATGAATCAAGTTGGGTATATGCGAAGTAATTCTTTGGATAGATGGGTGTGCGATCCATAAGCAAGGAATCATAGTATGAGACATTTTCCTGCTCAAAATCCACATAAATTTTTCCTGTCATTATAAGAGAGTGAGAATACCATGTTTTTGTAATGATGTTTTATCATGGAATTATGAAATTTTTTTGAGTTCCTCTCTCCTTCCTTCAACCATTCCACATTAGATTTATGTTTCCAATTGTCTCCTCCTGCTTCCGTCACTTCTTTATTTTGTTGATCAATTGTCCTTCTTCCATTACCAGGGAATTTGTGCATCCATCCAGAATAATATATTGTTGCACCCATTGCATGTGAGTATCTGTTATCACTGGAAAATCGGACAAGCAAAAGACATCATGAAATTTCAAGCATAAGGATTTACAAGGTTGAAAAAAATTAGATAATCTGGAAAATTTAACTTTCTCTAAGGTCAAGATGAAAATTCATCAAATTGCGCACATAAGGCACTGGAAAAATTGTGTGCGATGCGCTCCACGCGCAATTTTCTTCGATAGCAGCGCAAGTCTCTACGGATTTTCCTCAATAAGCCACGTGGTCCTGGGTATGGCAGAAGGTCACTATCCGGGACCACTTTTTACACTTTACGAAGAAGATTATCCACTTGAGGTCGCCTAAGGACAGTCTCCTAGAGCCACCTTGAGACCTCAAGTGAGCACACAATGGAATCAACCACCACTCTTGGGTCACTATCCACAATTTTACCAAGAGAGGGAAGAAGATTTGAATTTTTCCTATAAAATACCACCATGAGTAGAACAATTTAGAACACATTGTTATGTTCGCCAAATTTCCCATGAGCAAACCAAAAGTGTGCTTTCCAAGAAACAAGAGAGTGAAAAGATTCATTTGTTGGCCATCCAACATCTAAATCCCAAAGGATAATTCCATCAATTGTCCGATATCCGATCACTCATTTGAGGAGAAGAGGGAGGCCTACAGACAGCTTAAGGGGAGAGCCCTCCTTGATTTGAGTATTAGAGCTCCATAGCTCTAATGACTCACTGCGAGTTTTTTAGCATTCTAACTGTTTCTTACCACCAGCGGCTAATAAAATGGGATTCGTTCTCCATTGGTATTATTAGTTTGTTTACTCGATATTGAGCTTGTGCTATATGCGTATTTGTTGTTTTTTGTTTCCTCCTCTTTTTGTAGTATTCTATGTTCCATAACTGGTTTTTCTACATGTTATGATTCTTCACTAACCATCTAACAACTCATTTTTGCCCAGTGACATTGCTTGTAGGCTAGAAACCACTCCTATCAACCATCGGTGCTTTTTGTACACTTGTGTACTAAACACACTAACACAGGATTGGAGACCACTTATTTTTACTCTGAAGCTAAGTGGTTGTGGTTTTTCATAACCTCTTTTCTGCTTAGGATTGTTGTAGGACCAGATCTCCTCCTCCTTTGCTTCTCTCATTCATCCTCTGTGAAGAGATTTAGTTTAGAAGCAGAATTTATGATTGTAGGAAAACCACGCGCGTTCAACACATACAGATGCATCATTCCGCGTAGGTTCAACTCAGACAGACGCGCAAAATCATGCGCCCATGTAGAAATAATCTATGCGGAAACCAGTGAACCATTTTTTCACTAATTTTCTTGATTTTTTTCAAGTGTAAAGTGACCAGTAACCCAAAATAAATCTTCCATAACTATGTTATGGTGTCCCTTGACTGTTAGGATATGTTTTTAGCTAAATTTTAGCTTAGTTATTGCATAGTTCTAATTTTTAGTTTATTGTCACAAACTCATATAGTTTAATTAGGAGGCAAGTAAGTAGCTAAAATGAACCCATGCTATCTGAATGAACATATTAGTGATAATAGACATCAAAAACGTAGGTAATTAGCAAGGAGTAAGTGGCCCATATCCACACATGCTAGCTAGTTTCCATTTTTTCCCAAAATTTTGCATTAATGGTAGTTTAAATTTTGCATTAGGATTCGGGACTAGGATCAAATTATGTAAGAAGGAAAGTAATCTCTACTACCCTTGCACCTCTAGGTGACCCTGAGCATGCATATGAACACCCTCTTTTGATAGTTTTCCATCTCCCTATAGTGAAAAATTTAGTCTAAATAGGAAAATTTGTAAGCAGCCCATTATCCGCGCATCATTTACTTTTTGAAAGGAACAATCAAAACATAGTTTAATTAGGAGGGAGTGTAAAGGATCATCGCATATTTGCATCCTATAAACATTGTGATTGTACACTTTATCACACACATTAGCACACCATAAGAAAAGTAAGACTCTTTAAAACTAACCATTAATTGAACTGATTAAAATCTCCCCACAGGGGCCATAAGATAATTAATAGTTCAGGTTAGGACCATTGGGGGTAGGCATCCAATAAGCCACCATGGCTAGTATACATTCTTGAAACATAGAATTTGACTGTTTAGGGAGGTTTAAACCTATCTATCTACCCACGGAAAAGAATTCCCGAGCGCCACCGAGACCCGATTCAAAGGGGGTTAAGATTAGGCCCAATGTGTGCGGTACTATTTGGGGCTACCAGACCCATCAAGTGCTCGGTACTGGTATCTAAATACCAAGAAGCTCAAGACTCGAACACTCACGTGGGACGACTGTACTTAGTGGCCAATTCTAGGGGCATCCTTTCCTATAGGTGACAGTGCAGGCAACATTAGATCCTCTTTCCATTACCTTGGTCAATTCTTTGGCTACTAGAAATAGTCACCAGTTCTTTCAAGACGTTGGCTCCAGTACCCACTAGAAGATATCTTCGCAAGGCCCAGTTACAATTGAGAGTGTGAGGACGATTAGGTCTTCTAGGATTTTTTAGTATCATACGCGAAACAATCAAACCACATTTTTTGATTGAATAATCACATATGATTAATCTAAAGGGATATTAACCTTTTATTTTCGCTTTGTTTTATGTATGTGATCACTTTTTTCTTTGATATATAATCTCTCGCCTCTCATAAAACTAAAAAATATTTCCAAAATCAGACCTAGTCGACACCATAACAGACCCAACGGGACCTCGTCGACCTAGAATTTTTTTTGGACCTCCCCCCCCCATTAGAGGGAGGAGCGCCAAGTCTTTCACAATTCAGGCGTCAAATATGACACACAACCACCCTTATTGGTTCATCCTTTATCAGGGCATCTTTAGTTGGGAATCCCCAAGGGTCACCCAACACCACACCCGTGGAAATGATCTCAGGGTCACCCCACACCACTCCTCCCACAACCCCTAGAGGGCTGAGTAGCGCTACCCATTCGGGAGCCAACAGAACACACAGCTGGGTACATCACAGACAAATCCCATACACAACTAGAATCCTGTGTTTTCACAGTCTACAATGGTGCTCAACACTCAGTTACCTTTCCTAGCATATTTAAACTTACCTAATCTATCAAAGTTAAGAAACGACCCCATTTCAGACAATCCCATTTGGCCCCCCATGCCCACGAAGCTCACTTTGGACATTCCAAAGTTCGAAGGGAAGCAAGTGGAAGACCCTGGAAACCATGTAATGAATTTCCACCTATGGTGTTATTCAAACAATATTATTTATGATACTATTCAATTAAGACTATTTCGGCACACCTTAACTGGACCAGTGGCGAAATGGTATGTGGAGCAGCCTTTTGCTTCACATGGAACCTTTAGCGCCCTCGCTACTATGTTCCTCACATATTTCTAGTTACCCATCCACCACGATTCAGGAATGGAGTTACTGACACATTTTAGACAAACTCCAGCCGTCCGTATCTTAAACCATCTCCATGAATTGCGACGACGTCAAAGTTTGTGTAAATCCAAATTCGACGATCAAGATTTACTAGACCTATTCCTGAAAACTCTCACAACAAATATTTCAAAGGACGTGGAAACTCAAGTACCTACTTTCGAAGAGGATTCCATTAGCAAAGCCCAACATCTCATGTTGATATACACTCAGTTAGGATACATCTATAACAGCCTGCCTAACGCCCCATGCCTACAAACTTATAAAGAATTTCCAGGTGCATTGAACACTTCAGAATGATTGATAGGGTCACTGACCCAAAGTCACCTAGGCAGCAGTATCCCATACCTAGGTTATGCACATGATCCTAACCAGAACATCCTGCAACCAAGCTATCATCAGAGTCATCATGCACCTCTGCAGAACATGACCAATAGGGCATCGTCGTACCATCATCAGCAAGGAGGTTCATACCCTCTCGCACAGGCGACCTAGTACGCAGTTAGGAACACTAATAGAAGAAATCCCCCCCAGCAGCCATATACAAACCAGGGATAGGGACCTCAATATTATCACTCCCCAGCACAAAACCCATCGTTGCAAAACAACACACTAGTAAACTTTGTGCAACCTTCTTAGACCCAACCGTGTTATACAACCAGGAGAATCATAGTCATCCTCCTAACGCGGCAAGGAAAAAGCCAAAAAATAAAAAAAAGGGAGATCTTGGACAGGGGGGGTAATAACCAACAACACCCTCTACGATCTTAGGCCAGGGGAAACCCCAACCGAAGACAAAACCAAGAGACAAATAACTCCCAAGGGCAGAACACGAGGGCTAATATTCAGACCAACCACTCTTGCACGATTTCTGGTGAGTATGAAAATTACACTCATCACTATCTTGAACTCCCCGAGCTAAAGAAGCTTCACGGTAACTAAGGACAAGGGATACCTACACAAAAAACAACTGTAATGCAGGAGCCCTTCCCCCACCAAGGGTGGTTAGTTCCCAACAACAACAACCACCCCTCGATGATTCCAAAAACAACAACCATGAAATCTATATGACTGGTGAGGAAATGTTCTTCATACAAGGAATTGACGTTATGATACCCCGCCAGACACCAGTCCGTTAGGGGCTATCATGAGTGCACTTACAACACCATTGACTATATAAAAAATGCCTATTGAACCTTTGCCAAAAATTGCTAAGGGTCCAACAAGGCGGGCAGGAAACCACTCCAAAGCGGCCCATAATTATAGCATCATGGATGACTTAGCATAATCTCCCGCTGCCATGTCAACTTTATAAGTCCTGCAATCTTGCCGAAAGAAAAGGAAATCCTTACTTTCCACGTTAGGCGCAATTAACCTTGCTGATTCACGCCTAATGGATTTTAACTTAGATAAAGCCACCCTAGGCTTCCTTCATTGGTCGCCTTCCAGATACCGGTGTCAGTCCAAAACATCACTATCCACTGATGTATCATTGAAGAGTGTGCATCCACATGCATCATGTCGAAAAGTGTTTGGCAGAAATTGGGATCCCCCGAACTAAAGCCATCAGACATCACACTTAGAGCATACTACAGATTCCCTTCTACTCCCATCAATCTCTATAAAAATTTATTGGTCTGCTTGGCCGACAAGAAGGTTCTTATAGACATTGAGGTCTTGGACACTCAACTGGACTACAATATATTCCTTGGGCGGAGTTATATGTATGCCATTTTTTCCATAACATCCTTCGTCTTTCAGATCATGATGTTCTCCCACGAGGATCACATCATCATCGTCAACTAGTTAACATACCATGACAAGCAACCCATGACGAATGCTGATGTCGTTCTACCCTATGTAGACACATTTGAAGAATCGCTCACACAGTACCAATAATATGGCCCTGGCTAATTTAAACCATCATATATCCTCAGATCATTCCTAGGAGATCCCCCTATCATACTAGAATCATTTGCTAATATCACAGGGGCCCCAAGTTGTATGATGTTATCATTAAGCACCGAGACTAGCCAGGAGACAAAGACTAGTAGTAACAAAACCAAGGCCACTAGAACGATGGCTTATCTATCCTACGCCATCTCCCAAACTCCTTTTCTATACCCTCCACCTGGTTTTGTGTCACAACAAGTATTGGCAGTGGTAGTGTCGCCAAACATATCTTTGGCAATAACAGTTTGGTACTTGGTCCCACCTTCCATGTCAGGAGGCAAGGGCATCATTGCTATGGGATTAACCCCTGTCACTCTTGAGGAGGCCCCACATGTTAAGGAAAACCCCCATAGCCATATTGGTTAAAGAGACTCCCGTCGCAAAGTCGGTTAAAGCGACCAGGAAAACCCCTAAAAAAGGGAAAAAGATAGAAAACCCCATCATGCCAAGGGAATTACAACCTTGTGCATTGTGCGATATTGTAGGCCACCCTACCAATATCTGTCTGGAGTTGGATGAATTGAAACTTCTCCTAAGCTATGAAAGGAATATTGAAGCCGCGAGTTCCCATAAAAAGGAACCAGCCACAAAAAACAAGGCAAATCATTGCGTATTAACCACACATGTGCTATCTGTAACAGTTATGGCAATTAAAGTCATCATTGTCTGGAAATACCATGATATAGGGATGCCTTACATGTCCTAGAACAATCATATCAAGAGGACCCCCCAATTAGTCAAATGGGGAAGAACCTCGGGTCATATTATACCCTGAGGAGGCACGACAGTCGCCAGAAAGACTACAGTTTGTTCCTCCTCCTCTTGTCCAACATTGTGTACTTTGTGACGAACACAATCATTTAATTTCCGACTGTGCAGCCCTGGAGCTGTTCCAGAGATGGTATCCGGTTAACCCATTATACCATGCCGACCTTCTAGCAGTCCAAAATTCGTGTTAGATATGTGGTGGTGATCACCCATTATGCCATTGTCATTATATCACTCGATTTTGTTTAGTGTTAACCAGTTTATGCACACCCATAATGCGCCTCTCCCTAGAAGATGACTCTGATACAGAATCCATGGAAAGCTCGACAATGCAAGAGGATGTGACAAGCAGGTCCATTCTCTTTCTGTCAACAGAAAATAGGTCGTTTGGGGAGCCCATAGTCACCCCCAACCTCCCTCCATGGAGAAGACAAAATTATGTGTTAGGAAACGTACGCAACCATTTGGTCGCCAAATTCCCAGACCTAGAATCGCTACACAGATGGTACCCAATCACATCACCAGGTCGGAGGGAAGGGAATAACCAAGAAAGACGTTATTGTCTAGTATGTCAGGGCAACCATCATGCTCAACACTGTACTTATATTCCTCGAGTGTGCCCGCTAATTGACATCATACGTTGATTAGAAATGCACCATCAGGATATGATTAGTTCTGAGTTTAGAGAATCTAACGTAAGGAAGAATACCCACAGGTAGCCTACCCCAATTCAATACCAAAACATTGCGGAAGTAAAAAAGACGCATCGACCTAACATGACCCATGTCCAAACTAGGGCAACATGTGGGCTATGCGACAAAATCGACCACCATGTCAGTCATTGTAAGGAACTAAAGCACCTTACGAAAAAATTTGGCATGGTCTCCCCTATCCCTGAGAAACATCTCTCCAACCAAGAGAAGATCACACATTGCTATTGAAGGATCTGCTCACATTTCCACCATACAATGAATTGTGAGCACCTCCCATAGGCTGACTACAACGGCAAGAAAGTCTCGGCAGCAAGCTTTGACCTCACAAATCTCAAACAACACAAATGAACTAAAATGAGCCATATTGACCTATATATCACCCTTTTCAAATTGTTTGAAGGACCATAACGGGAGCTCATAAAGTCCAATTGTGAAAACGAAAGCAACACAGTGATCACCAGCTCATAACGCCCAAAGGAGGCTTCACACATTCACACCTCCAAAAAAATAATTTTTCCAGTTCCGATAGATATGCTCTCTCTTATCATTTTCTCATTCAGCACATTTGTCAATATATTCGAATGAAAAATATGCTTTCACTTGGGGTATTTTTTGCAGGTAGTATACAGTACGAAAAACCACTTGTTGCCCCATTCACTGAAGGTTCCAGAGCAGGTATCATTCTACCCTCAGCATGATAGAGTTCTAGAGAAAATTTGCATATCCTGACAACGTTTCTCCACAAACCATAGGTTCCAAACACCCGACCATTTTTATCACCTCCCCACCTTGCACATGATAAAAATCCTCGTCGGTTGGTAGAGCCTCCCCCTCCATGGAATCCATCACTCAAGTATACCATGCATAAAAAAATATGACGCCATGGCCATATCACCTCGGTCCGGGAAGCACTTCAAGATCATTCATCCATCATGCATAAAGTCAAGTTTTACCATATCATGATAAAACCCTGTTCCCAAACTACCATTTTCGAAAGCAGATTGAACATGCACCACCGCGTCTCGCATTTGGCCTACCATCCATCTGTTACACTGAAAACTGTCACCTTGACATTCTGCTGACTGTATGAGCTCATTATTACTCATACTTCCTCCTTTTGCAAGTCCAATATACCAGCTCCTCATATCAAGCTTCAAAATCAGAGAAAAATCCCTAAAATCCCCTAAGAATTGGTATCGCACTTTCTCTATGCATTCCCTGCGGTCCCGCACCTAAATCTCAGCCTGCCTGCGGAACCATACCGCACGTTATTTGTGTAATGGGTGCGGACCTCTGTAAAACATAAAAAGGCGAGAAAATGAAGATAAAAAGTGAATTCCAGGTGAATTCTAGAAGATTCTAGACGGGAATTTTCGGAATGGATACGCTTTGAAGTTGGTTCATGCATTCCTCTCTTAATGGAGCTAACCCCTTGATGTAAGGAGCTTATCCCTTTGAAGGAGGATTCTATCCCTTCATATTTGGAACTAGAAACCTCCTCTCTTTCACTATAAAAAGAGGCCTTGGGTAGCCTCAAAGGGAGTTGAAGCTTATGAGATTTGAAGTTAAATGTTGTTGAGATTTAGACTTAGTTAACTAAGACTTTCTGTGAGGTTAAATCACTCATCTCCATTTGTCTTAGTTCAAGAGTGCAATGCTTGTCAAAGTAAAGGAGATTCCTGCTTCGGACCCCAGGAGGACCTGCACAACATCAAGGCACAGGTTGTAAAGGTTTTCTATCTTTAAAGTTAATACAAATATACTCATTTCTCTCATTAAACTGTCAATTTGTGGTTTATTTCATAAATTCCTTGATCATTATGCTAAGTATGATTTATGATAATGTCTATACAGGTGCTGCTTAATCTTTTTCCTTGTTTGTGATTGCAGATATACGAAGGACGTTCTTTCAGTGCACGGGAAGGACTTCAACAACATCAAGTAAGCAAGCAAGCGTTGGACAAGAGGTATGTTCTTACACCCGTATAGTGTTTTTATAAATCTTACATGCTTAGAGAGAGATTAGTATAATTGGCTGTTTGTTGCTAGTTACCTTTTGTACTAGAGAGATCGGTCTTGTCCGCAAGACGGATTAATCTACACAACAAAATGGCGACCATACTGGGGAAGAACTTGTTTGTTCTTGGTTCTCTTTCATTTTTGACTTGAGAAAAGGTTTCTTTTTCTGGTTTTTGATTGATTCACATCTGTCTGGGTGTTTTAAATTTTTTCTGTTTTTGAAAATTTAGAAGTGTTTTGAATTTTTCTATCATTTTTGCTAGGACCACACTCTGCATAACTGTTACAGTGCGGGCAGTTTCGCACGTTCTTTATAGAATACAGTGCGGGACCGCACCTGTGAACACTGCTTACATGCGGACCCTGTAAAAATTTTGAAAAATTTCTAGGTTTCTTTTTCTGGTTAATTTTTAGATCTTTGGTTTCTGCCCAGACTGGTTATTGTGTCTATCAAGAATTCATTGTTTATGAACTCCAACAGTGTTAGTGTTTTGAATGATTTTCTAGGAGATTTTGACGATTGGATTATTTTTCCTGTTTGGTCTTTGTAGTGATTCAAATTTTTTGACAATTTGTAGTATCTCAGATCACATAAGATCTCTTTTTGTCTCTTGAATCCGACCTCATTGTGAAAGCATCCTAGTTTGAGAAATTAAGCCTTTTTGATTTCTTTGCAAATCTTCGAAAAGAACTTGCTTTAAAGTTTTGAATTTCATTTATTCTTTGAGTGTTTTGAAAAAACATATTTTGAGTGTTTTTTGATCTGTTTGATAGATTCTTAGTTTGCTGAACAACTAAGAGAAACATTCATAAAAAACTCTAAAAAGCTTTTACTCAATTTAGATTAGTTCTTAAGATTAGTCTTTGTAGTTTTGAATAGTTTTAATTTTTGTAGATTTCTTTCGAAAGAGAATTGTTTTGTAGCTTCTTGTTTGGAAAAGAAAAGAATTTTTCTTGTGAGCTTTGATAGTTTAACGAAAAGACAAAATGTTTCTTTCACTTAGTTTTCATGTTTGAAGAAGAAATTTGAAAGTTGCATTCTCTAACTCTTCTTTAGATAGAAAATTCATTGAAAGAAAAAGAATTGAATATCATCATAGGTGCATTTTAGTGTTTTTGGAAGTCGAGTCTTCACATCATACAAAGTTTCATTTCCGCGCCCATTGACTTAAGAAACAGCTCTTAAAAGTAACGCTTAAATAAAATTCATCTAGTAATCTTTTTATTTCTAGGGCTCTCATCACCAACATAGCTTAGGCTAGTATCTTGGAGTAGGGAGTAATTAACTCTCCAAGGTAGATAAAACAAACAAGTAGATATATCTTGCGGTAGGAAGAATTCAAGTTGTTGCATGTATGCTCTGGGAAGCTCCTCTTAAAGGAGTTAAGCACGAGATCATATCTGAACCAGTGGGGTAATCAATCCTTCCTCATTGGGAACGATAGAAGACATACACGTATTAAAAACGGTAAACCTCGGATAGACCATTGTCGAGGAGCCAGGGGTCACTTGTCGGTAAACCTTGGATTCTATTCAAGGAGCCTTCAAGGGGATTGAGCTTTGTTACTCTGCCCTTGCGTGTGTGTCGGATCATAGACTGTTCCCCCAGGTATATTTGTTTCAGTTGGTAACCTTAGAGGCCATAATCTTTAGGATTATTTCCTAAGGTGACGGTGGAGGGAAGATCCCATTGTACCTGGAACAGACGTCGACTAGACTCACTTGGACTCTCTGGGGGGTTCTCTTCACTCGAGATGGTTATGTGAAAAAAATTGTGCCAGTCTGTTTCATTAAGCAGGTTGTCGGGGTAACTGTTCCAACCGCCCTTTTCGTGTTAAAACTCTACTAAGTTGGATTTCATCACCAACTAGTGATTTTAGTACGGAAAGTTACTTGTTTGTGTGTGGTTTTAACTCTTAGATTTTTTAAGCGAGTGATTCAATTGTTTGTTTCTTAGAGACTTTAGGTGTTTTCATTGAAATTTTTCTTTGTTTGCGTGTGATTAGATAATTTTCATCGTGGCGGAATTGCCGAGACAATCCCGGAGAATACAAGGGAAACCCCCTAAATTTACACCAGGTCATCTTGAAGGGCTTCGAGCTCTGGTACCACACAGTAGCCGTAGACTTAGATCAACAGAAGCTGAAAGCTCTGCTATTGTGATACATCCTGATCATCAAATTCCTACAACAGAATATATTCAAGAACCGATTTCAGTTTCTGAAGTCACTGAAAATATTTCTCCTACAGGAGAATTATCTGACGAACCTGAAATCTCTGAGCCTGAAACTGAATCTTCTGTGTTAGAAACATCTTCAGGAGTTATCTCACCAACTTCTAGCGATCCAGGTTCACCAAGGGTTAGAAATATCATTACTGAAAATCTTCCTTCTGGACTAATTTCTATAGAAGAACTTACTAATCCAGACGAAGACATATCTCTTCCCAACTCCCCTCAATCATTAAATCTTAGGGAGCGTGAATCTATTTTCTACAGCCCTATTCGAACTAATCCCTGGTATCTTTCTTTAACTGATTTTTTAGAAAATCCGGGTCTTGCTTTTTATCCACCTCGAGTTCCATTTCATCCTACACCCAGAGGTTACTATCCGTCATCTATTATGGCTGGAGAGTCGTCCATGTTTTCGCAAACGCCTGAATCTTTTTTACATGGTGGTCCTTCTGTTCCTGCGGGATATCAGTCTTTGTCTGGTACTTTCTCGGGAGCAACTCCTCAACCTATCGAAAATGTGTTATCATCTGGTCTTGGTGGACTTAAAATTGAAACGTCGAACGCAGAGCAAGTTTATATGATGTCTGGTAACGTTCCTAATCCTCAAGCTCAAGGCAGTCAGTTTCCTTCTGGGGGTCAACCTCAGGGAACTCAGTTACCGCTTGGGGGGCAACCTCAGGGTGGTCAATTACCGCCTGGGGGGCAACCCCAAGGTAGTCAGTTACCACCCGGGGCTCAACCTCAAGGTAGCTTTTTCCCAGGACAAAATGTGGATCAATATTATTTTGGGGGGCAACCCCAAGGACAGTACATACCTCAAGGTTACCAACCTCAAGGACAGTACATTCCTCAAGGTCAACCCCAAACTCAATATGCTCCTCAGGGTCCTCAACAACCCCAACTTCAGTACGTGCCTCGAGGTTATCAACCTCAAGGGAAGTACCCAATGCAAGGTTACCAACAGCCTTCTGGTCAACCATCTGTTCAAGGAGCCGGAACTTTACCTTATTATCAACCCTACGTTCAACCAGGTTTTGGTCCTTACATTCAACCTTCTACGAGACAGTACCCCGGAATGATGGTGTGGGATCCGTCCCAATATCAACAGCCTTTGCAGCCTAATGTGCAGTTACCTTATCAACCTGGTCAGCCAATGGTTTCTGGTTAAATTCAGCAACCTGGTCAGCCAGCTATTCAAACTCCTGCACCTAGTTCAGTTCAGTAGGCTGGGCCTAGTACACCTCATACTCCGCCCCAAACTGCTGCGACTGCTGCAACGTCTGTTCAACCTGTTACACCTATTTCTGGAGTGTCTGTAGCCCCGAGTTCGGCTATCCCTGTATCCGGGCAAATCCCTCAAGTCTTTGTACCTCATTCAGGGCCTACAGCTCAGACTACAGTTCAGATGCCTGCAGGACAATCCTGTACAAGTACAGTTGTTACGAGTCAACCTCAGTTTACTTATCAACGGTACCAAGGACAGCCGCAATACGGTCCCTATGTACAGAATCCAAGCTATCAGCCATACCCTGGTTATACTTATCAACAACCTCAGTATGGTCTGATGCATCCTGGTTATCCGGGAGGTTATACAATACCCAATGCTAATCCAATTCCTAGTTATCCTGGGTATCCGCCTCCTGGATCTGCTTTGACTTCTCAAGGTTTTCGTGACCCTAACCGTCAGTTACCGTTCATCGGAACTTTGGACTTACCATATTTGACGCGCCTTACTAATGATCCTATTTTCTATTATCAGAACTGGCCGTCAATGCCTCATAAGTTGCCCAGTGACATACCAAAATTTGAAGGTAAGTCAGGAGAGGATCCATCAAATCATGTGATGACTTATCACCTTTGGTGTGCATCTAATTCTATTATTGATGATTCGATTCGCTTACGTCTTTTCCAAAGGACACTCATAGGTCTTGCGGCCAAATGGTACATTGAGTTGCCACGAGGCTCGTTTCATAATTTCAGTCAGTTAGCAACGTCTTTCTTAACTCATTTCCAGTTGCCTGTCCGATACGACAATGGCACAGAATTATTAACTTCACTAAAACAATCTACGTCCACGTATATTTCTGATCATATTCATGAGTGGCGACGTAGACGACGATTGGTGAAGGTTTATATTCCGGATCAAATTTTGGCAGAATGGTTTGTAAAATCATTACTGCCTAAGATCACTGAAGATGTAGCTAAGGCTGGTGTTGTTACTGAAGAGCAAGTAATTTCTCAGGCTCAGTACCTAGACCTCGTTTATACGCAGTCAGGTACTTTACATGAAAAAATTCCAGATTTACCCAAACAAGGTCAAATTGCTGCTCCTCCTTCGGGGTCTCATGCCGCTGACGGTATGATTGGTACGGTTAGTTCAAAAAGTAAGAAGAAATCTTCAAAGAATTCTTCTCCAATCATAACTTTACCTGATTCCCCGAAGGGAGAATCCTCTCAAGAAGTTTCTGCCGATATTCATGTCGTTGAAACATCTACGGCAAAATCAAAATCCGGTGGTAAAAAGAAGGGGAGGAATAAAAACAAGAAAAATTCGAAAGAGAAAACAGATAGAGAAGAATCCAATGATGAGAAACGTAAACCTCGTTATCCTTGCTTCATTTGTGAACAAGATCACTTCACGAAAGAATGCCCATATCGAGAAGAGGTTACGAAACTCATTAAAGGATCGCAACAACCTGCTGTCTTGAAGGATCCTTTTCTAGTTCAAGATAGTAAGATGATTGGTTCTTCCTCGACCACTTTAGAAGAGCCTATTATGATGATGTCTCATGTAAGGGTTGCGACGCGATCGCAAGATTACGGTTCTAAAAATCCCGTTGATGGCAGAGAAGGAGAGTCTTCCAATGCCAACGCATCAAATACAACTCCTCCTGTTTCCGGTCCGCTACAGATCGAAAAACAAAATCCAGACTTGATAATCAAGCCGCCTGCTAAAGGTGTTCTTCATAAATCAGCTTTCAATCCACATGCGAGAGCTGCTCAGAATTACAACATTGTTGAAGATTTAGCAATTTCTCCTTCAGCAATGTCGGCTTTGGAAGTGCTGCAGTCGTGTCCAGCACAGCGTAAATTGTTAGTGTCTGCCATAGGAGCTGTTGATGTTCAGGATTCTAACCTTATAATCTTCGATTTAGAAACTAGTACACCACGTCTTCCTCACCAAATGGCTTTCCAGATTCCAGTGTTAGTCAAAAACAGACCTATTTTTCGGACTGTGATTGATGAGGGAGCTTCAACGTGTATTATGTCGCTTCGGTGTTGGAAATCTCTTGGTTCTCCTACACTTAACCAATCTCCGACGATTCTAAAAGCTTTTGATGGTCGAGGTTTTCAACCTTATGGTATTTTGCAGGATTTACCCATAGGGGTTGAAGGAAAAATTGTTAATCTAGATGTGGAAGTGGTTGATGCCCCTCTAGATTACAACCTTCTACTAGGTCGTAGTTGGTCTTATGCTATGACTTCTGTTGTCTCTTCGGTCTTTCGACTTATAAAATTTCCATATCAAGGAAGGATCGTGACAATAGATTAGTTAACTTATTTTTCGTCAGACCCAGCCTCTACAGAAACAATCTAGCATGTTGGTAAAACGACTATCCCTTATAAGGATGTTGGAGTAGGTTTGGTTAAAGATTTTGGTTTGCTAGGAACTTTTTCCTTTCCTCCTCCTAACGTATCGTCTTCTACTGCAACTATTCATATGATTTCGTCAGACACAGTTATGTCTGATGATCCTTGGATTCTACCTTCAGAATCCGAGATCGACTCATTTGATGGCGCGATGCCTTTGAGTCCATTTGAAATTGCGTACCAGACTGTACAGTCTTTTTCCAAACCCTTTTCAACCGAAATCGATCCAATGAATGGGATCCAAGAGGAATCGCTTTCTATTTCTAGTTCAGACGCAACGACATTTCCTGAAATTGTTCATACAGATGAGCAAATTCGTGAGTTTTTGTCTGTTGATGATTTACCATGGGAAGATCTCCATCATAGGTTTTCATTCTTACCTGAATTAGATCATTTTGAAAATGATTTCGCTTCAATCTTTACTGCTGAATATGCCAAGGAACCTCAGAATCCATTGAAAAATCCTGATTCTGAGTTAAATTTAGAAAATATATCTAGAACGGTTCCGATTGACATTTCAGTAAAACCGGGAATAATTGAAAACATTCATATAGGTGCTTGTTGTTCAGACGAAGAAATTCAGACTTATAAAGCCCTATTTCAAGAATTCCGTGACGTGTTTGCCTGGTCTTACGAAGAAATGCCAGGAATTGATCCATCGATCGTAGTACATGAAATTAAGACTTACCCGGATGCTAAACCTGTTCGTCGACGATTACGTCAAATACATCCTAGAAAAGCTGCTGCTATAAAAAATGAAGTTGAAAAATTACTTCGCGCAGGATTTATTTATCCAATTCCCTTAACGGATTGGGTATCGAATATTGTTCCTGTGACTAAAAAACAAGGAAAAATAAGAGTATGTATCGATTATAGGGATATTAATCGAGCGTGTCCAAAAGACAATTATCCAACTCCCTATATCGATCTGGAAAATCGACGATTGTGCTGGAAGTGAACTTTTTTCCTTTATGGATGGTTTTTCTGGCTACAATCAAATAAACATACTCCCTGTAGATCAACCTAAAACAGCTTTCATTTGTCCGTGGGGAACGTTTTCCTATTGTAAACTACCTTTTGGACTTAAGAACGCTGGTGCAACTTTTCAACGGGCTATGTCTTATGCGTTTCACGACATTAAGCACATTGTTCAACCATATCTTGATGATTTACCTGCCCATTCATTACGTAGGGCCGATCATCCCACTCATTTACGAGCAATTTTTATGAGATGTCGGCATTATCGGATAAGGTTGAATCCGCATAAATGTGTTTTCTGCGTAGAATCGGGTCGTTTACTGGGATTTGTTGTCTCGAAATCAGGCATTCGTGTTGATCCTTCGAAGGTCGAAGCTATTGTTAAATTACCTCCTCCTTCGACATTGCGCCAACTCCAGAGTTTGCAGGGGAAAGCAAACTTTTTACGTAGATTTATTCAGAACTATGCCGAGCTTGCAAAGGGTTTTACCCGGTTGTTGAAACAAGACATTCCGTTCTTTTGGGACGAGGTCGCTGATCGATCTTTTGATGCACTTAAACACGCGTTAACCCATGCACCGTTATTGCATCCTCCCAACTACAACCAAGATTACATTCTGTATCTCGCTGCTTCTCATTCCACTATTGGGATGGTACTAGTTCAGGAAGATGAATCTCACAACGAACATGTGATTTATTATCTTAGTCGAAATTTGAATCCGACTGAAATCAAATATACACATGTGGAGAAATTGGCCTTGGCAGCTGTTCAAGCTGTCCAACATTTTCGACATTACATATTGTTACGTAAAACCATAGTAATTTCTGATTGCAACCCTATGATGTATATTTTGACCAGACAATTGCTAGGGGGCAAGTATTCTAAATGGATAGTTATCCTGCAAGAATTTGACTTGGAATTTGAAAAATCCAAGGCAAAGAAGTCTTTGGTTTTTGCGGAATTAATGTGTGATTTCCCCTCTACTGATATTGAAACAGTGGCAGAAGAGTCCATTGTGGACGAATCTTTGTTTCTTATCAGTACGCTTGATCCATGGTATGGGGATATTATTGTATATCTCCAAACCCAATCTTTTCGGCCTGAAATTTCACGAACTCGGCGACGGAAAATACGCTTCCAATCCCAACAATATAATATCATTGGTGATACTCTTTATCGACGAGGAGAGGATTCTGTTTTCCGACGTTGTTTAACTCATGAAGAAGCTGAAAAGGTACTCAATGACTGTCATTCTGGAGCATGTGGCGGTCATATGTCTGGGTATGCCACTGCCCAAAAGATATTGCGTGCGGGTTATTTCTGGCCAACATTATTTAAAGATTGCATTTATGCGGTTCGGAAATGCCACAACTGTCAAATTTTTGATAGGAAAATGCGCGCGCCACCCGCTCCTCTTCACCCTATAATTGTTGTTGGTCCATTTGCAAAATGGGGTATCGATTTTATCACATGTAACCCTCACTCGGCCGGGGGGCATGCCTATATTATTCTCGCAGTAGATTATTTTACGAAATGGGCTGAGGCGATGCCTACATATTCAGCTGACGGCAAGAATGCTGCAACATTCGTGTTCAATCACATAATTGCTAGGTTTGGTGTTCCTCAAGCTATTATTACAGATCATGGAAGTCATTTTCGGAACATCATGATGACTGAACTAACAGAACAACTTGGCCTACGCCACGATAGTTCCACTCCGTACTATCCACAAGCAAATGGTCTAGTTGAAGCGATTAATAAAGTTTTAGTCACCATGATTAAGCGAATCATTGGTATTCACAAGACGAATTGGCATTCCATGTTATTTTCAGCGCTTTGGGCATATCGAACCTCAGTCAAAACATCAACAGGTTTCACTCCTTTTCAACTAGTTTACGGTTTAGAAGCTGTGCTACCAATTGAATGCGAAATACCGTCATTAAAATTAGCCATAGAATTACTTCCAGCTACGTCTGAAGAGGAAAAACGTTTCTTGTACTTGGCCCAATTAGATGAGAATCGGCGAAGTGCTGCAATAGCAAACGAGGCTCATGTTAAAAGGATAAAAGCTCGGTATGATAGAAATGTGACCCCTCGAAATTTTTCAGAAGGAGACCTAGTTTTACTTTATGATCAAGCTAACGACAAGCTAGGAGCTGGAAAATTCGTGCCTATGTGGCATGGTCCTTACATTGTGAAACGAAAGTTAGCAAAAAGGGCCTATGAGTTAGTAGATTTTGACGGTGTCCCTTTGGATAAACCCAGAAATGGGCTTTATCTAAAGCGATATTACGCTTAAACAAGGTGTGGAGATTTTTGTTAGTTTAGATTTCTTTACTGCTGGTGTGTTTTAGATTAGAAAAGTGTGCCTAGTTTAGAAGTGTGTTTTTGTCACTATGACTGCTTATCTGAGTTTTACTCTTGATATTGAAGATGTCGACGTCTTTTCAAACCTACATTGGTTTTGCTGATGGTGCTTGTCGTAGTACACGGAACATTTCTTCCGCAGCTTGGGTTATCTATTCACCCTCTGACGAGTTAGTATCCATGCATGGGGTAAGCCTTGGTCAAACAACAAATAACATTGCCGAGTATAGTGCGGTGATTGAGTTATTATCTGAGTCCATATCATTTGGAATTCGGAGTTTGATTGTAAGGTTGGATTCTGAACTTGTTGTATTACAGCTTAACAGGGTTTATACCATTAGAAATCCGGTGTTATTACGGTTATTTTTAAGAGTTCGTCTCTTGGAACGTGAATTTGATTACATTGAATATCAGCATATTCCAAGACATTTGAATACATTAGCAGATTCAATTGCTTCTAGTATGATAAATAGACATTTACAATAATTAAAAGTAGTAAAACAAACAACATTCATTCATGTACGCAGATAGCCGTCAAAATAGTGATATATATATCATAGGAGTGTGTTCAAAAAATATACATCGTCTTCGATCATAGGTTGGAAACACCTTATGATCGGCAAAAATAATAACACAAAAGTACAAAAATGAGTCTACATGATCATCTCATCACTGATGATGATCTCGATAGGAAACAACTGCTCGAGCCACCCTGCATAGGAACCTCCTGAAAGGTCCTGGGACTCCAATCACATATCTTTGTAGCCTGAGAGGGATGTCATCTATGCTCGTCTCTGGTATATCTAGAGTCAAGTGTTCTAGATGATGTTCCAAATCAATCAAAATTTCTACTGATTGGCCTGCTGGGGCTGGTGCGGGCGCAACTAGTTGTCTCCTCTCGAAAGGTTGGAGATGAGCTGGACGTTGTGGACCCACATCTGTATTTGAAAAACTTTTGGTTATTAGTTTTCTAAGACGATAAAAAATTAAAAAAATTTAGAACTTAGCAAACGTTGAAAATGTTTTACCTGAATCATCCCACTGTTCCCCTGCAGGGAGAGACATCTCTCTATCTCCGCGGAAATCTATCCCTGCATACGGAAAATCCTCTATCGTAAAAATTTGGCGATCCAACCAATGAAAATATGAAACAGGGAATCGTACAATCTCAGTGCCCTCGATAGCATGACGAGCCATCAGCGCGGACCAGCGAACCATCCTTGGTTCTCGAAGTCGACCGGCATCAACTGAAATGCTCTGTGGAGCTAACTGAGGGACCCTCTCCAAAGCAAAAGAAACGACAATGGAACCATATCCAAAGTTTTTTAGTTTCCCGGTTTTTGCTCTGGTAAGTTGGCCTTTTATATTTGCCAACATAGCTTCGCACCAGTTGAAGATGGTGCCGCGAAAACAGTCCACAGCAATGCGCATTTGGGAACCAGTAGCTACATGAAGCGCGGCGCTCCCACATAGTTTGGTAACAGTGAATGCTATAACTTTCGGTTCAGGACGGATGATATGTTTTATGTCAATCCGTTTGTCCCGAGGATCTGCCTGATCATTGCAAAATTCGAGTTGAAGACTAGCGACAGTCTGGCCACCTGGCCTAGTCCCAAACAAAGATACATGTTCGCCCCTCTTGGACAAACCAGTCAAAAAGTATATATCATCCAGCTCAATTTCGAGCCGGTGGCCACCAATGAAGAAACACTGGTCCTCCACATGCCATCTGTCTACCAACCATGTTAAGAGTTCCACTTGTGCCCTCATGCCAGAGATGGCCCATAATTTGTATAAGCAGCATGCTTTTAATGCCCTTTGTGTGGGCAAATGGAGTATTGCAGCTTCATCCACTTCCTCATGTTCCCTTTCTCGCCAAATAAGCATCTTGTTAATCCTGCAACACAAAATAAGGCATATTAGAATGATTTCATTTGAAAATTTTTGGCAGAAATTTGAGAAAACCGTGCTTTAAATTTAACCGCGCGGGTACCGCACCCGCTCTTTGTAAACAGAGCGTAGCTCCGCACGCGAGGTGTGTGCCGGGTGCGGTACCCTCGATTTTTTCCCGTTCAGAAAAAATCGGGGTCCGCAGGTAACCTGTGTCCCGCCTGCGGACCCCGCGGGCGCATTTTTGAACCAATTTTTGCCCTAAAAAATCAAACTAAAGCCTAAAAATGAATTTTAAACGGATGAAAAACAAGATAAGGAGGTCGTGGATTACCTGGGGCTGACGATTTTCGATTCCAACGGTTGAATTTTCCAGAATCTTCACGGGAACTTTTTTATCCAAAAGCTTTTACTTTTCACTCTGCAACTGAACGGTAAAAATGAAATAGAAAAAGTCCTTTTTATAAGTTTTTTCGAATGAATGAATTGTAAATTTATTTATTTTTCACTTTAAAAAGGATATTTTTGAAAGCATTTTTATTTATCTTAAACAGGTATGTGTAATGTTTTGAGTTTTTGTGCAGAAACAGGATTTTTCAGGTGAAATGATCATTTTTCAACAAAGAGCATACTTTTATCACTTTTTCGGACTCTTTCAAAATTTTTTACGAAAAAGCGAAACCTTGGAGTCCTCTTTAAGCCCTTTTCAGACTCTCTAAATATGAAAAGATTGCCGAGTACTTGACTATTCAAACTCGTTAAAGTAAATGAACAGTCGTCCCTTCAGTATAAGTTTACCCCTTTTACGGACTGAAATGGACTATTTACGAAAAAGGTATACGTTGACTAAATACGGTCAATAGAGTTCTCTCCTGCATTATTTTATCCTTTTTCGGGCTCGAGAGACTAAATTTACGAAAAATAACACCCATGGAGTTTTCTTAAGTTTTTCTTCTGACTCCCTAAAACTGAAAAACACCGAGTTTCTCCTATACTGGACTCGTTAAAACTTAACAGTAAAGGACCTGTTTAATTTTCAACGGGAACGAACCACTCCTTCTTAGGGTTCGAATTTTAAACTAAGTTGGACTCATCCGAAGGATGATCTTATAACCAAGCAAATGTTATCCTCCTCAAGCTTGTCAAAAATAAAGAGGTACTTGCCAGAAATGGTGGGGGAAAAGAGAGAAAAATGAGCATGTTTGTTGTATTTTAAAATTGTCCGAAAACTCGGTCGACCACTCTTGGACACGACACTTATATTCACCTGGGTTGGGAAATCCTTTGCTTAACAGTTAATCAAACCACATTGAAAATTTTCAGCCGGTTTCTAGGTATTAGCTTTGAGTCAATTGTCACCAAGCCATCTGCAGTGTCATTATGTGTCCAAGAGAACAGTTCAAACAAAACCATTCATCTGCAAAATATCTGTCATCCATCATTGACCATCCCTGAGTCAGTCCTTGCCAACATATTTTCAAAACTTGATCTATGATTTCGTGCTGTGGGCTTGCCTACGACAGATCGCTTTCTATCGACATCAGCACATTATCTAGGAAGTTGATCCAGAAATCGTCAGTACCTTGAAATCTGCATGCCTCAATGGCGGGTTTCTCGCTTTCGACGACAGGTTACATTAATGACCTTCGATCGAATGACTCCGTGACATGTTCGACTTCAGCTCATTCATTCACATTTCATGGACTGTACTGAGTACTTTGAGAGCCATTGACATTACTGGTGGTTTCTCTCACACTTGTTAACATTTCACATCATTGACTGGTAATCAAGTGGTTTCTACCATGTTCAACTTCAATACATTCATTCACATGGATAGAATCGTACTGGTTCGAGATACGGAAATCAAGACCCTGGATCTAGTTTCCACCATCCAGGCTGCGAGGAATTTTGTTTTCATCTATACAGTAGACTTTTGATAAACAGATGGCTGCGTCCATACTGTGTCTACATATATTTGTACTATGATGTATTCAAAATCATTCCTGTATCAGAACGATTTCGGTTAGTTTATAGTTAGTTTTTAT
Source organism: Pinus albicaulis (assembly GCA_034641835.2). Classification (NCBI taxonomy): domain Eukaryota; kingdom Viridiplantae; phylum Streptophyta; class Pinopsida; order Pinales; family Pinaceae; genus Pinus; species Pinus albicaulis. The sequence goes on from CM076576.1 coordinate 568,027,547, forward strand.
CTGAGTATGGGAATGCCTACCTCAGTGATGACATATACATGTATTATATTTTAAGGTAGATAATGTTTTACGGTCTGACTGGGGTGTCCATGAGATGATCCTTTGAAACTGATAATCTTTGCACTCTTTGTATGTGACGGACTCGGCTTCATCTGTTTCGGACTTTGCACTTGCAAGGGGCAATTTGTTACCTTTGGCCCCCATCACCTTGACATTCTGCCAAGTAGCCTTGAGCTTCATTGGGCATTGCTCATACTTCCTCCTTTTATAGGTCCGTATAGGCTCCTCATATCAAGCTTTGAAATCGGAAGAAAATCCCTAAATCCCCTGAAATTGGTATCGCACTTTCTCGCCATCTCACTGCGGTCCGCTCGTCTCGACACACGTACGGGAACCATACCGCACGTTCTTTGTGTAATGGATGCGGACCTCTGTAAAACATAAAAAGGCGAGAAAATGAAGATTAAAAAGTGAATTCCAGGTGAATTCTAGAAGATTCTAGACGGGAATTTTCGGAATGGATACGCTTTGAAGCTGGTTCATGCATCCCTCTCTTAATGGAGCTAACCCTTGATGTAAGGAGCTTATCCCTTTGAAGGAGGATTCTATCCCTTCATATTTGGAACTAGAAACCTCCTCTCTTTCACTATAAAAAGAGGCCTTGGGTAGCCTCAAAGGGAGTTCAAGCTTATGAGATTTGAAGTTAAATGCTGTTGAGATTTAGACTTGAGTAACTAAGACTTTCTGTGAGGTTAAATCGCTCATCTCCATTTGTCTTAGTTCAAAGAGTGCAATGCTTGTCAGAGTAAAGGAGATTCCTGCTTCGGACCCCGGGAGGACCTGCACAACATCAAGGCACAGGTTGTAAAGGTTTTCTATCTTTAAAGTTTATACAAATATACTCATTTCTCTCATTAAACTGTCAATTTGTGGTTTATTTCATAAATTCCTTGATCATTATGATAAGTATGATTTATGATAATGTCTATACAGGTGCTGCTTAATCTTTTTCCTTGTTTGTGATTGCAGATATACGAAGGACGTTCTTTCAGTGCACGGGAAGGACTTCAACAAAATCAAGTAAGAAAGCAAAGCGTTGGACATAAGGTAGGCCTTGCACCCGTATAGTGTTTTTATAAATTGCATATGCTTAGAGAGAGATTAGTATAATTGGCTGCTTGTTGCTAGTTACCTTTTGTACTAGAGAGATCGGTCTTGTCCGCAAGACGGATTAATCTACACAACACCATCCATTAGAATAGCCCATCTATGATATTTTCCATCCGCTTCATCACCCCCACACTGAGACTAACCAATGGGGCTTCCAACCTCAACAAAAACACCTTCCTCACATCATCAGTGAGTGATCATTTTCAGGTTTTTGGGGAACCCGTCTCTGTGTTTGTACAAACCAAACCCATTTTATATTTTTTTGGCAAGTGTAAAAATATTTTTTAGGAGAACATCCCCTACCCATCCATCCAATTTTTCTCCCATGGCAGCATTCCCTAACCACCCTTGGTCGTAGCTTCACACCTTCCACATAAAGCCACCACGACATTCATAACAAACATATACCCACCCTGGATGTCTTACCGACTCTAGGTATTTCCTCATAAAAAATCATTATGACTACCAACAAACTTCTTTTTCAAGCTCCAACCTTGGGCTACTGAACTCCCATAATTATTTTTCAACCATTTCTTGCGATCATGCCTATGTTAACCTATCATATCAGAGACCCTGGTCCCTTGCATTAGTATTTCTCTCGATCGTTTGAGGCTTCCTTCTTGTCGACTTCAACAACCATTTTCCAAAAATGAAGCAGTACCTTGGATGGTTCCTCACCTCAATAGGGGCATCCTCGGATGGCACTCTGGGAATCATCATTTCCCATTGATATCATTGATCCTCCTGACATTCGACTACAACAAAAACTTTCATGTCAAGATGGTATCGTACTTCACAACCATTTCTCTTTGTCAGAATTCGTTGAAGACCCGTGCCATTATAAGCATTTTTTTCAACAATGCTTACACAGGAAGGTCCTAGCCATACACCCATGCATACAATGAGCATTTATTCTAAAATATTCCATACTAATATTATGAATGTGGGCACTACATTCAACTTATCATCAATGAAAAAAACGCCCCTGAGGGCGTCAACAATCGTCGTCATCAACCAAATCAGAAGATCACTACCATGTAAGTGACACAGAAAAACCTTTATCTATCAGATAGGCTTTTGACTAGACAAATCATCACGAGCATGGGACATGCCCACCTCATAAAAATATTGTATTTATTGTATATGCTATCTCTTGTAGGTTTCTAATAGAACATGGTCCCTCTTTTACTCACAGTAAGGGGTCTCCAACCTTTGGGTGCACGCGTGTTACTCTCTCTTTCTCTCAACATGGGTTATACAGAACAAAAAATATAATGTATTTTGGCTATACAGTTCTTCCTATACCTCAAACATTAGGGGGAAATTGTTATCACTGGAAAATCAGACAAGTAAAAGACATCATGAAATTTCAAGAATAAGGATTTATAGGGTTGAAAAACATTAGAGAATATGGAAAATTTAACTTTCTCTAAGGTGAAGAGGCATATTTATCAAATTTCACACAAAAGCCGCTGGAAAAATGTGCCTTGCATGCACTTTTATTCGATAGCAACACAAGTCTCTGCGGCTTTCCCTCAATAAGCCACACAGTCCTGGGTATGGCGAAGGGTCACTATCTGGGACCACTTTGCACACTTCAGGAAGAAGATTCTCCACTTGAGTCCACCCAAGGACAACTCCCTAGAGCCACCTTGAGACCTCAAGTGAGCACACAATGGAATCAACCACCACTCTTGGGTCACTATCCACAATTGTACCAAGAGAGGGAAGAAAATTTGAATTTTTCCTATAAAAGACCACCATGAGAAGAAAAATTTAGAACACATTGTTATGTTGGCCAAATTTCCCATGAGAAAACTAGCAGTGTGTTGTCCAAGCAACAAGAGAGTGAAGGGATTCATTTTTTGGCCATCCAAAATCTCAATCCCAAAGGAGAAGTGCATCAATTGTCCGATATTTGATCACTCATTCGAGGAGAAGAGAGAGGCATGTAGACAACTTAAGGGGAGAGCCCTCCTTGCTTTGAGTATTAGAGATCTATAGCACTAAGGACTCAATGCAAGTGTTTTAGCTTTCTACCTCTTTTTACCCCCAACGGCTAATACAATGGGATTCATTTACTCGATATTGAGCTTGTGTTATATGTGTATTTGTTGTTTCGTGTTTCCTCCTCTTTTTGTAGTATGCTATGTTCCATAACTAGTTTTTATACATGTTATGATGCTTTAGTAACCATCTAAAAACTCATTTTTTCCCTGTGACATTTCTTGTAGGGTAGCAATCAATCCTATCAAGCACTAGTGCTTTTCGTACACTTGTGTACTAAACACACTAACACGGTATCTATGACCTATTTTTATTTGGAGATATGACCAAATTTTGTTCTATTATATTCTTTGAGGCTGAATTTAAATTCCTTGAGGTTATGTTGAAAGGAATGCATGTAGTTCCTTCCTTGGACCTATAGTTTCTCCCACCAACTTTTGGCTTTGGACAGGAGATTAGAATCTTGTAGCCAAAATCCTTCAAATTGAAGGGTCGATTGTAACAAAATCTTAACCAGAGGTGGTTATTATGCTAACCCGACCCTTAATGTGTAATTATGAGAATGGGGTATAGTTTTTTATTTTATTTTCTTTATAGTTCTTATACTAAAACAACTCAATTCATGACATATGTCTCATCGAATCGTTACCAGTGACATAATTTTTTTCCCTAATCAGGCTCCAGAAACAAAATTTATGTCATTTTAAAGTTATCCTCTTACTCTAAGATAGAGAACTTTGTCATGCCATGTGGCACCCACATGGTGCCCAAGTGGCATATTTCCCTAACAATGCATCATAATATGTTGGATTATGGAACGTATACTACCTTCCCCAGTTTATCCCCCGAAATTATTTACAATGTTGTAAACCCTAGAAATATTTACCTTATTTAAATCTACACATGTGCCTAATCACCAGTCTTATGGCTTAGTGACCCAGTGTAGTTCAATGGAACTATAATTATCTAATCCCTTAGAAAATTCACATGGAAGGTAACATTACACATTTATATTTCAACCCTCACAAGCATCACAAGTCAGTGCATTATTTCTCTTGTATCAATATGGGAACTCCAAGGATGCTCCCAAGTACCAAAAACTTGTGCAGTATTAAATCTACCTTAGAAGATGAAGGGATTAGTATGAAATATCATAGATCCTATGGGACAATGGAGAATGAAGCCTTCAAAATTGGATTTTTAGGCAGTATGGACTTGATGGTGGTTGCTCTTCCACTGAATTCCATCCTATAATTGGAATGTTTGATGGTTTTGGCACTAGTTTTCCAAATTGTCATTGGAATGCAACATTAGTTAAAGGTCCAGAATATTGTTGGAGTGGAATTGTATCTTATTCTGGAATCCTCTATGGTGGTGGTGGAATTAGTTACTATTTTGGGAACCTTTCTCCGATTGTTAAGCCTATCCTCCTTATTCAACTATTTCTCTTTCAATATCCATCTATTTTTGGGTTCATCATATCTGGGAGTTATGGTAAATATTGTTGGGGATTCGGCCTTTATATTTGGTTGTTTGTTATTATTGCTTGCATATATGGTAAAATTGTAGTCATGTAAGAATTTTGGTGGTGGAATTTACTGCTCCTCCGTCGGAAGTCACTCATTTATCTTCAAGTCTAGTCTCTTGGTTTCTTCAGTTCTTTTATTTTTTTCATTAAAATTGACTCCATTGGAGCACATAATAAAGAAAATTTGGGTTATGGATTTAATTTGGAATCTAAGTATCAAGAAAAGTGCAGGGTACATGAAAGCTCCCCCCTCTGCACAACTAGATAGTGACCATGTATTTGATTATGTCATCTTTGGTTTTGTTTGGTTCTTGGAGGCACCAAATATGGGAAACATAGACATTCAAGAATTAAAGAAAATCCTAAGAAGTTAGGGAGATAGTATATAATCCAATAGGAGATAGCTATTTTTGAAAACAACAAAGGTGTTTGAAATGAGCACAATTGCATCTTTCAATGTGCTAACCTCATGAACTTGCCAATGCACCAAAAGAAAAGGATTGATGTATTGGGAGGTGAAAGTAACATGTTGCAAAGTATGGTCTTGAATTTGAGAAAATAATACCTATCCACAACCTCTAATGATAAGGTATTATATGCTTCTACTCAGGTGGATCTTAAAGAAGATGAATCATTTCATTACTTAAAGGAACCAATAGAAATAGAACAATAGAACTCTCCCCAATTAGAATTCAACCCAGACAAAGCCTATACCAATCATGTTTTCGAAGTATGTTAGTTGTGGCACATTTAGGTTGTTAATGAGCTTGCACTAAATTATATAATACTAAGTGAATACACTCAGGTTAGGGATAAAATGGAGTATGGTTTATTGCTAAAAGTGCAAGGTCTATCGTAAAACTTGTGCACGTTAATAAGAAGGGAAAATAAGTTCAACTACATGTTTTAGTAGTTATTCTGTTAATGTTGGTATAAATAATTTATTTTCCTATTTCAGTCCCTTTGTTGGTAAGCATGGTCATGTTTCTTGGTATGCAAGTAACACTGTTATTCCCTATTTTGGGCATCATCACAATCTGTTTTAGTTGATCAACATTTTGGTATTTCAATTGGTACTCCTATAATAGGTCCCATGTTTGTTATCAGACTCAGTAATAACCATGTTGGAGTAAAGAAAAATGTTTTAGTTGTTGATACAAATCAATGCACATATTATGTAGTCTAAATTTTATGTCCAAAAAATTTCCAGCCTACCCAATATATGACACAATGTATTTTTTCACAATATTGTTACAAATTATAGCCAAATATAAATGCATTTTTATTTTGATTTAATTATGGAGGATAAATCTTAATAGACATCCACATATCAACAGTAAGTTTTGGGGTCCCAATAACCATTTGCAAGTTGGAAGGTCTACAACTCTCCCTACATATCATGTTTATTATAAGGTTAATTTCCATAACAATTTTCTCTGGCTAGAAGTTATTATTATTAAATTGACTAGATAAATAGTCTTACCTATGATAATTTACAGAAGATAGTTCAATAATAATGCTAAAAGTTGTATCATGTTCTATAAAGTTCACCAACCACAATGCAATTGCAAATTAACAAAATGCTAACGAACACACACATGCAAATATATTGAAGTAGCCATGGTTCAAAGTGGCTATTCATTGACATTTACAGGAAAAGTGAAGCTCTATTATTGTTCCCTAGGCCAATCCCAGGCTTATGTTTCTTGTAGTGGAATGGAATATTAGAGATAAAAAATATTTAAGATTCCCAAAATTAGAATCCAAGGGATGGATATATTTTTCAAGAGGAAATGCTTATGTTTCTTGCAGTGGAATGGAATATTAGAGATAAAAAATATTTAAGATTCCCAAAATTAGAATCCAAGGGATGGAAATATTTTTCAAGAGGAAATGAGGAAAAATCGATAGAGCGACTTGCAATCTATACGTATGAGACCATTTTTGTTCTTGCTTCAATATAGAATTATAACGTTGAATTTTTTTTAACTAAACAATGGGTACAAATATGCAAGGATTGCCCTTAATGCTGATATCTACTGACAACAATTTTTAGATGGGTGATATCGTATTGATTCTTCATCAAGCACATGGAACAATGAAGAAGAAAATCTAGGTGTATGTGGTTTATACTGAACCACACATCATCAAGGTTGAATTTCCATTCTAAGTGCAATCCGATTAAGAAATCACACACCACATATTGATATGCAAGAGATTGGTGCTAAATTAGCAACTTGCATAAATGTTTTTTTATGCCCTCCCTCTGTTCCATTTCTTTACTGCCTGTTATCCAGATATGCATCACACAATTGTTCTCATGAATTTATAAATATATTACTAGAAAAATCTGGTTGGTTTGGTCCAAGGGATTATAATGCACATCTTTGTGTGTCCTTTGCTTCTAAATTCACAAAAACTATCTGGGATCGCATTGAATATATTTTTAAGATTCATGAAAGGGTAGTTTCCATGGGAGAAATCATATATGAGGTTTGGGAAACTGATATGAGAACCTTTCCATAATTGTGTTTGTCTATAGAAATGGTGGTTTTCCCAATTTTTTTATAGGTTTCATCAAAATAGGATACCTTAAAGTTAAGCTCTCATCAAAAGGAGAGTGTCGTAGAGGTTCTAATTTATCACATTAGGATGGAGACAAATTTGTATTTAAATGGAGAATTAAGTTTCAAAGCTTAAGCAAGAATTTATCATCAAAATTACAATCTTCAGATGACCATTTGAATTTTAAATATGCCATACTTCGGATTGTGGCCGACGCTTCTAGAGAAAAATAAGATGGTGGCAACTCATCTAATCATAATATTACTTTAGTTACTTGTGTTTGGGTTTAAATATAATGATATCTATTTTGAAATGAATGTTTTTTCATTCAAAATATACCAGGAAAGTTACCCAAAGTGGTGCACTTGATACACAATATGCCCAAAACACAAATAACATCAGTTCAATTCAGTTGGAGTAAGCAAGAAATGCATTGTACAATTGACATAAGAGATACGTATATCAAAGGAAGCCATGAAACTGAGTTCAGGACAACAACTCTTCTCCCAACCATAGACGGGATGCAACTAGGTCTCTTGTGTCACTATCATCCCTGATCTAAATTCTAGGGCTTGAGAAGGCTACTCAAAGGACACAAAAATCTATCAATTCAACTAGGGATTCCAATTGTCCACCAACCTCCACCCTAATAGATATATTATTATAAGAAACATCCTAGTTATTGCAAGGGACGAATGTACTTGAAGAAATATTGAGACCTCTGTACCTTCCTTCAAAGTGATCTAGCCCAACCATAAGATTTCTTATGATGGATAATGTTGTCATAATAAACACACTCCCCATTAGTTACTAAGTTAGTTACCGTGCTTGTCCATATCCATGTGAGAAATATAGTTAGCAATTAATGTAACATACATAGGTTCAACACCAACACCCTTAATCCCACTAAAATAAAAGGCTTGAGATGTTTTACATTGTTCCCTATGTACTCAGTTCAATGGATATATATATGTGTGTGTGTGTGTGTGTGTGTGTGTGTGTGTGTGTGTGAATTTGCAACCCACTCACTCCTTATATATCTTATGATGATGGTATATTCCTATCACAGCTGGAAAGACTTCCAAATGAGACTATGAATATGTCTGAGTAACAATGACTCACCCATTGTGGGGATATTTTCCTGAGAAGAATAGGAAGAAGTAACCTTTAATCGCTTCCCAAGTGCCCCAAAATCCACGTTTGGAAAAAAGGATGAATGTGTCATCCATTCTAATTTAGTGGAGGCCTGGTTCCTTTCCATATGTCCATCACAATTGCGACTATTGTTCTAGTATGAGATTGTTTGCTCCTTCCTTATATAGTCCCATGCATTTTCATTTGTCCTGGCTCTCCTAAGTTTGAACACACTCTCAATATACTTCTGGATGGGGAAGAAATTAATTGTTGGGCCATAACTCTACTACACAGAGCTGAGACCTAAAACTAAAAATCATCTCGCTCCTGGTTATAAGAGCTCCCCTCTAAAGAGCGTGAAAGTGAAGTAGGACATGCCCTTGTTGTTCTTGTAGCTACTCGATTCCAATTCTAGGTTGTTGTTTCCCAATCTAGCCCATATCATGTGAGTCGATCAATGTTTCCCATCTGTCCTTTTATCCCCATATTTCTTAATTGGTTGGTCTTGTCATACCTAGTTGGTTTTTGTGTCTTCATTACCAAGATTTTGCAAGCCAGACATCATAATTCCACCTACCCCTTGCTTTCTATCTATAAGTCTCCATGGTTGTAATTAAAAAAAACCAAAATATGTCCTAAGAAGAATTCCTCCTCATCCCTCTAATAAATGTCCCTTTTACTCAAACCATGTTTAATTGATTTAATTTACAATAAACAAAAAAGGTAACCAGGGTTGTCAAAAATCCCTTCCCCTTGGGGGAACACCGCCCTCTTTGTTAAATGACCCTATACAATATAAAAATAAAATCTTGAATGATCGAACATAACTAATAGGGATATTTATATGTACAACTTGTTTAAGATTTTACAACATGTCTTACATGCACAACGGCTTACGCAACCACTCAGTAAACATTACTTCATTAGTTCAACCATATCTCAATGGCCCTTTTACATTCATTGGTGCTTCTGAAGCGCTCAATCCAACTTTGGTTTGCTCCTTTTCTTTGGATTGTTTCCCACATCCCATGTCTAGCGTTTCCATCCTTTCACTCCTTGTTACTTCAACAAATAATTCAATGCTCATTATCAGCCTACTACATAATATTCATAATTTAAAAGTTCAGAAATCAATAAATTGCTGGTACTTATCTTGGTTTGATGAGTTTCTCTTTTCTTGTATACACACGGGGGAAATTTCCTATCATGGAAAGCACCTAGTGCCTTCTCTTCACTTCAACCTCGTAAACACATGAGGTCAATTTCATAACCTAGAAAGAATCTAGTGCCTTCTCTTCTCTTCAACCATCCACTCAGTGGTGGATAAATGAGAGATATATAAACCCATTCGCTAACCTGAAAATACGAGAACTACCAAACCAGGTAGTCTTCTATCAACAGGTGTATTCCACACCTAACAAGCCTAGATAGCCCCATATATGTTTGTCTTAAAAACAAGCCCAGACTGTCCTATACATGTTTGTACTAAATATATACACAACACATAGACATATACGCGTGGCTCAATACAATGTACACATAACATGATGCCATGTACACAAAGAAAAATACCACATACATATGACTCGATACAACATATACACATTCAAACATGTACAACACATGCACATATACACATAAGTCAACACGTTACACATTATCATATAAATTTCAGAGACCACACCATTTCTATTCATGTAATATTCTTGTTTAATAGGAACTCCTTTTGTCAATAGATTCCCCTGTTCTTTTTCTTTTCCTTTTTTCATTTTTTTTCATGCTATCCGGAAGCAGTCATATTTACATTGGAATAAACCCTGATAACTTGTCAAACATAATGAAATTTTCATATATATATATATTTTAATCAACACAATCATGTATACAATAAATAAGCACATGTGTAAATAAGATCAGGGTTAAGAGAACTCCCTTAAGCATAATCAAACATTAGTTAATGGAATTATTTTTCTATAATTCCTCCTTTGCCTTTTTCTTTTCCATATTGTTGTCATGCAGAAAATTTCCAACCACTTTCATTTTCATTGGCGCCTGTTATCATGTTCATGCCAATTTGACCCATAGTACCCAGTATGTAATTCATGTACTGCCCCTTTCTCAAGAATCCATGGCTTTCTTGCAACCTCACCCAACTTGCTACAATGCCCAAAGTATGTAAATTAATTCCTTTCATGATATAGCCCATTAGGTCCAAGTGTTGAACCTAGGAGCTCTTATACCACTCTGTAACAAACCTCCTTATCTAATCCGATAACTAAATGTGGTTACTATGCTAACCCGACTCTAAATGTGTGTAGTGTCCCTTTTTGGTGAGTTAGCTTTGATGACATGTGGAGAGGGTGATTTTGATGTAGTTGTATAAATATTAAGCATGTCAGACTTATGTATATGCTTGTATTCTATGGTTTGGGTCGCATGGTTGCTACATGTTTATGATAATATCTATGGTTGTGTGTATAATACTGATTTTGGTTAAGTGCATATTATCGATGTTTTCTCTTTGGTATCTTAGTTTTGACATAGGTTTATGACATTCATGGTGATCCAAGATTGAGAAACATATATCCATGTATGATCATGGCTATGTATGATTTATGGATGATATATTCGCTTAATATTGTACTGAACATGATGTAGCAGGTAACTTGGTTATTCGCCAACAAGGATGCTCAAATTATAAATGGTTGTGGAAGTCATTTCTTCAAAACCAAAATGATTGTGGAAGTCATGCAGAATTCTTGGTCTTGGAATAATACCTTACCAATGAAGCATCATATGGGTATGAGCTCACAATCAATACCTAAAGGTGAAGCATGAAGTTTCAAAGAAAAGTATATGAGAAACCATGGAAATTAGGGTGCAAAGTCCTAAATCCATGGAAGATAAATACATGGAGTCTTTGATATATAATAAAAGAATTAGGAAACGAAGTCCAAAGTATTTAAAAGATCAATATGTGGAATCTTGGATCCTTAGAGTATATCAGGGCGCAAAGTCCTCAATCTACTAAGGCACATAGATGCATGCAATAGGGATGCAAAATCCGTATTCTCCATAAGAAAAATACTACTCGTCAGCAGCTCAGGGATGAATTTCCTTAATAAAATATCATTTCTAGCAATTTTGGAGTGACTTTAAAAAAATAGAAATTCATGTCTAGCATCTCAAGTATGATTTTCCAAAAATAGTAAATCACCTTGCATCAATTGGTAATCAAGTATAGTCGAAGGAAAGTCACTTAACTTATGAGTAATCAATCCTAATAGTTCAATCTCAACTTAATCATCAATATTATTATCCTTTATATATATGATATTATTATTATTAAAAGGAATTACAAGTTACCTTCATCACCTCAATCACTTCACACCTCTCCCTTTGATGCTCTCGTGGCTCTATGTAACTCTCTATCTTAATGCTACGTTACACTCTCTCTTACACACTCATCAATGACATGGAATATTCCTCTTACACTAATTAAAGGCATGTCATAAAATTTTCCTCTTATGCTCTCCTTAATGCATATGTTACACTTTCCTTAAATAAGGCATGCATACCTCTCCTTAATGGCATGAGTTACAACCCTCTAAATGGAATATGTTACTCTTCCTCAAGGCATGTATATTACCCATCCTTTATGACAAAAAAATGTTTCTCCGCTTATATAGGTGTCTCATGCATTCTCACCTGGAGGGGGAGAGGTGGATTGTGATACCAAGAGTTTGAGAGATTTGAAGAAGACTATGAGAGGGAGAGACCTAGAGAGTAGCCAAATTATAATCTAAATTACTAAGTATCTCTACCCAATGGATTTTAACATGAATTGTATTGAGAGGCAGTGAAACTTATCTTCCTCAAATTTCCTTTTATATATCTCTACTGCTATATTTTGGTACTACTTGTGAGGTTATACATCTTGGGGGTTCCAAGGGGAGAAGTTCTTCTTGGATATGGTTGGGAGGTAAAATTGATGGTTCACATAAGTTGGTTAAGGAATAATAGATGGAGCATGCCTTCAGTTGTTTGATTTTAATATCACATTAGGTAAATTTTAGTATAGTATAAGCATAAAGAATTGTAAAAATTTGAATTTCTGTAAGCATGTAACTTTGATTTAAGCTTATGTTGTCTGGAAGATTATTGGCTAAGTCGATAATGAATACTAAGAGTAGTATATATGTATGCATTTAGATCTCAAGTTGAAATTATTATTGTTGTATTTTTCTGTACTAACCTTGTTATTGTAGCAAATCGAGGAAGAAAATCCAAATACCACTAAAAGTAACTACAATAAAGAATTGTGATTTTTTTGGGTTCATGACTTATTGTTTTAATTGAAATATGTAATTAGATGCATTTTATAAAGGTTTTCAGGTTATGTTTTCAAAGTGTTTGGAAAAATCCCTGAATGGGTAATGCTATCATTTTACATATTTATGCATGAATAAGTGCTAACTTGTAGCCTACACAAGAAGTAATAAAATGGATATGTAACTGTTGCACTGTACAACAACCCTCCCCATTTCTAAATTTTCACAATAAATTTCATTTAGAAATAGGTCCCCTTTTTATCTTTCTTTCTAGATAGAAATAAAAGATTTAGAAACAATCCGATCATTTTTATTAGGAATAAGAGGTTCATTGATAAAAGGACATATTGCATAGTTTTATTTACAAGTGTGTATAAACAAATACAACCTTAAAAAACTTTCTGATCCGATGAGATACAAAGCTTTTATCATATCAAAATATTATATAAAGTTTTTATTTTTAACAATATTAGATGTGTACAGTAATCAGAAATCAGAAATCAGAGAGATCTTTAAGTTCTATATTCACTTTGTAAAACTCCAATGCGATGGAAATTAATTGCAATCGCAAATCGGATAAGCTTTAAAGTGTTATATTTGTTTCGCATACTTCCGATGCGATGCGGTTCATCGCAATTGCATTTCGGAGAATTAAAAGTTATATTCATTTGATTGAAAGACTCCAATGCGGCAGACCCCACCTCATCGCAATCGGAAAATTGGAGAAACTCTTTAACGATCCACTCCATTTGAAAATCCCCGATGCGATCTTCGCAATCAGAATTCAGTACAAATAATATTATGTTATTTCATTTACCTTTGAAGATTCGCGATATGATTATTACTTAATATTCACATACTATTTATTCATCGCATCCCAAGAATTCAAAAAGTAATTTTTAACACTTATTTCAAAATATGCCGATCTCTGATTTGACGTTTACTATTAATTGGAAATCAAAAAAATAATAACGATTTATTTTGTTTTGAATGCGTGAATGTGACTCCCTAGAGGGCATTTAAGTTTTAACCACTAAGATAATAAATGAAAATCAACGAATAAATCATTTTGTATAGCTATTTTCATTATTGATTTTTCACCTCGGCTGAAAGCTTTTATTTGTTGCAGAACAATAGAATGTCCAACTCTTTCATTCGCAGAATGAGGGAAACGTTGCCTGATACCGAAATGTCGAAAAGATCTAGGAAACCAAAGCTTCCATCACTGCAAAAGCTCCTATGTTTACCATGCTGCCTAAAGAGAAACCAACAAAACTTAAGCTGGTTATAGATACCTCATGCCAGGGACTTGGTAAGATGACATGGGAAACTATATATAACTTGCTTGAAAAGGAAAACCCTAAAGTTGTTGAGGCCAAGGCAATAGTTCCTGATGAAGAGGATTTAGACTCTGATTTTGAGACTCTTCTTAGTGTATTAGCGAACTCATTCCTACACCGAATTGCAACTCGAGCGAACATTTTTCCATACTATGATGTTATTCGGTGGGTAATTGATAATGTGGCTATCCAAAACAGAACCTTTGTTTCAGCTTCTGGAGCAATATTTGGGTCGTTCAAAGCAGAGGACATTAAAGCAATGTACCACCTTCCAGACCCACAAAAAATCTATAACAAAGACTTCATCAAGGAATTTGCTGCGAATCATGAAAATCAGTCAGAGCCGATTAAAGAATGGAGAAAAGTTCTTGAAAAGCATAGACACGAAGCATCAGGTATGTACTCTGTGGAGTCTCTTTTGCCTCCATACTGTTATGTTGTAGCAATGATGTGCAGATTGTTTGGGAATGATAACTCAGCTAGGTTTTCTATACAAATGGTGCCATTAATACATTCTGCTGTTAGTTCTGAGATAATGGACTGGGCTGTCATTCTTTCTGACAAGATAGCCAACAGGATTCTTGAGTATAGGAAAGACGGAAACTCAGGAAATACCACTCCTTTTTATTTTTGTGCTTATATCCTAGATGTCCTTTGTTTCAATTCTGAATTCCCCATATTAGGATGGAAATGGACCCCTAAATAACCTATTCCTATTTGTATATATCACAAGTTATTGTGGAAGGGGCATTTCAAAAGCCATGTTTACAGAGTTTGTCACAATTTTCTTATCCCGATTTATCAAACTATTTTTGGCCGATTTCCTCCTAGGCTTTCTGAGAAGGCTAAAGCTGATTTATCCTCGATTGGGGATTGGTTCGGAGAGGAAAGGTTCACATATATCAGAGTTTTCGGAAGTATTGTAGAACCACACATTCTTCCTTTGTATGTTCCAGACAAACTGTTGGCACAGGAAATTTCGTATCAGCTGACAGTAGAAGGCATGTCTAGAACTTTGAAGAACACCAAGAAGCTTATGTGGCCTAATTTTCTTTTTAAATGTGGTGAATATACTCTCAATAATTTTTTTTCATGTTGAAAAAGAATTTGGTAAGCTAACCAATCTCAAGCTTTCAACAATCTCAGGGAGACAATATGACCCAAGGAAAGTGGCATTTGATTTTACTACTTTTGTTTCAATTGCTCGATTCGAACATGAACCAGATATGTTTGATGATTTATTTGTTTCTATAGATATTTTGTCCCAAGTTTTTGATTTGGCCAAGTCCAAATTTCAGGCCGAAGAAATGAATAAGTTTTTGTTATTTAGAAGCCAAAGGTTACTCAAAGTTCCTCTGGATCAATTGAGAGTTCCTATACAGGAGAATGAATCACAACAGAAGGAAACAAAGAATACATCTGGAAAAAAAGTGACAAAAACATCTGCCAGCAAAATCATCATACAGACTCAGAAAGAAGTAATAGGAACTAATCCTGTTTTACAAAAAGAATATATTAACAACAAATTTGATACTGAAAAGAAAGAAACAACTGCTAAACTTGATGTACATATTGATCAGCAGTCTTTAGCCCAGACAGGAAAATGAAGCACAGGTACTGATGCCAATGTGCATACTAAAAAGGGAGGCACAAACAGTAAGGCTACTGAACATGCACCAAAAGGAGATATAAAAAATAATCCAGATTCTCAACTTGGAAGAGAGGAAGCTGCTAAAAAGGTAGTTGAATCTACTAAACTTATAGTTTCTCCTCATTTGCTGAGCCAATATGAACAATTTGCCCAGCAAATAGGACAACAGAATAATCCCCAAGTTAATGTTCTGGAAGACAAGGATATAGAAGTTATTCCTGAAAAACCCATAGGTGAAATTATGTTGAAGATAGAAGAAATCCCTCCTCTGGATGTATTTTACAGTCCTAAGCATAGGGCTGTTGTGAGAAAACAAAGAAAAAGGAGGAGAACTAATCAGGATGTACTTGCAACATCACAGGTGGAGTTTATGAATATTGTTTATAAAAATGCTGAGGTGAATCCATTTGAGGATCTCACCAAATTATCCCAATATGCAGGTGCCTATAGTGCTGCAACTATAAACAATGCCTTTGAAGTCACACAATTATTGAAACAAAAGGATTTGCAAATAACTATGTTGGAAGAACAAGTTACAGAGAACCAGCAGAAAATTATTCAGTTAGAACAACAATTGAAGGATGGAGAGCTCAAATCCAAACAATTAGAAGAGTAGCTTGCTGTTGAAAAGAAAAAGATCGATCAACAAACTTTAGAAAAGCAACAACAGCTAAATCAAGAGATAGCAAAATTACAATCTCTTCTACAAAATGAGAAGACTTCAAAGATTGAGCAAGAGAAGATGTTTCAATCCAAATTGGACAAGTTTAAGAATTATCCTAATTTGGATCAATTCAAAAATGAAGCCCTGGAGACAAACAAGTTATTATCTCAACAATTAAATGAATTTTGTCTAAAGGTTGCAGAAGCAGAATCTTTGTGTGAAATTACATCTTCCTTAGTAGATGAAGGAGCCAGTCTTAAAATTGAATTTGATGAAGCTGATGAAAAAATTTCTGAATTTCTTTTATGGCAAGACTCGGAGTCAGGAAGAAAAGAAAATATTCCCAAAATTATGGAGAGACATAAGGAAATTATTTTTGCAGAATGGGAACATCGTTTAATCAAAGTGGAAGGAGCTACATCCAGAGCTAAAATCATGATGAACAATGTAACACAGCTGGTGAATAATAGCCTGTATGAAATCAATTTGATTTCAGATTGTACCCCTAGCAGGTTACCTAGGGTGAAAGAAACTAATTACAAATGGAATCAAGAAATAATCAATAAAAATCAGAAAATTAGCCAATTGAA
This sequence comes from Pinus albicaulis, assembly GCA_034641835.2. Lineage (NCBI taxonomy): Eukaryota > Viridiplantae > Streptophyta > Pinopsida > Pinales > Pinaceae > Pinus > Pinus albicaulis. The sequence goes on from CM076576.1 coordinate 568,044,527, forward strand.
AGGAATATCGTGGGATACGATGTGGACCTACCTTATCAAGCCTCATAGTCAGCAAACAACAATAAAATTTCTTTCAAATGCCATTGATTGCATTATTCCTGAATTATCTGATGCCACATATACAGGGCAGTTGCATTCAAAGCTTAGTCATCCAAAAGAAGTGAAATAAATGCTCAAAATCTACCATCTGGGCACATCAAACGTAACAGATAATCAATGAATCAGTTCACCTTAAGATCGCATTTCTGTTTCTAGATTTTTTGATTTAAATAGATTGTAGGAATAGTTTTAGTTATTTTCTTTTATCAAGTACCTATTTAAACCCCTTTCATGAATTTAGAAAGGGGTCTTGAATTTGTAATATTTTGACTTGGAGATTACATTTCTGTACTCCATTGACTCTTATATTTTTATAAAGGATCACATCTGGTGATTCCGTGCAAAATTGCCTTTAAGAATTTCATTTATGTATCTTAGAGTCTGTTTTACATTGAAGTTGCTCGATTTGGATATTGAATTGCATTGGAAAGTATCAAGATGGATATGGTAATTCTATCTATTCACTGTTAGTTTTCTTATGTTATGTGATATTCTCTTTTAAATTGCTATCGTTTATGTATACTCGTTTTACGATATTTCTTTATACATATCATTTCTGAGTGTGTAGAAATATTTATCTTTTACAGTATATACAAATGATATATGAATGATGAATGCAATATGTTATTATAACTCTATTTAATTTCTTAAACAGAGTTATATTTATTTGTTACTACATATTTCAATTAAGTTATAATACATTTTCATGATTATTGGTTAATTGAAACGATTTAAAGTTGTCGTCACATTTGATGCCTAGGTTAGTTTTAGAATTATTTTATCCGTTTAAAATTAGATTAGATAATTTTATTTCGGTCATTTAGTCCCATTTTCCCTTCACCCAATCATTCCATTACCAACCCATTTAAATTACTAGGAAACTGGTCCTATCAATCCAGTCGGATCCACCACACCAAACGGAAAAGGAGCTGTCTTAAGGTCTCGACCGGGTGGTTATCCCCCAATTTTTGAAGCAGCGACTTTCGAGGCTTCAACATTTTTGGCGCTAGAAGGAGGGCCAAAGATATGAATGGCAGATAAATCCAAATCCGAAATCCATTCTAAGAGCACAATACCCTCATCACCTTCAATTTCTTCCACATCTCAAATCACTAGAGAAGAAATTGATAAAAGTATTCAAACACCCACTACTAAAGTCTCAGATCAATCAGATAATCCACCTCCTGAATCCCCTGAAGTTGAAGCTTTAGTTCATAAACTTCAAGGATTCTCGTTATCATTATAAGAATCAAAATTATATGAAGGTAGTGTCACCTCGCAGTTTGTTTCTTCCAGACCTCTCACTAGGTCACAGAGTGAAAAACTTGGAATTTCCCCAAAATAATTTCCTATACCTAGTAGAGTCAAAACAAGAAAAACTCCATTGGAAACAGAAAGTGGTACTAGTTCTTCATCGTATATTCAATCATCTGTTTCCCAAGCTCCAAATCAGAAAAGTGCAGTAGTATCATCATCATCATCTGCTCAAACTACATCTGTTCAAACATCAATTTTTGCTTCCATTACTTCAACTGTTACTACTCATACACTAGTTGTCACTTCTAGTTCTTCTACCATCATCACAACAATGGCACAGAGACCATGGACTAGACTGGGAGCTGTAAATATGGCTACACCTTTGCATGATCTACTTGATCATCCTGAAAAATGGCTGCCAAAGTTTAGTCCAGATACTAGTATTCAAGCAGAAGAACACATCAATAACTTTATGCTTGCTATAAATCTGAATACAGTAGTGCATGAAGATGTTGTAGTCAGGTTATTTCCTTATACTTTGCAAGGGATAGCAGGATCCTGGTACTTTTCTTTACCTTCAGATTTGATCACAAGTTGGGATATGTTTGAAGAGAAATTTTTAACTAAATATGGAGATGATAGATCAATTTCTACCCTAATCAATGATCTCTCCAATTTAAAGACTCAACCCAAGGAACCCATTAAAGATTTTAACTCTCGATTCAATAAACTCTTGAATAAGATCCCTACAACATCTAAACCTAGTGACCAGGTTAGAAGTAAATGGTACATTAATGCTTTAACGTCAAACATAGCAATTTTTGTAGATAGCACTGCAAAACCGACTTTAGCTGAGAATATGAAAGAAGCTATTTCAGTTGAAAAAAGAATGATTGCTCTAGATAAGAAAAATGCTATTGAGGAAATAAAATCAAAGAAAGTAACTTTTAAAGATGATTCCAAGAAAAAAGACACCAAGAGATCCATATGACATGGAGGGTTTATAGAAAGTCCTTAAAACCATGTCTAATGAGATGGTTGAGATCAAAAAGCAAGTAGCAGAGACTTCTACAAAGAGACCATTCAGAAATTTCAAGAGAAATCAAGCTGAATCAAAACCTCCTAATGCAATCTCTAATGCAGAATCAGAAGACGAAGAAGAGGAAGATACTCCTCTAGTGTCAGATGAAGAATATTAAAGGGAAGAAATAGCTGACCTAAATGGAATGTGGGATTTCATTCTCCCTAATTCAGATAGTGAAATGGAACAAGAAGCTATGCCTGTGAGTACAAGGAGAAAATCTACATCGGAACCTGTTCAACCTGTTCCAAAGAAGAAAACTACTAATCTGAATACCAAAGACAAGACTCCTGCAAAGAAAACTTCTTCCTTACCCACTTAGAATTAGCCATCATCTCCCAATCCTCCCACATCATCATCTAAGACTCTGGTGGTATCAGATCCGATGGATTATAATATTGTTGAGGACATGAAAAAGACTAGAGCAAACATCTCATTACATGAACTCAATAAACTTAAACATTAACAAAAGCTGCTATTAAAAGAATTAAATGCTATGCCTATTGCCCCTCTACCAAGCGGTGTAGTAGCTAAATTAGCTAAAGGCACTGCTAAGCCACCAAACAAAGTAGATGCAACAGACACTGTTCTTATTGGAGAAAGATCAAATTCTCAGACACCTCCATTTTTGTTGACTTATGCAATCTACAATAAGAATTTTCATAATTGTTTAATTGATTCTGGAACATATTCTAATATAATGCCTACTTCAGTCTGTGCTAAATTGAATATTGAACCACAGAAGTCTGCTGTTCACATTGTACAATTGGATTGCTCTAACGTTCAAGTTGTAGGAGAAATCAATTCAGTTACCATTAGACTAGCTTCTGATCCTAGGATTGTCTAAAGAATTGATATTCTAATTGCAGATATTCCTAAATTCTATGGGTTAGTCTTAAGTAGAGAATGGTCTGCGAAACTTAATGGTTATATCACAACCGATTTTTCACATATGTGGCTTCCCTACAAAGGGAAACAAAATCAAATCAAAATCGAGCGAGAAAAACATATGATGCACACTGTAACTGAATTTGAACAAACAAACGAACATGTAGCTTTCAACAACAATATTCTTGGAGGTTATTCTACTGAGTCATTTCTTGGGAATTTTACTGCACCACAATCACCTTTTTCTGTAAATATTTTTGTTTCTCAAGTTGAAATTTTTTCGCAATCTGATTCTTCTAGAATTGTTAATATTTCTGATTCATTTGTAGATAAACCTATAGATAGAACTTTATTTTGGTCATTATATTTTGATGGATCAAAATCTAGTGATGGAGCAGGAGCAGGAGCAGGATGCATCCTAATTGATCCAGAAGGAGAGAAAACCATGCTATCATGTAGATTAGAATTTGAGTGCACTAATAATACTGCTAAATATGAAGCCTTGATTCAAGGGCTTTATAAGGCTATAGGGTTAAATGTAAAATACTTGAAAGTATATGGAGATTCCGAAATTGTCATAAGAAAAGTAAGGAATACCATCCATTGTCTTTCAGGACATCTCCAACATTATCAAACCCTAGTACAGGACCTTACCACTCAATTTCTAGCATTTAATATCTCTTCTATTCCTAGAAATCAAAACACATCAGCTGACCTGTTAGCTAATGTTGCGTCCAAACTCCTCCCTGCTGAAGATTGCAGTCTTGATAGATTTTTAGTAGAATTGATTTTTCGCCCATCTATCCCAGATAATATTACTAACTGGAGAGTCTTCTACCATGATCAAGATATTTTGAATTTCTTAACTTCTGAGAAATCATATGATGAAAAAATTATTGATGAAGACGATCATGATCTGCAAATTACTTCAAGAAATAATGAAAATATGATTCCTAAATCTGTTGTTAAACTTGAGGATCTGTATGATATTAAAGACAGATTCAAGAAATTTACTAATGCTAAACTTCAAAGTTCAACTTTGAAGTTTGAATTAGTGAATCTTGGCTCTGATTCTAAACCTTAGAATGTTAATCTAGGACTCAATTTAACTCTAGAAGAAAGATCCGATTTTATTAAACTTCTGAGTAAATATAAAAATGTCTTCGCTTGGAGTTATAAGGACTTAAAGAGTTATGACACTTCTGTAATTCAACACACAATTCCAATGCTATCTGATGTTAAGCCTGCTCAACAGAAGTTAAGAAAGATTCATCCAAATCTTGAGGATCAAATCAAAACAGAACTCAACAAACTTTTGAAAGCCAAAATCATTTTTTCTGTAAGGCATTCCAATTGGGTTTCCAACATGGTACCTGTCAGGAAGAAAAATGGCGATATTAGAATCTGTATTGATTTCAGAAATTTAAACAAGGCATGTCAAAAAGACAATTTCCCATTGCCAACCATGGAAAAAATACTCCAAAAGGTAGCTGGTTCTGAACTCATGTCCTTCCTTGATGGATTTTCAGGCTATAATCAAATTTTAGTACATCCAGATGATAGGTTGAAAACCACTTTCAGAACCAAATGGGGAACCTATGCTTATCAGAAAATGCCTTTTGGTTTAGTAAATGCAGGAGCTACTTTCCAGAGAGCCATGGACATAACATTTAAGGGTTTGATTAATAGATTAGTTGTTATTTATCTTGATGACATAACAATTTATTCAAAGAAGAGATCCAATCATCTACATGATCTGAAACAAATATTTGAAAGATGTAGAAGGTTTGGTATTTCATTAAACCCAAAGAAATCATTCTTTGCTCTCAATGAAGGAAAAATATCAGGGTTTGTTGTGTCATAGATGGTATATATATCGATCCTGACAAAGTTAAAGAAATTTCTGATATTTCTTTACCTCATAATAAAAAGTCCATGCAATCATTTTTAGGACAGATTAATTTTGTAAAAATATTCATTCCAGATTTTTCTCAAATTGTTTTACCTATGTAGAATATGATTAAGAAAAATTCAGTATTCAAATGGGGATATAAAGAAAAGGAAGCCTTTGATGAAATCAAAAAGGCAATCATTGATGCACCTGCATTGAATACTCCCAATTTTTCTAAAGATTTTATTCTATATACTTTGGCAACTGAAACATCCTATGCTGCTGTTTTAACATAGCTCAATGATCAACAAATTGAAGCACCAATTTCTTTCTTCAGCTTGAATCTGCAAGGAGCTGAGCTGAATTATTCCGATGTAGAAAAACAAGCCTTCGCTGTATTTAAGTTAATTAAACATTTTAGGCCTTTTCTCTTAAAAACACACACAAAAGTTATTGTCCCATTCTCTGCAGTAAGACAATTATTAATTCAAAGAGAAGTAGGAGAAAAAAGGGCTAATTGGGTGACAGCTTTGCAAGAATATGATATTGATATTAAACCAGCAAAGATTGTTAGAGGTCAAGGTTTTTGCAGATTATTAGCAGGAGCTCATAACATACCAGAAAATTAAGATCCAGAAAATGTTGTTCAAGTAAGTCAGATAAGTGTTACAGATTTTGAATCTCAGTATGCTGATCTAATATTTTACTTGAAAAATGGGTATGCTCCTTCTAATATTAGCTATAAGAATAAACGTGCTTTAAGATTGAAGGCTACTAAATATGAAATCATTGATGATGTGTTATTCAAAAAAAATTATGATTCAATCCTACTAAGATGTCTTGAAAACACTGAAGCAAAAAAGGTATTGCAGGAATTACATGATGGACCAGCAGGAGGTCATTTTGGAGGTGATACCACAACTCACAAAATCATCCATGCTGGATATTATTGGCCTACATTTTTCAAAGATACACATGATTATGTGAGAAAGTGCAAGATTTTCCAAACTTCTAGTGGAAGACAAAGGAAGCCAGTTTTTCCTTTGCAGCCAGTAAACATTGAACAACCATTTGAGCAATGGGGCTTGATATTATTGGTGAGATAATACCTCATTCTTCCAAACAAAACAAATACATTCTCATAGCAATAGATTACTTCACAAAGTGGGTAGAAGCAATTCCTCTAAAGGTAGCCAACTCTGATGCAATTATTGATTTCATCGATCAATTCATCATTACCAGGTTTGGTGTACCTAACGCTCTGGTCTTCGACAATGCATCTTATTTTTCTGGTAATAGTATAGTAGAATTTGCAATTAAAAGAGGTTTTAAATTGAAATATTCAACGGATTATTATCCACAAGGTAATGGTTTAGCTGAATCCACTAACAAAAATCTCATCAAAATCATTAAAAGGACCATTGATCAAAATCAAAAGAATTGGCACAAGTCTTTAATCTTTGCATTATGGGCTGATCGTATTACTCTTAAAGCTTCTATAGGAACTTCATCTTTCAATTTAGTTTATGGTAAAGAAGCTATGATACCATCAAATCTAGCTCTTCCATCATTAGCCCTAGTGCAATTCATTGAAGAAAATCTTTCTTCATCCATTCAGTTGAGATTTGATAAAATCCTTAAATTAGAGGAAGATAGAGAAAAAACAAAAGATATTCATGAAAAACATCAACAACTTGTAAAATCTTCTTTTGATTCAAGTTCCACTGGCTCAAAAAATTTGTCAATTGGTGATTTTGTTCTGAAATTGGATAAAACACATGAAGAAAAAGGTAAGCATACCAAATTTCAGAAAATGTGGCTTGGACCATTTCAGATTGTTGAACATATAGGCTCATATACATTCATACTCCAAGATTTAACAGGAAAGAGAGAACCTCTTCCTGTAAATGGGCTTGTCTTAAAGAAATTCTTTTCATGAGGAGGTAACCCCTTCTTACTTGTACATATTCCTTTCTGCAATTTTTATTTGTTTTTATAAATAAAGGTTGTTAATAGTCTTCGATTGACTTTTTACTATTAGAAAATTGTCTTGGAAAGAATGTTATAAATACTTATTTTGTGTAAATAAGAATTTTAGGGAAATGATTACAATTTTGGATAGTTTAAAATAAAATGGTAAACTTTGAAAATTTGTTCAAAACATTTACATGATCTTTTGAAACTTTGAGGAAAATGTAAATCATTATAAGTTTATTAAGTAGAGAAAGGTTATCTTTAAAAAGTAAAGACTTTTTCAAGCTTTAGAAAACAAAAAACTCTGAAAATTGTCATCCATTTATTCTTAAGGATACAACTATTTCACCCCATCCATTTTGATTGTGATTTTTTAGAGTGTAATTCTAAGAAATTATATGACAAAATTTAGGAGATAAGAGGTCTCATCATGAGCCTACTTACCATGATCATAAGAAGTAATAAAACTGACATTACCAATACTGCATACCAAAACATGGTAATGGCTTATAAAAGTAAGACAAGGGGTCTCATCACGAGCTAACTTGTTCAATTTAATTACAACTAGTGAATGGCATCGTTACTAACTGGCTATCAAACTAGAACAATGGCTTTTAAATTAAAAAAATAAATAAAAGACAAAAAACATGAGATAATGTCTTATGAATTTATTTTTTAAAGAGTCATAATCTTAGTTGGATGGGATAATGAATGGTTGATGGTTAAAAGTTAACCCTGTCGAGAATATGAACGTTTGCTGGTAGCAGAGGCAATGCCTATGACAATAGAGTATATTACAAAATCTAAACTTGAAGAAGTCCACTTACTTCATTATTATCAACCAATCAAAGCTTGAGATAACCCAAAAATGTTTTTATTCTTAAAGAATTAGAAAGAAATTGTAAGTGATTTTTTTTTTTTTTCATAGTTAGATTTTATTTAAATTATCCTAAGATAGTTTTCATTATCTTTGGAAATTTTTACTTACTAGAAATATAGTGTTCATTTTATTTTTTCAGAGATAACTGTTTCTTCCAGTGAATCGCCAATTGTTGTACTGTACAACAACCCTCCCCATTTATAGATTTTTAGAATAAATTTCATTTAGAAATAGGTCCCCTTTTTATCTTTCTTTATAGATAGAAATAAAAGATTTAGAAACAATCTGATCATTTTTATTAGGAATAAGAGGTTCATTGATAAAAGGACATATTGCATATTTTTATTTACAAGTGTGTATAAACAAATACAACCTTAAAAAACTTTCTGATCCGATGAGATACAAAGATTTTATCATATCAAAATATTATATAAATTTTTTTATTTTTAACAATATTTGATTTGTATAGTAATCGAAAATCAGAAATCGGAGAGATATTTAAGTTCTATATTCACTTTGTAAAACTCCAATGCGATGGAACTTAATCGCAATCACAAATAGGATAAGCTTTAAAGTGTTATATTTGTTTTGCATACTTCCGATGGGATGCGATTCATGGCAATTGCATTTTGGAGAATTAAAAGTTATATTCATTTGATTGAAAGACTCCGACGCGGCGGACCCCACCTCATCGCAATCGAAAAATCAGAGAAACTCTTTAACGATCCACTCCATTTGAAAATCCCCGATGCGATCTTCGCAATCGGAATTCGGTATAAATCATATTATGTTATTTCATTTACCTTTGAAGATTCGCGATGCGATTATTACTTAATATTCACATACTATTTATTCATTGCATCCCAAGAATTCAAAAAGTAATTTTTAAGACTTATTTCAAAATATGCCGATATCTGATTGTACGTTTACCATTAATTGAAAATCAAACAAATAATAACGATTTATTTTGTTTTGAATGCGTGAGTGTGACTCCTAAGAGGGAATTTAAGTTTTAACCATGGAGATAATAAATGCAAATCAACGAATAAATCCTTTTGTATAGATGCTTTCATTATTGCGTTTTCACCTCGGCTGAAAGCTTTTATTTGTTGCAGAACAATAGAACGTCCAATTCTTTCATTTGCAGAACGAGGGAAACGTTGCCTGATACCGAAATGTCGAAAAGATCCAGGAAATCAAAAGCTATCGTCGCTGCAAAAGCTCCTATGTTTACCATGCCGCCTAATGAGAAACCAACAAAAGTTAAGCTGGTTACAGATACCTCATGCCAAGGACTTGGTAAGATGACATGAGAAAATATATATAACTTGCTTGAAAAGGAAAACCCTAAAGTTGTTGAGGCCAAGGCAACAGTTCCTGATGAAGACGATTCAGACTCTTGATTCTGAGACTGTTCTTAGTGTATTAGCGAACTCATTCCTGCACCGAATTGCAGCTCGGGCGAACATTTTTCCATATTATGATGTTATTCGGTGGGTAATTGATAATGTGGCTATCCAAAACAAAACCTTTGTTTCAGCTTCTGGAGCAATATTCAGGTCGTTCAAAGCAGAGGGCATTAAAGCAATGTACCACCTTCCAGACCCACATAAAATCTATAACAAAGACTTCATCAAGGAATTTGCTGCGAATCATGAAAATCAGTCAAAGCTGATTAAAGAATGGAGAAAAGTTCTTGAAAATCATAGACACGAAGCATCGGGTATGTACTCTGTGGAGTCTCTTTTGCCTCCATACTGTTATACCGCAACAATTATGTGCAGATTGTTTGGGAATGATAACTTAGCTAGGTTTTCTATACAAATGGTACCATTAATACATTATGCTGTTAGTTCTGAGATAATGGACTGGGCTGTCATTCTTTCTGACAAGATAGCCAATAGGATTCTTGAGTATAAGAAAGACAGAAACTCAGGAAATACCACTCATTTTTATTTTTGTGCTTATATCCTAGATTCCCTTTGTTTCAATTCTGAATTCCCCATATTAGGATGGAAATGGACCCCTAAAGAACCTATTCCTATTCATATATATCACAAGTTCTTGTGGAAGGGGCATTTCAAAAGCCATGTTTACAGAGTTTGTCACGGTTTTCTTATCTCGATTTATCAAACTGTTTTTGGCCGATTTCCTCCTAGGATTTTTGAGAAGGCTAAAGTTGATTTATCCTTGATTGGGGATTGGTTCGGAGAGGAAAGGTTCACATATATCAGAGTTTTAGGAAGTATTGTAGAACCACACATTCTTCCTTTGTATGTTCTAGACAAACTGTTGGCACAGGAAATTTCGTATTAGCTGACAGCAGAAGGCATGTCTAGAACTTTGAAGAACAACAAGAAGCTTATGTGGCCTACTTTTCTTTTTAAATGTGGTGAATATACTCTCAATAATTTTGTTCATGTTGAAAAAGAAGTTGGTAAGCTAACCAATCTCAAGCTTTCAAAAATCCCAGGGAGACAATATGACCCAAGGAAAGTGGCATTTGATTTTACTACTTTTGTTTCAATTTCTCGGTTCGAACATGAACCAGATATGTTTGATGATTTATTTGTTTCTGTAGATAATTTTTCCCAGGTTTTTGATTTGGCCAAGTCCAAATTTCAGGCCAAAGAAATGAATAAGTTTTTGTCTTTTTGAAGCCAAAGGTTACTCAAAGTTCCTCTGGATCAATTGAGAGTTCCTATACAGGAGAATGAATCACAACAGAAGGAAATAGAGAATACATCTGGCAAAAAAGTAACAGAAACATCTGCTTGCAAAATCATCATACAGACTCAGAAAGAAGTAACAGGAACTAATCCTGTTTTACAAAAAGAAGATATTAGCAGCAAATTTGATACTGAAAAGAAAGAAACAATTGCTAAACTTGATGTACATATTGATTAGCAGTCTTCATCCTAGACAGGAAAAGAAAGCACAGGTACTGATGCCAATGTCCATACTGAAAAGGGAGGCACAAAGAGTAAGGCTACTAAACAGGCACCAAAAGGAGATATAAACAATAATTCAGATTCTCAACTTGGAAGAGAGGAAGCTGCTAAAAAGGTAGTTGAATCTACTAAACTTATAGTTTCTCCTCATTTGCTGTGCCAATATGAACAATTTGCCCAAAAAATAAAACAACAGAATAATCCCCAAGTTAATGTTCTAGAAGACAAGGATATAGAAATTATTCCTGAAAACTCCACAGGTGAAATAAAGTTGAAGATAGAAGAAATCCCTCCTCTGGATGTATTTTACAGTCCTAAGCATAGGGATGTTGTGAAAAAACAAAGAAAAAGGAGGAGATCTGATCAGTATGTACTTTCAACATCACGGGTGGAATTTATGAATATTGTTTATAAAAATGCTGAGGTGAATCCATCTAAGGATCTCACCAAATTATCCCAATATGCAGGTGCATATAGTGCTGCAACTATAGACAAGGCCTATGAAGTCACACAATTAATGAAACAAAAGGATTTGCAAATAACTATGTTGGAAGAACAAGTTGCAGAGAACCAACATAAAATTATTCAGTTAGAATAGAAATTGAAGGATGGAGAGCTCAAATCCAAACAATTAGAAGAGATGCTTGCTGTTGAAAAGAAAAATATCGATCACTAGACTTTAGAAAAGCAACAACAGCTAAATCAAGAGATAGCAAAATTACAAGCTCTTCTGCAAAATGAGAAGACTTCAAAGATTGAGCAAGAGAAGATGTTTCAATCCAAATTGGACAAGTTTAAGAATTATCCTAATTTGGATCAATTCAAAAATGAAGCCCTGGAGACAAACAAGTTATTTTCTCAGCAATTAAATGAATTTTGTCTAAAGGTTGCAGAAGCAGAATATTTGTGTGAAATTACATCTTCCTTAGTAGATGAAGGAGTCAGTCTTAAAATTGAATTTGATGAAGTTGATGAAATTTTTTTTGAATTTATTTTATGGCAAGACTCAGAGTCAGGAAGAAAAGAAAATCTTCCCATAATTATGGAGAGACATAAGGAAATTATTTTTGCAGAATGGGAACATCGTTTAATCAAAGCGAAAGGAGCTACATCCAGAGCTAAAAGCATGATGAACAATGTAACACACCTGGTGAATAATAGCCTGTATGCAATCAATTTGATTTCAGATTGTACCCCTGGCAGGTTACCTAGGGTGAAAGAAACTGATTATAGATGGAATCAAGAAATAATCAATAAAAATTAGCAAATTGGCCAACTGCAAGGAATATCATGGGATACGATGTGGACCTACCTTATCAAGCCTCATAGTCAGCAAACAACAATAATTATTTTTTCAAATGCCATCAATTGCATTATTCTTGAATTCTATGATGCCACATATACAGGGCAGTTGCACTCAAAGCTTAGTCATCCAGAAGAAGTGAAAGAAATGCTCAAAAGCTGCCATCTGGGCACATCAAACGCTACAGATAATCAATGAATCAGTTCACCTTAATATCACATTTCTATTTCTAGATTTTTTGATTTAGATAGATTGTAGGAACAGTTTTAGTTATTTTGTTTTATCAAGTACCTATTTAAACCCCTTTCATGCATTTAGAACGGGGTCCTGAATTTGTAATATTTTGACTTGGAGATTACATTTCTGTACTCCATTAACTCTTATATTTTTATAAAGGATCACATCTGGTGATTCTGTGCAAAATTGCCTTTAAGAATTGCATTTTTGTATCTTGGAGTCTATTTTACATTGAAGTTGCTGGATTTGGATATTGGATTGCATTGGAAAGTATCAAGATGGATATGGTATTTCTATCTATTCACTGTTAGTTTTCTTATGTTATGTGATATTCTCTTTTAAATTGCTATCATTTATGTATACTCGTTTTACGATATTTCTTTACACATATCATTTCTGAGTGTATAGAAATATTTATCTTTTACAGTATATACAAATGATATATGAATGATGAATGCAATATGTTATTATAACTCTGTTTAATTTCTTAAACAGAGTTATCTTTATTTGTTACTGCATAATTCAATTAAGTTATAATACATTTTCATGATTATTGGTTAATTGAAACAATTTAAAGTTGTATTCACATTTGATGCCTGGGTTAGTTTTAGAATTATTTTATCACTTTTAAATTAGATTAGATAGTTTTATTTCGGTCATTTAGTCTCATTTTCCCTTCACCCAATCATTCCATTACCAACCCATTTAAATTACTAGGAAACTGGTCCTATCAATCAAGTCGGAGCCACCACACCAAACGGAAAAGGAGCTGTCTTAAGGTCTCGACCGGGTGGTTATCCCCCAATGTTTGAAGCAGTGATTTTTGAGGCTTCAACAGTACCCAAAATATACCTGGAGGAATTATTAGATCAACCTTTAAAATAAAATGCAAAATAATAGCAACCAAAATATGGTTTGGAAGATCGAAGGCTTGAGGTGAGTTTTAGGTAATTTTCAGTCATTATATGCTTGAAATCCTTGCAAATGTGGATAATGAGTAATGATATAGAATTCATTATAAGAATTATCATTGGTTAACTTTTAGTTTTGAGTGTTTTTCCATATGTATGAAAATAACTTGGGATGCTTGTCATGTGTTTGTAAGAATGATTGAGTGAAAATAATGCTTGATGAATATGAAAACTCTTCAATCCACTTGTAGTAGATGAAATGGTTTAGAAAACATTAAGACCATACATAACTAATTTTGTCTTAACTCTATGATGTTAGTATTTTTTATGCATGGTTGTAGATTTAAGTTTGCATGCCATATGTTTGAAAACATATGAAAATGAGATTCCAAGGTTAGGGTCCTTGCTAATTTAAATATTTACATCCACAAGTTGTTTCATAATGATTCAAGAAAACATCAGGGGGTATACATACCATATGAACCTATAACCCCTAATTTGATTCCAAAATAACACTTTTTAGAACCTAAATTGTAAATATGAGCGATTTTGCAGATTGTTGTTGCCAATTGTGTTTTCTTGTTGTCGTGTTTTTGGTGAAAGATTAAGATGATTTAGTCCATGTTTTAATATGCCAAAATTTTAAGTTTCCAATTTATGAATTTTATGAGTTAAATAGGTTGAGGAAGAATCTCATATTAATGTTAGCTAATGGTTGTGAAAATTTCCTTAAGAGATTATGTTTTCCAAGTGTTTGAAAAAATGCCTCAATGGATGTAGATTGCATGCTTGCAAACTGTTTTTCAAAAGGCCTCAATGGTTGTAAATTTTATGCACATAAATTGTTAGAGTAAATGTATTAATCACTGTAGCTTTTATGTACTATAAATTTATGAATAGATTATTCAATGGATGCAACTTCTTATGTCTGCAAATTTTTGTATGAATGTGAAAATGAATTTAATAAAGTTATTGAAATGTAAATAGAGAATATTTCAGTTGGATAGTTGTTACTTTTATCATCTAAAGCTATCACGAAAAGAAAAAAAAGGTGTTGTTGTTGGAAATTTTTTTATAGTGATCCATTTTGTAGGATTTAAATACTTGTGTAAGTGAGCATAAAAAGTTTCATCCAAGTTGCATGTATTCATGGGTACAGTCTTATGCTTCAATGATTATAGAAAACAACTATATGTGTCCAATTTTTGCAGGTCCATTGTTTTACTTATCACTTTTTGAAGAATAATATGCTTCTGAATTTGGAACAATGGTTGCTCTTGCTGCAACGTACGAGTCTCATAATTGAAGTGATGCCATTTTGCAAATAATTGTTCTGCCTTAATAATTGGGATTGGGAATTTTCAATTCATGAATTTGGAAATGCACAATTGGGTCAATATATTTTGTGATTCCATTTCCATTTGATAAACACATCATATTTATTAGATTTTTTTTAATGAAGAGAGGCATATTCCTCCTTTAGTTACCTTGTTACAGGTAGGTTAATACACACATCCTTATATGTGATTTTTGTAATAGAAGCATACTATTTTAGGTTCTTGTGGCATACTTTTGTGGTTATGATGTCAAGAGTCAATAAATGGAACTTATTTAGCATAATCTAGGAGATCAAATAGGTTGATTTATATTAATGATAACACATGGAATTATGGTGGAATTTAATTCTAGTCTTACTGAGAGCTCACGTATAAGTATGAAAATGGCACATACTTCTTTTAAAGTTGAGGAGAAATGTGTTTTGGAATTGGTTTTAAGGGAAAGTTATTACTGACCTCTTATGCTATATTCTTATATTGAAATAGATGAAGGAACATGATTACATGATGACTAAGTTAGTCGTATTGTTAAAAAATATTGGGTATTAAAGTTCAATGTGACCTCTACTTCTCTATATTATTGATGGTTGGTAAGGTAGGACCTTAAAATGTGTAGTTATGAGAACGTGGTATAATTTTTGTTTTTGTCTTATTTACTATTCTAACGCTAAAACAACCCAACTCATGAGATCCATCTCATCAAAATGTTTTTGGTGACATTAAATTTTTCCCTAATATGGCCCTAGAGACAAAATTTATGTCATTTTAAAGTTCTCCTCCTACTGTATGTTAGAGAACTTTGTCATGTCATGTGGCACCAACATGGCTTATTACCCTAACGCCACATCATACTATGTTGGATTAGGGCATGTACACTATCTTCCCTAGTTGACCCCCCAAATATTATTTACAATGTTTTAAACCCTAGAAATATTTACCTTATTTTAATCTACACATGTGTCCAATCACTAGCTTGATGGCTCAGTGGCCTGGTATAGTTCAGTCAAACTATAGTTATCTAATCCCTTAGAAAATTCATATGTAAGGGAACATGGCACATTTATCTTTCAAACCTCACAAGCATCACAAGTCAGTACATTATCTCTTATATCAATATGAGAACTTCAAGGATGCTCCTAAGTACCAACTACAAGAGTAGCATTAAATATGCCTCATAAGATGAATGGCTTAGCATTGAATCTCATAGATCGAATGGGACGATGGAAAACCAAGCCTTCATACTTTTATGTTTAGGTGGTATGGACTTGATGGTGGTTTCTCTTCCATTAAACTCCATCCTAGGAGTGTTTGATGGTTTTGGCAACATTTTTCCAAATTTCCATTGGAATGTGGCATTTATTAAAGGTATAGAATATTGTGGTAGTGAAATTGGATCTTATTATGGAATACTCTATGGTGGTGGTGGAATTAGTTACTATTCTGCGAACTATTCTCTGATTCTCAAGCATGTCCTCCTCATTCAACTGGTTCTCTTTTATTATCCATCTATTTTTGGGTTCATCCTCTCCGAGAGTTATGGTAAAGATTGATGGGGATTTGGAATTTGTATTTGGTTTTCTTTTATTCTTGCTTTAATATATGGGAATATTGTTAAAATTTAAGAATTTTTGTGGTGGAATTTATTGCTCCTCCACCAGAAGTCACTCATTTCTCTTCAAGTCTAGTCTTTCGGTTTCTTCAGTTCATTTAATTTGTTCATTAGGATTGAATCCATTGGAACACATAGTGAAACAAATTTGGGTTATGGGTTTCATTCTGAATCTAAGTATCAATCAGAGTGTATGGAACACAAAATCTCCCCCCCTATGGAGCTAAGCAATGACTGTCTATTTGACTCTATCATCTCTGGTTTTGTTTGGTTCTTAGCAGCACCAAATATGGGCAACATAGACATTCAATAATTTAAGAAAATATTGAGAATGTAGGGAGATATTATATAATACAACATGATTTTTTTTTTGCAACATAAAAGGTGTATTAAATGAGCACAATTGCATCTCTCAACATGCTAACCTAATGAACCTGCCAATGCACCAAAAGCAAAGGATCGATGTATTGGGAGCTGAAAATAAGATGTTGCGAAATTTGGCCTTGAATCTGAGAAAAGAATCCCTATACAAAACCTATGACTATAGGGTATTAGATTATTCTTCTTAGGTGTATCTTGAAGAATATGAAACAATTCATCAATTAAATGAACCAACAGAAATACAACAACAAAACTCTCCCCAATCATAATTAAAACAAAACAAAGCATATACCAATCATGTTTTTGAAGCATGTCAGTTGTGGAACATTTAGCTTGTTAATGAGCTTGCTCTAAATCATATAATATTAAGTGAATATGTTAGAGTTAGCCATAAAATGAAATATGGTTTATTTCTAAAAGTGTAGGGTCTATTGTAAAACAGATGCACAATAACAAGTCTAAGGGACAATATGTTCAACTCTATGTTTTGTAGTTATTCTATTAATGTTGGTTTAACCAATTTGTTTTCTTATTTCAATCCCTTTGTTGGTAAGCATTACTGTGCTACTTGGTATGCAAGTAACATTGTTATTCCTTGTTCTGAGCATCATCACAATATAGTATAGTTGATCTACATCTTATTATTTTAGCTAGTAATCATAGAGTAGGTCCTTGTTTATCATCAGACTCAGTAATAACCTTGTTGTAGTTGAAAGAAAAATGTTTCAGTTATCCAAATGAATCAATTCACATATTACGTAATTTAACTTTCATGTCCAATAAAGCTCCAAATTACCCAACATATGATACAAAGTATCTTTTCAATGCATTGATACAAATTATAGCCAAATACAAATGCATTTTTATGTTGATTTAATTAGGGAGGATAAAGCTTAATAAACATCCACATATTGATAGTAACTTTTGGGTCCCAACGACCATTTACAAGTTGGAAGGTCTACAACTATTCCTAAAGATCGTGTTTACTATACGATTAATTTCCATAACAATATGTTGTTGGGGAAAATAATAGGGAGGGGGGTATGAATCAATATTTAAAAATCACTTAAACTTTTCTTTTCTTACTCATATTTCTGTATGCGAATTTACTAAAAGAAATCTACATATATACACGACTGTTATGCAAACAACTAATCTATATCCATTCAAATTAATTTTTAGTTGATTCATAATTTGTTTAACTTGAACCAGTGTATCAATACTTCACTAAGGATTAGTTAAACAGTAAACATGTGCAGTAAGAACAAAATAAACCTTCACACATAAGAAACACACATGAACACCAGGATTTTAGGTGGAAACCCAATGTGGGAGAAAACCACTGTTGTTTTCGTCTCTATATTCTTTTTATTATAAAGAAATACTTCTTATAATATTATACTGATGCAGACTCATACCAACACACATGCACCCACTTTTAGAAGGCTACAACCTTCTCTCATTCTCAAGCATCCATTGAAAGGGAGCTCCAACGCCCCTGATCTCATTTACTAGCACCCAACAAAAGGGAGCACCTACCCCCTAATATGATTTACCAACTGCCAATGGAAGGAAGCCTCGAATCCCTCATTGAATCCTCCAACCCTCAACATCACCGTAGACCACGTTTCATAAATTTTCACATTGGCTCCACCTAATACAAAACATCACAAATTGTAGGCCACGTTTCGTCAAATTTTCAGACTAGACCCACTACCATCATTTAAGCCCAATACCAAATAACATAACTGAAACTAATCACTGTAACAAATCACTCAATCATTGAAATAATTGAATCAACCAAACACTAAACCAACTGAGACCCAAATCAATCAACTTATTTTCAAACAATAAAAGCAGTTAGATCACTGTAACCAGAATAAAAATCCTAAACCCAAACACTACATCAACTCAGTGAACCAACTAAAAACCATGATAAAAAAATGTATCAATATATATGCTACTTTACTTTAGAAAATCTGCATGTATACACAACTTCCTTAAAGCATGCCTGCGTATAGATCTCAAAACATTCAACCCTAAAACTAAATCACTATAATTTTGAAATAAACACTGTGTTACACCCTAAACCACTAAATCATTCTGAAATAATCATAGAACCATCATTGATCTTCAATCACACACAACTAGTATCATCATCACTCTTCAACATATCAGACCTCAATCAATTCAACTTCAAACATTAGTATTAAACCTAGATCAACGTGAAGACTTCATTGACATACAACAGAAACACATCAAGATTGATTAGACTGATCAGAAATTTTACTCAGCAAAACCCTAGCTTATATGCGCGCTTTCCACAAAATATTTTTGTGTGTATACGCACTATTCGGGAATCAAACCGACATATAGATTTGTCCAAAGTGCAGAATTGACACACGACTTACCAACATGAAACCCGCATATGTACGCACCTTTCAAGTTATCAAACTCATGTATTCACGTGCATTTCTGGTTATCAAACCCACATACATATATGTAATTCTTGACTTATACCTTTGCTACACATCAGAACTTCGGAACAAACCTATCTCTCGACATACACAATAAGACATGCGTCAGAAATAAATATCACATATCAAACCAAGCCACTATCAATATAGCCATTTCAAATCTATTGGATTTGATCCATCATCAAAATCCCAGGTGCATACTTAGTTTCATATCAAAAAATTTATTAATAGCTCATTACATGCACACTTGCTTCATATCTAACTATTCATCAAATATCCATCACTCCACTCAAACACTCTGATCTTCACCTCCTTATATATATTAGGCCTTAGCCAATACCACACGTCGAAAGCACACTAATGTCGATGGTATTCTTTGAAGGGATAAAATATCTGTTGTTGGGATCAATACTATGGGCCAATACCATGGTAAAGACCCTTGTTATTTATAATACCATGGTGCTAAAACCGTACATGCCTTTTCTTCTTCATACCCTCGTGTGTACATGACTTTTCTTCACAGAACTTGCACGTACCTATCAAAACATCCCCTTCATCATTTCTCTATCTCTGAACTGCTATGCCTTTGTTCAAACTCTCTATCACATGTAGACACATCCTGTTGACCTCTTCATTAAGTAGGTTGCCATAAAAATACAACTCATCAAGTAGGTTTCCATCAAGGACAACACAATATTCATAATTCCAACAATCTCCCCCTTTAGACTTGATGGCAACCATTTTAGTGTTTGGTCACCACAACCTGTAGATACCTTTAAAACACATCAAGCTAAGCACCAAGATTCTCAAACACCAAGTTACTCTCCTCATTTGACATCAAGGGAAAAGGGTTGACAAATGTTGAATGAAGGCTTCTCATGAGCACTATAGATCTGATATGCACTATATACTAGCCATGCTCCCCCAGAGCACATGTTGAATCTTTTGGAATATTTTCAATGAAGTACATGATTCCTTGACTCAATCGAATATGAATTTTCCTATTACCAAGGACTAAAACTTACATCAATCATCCAACCACGTGGGGTTACATATTTGAATTCATCATTACATCAATTACCCAAAATGGGATTACATCCATAATTGACTTGACCCAAACAATCCATACATGACTGAGTGTTACAATAATTATATCATGGGTATTTTCATGACCTTTACATCAAGACATAGATATGGCATTTATAACCAAAACCAAAGGAATCTATAGAGAGGTATTAATACCATGATAGGAATTAAAAACCATCATATATTGAATAATATCTACGCCATAAGTATCTGTCAATGTAATATTCCCATTTTAGCTCATAACTAAATGGAATATTAAAATTTTTCTTTTATCACCTAGCAGCTAAATAAATGGGTAAGGAGGCCCATGCTTGTGGAAAACATGAATAAAATCCCTCATAATGTGGAAGGGATCATCAGAGTAGCTTTATTTTTCACCCGCAAGTGTGAAAAGGGGCAAATGCATGAAGACAAGGTTATGTTTAACCAAGTCAACATCGCTGCCATATGAGTGGATCACATTATGAGACAGTGCAGTGTGAATGAGGAAGAGGATATTTGGTGGAGGAAACCCTAATGGATGGGGCCCATGGAGAGAGAGCTTTCACTTGTTTAAAAGGAGGGAAAGGCAGCCATTGTTATTCATGCTTTTGATTATTGATTTCATGTCTATGCAAACGTTGTGCATTCTTGGCTGTTTAGCAAGAATTGCCAGGGAATTCCTGTTTAGGATTTCTTCACCTTCTTGAGAGGCCTCTTCAAGGATTTTTCTTCATTCTCCACACTTCTTGGCTCAAGGCCAAAGCATCCTCCTCCAGGACAACGTTATTTCTATAGCAACATAATTCTGTGTTGCAGTGGAGACTCCAAAACACCATTTCCTTGGCTCATCTGTCAGAGGAGGGATCTTATATTCCTCTGGGAGGTTAGTGAGGGAGATTCATGAGCATATTTCAGATTATCAGCATCAGGCCAAGCTCTTCTCTTCACCAAAAACACAGTCCCTTCTCTAAACTGCGTTATTTCCGAGTGAACTTGCAGTGGGGACTTGCTCCACTATTTTGGAGGGTGAGATCTTCAGGGATTGGATCAGCCTTTCACCTGAGAGATCCTTTGGATGAGATTCAGCCATCATTTGCAGCATCATCAGCTATCTACATCCATTTCCATTTTCTGAGTTGCAGCTGTTGGCTAGCAACTCTGACATTTCTGCAGATTTGTCATTTTGTACTTATTCCAGCCAATCCTTTCAAGGATTGTGTATTGTATGTTTCCAGGGGTTGAGATATCCCCCCCCCCCCTTCTTATTTGAGCTATATATTTTCATATCTATATATTATTGACATTTTGAAGTAGTTATCCTTCAAGTATTGCGCAATCATATCCAGGGCTTCTCTTGTATAGTAGTATTTCTCCATTGTCATGTATATGTTTCATTGAGGCCACATTGCCTAGCTTGAGAGATCATTTCCTCAAGATCTTGTATAAATTTGTTGTTTCTATAATCTAATTTAATGGTTATGTGGATCTTCTGGCATTTTGGTTTTAATGCATTCACTGCTATTTTCCAGCTCATGTTTATGGATTGCTGATCTCTACATTGGTAATATCTTGAGATATTCCCAATAGTGTAGCTGTTCCTAATTTGGAATATTACAATGGTATCAAAGCATGATCTTTGGCTCAGCCTGTGAGTCTCAGCCAAAGAAGATCAAGATGATTAAGAAGACGAGTTTACTCTCATATATTTTCAGATCCAGAGGAGACCTCTCCAAGGAGGTCAAGAAGATTGAAGAAGGAGAAGAGGAAGAACCATGCACTTACTAGTTTCACAAAGAAGAAGACCAGAAGCATGAAGAACACTTGGAATTTGAAATTCTAAGTGAGTACCTTGCTGAATACCGAGCAAAACCTAGAGCCTTCCAAGAGACTCTAGCTTTTCCACAATTTATTCAGCAGAAAGAATAAGGAAGACCCCATAGCTATGGGATGACGAGAGGCAATAGATTTATATTGTCCACATTTGATGGATCACTGACATGTGCAACAGAGGTTTGGGTGAAGAAAATAGAGGCTTTATTCTTGCTACATCCTATAGTAAACAGAGAGGCTGTAGAAGTTACAACACTGTACCTTGAAGGTGAAGTAAAGATTTGGTGGATCAGGCATCCAAGCCATGCAAGGGTTTCAACTCTTGCTGAGTTTTCTCAAAGAATGATCAGGAGATTTGGAAAAAGGAGGGAGGAGCCCTCACCACCAGTTGATGAGGCATGTACCAGTGCTTTTGAGACCATGGAGGAGCAGCCTTCATCTTCAACAGTTTGGGAGGCCAACACTTGTGAGGAGGAAACTCTTGCAACCTTGCAAGGAGCTTCCAAATTTCACCTAGGTATGACTAAAAATCCATCTCTTGTCATTTCAGCAAACACTATGGACAGGTCTATATCAGTGCATGTAATTGATCTAGAGCAAAAGAATAGCAGTGCGTTGGGCAATGATGGAGAAAGGAGGAATCATTCCTCATGTGAACATTCAAAGGGCAGCTTCATTCAGGAAGCCATGAAGGAAGCAGTGAGAAGGAGTAGACATCTAGAGATAAGAAACTCTTTCTCCTCTCTAGATGACACTCTCTCAATGAGCATACCACATCTCAAAGAGATACTTCTACTGGCAGAAAATCCAAGGCCTCTTTGGTTTTGGAGGGCCATGCATGAGGAGGATATCTACCGAATATATTTAAGTGGAGGTGCACTCCCACACATCATGGAGTGCAAGATTCTTCAACAGTTTGAGGAGGTTCTTCCCTTCTCACAAGAACAGATAGAAGATGGAGGACATCTTCGGATGGATAACATCTCTCATGACTGTGTTGGACATTCCTTGAGCCATGCACATAATGATGGGAGTTTTTTGCCTACCACCTATTTGGATCCTCATAGGGTCAAATTGATCCTCGGGAAGATTGCATTTCAAGGTCCCATGAAATGCAGGAATATGATTTGGGATGATGGTAGCCCTCATGGGAGGAGTAATAAGATGAATGACGGAAGGAGACATCCACAATTGGTTGAGTGGATGATGAGCAAGGAGCTGGAGAGCTATTTGCAGATTTATGATACCGGGCAGCAGGAGGCTTGGTTGCGCTGGTTACTCTTGAAGGAGTTTTTCCATCATTTGGCATACTCTCTTTCCAAGGGTATGAGGATGGAGAAGATGTGGTAGGATGCTGGCATCATGGAGCAACAAAGAGTATGGATGCATAGTGATGATGCAACATTCATATCACTCACTGTGTCTTCATCTCATGTCTTGTATGATGAGAGCATGAGGGAGAAGCAGAAACTTTTGTTGCTTGGGTTGTTCTTTGGAGAGCAAGGGCAGATTTTCTTTCATTTCTTGTATGATGTTGCAGGAGTAGGAGATGGCACAATCATGGTGAAAAGGGGATACTCCTTGACCTTTTATGATCAGGAATTACTTCCACCTTGGGAGAGATTCCATATTTGCAGCAACATTGTTGGAGGGTTGCCCATCTATGTTGAGGAAGCTGAGGGCAACAACACTGTGCCATCTAGATACTATCTAGTGCCTCGTGCAGAGGAAGGAGGAGATCTTGCTCCAGGTAGAGGTATTCTTTCATATTTGCAAGGAAGTCCCCAGGATCTCATGTATGGAGATCAAGGCACAATCCATGTGCCATTGTTGAGGAGGTGTGAAGCCATGAAGACACAAGGAGGAGATAGGGTGGATGACCATCATGATGTGATTAGGAGCACACATCCCTATCTATTTTATGAGGTCGATGCACCTAAGAAGGTGATTGGATTGTGCAGTGGAAGCATGGACACATTTTTTCATTCATATATGCAGTCACCTCCTAATGATGATCTCTTATTACATGGAGGAATTTTGCTGGGGAGACCACTAGTTCAGCAGACGATTAGAGATGATTCACATGTTGAGGCACCATTCATTGATTTCATAGGAGTGGAGACCTTGGGAGATAACTTCACAGCGCTAAGAGTTTGGGGTAGACTCAAGGAGGAGAGAGCCATTCTCTCAACATCATTTCCACCCACTCTCATTTCATATTCTGCGCTGTGGCAGAAGTAGCAAGGGAAGGGTAGCAACCTTCCAACTTGCATCTTTTGCATGGGAGATGTCAAAGAAAGAGATGACCATATGACAGATGTCCTTCATGAGGAATAATCAGCGCTGTCACTATGGAGGATAGATCCATGTTGGAGCTCCAGGTTGTTGGTGGAGTATTCCCATGATCATCTTGTTTGCATGATATTGACAGATCAACATGTGAGGAGATGCAGAGATCATGTGCAGATGCAGGAGATACACAACTCTTTGGAGGAGTTAGCACAACCACATTTTTTCTCTTTGAGGATGAGAGGAGACTCAATTTTGAGCCACTCCATTTTCATGAGCAAAAATTATGGTGAGGGTATTGTTTATTTTCATGATGATTTGTATATTCATCCCTTAACCATATATGTATAGGATGTTGCTCCAAGGAGAAGCATTATTTTTTCTAGACCCCATGGTCTACTTGAGGCCATGAGCACTATTGGTGACCACTCCCTAGGAGGACTTGGGGAGGAAATGTATTTTGGAGGACATACTCACCTTGCACCATACATCATTCACTTTCTCCATACATTTGAGGAGAGTAGGACAATAAACAAGTGGTTGAGAAGCCGCAATTTTTGTCACACTCTTTTGCAGTTGAGGGTCAAACTGCATTGGTTACAATTGAGGGACCATTGTCCTTCTCCCTTGCCACACATGACAACAAGCATGGCTCTCATTATGGTTCATTATGTTGTTGTTATATTTATGTTTATTGAGAGCATGATTGGGGGAATGGCACATTGGTTGGATGTGTCCCTTGAGGGAGAGATATCCCACATTATTTGCATTACATGTTCTAATGGGAGCGTAAGAGGACATGTGGCCACTCTAGCAAAACACTTGTTTCCATTTGAGATGGGCCATATGATTGATTGGATGCCATATGATGGTGACTTCCAACTCATCACATATGAGATGGATTGGGACAACATGGTTCATAACGCTGGAGAAGAGATCCTTGGAGGTCTAGTCTTCATTTTTCCACTTGAGGGAAACATTATTGCAGCCCAATATCAACATATACTCTGTACTTATCCTAAGTGGAGAGGAGGACAGCGTGGGGTAGGCTATTTTGTCTACCAAGATCAGATTTTCAGCCCACCTATATTGCAGGAGCCAAAGGTGGAAGATGATTGTCAGGAATTGCCATGTTGGGAGGTAACTCACTTTGTATGGATGATTACTTGGGGGATGGAGCATCCATTTGGGGAAAATTTTCCTCAACACATTGCAGACTCCATGCCTTGGGTGGATATTTTATAGTTCTATCCTTGTAGTTGCTTGAGGACAAGCAACATTTGGGAGTGGAGGACTGTAATATTCCTAAATGGGTAAAACATGAATAAAATCCCTCATAATGTGGAAGGGATCATCGGAGTAGCTTTATTTTTCACCCTCAAGTGTGAAAAGGGGCAAATGCATGAAGACAAGGTTATGTTTGACCAAGTCAACAACGCTGCCATAGGAGGAGTGGATCACTTTATGAGACAACGCAGTGTGAATGAGGAAGAGGATATTTGGTGGAGGAAACCCTAATGGATGGGGCCCATGGAGAGAGAGATTTTAATTTTTTAAAAGGAGGGCAAGGTAGCCATTGTTATTCATGCTTTTGATTATTGATTTCATGTCAATGCAGACATTGTGCATTCTTGGCTGTTTAGCAAGAATTGTCGGGGAATTCCTGTTTAGGATTTCTTCACCTTCTTGGGAGGCCTCTTGAAGAATTGTTCTTCATTCTCCACACTTCTTGGCTCAAGGCCAAAGCATCCTCATCTAGGACAGCATTATTGTTGTAGCAGCATAATTCTGCGTTGCAGGGTGTTGCAGTGGAGACTCCACAATGCCATTTCCTTGGCTCATCTGTCAGAGGAGGGAGCTTCTATTCCTATAGGAGGTTAGTGAGGGAGATTTATGAGAATATTTAAGATCATTGGCATCATGCCAAGCTCTTCTCTTCACCAACAATGCAGTCCCTTCTCTAGACTGCGTTATTTCTGAGTGCACTTGCAGTGGGGACTTGCTCCACTATTTTGGAGGGTGAGATCTTCAGGGATTGGATCAACCTTTCACCTGAGAGATCCTTTGGATGAGATTCAACCATAATTTTTAGCATCATCAGCTATCTACATCCATTTCCATTTTCTGAGTTGCAGCTGCTGCCCAACAACTCCGACATTTCTGTAGATTTTCCATTTTGTACTTATTCCAGCCAATCCTTTCAAGGATTGTGTATTGTATGTTTCCAGGGGTTGAGATATTTCCCCCCCTTCTTATTTGAGCTATCTATTGTCATATCTATATATTATTGACATTTTGCAGTAGTTCTCCTTCAAGGATTGCGCAGTCATAGCCAGGGCTTCTCTTGTATAGCAGTATTTCTCCATTGTCATGTATATGTTTCATTGAGGCCGCATTGCCTAGCTTGAGAGATCATTTCCTCAAGATCTTGTATACATTTTTTGCTGCTATAATACAATGTAATGGTTATGTGGATCTTCCGACATTTTGGTTTTAATGCATTCACTGCTATTTTCCAGCTCATGTTTATGGATTGATGATCTCCACATTGGTAATATCTTGAGATATTCCCAATAGTATAGCTGTTCCTAATTTGGAATATTATAGTCAACAAAAATACAAGCAACAACATGCATATTTTCAATATCATCAACCTATGATCAAGTATGCAACATCAACATCATAATTATTTTCCGTAGAGATCACTTACCAACTCATCCTCTTGACCTTATCAAGGTAAAATTTCTCTTTCCCTTTTTAGGAATAGCCTCAACAAATATTTTCATGCATCAACAACATATGTGAGAACAAAGAATATTCCATGTCTCCAAGTATCATCCAACGGATATAACAATAAAATATCAATATCATATCTTCATAAAACCATTATATCATGTACACGTAGCATGTGTAAGCACCATAGGCATTATCCATGACAACGACATCATCATCAAATAATTATAAAAATGTATACATGTTCTTTTCACAAGAATAACAACAGTCCACAACATATCATATATCCATGCATCATCACTAGAGAGTTTTATTTCATCCCAAATATGATAAGCATCATCCATAATTAGAAACTCATGCATCGTAAAAAAACTTTAGAAACGTGAGTATCTTCAGCAACATCACCAATGATAATCATAATTATGTATCAAGGAATACTTAAGAAAACATAATGTCAACAATGAGTTATTAGAAGCATAGAAAATGCTCCCCCTTAACCTGTGCCAACTGTTCATTGCCAGATCTGATCATATCAACTCATACATCAATAAGGACATCAAATCAATCAGTTATCAATCAAGGCATCATCAACTCATAAAAGCCAAAACGACTTCTAAATAGCATCAACATACTGTAACCATCATCATTAGAATAGGAAAGCCAAGCAATAACTATCTGAAGCATATCGGAGCCTTTCCATGAGTCTGTATCACTGTTTACTCATCATAGAAAAACATATGCTACTTTCTGTATCAGAACTCGCGTATATACGTGACTTGCCTTCATAGGATCCGTGTATAGAAAGTAAAATATTAAAACTTCACAACTATAGCTCACCCTGAGCCTATACTCTCTGTATATGTTCTTTGTCACTACACCAGATGCATTTTCAGTAACATAAGCAACATGAATATCAAAACAAAAATGGGAATCATCATCAAGAAAAAACATGTATTAGTCCCCCCGAGATTATACATCACTGATCCTGAGGACCTAATAGTAATATTCCGCTCTTATGAGTTCATGTACCTCACATCATTTCTGCAATCACTGTGAGAAGTAAGCTTCAAGAATCAATGGACTGCAACAGGGACAACCTTCCGTACGTTTGTAATGAATGTTCCTTCTTCCTCCAGATTTGATTTCAATTTCTAACTATGTGCTGGAACTTATCCCATCCCCTGGTTCTATTTTATATACTTAACCTGCAATCTGTGGCCTTATGCCCAAATGAGTTACAAGAGAAACAATATCCATAAAACCATCCTTTGTGCCTAGGGAGTGATCTTGACCTTAATCTAGGATATTTTATTACATATGAGTGATTTGATTCAACCTTTCTTTGCACAACACTACACTGATTTTTTCCATCACATTGTGTATGATCATACCCAATGCCAGTCTTGATCAAAGGAGAGTGTTTTTAATTAATAATATTCTCTAAAAACTTAGAAGCTTTTACCCATTTTTTATCTTCTCATAATCTTCCTTTATGGTCATATTTTTGGATTCTAATGTTTTACACTTATTTTCCTTTTCTTGGAGTTGTTTTCTTACACTTATTTTCTTTTATTGGTTGCTTCTAATTCCATTTTTAACCTATTTATTTCTTTAATAATATTGTTTCCTTTTGATTTCAATTTTTTGTTAACATTCCTAAGTTTCTCATTCTTCCTTAGAGTTTTCATCAAATCATCTACCTCATAACTATATGATTCATTAATTGACTGATATTCAAGATCCATGAGTACTAGATAAGAACTATTAGAATCTAAATCATAATTTTCTTGATCATCAAATTTGCTATGAATTTCTTCATTAGAGTAAAATATTTTCTTATCATAGAACTTCCTTCTAGCAACATCCTTTCCATTCTCTTTATTATTTTGACTATAATAATATTTAGATGCATAATGGCCTACTCTTCCACAACCAAAACACTTAAAGGGAATCTTACCTCTGAATCTTCCAGTACCCACTTGCAACTTTCTCACAAAGTTTGCTTCTTCCTCATCTAATATGTAGATTGTGTCTTTGAGTGCTTCCTTCTGTTTCCCTTTATATGTGGCTTTGAAGGCTTCTTCTCTCATTTATGAAGGTCCATCTTTCCTCATCTCAAATGCAGTCAATATTCCATGGAGTGGATCAAGTGATCTCAAAATTTTCTCAACAATAGTAGAATATTTTATGTACTCACGAAGATTTCTAGTTGAATTAAAAATATCATCAACTATAAGAAAAAGTGTTGCAATTATTTCATCATCATGCATTTTCAGTGTCTCATATTGTATTCTAATTGGTTGGAGTTTAGCATTTTTTACCTTGGTGTCACCTTCATAACTTTGGAAAATCTTATCCCACGTGTCCTTTGTTGTCTTCAACTGCATTAATTTCATGAACTCAGTCTCGTTCAGACTTCCCACGATGGAATTCAAAACCTTTGCATTGATTTCATATTGTTTCTTTCCTGCAGTATCTGTGGGAATGGCAGCTGGATATTGGTATCCACTTTCAAAAATTTCCTTTACATAACCTCCCAATGACTGTAAGTATTCTCTCGTCCTGACTTTCCAAAAGACAAAGTTAGTTCCATTAAATAAAGGTATCCTCATAGAAAATATTCCTTCGTGACTTCCCATATTGACGGATCTCCTTCAAGCAATCAAGCTTCTTCAACAGGACTTGCTCTAATTCCAATTTTTGGGAAAAATAGTGAGAGGCGGGGGGGGAGGGGGGGGGGCGGTGTGGGGAGGTGTGGGTGGGGTTGTAAATAAATATTTATAACTCACTTAAAATTTTATTTTCTTACTCATATTTTTGTATGTGCCTTTACTAAAATAAACCTACGTATATACATGGTTGTTATGTAGACAAATGGTGTATATCTAGTCAACTTACTTTTTAGTTAATTCATCATCTGTTTAACTTGAACTAGTGTATCAGTACTTCATTAAGCAATAGTTATAACCATGTGTAGTAATTACAAAATAAACCATCACACATAAGAAACACACATGAACACTAGGATTTTAGGTGGAAACCCAATGTGGGAGAAAACCACTACTGTTGTCATATTTGTCTTCTTTTTATTATAAATAAACACTTCTTACATTCTTGTAGTGGTGCAGACTTATACCAGCATGCAGACACCCACCCGCAGAAGGCTACAACCTTCTCTCATTCTCCAACACCCACTGTAAGGGATCTCCAACCCCCTGATCTTGTTTATCGACACCCAAAAAAAAGGAGCTCCTACCCCCTGATCTGATTTACCATCTACCATTGGAAGGAA
Organism: Pinus albicaulis; assembly: GCA_034641835.2. Classification (NCBI taxonomy): domain Eukaryota; kingdom Viridiplantae; phylum Streptophyta; class Pinopsida; order Pinales; family Pinaceae; genus Pinus; species Pinus albicaulis. Next base: position 568,075,015 of record CM076576.1, read on the forward strand.
GCTTCGACTCCCTCACTGAAGGCTCAAACCCTCAGCACCACTGTGGAACACATTTCATAAATTTTCACACTAGATCCACCTGATACAAAACATCACAACTTGTAGGCTATGTTTCATCAAAATTTCAAACTAGACCCACTACAATCGTTTAATCCCAATACCAAATAGCATAACTAAAATCGACCACTATAAAAAATCACCCAATCATTGAACCAACTGAATCAACCAATCACTAAATCAACTAAGACCAAAATCAATCAACTTATTTTCAAACAATCAAAGTAGTTAGATCACTTTAAACAAAATACTAACACTGAACCCAAACATTGCATCAACTCACTGAACCAACTAAAAACCCTGATCAACAAATGTTAGAATATATATGCTACTTTAATTTAACAAATCCACGTGTATACATGACTTCCTTGAAGCATACTTGCGTATAGATCTCAAAACATTAAACCCTAAAACTGAATCACTGTCATTCTGAAACAGACATTGTGTTACACCCTAAACCATTAAACCATTCTGAAATAATCACATAACTGTCATTAATCTTCAATCACATACAACTAGTAGCACCATCACTCTTCAATATATCAGACCTTAATCAATTCAACTTCAAACATTAGTATTAAACCCAAATCGACATGAAGACTTCATTGATAGATAACAGGAACACAACAAGACTGATTATACTGGTCAAACATTTTAATCATCAAAACCCTATCTTATATACGTTCTTTCCACAAATTTTTTTTGCGTGTATGCACGTTATCCAGGAATCAAACCTGCCTATATATATGTCCAAAGTGCATAATTGACACGCGACTTACCAGCATGAAACTTGCATATGTAAGCTCCTTTCAGGTTTTCAAACCTGTGTATGCACACACATTTTAGGTTATCAAACCCGCGTACAGATCTGAAATTCTTGACCTATACCTTTGTTGCACATCAAACCTCCAGAACAAACTTGTCTCTCGGCATACACAATAAAGCATGTGCCAGACACAAATATCATAGATAAAACCAAGACACTATCAATATAGTCATTTCAGATCTGTTAGATTTGATCCATCATCAAAATTCTGGGTGCATACTCAGTTTTAGATCAAACAATTCATTAATATCCCATTACGTGCACACTTGCTTCATATCTAACTATTCATCAAATATCCATCACTTGCACCACTCAAACACTTTGATCTTCACCTCCTTATATAGATTAGGCCTTAGCCAATACCACAGGTCAAAACCACACTAATGCCGATGGTATTCTTTGACGGGATCAAATATCTGTTGTTGGGCTCAATACTATGGGCCAATACCATGGTAAAGACCCTTGGTATTTAGAATACCATGGTGCAAAAAATGTAGGTGCATTTATTCTTCATACTTACGTGTGTACACAACTTTGCTCCATAGAACCCACATGTACCTATCAAATCATCCCCTTCATCATTCCTCTGTCTCTGAACTACTATGCCTTTGTTCAAACTCTCTGTCACATGTAGAGACATCATGTTCACCTCTTCATCAAGTAGGTTTCCATCAAAAGACAACTCATCAAATAGGTTTCCATCAAGGACAACACATTAGTCATAATGCCAACATATGCTTTGGCTATAAGTGATTACTATTAATTTTACTAGATAAGTAGTGTTTCCTATGATAATTTACAAAATATAGTTCAATAATAACAATGAAAGTTGTAGCGTATTATTCAAATTTTACCAACCACAATGCAATTCCACATGAAAAAAATATAACAAACACACACACATAGATATAAAAAAGTATCCATGGTTCAAAGTGGTTATGCATTGACATTTATAAGAAAATTTAATCTCTATGATTATTACCTGGGCCAATCCTAGGCTTATGTTTCTTTTAATGGAATGGAATATTAGACATAAAAAATATTTAAGATTCCTAACATTATAATCCAAGGGATGGAAATATTTTTCAGGAGGAAACCATGAAAAATCAACAGAGGGAGTTGCAATCTATACCTATGATACCATTGTTATTCTTGCCTCAATATAATTCTATAACATTGATTTTTTTTACTAAAAAATTGGTATGAGTATGCAACGATTTCCCTTAAGGATGATATACAGAAAGTGACAATTTTTAGAGGGTGATGTTGTAGTGATTCTTCATCAAGCACATGGAATAACGAAGAAGGAAATATAGGTTTATGGGTCTAGACTAGACCAGACGTCATGAAGGTTGAATTTCCATTCTCAGCTCAACATGATTATGAAATCATAGACCACATATTGATATGCAATAGATTGTTGCCGAACTAACAACATGCACAAATGGTTTTTTTACCCTCCCTCTTTTCCATTTATTTAATGAAAAATATCGTAATATGAATCACACAATTGTTCTCATGAATTTATATAGAGATTAGAAACCAACTCTGGTTGGTTTAATCCTACAATGCACAACTTTGTGTGCCCTCTGCTTCAAAATTCACAAAAACTATCTGGGATGGTGTTGAAGCTATCTATAAGACTCATGAGAGGGTAGTTTCCATGGGAGAAATAATAAATGAGGCTTTGGAAATTGATTAACATTTCTAGAATTGCGTGTATCTATAGAAATGGTGGTTTTACCAAATTGTTTAGAGGTTTTATTAGACTAGGATAGCTTAAACCTAAACTCTCATCAATTGGTGAGTGTCGTAGACTCTTCCAATTTATTACATGGGGATGGAGACATATTTTTGTTTAAATGGAGAATTAATTTTCAAATTTTAAGCAATAATTTTTTAGCAAACTTACAATCTTCAGATGACCATTTGAATTTTAAAGATGGCATACTTCAAATTGTGGCATGTTATCACTCTATAATTTATAAGATTGGCAAGACTAAATTATAAAGAACAACATCAAACCACTTGAAGCCTAGGATCTAGCCCTCCTAGAATAAGAGAGGGATCTCTCTATAAGATTTATATTTGTTTTGAGCTTACTAATATTAGGCTAGTTAAATTGAGTGCGGGAGTTGTTTTTGTTTGATTGTTCATGGTTGGATTTAAGGGGTTTCTTTAAACAATTTCCATTGGGCTATGGAGTCGAAATAGGCTAGGTATATGCATCAAGTCCCAGAAAAAATGCAAGACAAGCTAGCTGTGAATATTGGTGTTTGATAACTAGGTGAAATTATGAGATGGAGAAAAATGCTTTCAGTAATGACTTAAGAGAAACTAAGAATTATTAAACCATACATCAGAAGAAAACATTGAAATTGTAAAGACAGAAAAAATTAAGGTAATCTGATCAGTAAATCTTAATCTAACCTTCATGTTTTACAATTAGGATTTTAAATGATATGCATGAAGAGATTATAGTGGGAAAACATTAAACATGAATATGGGAAAACATCACCAGGATAACGCAACACTTGAATCTTGCAGACTGATCTCTTTATTGATGCTCCAACTTAAAAATTACAAATACTTGCAATGAAAGCGCTCACTAAACCAGGGTCCAACCTCTAATACTGAATAAAATTCTATATTTAAACTATTTGGAACTGATTTCCGTTATCAAAAGGCGATCATTTCATTTATTACAAAGTAACTGAAATCTGACATGGGCGTCTCACGCCTGGACACTTTGGAACGACCCCTTTAAAAGTTTTCCAAAGTCTCTATGGAACCATCACTCAATGTAACGAATTTTAAACAGATGTTTGAAGTCATCATAAATCCATTATTCTATACTATAGTGGCCTGCTGTGCTGGAAAATCTGATACTGCTGAGCTGTTCTGATACACTCTATCATGCTGATGTAGACAATTTGCTGAGATGCCTGTTTTGTCATCATGCTAAGATGTCATCCTCCCTAGAGTCTACATAAATTTTCCCAATTCTCAAGAGTAGGAATCTTAGTTTTGTTCAACTTTCAATAGACTTCATCAGTTTCAATGTACTTCACAAATGTTGGTCTCAACTGAAATACATGTCTAATTTCATGCTGTATGAAGACATCATTGCTGATCAATTCATAAAATGCTTTCCCTTTCATAATGTTCTTTATATTTGTATGCTTGGATGTATCCTTTGAAAACTCTGTGAGCCTTTTTACATAATATTTCCTAGGCATCTGTTAATCATTGATAAAAAATAGGGAAGGCAATCCCTTTTTCTTCAGTGGCTCAATTCTATTGAAAAATATACTTACTCAAATCTCTAGCTGATGACATATTTCTTCTAGTTGTGTAACTAGACTCTTCTTGTTCAACACCCTTTTTACCTCAAGTAAGGTGGCTTTTCTATCTGCTACTTCTAGTTGTTCCAATTCATGACTTCTTTTAGAATTCAAGAATCTAATGATATTTTTGGCAGTCTAGGGCTTATCTCCAAGTTCATCATTTTCTTTTTCGATGGCAACTTTCGCTGATTCGATTAAGTCCCTCTGTTCAAAAATAATTTGAATTGATGTCCATATATTATTCACATATTCAATTATATCTAGCCAAACAATTTATTTAACTCTTCCTACCATGCTTCCAATTGAGGACTCCTAGAGGGACTTCTGCAAACCTTCATTTAACTTTTTAGTGATCTACAACTCTGTGGCATGTGTTGAATATTTCATTTTAAACTGCTCTTGTAGGTCACTGAGTTGATCTTGCATCTTCTTAATTTCTGTTTTCTGTAAGGACATGTTCTCCATTGCCTTAGCTATCTGCTCAGTGCCTTCTCCTGATGCACCTGTAGTTGTTGTGGGTGTTGGAATCATCATGAGAGGAACTGCTTGTATGGGAATCGTGGCCTTAGCTAATTCTTTATTTTCTCCCTTTAATGTATCTCTTATTTCGTTATGCCTTTCCTTTATAGTTTTCTCCATCTCACTCTCCATTTTCTTAAGTTGCTCTGCTTGTTCAATGATCAATTGCAACATCTCTGCGTTTGTGTTTCATTTTCTTCTATCTACTTGGCCATAAGATCTTCTGTCACTGACATCTTTAACTCCTGCATATTTATTTTCTTGTGGAGTAGGCGTTTGAATTCTTGTAGAGATGACCTGCTCTTTTCCTCCTGGAGGGTGTCTGCTACCCATTCTTCTTGCTTCATGTACTTTTATGTCTCCAATATGTGGGTATGAATGTAGGGTGTGGACTTGTTTTCCACCCTCTTCTTGGAGATTATCCCCATTGGATCATAGGACCAAGTGAAGCTATGTGTGAACTTCATCCCCTTCAAAATTTTATCTGCCTCATCCCTTGCTGCTCTACTATTTCAAATAAATGGACCAATCTGTGATTTGATCCTGAATTGTGACTTCTTCTTGGCAGAGAAAAAATGCACCTCATTTGCATTTATCATTTGTTTGATATATTCAAGTGAAAATATTCTCATAGAGAGGTACTTGGGTAGTTTGTATGGAGTTGATTTACTGCCATAAACTCTGATCTCTGTGTAGTTTTGGTAGAGGTACCAATCAACTGTCCTAATCTGATCTGTCAAATGCATCACCTTCTTGATTTCCTCACTGATCCTTGGCTTTGTGGTATTGCTGAGTGCATTTGTTGCTAGATGAAAAAATAGGTCTACAAAACTCTTGTAGGAATATTTTTCTTGCTCCTTCATCAATAAAGTTGTCCAGAAGATCATTGGCTGCTGCTGAGAATCCCCATTTAGTTTCATCATATCAAATTGGAACTTACTGGATTGAAAACAAGAAAACATGTGCAACAACACAAAGGTGTATTTGAATACCTCTTATGTCTGGAATTTCAGAAACTGATCATGAATTGCATCAGCCAGAAACTGAGCATAGTTGAACATCACAGTGGGCTGAGGAGAGGATAGATAAGAAACCAAGACTAACTTCATCTACCCACTGATAATTGTTGTATCTTAACAAGTAAGATAAAACAGAGATGATGCGTTGGGTCCTATCAGGGAAGATGGCTGATGGATATGAGGGATTCTTGGTAGGCACTGGTGCATTGGTGGCCATGAATAATTCTAAGGTTTTGGCCCTGTTGGTGAAATCTAGATTTTGGTATAAATCTACAAGGGCTTCATATGAAAAATGGACAGTTTTCTCAACAATGGGGGCTTGCATCATCTCTTGAATGGATGGGGCATTGATGTAAAATGAAATTTCTCTTGCAGGGTTCACTATGGCTCTCTGGTTAATGTCATAGCATGATTGAAATTTTCTAATTAGCTCGGGGAAGCTATGGGTTCTAGGAAAAATGTAAAAAGGAAATCTGGTCTCCCAAAGGCCTATATCATATACTTATTCAAGGAATTTATCCTCGAACCAACAATAGACATCGAACAAGTCGAAGTCAGACTCTGTCTTGTGGATCTTGTAATCTCTATCAGCCAGGGGTATGTGATCTAAGTCTACTTAAGGATAGACCATGGGATTGAAAGGTTGTTGATTTTCCTTTAGAGGCATCTTATGTCTTCTATGAATCAGTTCTCGATCTGCAATGAAGATTGGGATGAAAGAAGGGGGAAAAAAGAAAGGGAAATTTCTATGGATCAACACTGGGTAAGGGAATAATAGAAAGGGAAGTGTGTTTCGCTCTGTAGATCACTGTGAGTTCTTCTACTGATCAATTGAAGGCTTTTCGCACTAGTGCTCACTGTAGATTCTCTGAAAATCTATGAAAATCAAATACCTGTAATTTTAAAACATTATAGGCGAGGAAAACTCTGCTTCGGGCATGAATCCAAGTTTTAATGGATTATAGGTCGATCGTTGAAGTGGCGCGGGTCCGTTGGGTAAAAACCTAGCCATTTATGGTGCAACAACTATGTTGGAGAGGGGTGATGTGTTTGGATGGAGGGGACAGGCGGGAGCGGATGTGGTGCCAATGGTGTGGATGATGGTCAACCGATGCAGTGGTATTGTTACACAACAAAACCGTTTTTGGAGGGGGGCATGAGCGATGAGTGGTAAAGGAGCGGGGGGTGGGGGGGGGGCTGCGAAGTATTATGGGCATGCCACATAGCATAGTGGGCAGTAATGGATACTGCCCATTTTTGACCCCCCCACCTTTGTTAACGTTCGACAGCCAAGGGGGTGCCGAAAAACATCATGGACCATCCGATATGTGGGGGTGAGCAGAGATGGAGGATAAGGTGGAGGTTATTTAGCATGGAGGGGATGTGTGACATGGTAAGGAGGTGAGACCCGACTTATATTGCAAATCGCAGGTCAGGGATTTTTGTTATGAGGAGTGGAGGGTAAAGGTTAAACTCTATGATGCACAATTTGCGACGAGCGGACAGGTCGATCATACGAAAATTCAAGGAAAGGGTCAACAGGATAAAGGTTGTGGGTGGAGTTTGCGATACGATATATCACAATCGCAAGATTTAAGTTCATCGCAAATCACATGATTTAAGTTATCGCACATTAAAAAATAGGGGATTTGGGGAAATGCGGTAAGTTACAATATGTGTGATATGAAATAGCGATGCTGATGGGGCAGGGAAAGGGGTCCCACTGATATCGCATCAGGAAATTTGTGAAATAGCAAATGAATTGGCAGGGAATGTTTGTGATACGCCAATGTGAATTGCGATTTGGGACTTGGCAGAACTTTCATAGGACTTAGGATAAGTTTTAGGCATAAGGTATGCATCAAATTATTTTGAAATCAATACTTTTTAATACATAACCCCCTTTCCACATTTTGAGTGTAGACACCCTGTATTTTGATCTTCTTCCATCATAGGAAAAATGAGATTCTGATGCTGTAACTGGTGGAATAAATTTCACCTTTTCCTTTCATTTTTTCTCCTTGACCTTTCTACCTCCTACCCAAACTACTCATCTAACATTTTTTCTTTTTTTGTACGATGCATTTAGACTTGCAAACCCTGAAACATTTTCCTTTTAAAAACTTCTAACCCAACATATATCCTTATGTCAGCCATTGACTCAGTTTAAACTGTTGAGTCAATTTCATTTTCTACCTATCTAATGATAAGCCAAGATTAAACAGTTTGGAAAATCTTTATTTTCTAACCTATCTACTAATAAGCCAAGATTAAATAGTTTGGAAAATCTTTATTTTCTAACCTATCAACAGAAATTAAAAATTGTCCAATCAAGGTTGAACTGTATGTTTGGACAAACCTATATAATGAGTAGTGGAATTTGAACTTGAAGCACTTTCAAATTTATTTCTTTTTGGGGGTTTTCTTTCTTTTTTCCTTTTTTCCCTTTTTTTCTCTATTTTTATACCCTCTTTTATTTCTTTTTCATATATTTTTTATTTATCTGAAATCATTTGAATTTTGAAAATCATTTCCATAATGAAAATTTTGCAATAAATATGAAGTATCCAATCACCTTGAGATCCTATAATTTATAGGGTACTAATATGGCAGAGGATTCTAAATAAAAATAAGATGTTCGAAACCCCTCTATCATAATATTTATTTAGTTACCTGGGTCTAGGTTTAAAGGTAAGATATCTATTTGAAAGGAATATATTTCCATTCAAAAAATACAAGGCAAGTTACCCTAAGTGCACTTGATACACAATATGTCCAAAAAAAAAATAACATAAGTTAAATTTAGTTTGATTAAGCAAGAAAAACATTCAAAGGAATTCGAGCAACTAAGTTTGGGGCAACAAATCTCCTCCCAACCATAGACGAGATGAAACTAGATCTCTTGTGTAGTTGTGACCCCCGAGATAGATTCTAGGGCTTGAGAAGGTTGCTCAAAGGACAAAATAAATTTCCCAGTTGAACCAGGGATTCCAAAGGTTCACCCACCTCCACCATACTAGATAGTGATTATAAGAAACATCCTAGTTACTACAAGGACCGATTGTACTAGAAGAAATTTTAATACTTTTGTACCTTCCATCGAAGTGATCCAACCCATCCATAAGAGTTCTTATGATGGATAATGTTGTCATACTCACCATTAGTTACTAAATTTCTTATCGATCTTGTCCATATCCTTGTGAGCAATATATTTAGCAACTAATGTAACAAAATTAAGCTCAAAACCAACACCCTTAATCTCACTAATAAAGAAAAGGCTTGAGATGTGTTATGTTTTACTTGAGGTACTCATTTTAGTGGATATATATATATATATATATATATATATATATATATATATATATATGAATTTGCAACCCACTCGCTCCTTATATATATGTCATGATGATGGTTCGTTACTACCGTAGCTGAAAATTCTTCCGAATGAGACTATGTATGGGTAGCAATGAGACACCCACTTGAGGGCAGTCATTAGGATCAACGTGGGGCTCTCTTCCTGAGAAGAAGAGGAAGAAGTGACCATTATTTGCTTCCCAATTGCCCCAAAATCCACGTTTGGAACAAAGGACAAAAGAGTTAACCATTCTGGTTTAGTGAAGGCTTGGTCCTTTCCATATCTCCATCGCAATTGCCACTGTTGTTAGAGTATGAGACAATATGCTCCTTCCTTATACAATCCCATGCATTTGCATTGTCCTGCCTCTTCTAAGACTGAACACACTCCCAATATACTTATTGATGGGGAATAAATTAATCGTTGGGCCATAACTCTACTAAACAGAGACAAGAGCTACAACTCAAAATCCCCTCACCCTTGGTTATGGGAGCTCCTCCCTACATGATCCAGTGGATCAGTAAAGTGCTCAAAATTAAAAGTGTTCAAAAATGATCGAAACTGGTGCCAAAATGAAGATATTGTCACCCTGAATCCAACGCAACTTGAATCGCTCAAAACTGATATCATATGTTATCGATATCGTGCTCATATTGTTTTCTTAAACAACTAAATTTTTTACAGTTGGGTTGCATGTACGCACAGTCAGCAGTCTGTACACTGACTAGGTGGGTGACTAGGAAGTTGATTGTTTTTTTTTAAGCTAATGGTTCTTCACCAGGTGTCTCATTTTGATTGGTCAAATTTTTGGTGGTTTATGATTGGTTGTTAGTTCGTTGAGTTGGTCCAATGGTGGAGGGCCACGTGGGCCAATGGCCAGATGCCACTTGGCCTCCTAACCATGTATTAAAATTTTATTATGGGCCAAAACGGGCCTGACCAGATTCGAACGTGAAACCTCCAATGTAATAGATCTGACTTACAAATATAATAAAATGGAAAATATGCCCAATAAATAACAAATCGATCCAAGAATATGCAATGGAAATTATTCTTTATTAATATCAAAACCCTTGAGGTAGGGAAACACCATACAAATACTACTTAAGGAAGGAGATCACTCCACAAGCCATATGCTTGTCAATATAATAATCCTTGACATCTCTCAATGGAGAGTCTCTAGCCTCTATAAAGGATTCATACATACAATACCATGGGTAATTAATGTGGGTCATATATCCAATACCATGGGCTTATCACATTATTTCATAACTACTTATGGTCCCTTGCATAATGTGGGTTAACCACTTTATTTATTAATTATGGCCCATGTATTTATCATCCTTACATTACATTATTTCCTTGGGTACATCCCTATATATGCCATATGATCCCCCCTAAATATATTGCATTCCACTCCCCTTAAATATGTTTCGTCCTTGAAATATGAGAAGAATACAAATAATAAGAGATACTCAAAAGAGTAGTCCACTGGTACCATGCACGTGCCTCGAGCCATCCTAGAGAAAGGTGAACACTCGATCTAGTTATTGCCTCTCTTGCTTGAGATGGAGGTTGGTTCTGGTAGTTCCTCGATGTTGATGTGTTGTGGGCGGATCACCTCACCTCTCTATGTGTTATCCAGGGGTTTTTGTTCTTGTTGCTAATTATTTTCCATCTTGTTGGTTTTTGTATTGCTAGATGGTGTGGGTGGTGATATGTTGAAGTTTTTGTTGTGGTTCCTATGTTTTGGCCAGATTGGAAAGACCAAACGATAAGACAACATCAAACCACTTTGGGATCCTAGGATCTAGCCCTCCTGGATCCAGAGAGGGATCTCTCTATAAATGTAAAGAATGATATATCTTTGAAGCTCAAAATGAGGTATTAGGATAGGTATGAAGCACAAGGGTTTTTTTATTTTATTATGTTTGTTTGGTTGGAGATCATTAACTGAGAAGGTTAAGGAAGTAAGGAAGGAACTGAATATAAGGATGTTTCAGCATGGGAAGATGGGTCAAGAGAAAGGTTAATCCATTGGGCTATGGAGTCATGAAAGGGGATTACTTGCATAACAACTATCCAAGGGTTTCCATAGGGAAAGTCATCTATACTAAAGGATCTTTTTAGATAGATGGTGGAATGGAACATTAAGAATGGGTGAAAGAAAGAGACCAAAGTGCAGCCTAAGATCAGGTCAGATGTCATTTAAATCCAGGCCTGCTTTTGACATACTTCAAAGGAAACTCTCATTAAAGACACAAAGGGTAGCTTAAGATCAGGTCAGATGTCATTTAAATCCAGACCTGCTTTCAGCATACTCTCAAGGAAGACAATCCAACAGTCTTCATAACCACTTTCAGACAGTAGAAAACATTAAAGATTAAACACAGAGTAAGGCCTAAGATCAAAGAAAGACTTTGAACCTTCAATGCTTTTTACACTAACTCAAAGGGATCTTAGAGAGGCAAAATATTGGAAAAAAAACCTAGTGAGACAGGGCTAGCTCTAATCTCCCAGTTTCCCAATTATTTCAGCTAAAACCAAATAAGAACATCTAAGGAACAAACTCTAAATTCATACATCAGTAAGCATGGACAAGCCAGCTTCTATACTGGTTAAATTATGATGAATTTGATCTTAGATACACGAATAGTAGAAAACATATAGATAAATATTACAGTGAGACTTAGGGTACTTCCAGCAGTATGTCCTAGTCTATGCTTGCTGTTCTTTATCAGAGAAATATGGAAAGTATGTAAAAACATGAAAATAGACAATTACAGTAAGAGTAGCATCACCAAAAATATAGACCAGGATCCTGTGAATCTGCTTGATTAATTGATGTGCAAAACCAGTCACATACTTTAAGCTCAGTGGCCTTTTAAAATACAGACTTCTCTTCCCAGCCTACTATATTACAGACTACCCAGCTACTTCCCCTCAATAACAGTTCTAACAGTCGATAAAATCCCAACAACCAACAACTTTTACAATGAAATTTACAGGGGTTCTTATAGGAGAATGAGTAGCAGTAGTAGTAGAGGTAAACTTAATTGATTCATTAAGACAGAGTGGAGGAAGTATTCGAATGCCCACTCTCCATAATGGCTCTACATTAACATGTTTTTTACTCTTTAAGCTGGTCTAGAGGTCTTTGTTAGAATACTTCAAGAACATACCTGAAGTTATTACCAAGTAAGCTGTTTCATTGAGATAGAGCTCTGTGTGTATTAATTGTAAAATAGGTTGGGAGATGATTTCTAGTTGATATCAAGCTGCTGGAAAATGATGTATGTGACTGGTGTTGCTCTTTAATATGACAAGCATGTTCATTGGATCCTGATCTAAATCAGTGGTGATGTGTTCTATCTATTACTGTTTTCCCTCTATTATGCAATCATATTTCATTTCTCTCATAAGAATCAATAATATAGCTTAGGATTTACTGCTGTAAAGTACAGTAACGCTACCTGCTCTTGTTATCTTTTATTTTTTCTGCTAAGTGTGTAACTAAGAACAAATTCAAGGTAATTTAACCAGTATAGTAGTTGGTTTTACCCATGCTTGCTGATGTATGAATTTAGAGTCTTTATTTAGATGTTCTTGTCTAGTTTTAACTGAAAGAATTGGGAAACTGGGAGATTTAGAGTTAGTTCTGTCTCACTAGGGTCCTTTTCCAATAGTTTGCCTTTCTAAGATCCCTTAAGTTTAATGTCAAAAGCAAAGAAGGTTATAAGTCTTTCTCTGATCTTAGGCTTCACTTTGTGTCAATCTTGAATGTTTTTTATTATCTGAAGAGTTAACCTCATTAGGAGTTTGATCATAGATGGTTAAGGCATGCCTTGTCCCTAGATTTAATCCTAAGTGGTCACCTTGGAAGGTTTCCTTGTCATTCACCTTCATTTCCTATTGTTTCATCCCATACTATCATCTTAAGACATCCTATGATTTAGATGACTAGCCCATTTGAAAGCCTTGGATATTGAATTGCAAGTAAACCGTTTTATGACTCCATTTGACCAATGGACTTGTGTTTTCTTTGAATTATCTCCCCATTTCCAAAATCCTTCTTCATTCACTCCTTTACCTTGTATTGAACCCTTCTTTCATGTTTTCCAAGCAAACAAATAAAAACAACAACCTTTGTGCCCTATAACTAGCCTAATACCTTAAATTGAACTTCAAAGATATATATTTCTTTTCCATTTATAGAGAGATCCCTCTCTGGATCCAGGAAGGCTAGATCTTGAGATCCCAAAGTGGTTTGATGTTGTCTTGTCTTTTGGTATTACCAAACTTTCCAAAACACAGGAACCACAACAATTTTAACTAATGGATTATTGGTCTTTAATTTTCCACCTGATGGAGCTTGAGTGATATCAGGTTCCTTTTGTGGTACATTCTCTTGCTTCTTGTCTTATGTTATTACTTCCACCATTTATTCCTCATATGATGTGTGTGTACTTGTAGATTTTGTTGCTTGAGCCTCCTTGGACTCTACTTGTTTACTGATTGAAATATCCAGTAGTGTAATTTTCTTCTTTTTATACCACAGCTTCAAGAATTTATTTTGTACATTAATATTGATGGTACCAACTAGATCCATCAAGGGATAACCCAAAACAATATATGCCTCATCAATATCTAAAGCATAAAAGTCAGCATGTAATACATATTTATCCATGGTCACCTTCAAGTCCTTAACTATTTGAATATGTGCCCCATCAACCTGTATGATTTCAATATGTTGTGCTGGAACTTGCAAGCATGTGGTCAATTTGAGATTAATTAGATTTTTCTTGCAACTAGGATTGATAGTGATATAGGTGGATATTGGTGGCCACCCAACTATTCCACTTGGAGCCCCACCATTGTCTCTTTCATTTTTTCAGTTTCGGCACAACTTACTATTTTTAGCAGTTTTTCGGGTCCTGAAATTCTGGAGCCGTTTTGAGGCCCTAAATGATGATTTTTGGGAAAACTGGGAGCAACATAAGCCCATAGACCAATGTTCCTTGCATCAAAAGTTGTATTCCTCGGATAGATATTTTTAACGAGGTATGGTGCGCGTCAAACAAAGATCGTATGCCAAAGTTATGTCCCTGGGAAGTTAAAACACCAATTTACCCAAACGGGGCCCATAGTTCCGACGCTTCATCTCCTAGGGTTAGGGTTTTGGATGTTTAGGGTTTTCCATTATTTATATATAATAAATAGGCCCACGAGCCTCATTTTAACACAGTTCAGAGGCCTGTAGCTGCCACATCTCTTCTAAGAGATAAGCTACCAGTGTCCTAGCTAGTTTATTTCCATTCTATCTGTAAGCAAATTTTAGTTCTTTGATATTAATGAAATGAAGTGTTATTTCCACTACATATTTATATTTATGGTTATATGTGATTCTATTGGGTTCCTGCATAAATCTGGATAAGTGGTATCAGAGCAGTCTGATTTTTCACGATCCTTCTTTGCATGTCCCCAACGAGGTCGGGGTATAAGGAGTTAGGGATCGATCTGGTTGAACCTTTTCAAGATTAGCCTCGCAAACCCCGACGGTCGCCCATGGGGGACGAAAAGAAAGATGAGGGAGCAAGATATCCTATCAAAATATTACTCGAGGAGGCCCTTGAAAAACAAGGGAACACGATGATGGATAACTTTGCCCAGATCCTTCAACGACTACCCACTGGCAGCGCATTTGCATCCAGCAGCCACCCTAGATGCGCGAATCCCTTTAAGGTACAGGTAAACTTTTACATTCCCATATTTGAGGGTCAAATAGATGCAAATTTTGTGGATAGATGGTTGAATCTATTAGTGGGATATTTCTCAGTTCATGAATTTTCCGACCAGGATAAGATTATTTTTGCACTCCTCAAAGCTACTCCCCATGTCAAGGACTGGTAGGAAACCTACTGTGATAAAAAGGATGATACATAACCCTCTTTGTTCTCAGTCATACCCACTTGGAATTCTTTTCGAGATGCCATCAAGGAATAATACAATCTTGTGGGGAGCTATAAGGACAAGTACATACAATGGACCACAATGTGCCAACAAAGGGATAGAGATGTGCATGAGCTGATGAATCTATTCCATACCCTACGCACAAAGTTGGGTATCAAAGATTCAGAGAAACATTTGGTGCTAAAGTATCACAGTTATCTGCACATGTACATTCAGGAGGAGATGGAGTTCCTCGACATTTCCTCGCTTGGTACGACATACTAGTATGCTGTCAAGATTGAGCGGAAATTCAAATAGAAGAAGCGAGACTTTGGATCTGTGAATCAAAAGCAAGGAAAAGGTGTCCCCAAACCACAGAATAAAGAACAAAGCCAAGGCATGGAAACCCAATACAACCTGCCAAAACTGCAAGCAAAGAAAAACACCATGAAGCCAAAGAAGGACACGGGAAAGTGGTATGAGTTCCATAAGAGCTCCACTCACAACACAAGTGAGTTTCGGGCCAAGCAGTCGTTGGCGGCTGAGATGAGGGCTTCTGAATCAGAAGCATGCTTTGACTTTGAATTAGAACCTAACAAGGGGAATGACAAAGGGAAACAAATTATTGATGCGGAGTCCAATGCCACTGTTGCCACTGCGAATATCCAGAAGGAGGAACCGGAAGATCCATAGGAGGAGGAGCATCTCTTCCATTCCTAGAGGTGGGTAAAGGGTTCCCCGCTATAGTTCATTGTTGACAATGGGAGCCAAAATAACCTCATTTCAACAAATGTCGTGAAGTGATTGGGCTTTCCAACCATAGCACACCTACAACCATACACCATCGGGTGGCTTCACCAAGGACGAGATCTCCGCATTAGCTAACAGTGCCGCCTTCCCTACAGTATTAAGCCCTTCACGGATGAGGTATTATGTGACATTTCTCCTCTTGATGTTTGTAATGTATTATTAGGCCAACCATACTTGTGGAAGCGACATGTTGTGTATGAGCCCTAGCGTCGCGCTGTTATTTCTACTTTGGGAAATAAGTTGTACAGGATACCAGAGGTACCACCGCCTGCTGCTATCTCTCTGGTTACTGCAAAACAACATAGTAAGCTCATTTCAAAAACCAAGAAATTTTTTTTCCTGATGATTCACCCCCAAGGAAACAAGAATATTGTGGCCACAACCTCCAGATAGGGCTCCTCTGCATGACAACAAAAAATGGACAAGGTTGTGGAGGAGTATGGGGGCATCTTCACCTCACCCATAGGGGTGCCTCTACAATGTCAAGTCAAGCACCCCATTGATCTGAGGGCCAAGTGCACTGCTACCGAATAGAACGATCTATCAGCGCTCTGTTCTAGAGAACAATGAAATCAAGAGGCAAATTCAGGAGCTTTTGCAGAGAGGTCACATCCGGCTGATTTCATCGCCCTCTTGGAGCCCGATCGTGTTGGTACAGAAAAAGGATGGGACTTGGAGACTCTGTATTGAATATTGGGCGCTGAACAAGATCACTATCTGGAATAGGTACCCGATCCCACAAATTGATGACCTTCTGGACAACTCAAAGGGGTGAAATATTTCAGCAATATTGACTTGAAGGCTGGGTATCACCAGGTACCAATCGAACCCTCCAATGTGTAGAAGACTGCCTTCAAAGCCAAGGAGGGCCTTTCTGAATGGCTAGTCATGCCTTTCGGGTTGACGAATGCTCCCACAACCTTCATGAGGTTGATGGATGACATTTTTCAGCCATTCACCAACTCATTTGTAGTGGTGTACTTAGATGAAATTTTGATTAACAAATAGACTTGGGAATAGCACCTCCAACATATCCGAAAGGTCCTCCAAACACTGCGGCAACACAATTTGTGTGCCAATTTGGAGAAGTGCACTTTTGGCATGACCCAGGTTCAATATATAGGATATATTATTGATGAAAGGGGGGTGCATGTGGATCCAACCAAGATCCAAGTCATTCAGGATTGGCCAACCCCAACCAATCTAACAGAGCTTCGCAACTTTCTGGGTCTTGCTAATTTCTACCGCAGGTTCATGTTGGGATTATCTCATATCACTTGGCCCCTGAGTCAAGTCACCAAGGGAGGAGCGAAATAAAAATTCTTTTGGTCGAAATCTCAATAGAAGGCGTTTGTAGAATTGAAACATCACCTCTGTTCTGCCCCAGTGTTCATATTAAAATACTTGCAACAACCATTTGAGATCGAGACAAATGCCTTTGAATATGATATTGGGGCAGGTCTTACTCAACAGGGGCATCCAGTGGCATATCATAGTGAGACATTTTCCGAAAAAACTTGCAAATATCCCACTTATGACATAGAAATGTATTCCATTGTGAAGTCTCGTCGACAATGGAAGCATTAAATTTTGGGGAAGGAAAAAATCATCCACATAGACCACTGACCCCTGCAGTTCATACATACACAAAGGAAGTTGTAGAACGATCACCAGTAGAAGCGCTCCACATATCTGCAAATGTTTCATTTGAACATCAAGTACAAGAAGGGTAGCACCAATAATGTTAAAGACTGCCTCAGTCGACCACCGATCGTGGCGCTAACCACCGTTCTCAACTCTTATGGGCACGAGACTTTTGATTGGCCACTTATCTATAAGAGCTATCTAGAATTTGACCACACATACAAGGCACTCTTGGGGGGTAAGCAAGTTCCAAAATTTCACCTCCAAGATGCACTGTTATGTCACCTGGGACACCTTTGTGTTCCTTCAAGTGAGCATGCCAAGATGATATGGGAAGCACACTAAAGTCGAGTCATTTTTCATTTCGGGGTCGAGAAAACAATGGCAGTACTGCAGAACTATTTCTATTGGCTGAACCTTCGACAGGATGGTGGGAAGTACATCAGATCTTGCACTGCTTATGCCATTTCCAAATCGACCATCAAGAAGAAAGGCCTCTATACTCTGCTACCTACCCCTAGTTGACCTTGAGAATCCATCTCCATGGATTACATGTCAGACCTTCCTTCTAATAAGCATGGAAATGACTGTATTTTTGTGGTCATTGACAGATTCTCGAAGATGGCCATTATGGCTGCCTGAAAGAAGAATATCACAACAGAAGCCACTGCGAAACTCTTCTTTTAACGAGTGTGGGTGCACTTTGGGATCCCACAGTCTATCATCTTAGATCAAGACAATAGGTTCCTCAGCACATTTTGGTCCAGTCTTTGGTCAATGCTAGACACCAAGCTCACCAAGTCCACAACTTTCCATCCCCAAACTGATGGTCAAACAGAGGTCTTCAACAGGATGATTGCACACATTCCGCACATGTACAATTCAAAGAATCCACGTGCATGGGATGAGAGCCTCCCCTATGTATAACACATTTATAATCAGGTACTCCACAACTCAACTGGTCACATCCCCTTTCAGGTGGGCTTGGGATTCCAGCCACTCTGTTCCATTGACGTAGCCATGACATTTGCGGCTACTCAAGCTGATTCAACTCATGTCCAGTATAAAGCTGACAAAGAGAACAACTTCATCGAGCAAATTCAGCACATCCACCAATAGGTTCATGACATATTGGACAGAGCCAATGCTAAGTACAAGCAACAACATGATCAACATTGAGTGCTACACAACTTCTAGGTGGGCGACAAAGTGTGGCTACATTTGCAGAAAGAGCGCCTCACTGGACTCCATCGCAAGCTTTGCCCACTCCGATATGGGCTGTACACCATCACCAAGGTTGTAGGGAAAAATTATTTTGAGCTCAGTATTCCACCATTCCTTGGTCTACACCCAGTATTAAATGTGGACCGCCTTCGTCCCTACTTCCCACCTCTACTGGACACCTATGACATTGCAGAACAACTCACACCGACAGAGTTAAAACCAAACTGCATGGAACATGCCACCACATATTGTATCATGGAAATGAAAATAAAGAACACTCGCCAACAAAAGATCCAACAATTTCGGGTTTTCAAAGCTGGCCAATTCCTGCACCAAGGCAAGTGGCTCACCAGGGACCAAGTTCAGCATAATTTTCCTCATCTCAAGGAGGAACTCAACACAATGGGGACCATTTCTTCATAAGGGGGAAGGAATGATCCAGGTGGATATTGGTGGCCACCCACCTATTCCACTTGGGGCCCCACCATTGTCTCTTTCAGTTTTTTAGTTTCGGCACAACTTACTATTTTTAGTAGTTTTTAGGGTCCTGAACTTCCAGAGCTGTTTTGAGGCCCTAAACGACGTTTTTTGGGAAACTCGGGAGAAACATGGGGCCATGGACTAATTTTTATCACATAAAAATTTATAGTCCTTGAATAGATCTTTCTAATGAGGTATGGTGCGTGTCAAACGAAGATCGTATGCCAAAGTTACGTCCCCGGGAAGTTGAAACACCAATTTACCTAAACGGGGCCCATAGTTCTGGCGCTTCATCTCCTAGGGTTAGGGTTTTGGATGTTTAGGGTTTTCCATTGTTTATAAATAATAAATAAGCCCTCGAGCCTCATTTTAACACAGTTCATAGGCCTGTAGCCGCCACATCTCTTCTCATAGATAAGGTACCAGTGCCCTAGCTAGTTTATTTCCATTCTGTCTTTAAGCAAATTTCAATTCTGTGATATTAATGAAATGAAGTGTTATTTCCACTTCATCTTTGTATTTATGGTTATATGTGTATTTTTTTTCATTCCTACATAAATCTGGATCAATGGCATTAGAGTGGTCTTCTTTTTCTCGATCCTTATTTGCATGTCCCCAACGAGGTCGAGGTATAAGGAGTTAGGGCTCGATCTGGTTGAACCTTTTCAAGATCAGCCTCGCAAACCCCGACGACCGCCCATGGGGGGCGAAAAGAGAGATGAGGGAGCAGGAGATCCTATCAAAATATTGCTCAAGGAGGCCCTCAAATAAAAAAGGAATGCGATGATGGATAAATTTTCCCAGATCCTTCAATGACTGCCCACTGGCGGCGCATCTGCATCCAGTAGCCACTCTGGAGACGCGACTCCCTTTGAGGTATAGGTAAACTTTGAAATTCCCATATTTGAGGGTCAAATAGATTCAGATGCCATAGATATATGGTTGAATATATTAGAAGGATATTTCTCGGTTCATGACTTTTATGACTAGGAGAAGATTATTTTTTGCACTCCTAAAAGCTACCCCCCATGTCAAGGACTGGTGGGAAATCTACTGTGAGAAAGAGGATGAGATAGAACCCTCTCTGTTCTCAGCCGTACCCACTTGGAATTATTTTCGATACGTCATCAAGGAACAATACTATCGCGTGTGGAGATATGAGGACAAGTACATATAATGGACCATGCTGCGGCAACAAAGGGATCAAGATGTGCATGAGCTGACGAATCTGTTCCATACCCCATGCACAAAGTTGGGTATCAAAGATTTAGAGAAACATTTGGTGCTAAATTATCGCAGTTGTCTACAAAGATACATTCAGGAGGAAATGGAGTTCCTCGACATCTCCTTGCTTGGTACGAAAGACCGGTATGTTGCCAAGATTGAGTAGAAATTCAAATAGAAGTGAGACTTTGGAACTGTGAATCAAAAGCAAGGGAAAGGTGCCCTGAAATTGAAGAATAAATGAAAAATCCAAGGCATGGCAGCCCAAGACAACCTGCCAAAGCTGCAAGCAAAGAACGACAGCGTGAAGCCAAAGAAGGACACGGGAAAGTGGTGTGAGTTCCATAAGAGCTCCACTCACAACACAAGTGAGTGTTGGGCCAAGAAATCATTGGTGGTCGAGATGAGGGCTTCTGAATCAGATGCATGCTCCAAATTTGAATCAGAACCTAACAAGGGGAATGACAAAGGGAAATATATTATTGATGTGGAGCCCAACACCATTATTGCCACTGGGAATATCCATAAGGACGAACTAGAAGATCTAGAGGAGGAGGAGCGTCTCTTCCATTCCCAGATGTGGGTAAAGGGTTCCTCGATATAGTTATTTTTCGACAATGGGAGCCAAAAGAACCTCATTTCAGCAGACGTCATGAAGTGGTTGGGCTTGCCGACCATAGCGCACCCACAAATATACACCATCGGGTGGCTTCACCAAGGACGAGATCTCCACGTTAGCCAACAGTGTCACCTTCCCTACAACATCAAGCCCTTCACAAATGAGGTACTATGTGACATTACTCCTTTTGATATTTGTGATGTATTATTAAGCCAACCATACTTGTGGAAGTGAAATTCTGTGTATGAGTCCCAACCTCGCATTATTATTGTTACTTTGGGAAATAAGTTGTACAAGATACCAGAGGTACTGCCGCCTGCCGCTATCTCTCCGGTTACTGCAAAAAATGTAGTAAGCTCATTTCCAAAACTAGGAAATTTTTTTTCCTGATGATCTGCCCCCAGGGCAAGAAGAAGACTGGCCATGGCCTCTAGACAGGCTCCTCTACATGACAACGAAAAATGGAAAAGGTTTTGGAGGAGTATGGGGACATCTTCACCTCACCCACAGGGGTGCCTCTGCACTGTCAGGTCAAGCACCCCATTGATCTAACCTCAGGTGCATCGCTACCCATTGGATTGATCTATCGACGCTTTGTTCTGGAGAACGATGAAATCAAGAGGTATATTCAGGAGTTGCTACAGAAATGTCACATCCGGCCAAGTTCATCGCCCTGTGGGAGCTCGATCGTGTTGGTACAGAAGAAGGATGGGACTTGGATAGACTGTATTGACTATCGGGTGTTGAACAATATCACTATCTGGAATAGGTTCCCGATCCCATGAATTGATGACCTTCTGGACCAACTCAAAGGTGCAAAATATTTCATCAAGGTTGACTTGAAGTTTGGGTATCACCAGGTACCAATCAAACCCTCCTATGTGTGGAAGACTGCCTTTAAAGCCAAGGAGGGCCTAGTTGGTCATGCCTTTTGGGTTGGAAAATGCTCCCGCAACCTTAATGAGGTTGATGAATGATATCTTGCGGCCATTCACCAACTCATTTGTAGTGGTGACTTAGATGACATTCTGATCTTCAGCCAGAATTGGGAAGAACACCTCCACGACATCCGACAAGTCCTCCAAACACTGCGACAACACAGTTTGTGTGCCAATTTGGAGAAGTGCACTTTTGGCATGACCCAGGTTCAATATTTGGGATACATTATTGATGAAAGGGGGGTGCATGTGGATCCAATCAAGATCCAAGTCATTCAGGATTGGCCAACCCCAACCACTCTAACAGAGCTTCGTAGCTTTTTGGGTCTTGCTAATTTCTACCGCAGGTTCGTGTTGGGATTCTCTCATATCACTTGGCCCTTGAGTCAAGCCACTGTTTGGTAAATTTAGTGTGTCCTAAATTGCTACATTAATTTGTCAATCCGGGATTCGTAAGCTGATGAAGTGTGGCGCACTATATGTGCAAGATAACCTATTTCTTAACTTTTTGTCGTTTTTGGTTTTCTAATGTGAGATGGAAATTCTAAAATAAAAACAAGTATGGTTATGATTGTTCAAGGCAATGATATCCTTTATAATGATTTACCAACTTCAAACTTCAAAATGATTTTGAAACATACGATGACAAAATTAATTCCTAAAAGAAAATGAAAATGTGCCACTCTTCTAGTTAAACAAACAGTGAACTATTGATCATGAAAACCATTACCCTTGCTGCTGTCTAAACACAAAAGAAACTGTACTCAAAGAAATCCAAAGATTGCAAGCAAAGTAAAGCTAAAATCAAATTACATCAACTCATATTCTGACCCCTCACCATTAGTCTCGTTATGGCTTTCGGAGGTAATCATAAACAACTTGAGTAATCTGATGTCTAATTTGCAGAAAAATAAACTAATATCAAATTACACACTCATACTTCAATCCCTCACCATTAGTCTCGCTATGGCTTTCGGAGGTAACTGATAATGACATGAGCAATTCAATATCTAACTTGCAGAAAAATAAACTAATATCAAACTACACACTCATACTTCAATCCCTCACCATTAGTCTCGCTATGGCTTTCGGAGGTAACCGATAATGACATGAGCAATTTAATATCTAACTTGCAGAAAAATAAACTAATATCAAACTACACACTCATACTTCAATCCCTCACCATTAGTCTCGCTATGGCTTTCGGAAGTAACTGATAATGACATGAGCAGTTTAATATCTAACTAACTAGTAAAGCAAATGTACAAAACTGAAATGAATAAAACAATGCTGGAATTAAAAACTAAGAAAAAGAAATCAGCAGAAGGACAAGATTGATTCCATGTCATTAGTCATTGTAAACTATGTGCAAATGCCCGGGCTGCCTACTATAATCTGGAACAAAACACTGATCAGTTAATAGCAGTATAAAGTATGAAAAATTATGAACAGAAACAAAACGTTAATACCATAAGAAATGTAATATATACACGTGAATGACTATGGCACAATGAACATAAGGAAATGAAGCATGAAACTATACAATAATACACAAAACCTCGACATGTGCAGGGGCCCTCTGCACAATCCTCGGGAAGCAGCTATCAAACATGAATTATGCTTACGAACAGAGTCTTCTCATTTATTTAAAATGCAGTCATAACAAAGAAATAATGTCACGGCACAGTGGGCTTTCTATCTAGCAAATTACATTACAGCAGATAACTACTATGCGTATGAGAACGCATTATTTATAACAGAGAATGTCATAAATAATTTCCTACATTCTGCACTGATACAAGACATGTGAACCACCACGTTTAGAAATCTAGCATCATGGCTGCCGTGAAGATTAAATCTATGGAGAGTGGTCATTGGATTTGGCTTATGGAGCCGTTTACAGGTGTTGATATGTCTCCCATGATTTAGAAACGGCCACACAAATCTTCACGTGGTGAAAAACAGAGTTCTGTCACCGTGGGACACTTCAATTGACCACCACTTGACTATCTTTGACCACAGCCTTCTTAGGTGAATTCGACTGAACCAATAGGGCTCGATCCATGTCCATGTCATTTCCAACTTGCCCATGTGGCTCGATTTTCTTAAAGACACCTGCAATATAGACTTCAACAAAATGGCTGCGGAAAGTTGCAGCAGCTGCAGAAAGTGACAAGATTTCGCAACTCAATGAGCAAAAATCTAATTCAAACAGCAGACACAAAACATAGTTAAAAACCACTTTAGATTCTCTTTTATGATTAATATGCAATGATATTGATGGCTTAGGAGGTCCAGGTAAATGGAAAAATTCTAGAAAGGTGTATAGGAAAGATGCAAGTTTGGGACTCAACATACCCCCACTGTGAAGGTGTTGCATGTCCCCATGCAACCAAAATTTTGATCATCCTCCTTCAATTCATATGCCTTGATACCTCTTCCAGTACATCCAGTCTTCTTCTCCTCTTTCTTGGTGCTGCTAACATCCTGGGCTTCTTCATCAAACATCTGAATTTGAGAATAATCAGTGCTCTACTTATCTTCTGGCATTTCTTCTTCAATTTTCTGTTCTTTTTGTGCCACAGTCCCAGATGCAGCATAGTATTGTCATGAATGATCTTGTCCAATATGTTTTTCTCCTTTAATGCTTCATTTTCATTTTTAATATGTCTATTTAAAACCTCCAACTCAAAAATTTCTTGTTTCAACGATTGGACTAGATCTTCTTGTGTTGTGTGAGGCTGAGTGGATGAAGTGCTGGGACCCGTGGTTGTTCTTTCTAAGGATTCTATGTAATCATACACCTCTTGCTGCTTTGGATCTATCTCGGGTGTCGTTTTCCTTGGGCTGTCCCCAAAATGCTGTGGAGGAGAATTGACTTCAAAATCTGGCTGAAAAGGGCTCATGTCAACGTCTTGAGGACTAGCTTCAACGTTTGACTGAGAATGAGGTGGACTATGTTCAACGTTTGGCTGAGAATGAGATGGACTATGGCCAGCTGGAGTTTGTTCAGGTGTTACTTCTCCCAAATCAATAAAATGAGGTCCTTTTGTTTGTGTTTTCTTCCACTTTCCTTTAAGCCTGCTGCTTCTTCTTACATACTGTGGACTGTTGTCTTCTTGCTTCTGTTTTTCTTTCCCTTTCTTTTTGGCCATAGTTGACTGTTCCTGAAGGTGAACTAGTCTCTCAGATAACACTTGATGATCTTCTTCTGAGGAAGGGGTTTGATACACAGCCTCAATGCTTCTTTTCTCTTTTGATTTTGTTGGCTTATTACCCTTGGTCTCTTCCTTCCTCCTTTTAGACAGTCTTTCTTCTCTACTAGTTCTTTCAACTGTGCTAGTAGGAGTGCTTTGAGTTCTATCATTTGTTCTCTTTCTTCTACTTCTTTTTGATGTACTTCCTTCAGGAGTTTCTTGAGGTTCTTCAAAGAAATTTCTAACTAAGAACTGCTCCCAAGTGTCCTTTTTCTCCTTTAATTGTTTTTCTACCAAAATTTTCACGAGACCATGGTGATACAAATGTGGTTCTACGTCCCCTAGATGCTTCTGGACGGTTACAGACATCTTCTTCAAACTGTTTAATAAAAAGTATGGCAGATTGAGGGCCTGGTTGTCTAGGAAATTCATCAACAGTCGGGTATGATACATGTACATTGACCCAAAACGTCCCTCACAGGTGATAAATTTTTTAATAACTAACAGTAAACTGGCCCACTCTTCTTTTAAAGCATGAACAGGAATTCCCTTTTTAAAAATGGTGACATCCATACCTGGGTTACGTAGGATCACTCTCCAGGCTTCATCACTAATGCTCTTGTTCTTGAACCAACGTTCACCTTCTTGAGGAAGTTCTGTAGCAGCTGTTATGGATGCCTCAGTCACTGTAAATTTTAGGTCCCCAATTTCTACCTCCAGACCATTGAAAGACCTCGTAAAAGCTTTTTTTACCTCCTTATGGTAGCCTTTGAACTTTTGAATAAACCGAAGCCATTTTGCCTTTTTTAGTATATCTTTGACTTGCGGGTATCCTTCCGTAAATTTGGGTCCCTCTGGTTCTGTTCTCAACAACTGACCCATCCTTTCTTCTGTACTTTAAAACTTGTCTGCGTGAAGAGGGTTTAACGGAGGTAAGATGGCCGGAATGATCAGGGTTTATGAAGGAGGCCAGTGACTGTAAGCGGATATCAAGGAATAGGTACACGGAATGAAGTGGAACAAAGAATAAAATGGGGTGAAAGCTTATGTGAGCACGATGGAAATGAAGCCGTGAGATCAATAGAACAGTAGGGGGAGTAAAACGCATCCGACAATATTTAAAATTGGTTGGCCGCAGAGTAGATGCAAGCACGTTTATGCAACGGCTACGGATTTTATGTGGCTGAGAGAAGCCGTAGTCAAATAAACTACGTTTCTTAACTACAGGTGGAGTATCAACGTATAGCTGAACACTAATGAAGACCAAAGGCTTGATTATGAGGCTGTTTAGAAATGAATGCAAGGATTGTGGGGGAATCGTATAGAGATCGTGGGATGGTTACGGATTTATCAACGCAATCATTGCATATAATGGAGCTATGGTTTATAACTATGTAAAAATGTGCTTAAATGCCATTTGAAATAAATTTTTACTCATACATTGGAATTCTTGCCATTTTTCATTGGTCTTCAATCAGTTGCTCGTCATTGATGTCTTTGAATGCCCCATGTCTTCATAATATGTCTTCATACCTGCATTTGATTTCATGATTGTTGAAATAACATCTAACTATAAATTTTTGAAAAACAGAGTGGTAGCTGCAGAAACTGCTTCTGGCTGCGGAAACTGGTGTCAAATGCGGAAAATGACACAACAATTATTTGGGTGAATGGAGATGGATAGATGATAACTGTCTGAATGAAAATGGTCATGAAAGAAAATTTTATTGATGAAATGAAATGAAAATAGATGAAATGGAATCAAATGAAATGAAGTGGAATGAAATGGAGTGGGTTATCATAAAACTTGTGAAATAAGAGAGAGAGAGAGAATTTTTTTGGAAAATATAGGGTGTCAGGTGCTCCTGATTTTCACCGTACATTTTCTGTATAAAACTGCCAATCAATGATTGGTTTTCAGGCTTATACAATATATATATATATATATATTTTTTTTTTTACTTGAAACTGAAAAGAACAAAGACTAGGCTGGTGGAGAAGAAGAATTCTTCTGTACCAGCCTTATTGCAGAATTATCTTGAAACATTTTGAAAAATTCCTCTTTTGAGAGTGGCTTATGATAGATTTTTAATCTGTGGCCATTCACAATAAGAGGAGTTTGAAATTCATCAATGGTCTTGATTCTTACCGCTCCATTGCTAAAGATCTTGTCAATCTCATATGGCCCAAGCCAATGAGTCTGAAATTTTCCTTTAAAATCTTTAAACTTGGAGTCAAATAGCAATGCCCAATCTCCTTCTTGAAAATTCTTCTCTTTGATGTATTTGTAATGCCATTTAGCTCTTTGATATTGAACTAAATCAGTTCTTAGAATTGCCTCTTGTCTGATCTCATCTAGCTCATTCAACTACTCCATTCTATGCTTTTGGGCTTCTGATAAATCCATCCCCAACTGAACTGCTATCTTGAAGGTTTTGACTTGGAACTCAATGGGGAGCAGGACTTCTTTCCCATAAACAAGTTCATAGGGAGAATGTCCTGTTGTATTTCTCCATGTAGTTCTGTAGGCCCACAAGGCTTCAGAAAGCCTTTCTGCCCAATCTCTTCTGTGAAGATGAACAGTTTTGTTGATGATATTTTCAATAACTTTGTTTGTAGACTCCACTTGACCATTTGCTGCGGATGGTAAGGAGTAGATCTTCTGTGCTTGATTTTGTATTCTTCCATCAACTTCTCCACCAAGTTGGATGTGAATTGGCTTCCCTGATTTGTCACAATTTCTCTTGGAACACCAAAGCGAGTAAAAATATCCTCATAAAGAAAATTAACAACTGAATTTTCAGTAGCAGACACTAATGCTTTGGCTTCTGCCCATTTAGTAACATAATCAGTACAAACCAATATATACTTCTTTTTCTTAGATGGTGGATTAATAGGTCCAATGAAATCTAAAGCCCATTTTTCAAAGGGTTCAATGAGTACCTGTGGTTGTAATGGCATTTCATTTGAAAGGGTAGGTTTCCCTACTCTTTGGCAGCTGTCACACCTTTTGACATATTGTTTTGCATATTTGAAGAGGGAAGGCCAATAATATCCTAAAGAGAGGATTTTATAGGCCGTCCTTTTGTCTGCAAAGTGTCCGTCGCATGGTTCATCATGACATGCCTTAAGAATATCAGGCATTTCATCTTCCCTAACACATCTTCTGATCACAAGATCTGGCCCTGTTTTAAACAATTCGTTAGAAATCCATGAATATTTTGAACTCTCCTGAATAATTTTTCTTTTTTCACTTGAAAATAAATGTGGAGGCAGTTTCCCTGTAACCAAATAGTTAGCAATATCTGCATACCAAGGAGTTTTAGTAGTTACTGCAAACAAGTATTCATCAGGAAACTTATCCTCTACAGGAGAATCTTCTTTAGTATTCTGAATCCTAGACAAGAAATTAGCTACTGTATTTTGTTTTCCTGGTCTATCCAACACAGTAATATTGAATTCCTGCAAAAGTAGGAGCCATCTTGTCACTCTGCCATTAGTAACAGGTTTGTTCATTAGATATCTGATTGCAGAATGATCAGTATGAATAAAAGTTTCATAGCCTTTTATATAATGTCTAAACTTATTGATTGCATAAACAACAACTAAAAACTCTTTTTCAGTTACAGTATAGTTCAACTCTGTGGGAGTCAAATTTTTACTGGTATAGTAAATAGCATAAGGGACTAAATCCTTTTGACCCAACACAGCTCCTAGAGCTTTATCTGAAGCATCTGTAGAAATATGGAAAGGAAGTTTCCAATTTGGTCCTCTCAAGATAGATGCTTCAGATATTCTTGTTTTCAAAGTTTCAAAGGCTGATTGACAATCAGGATCCCATTTGAATTCACAGTCTTTTGTAAGCAGTTTGAAGAGTGGAGATGCTATTTTAGTGAAGTTTTCTATAAATCTTCTATAGTAACGAGTAAATCCTAGAAAACTTCTAACATCTCTTTGACAATTTGGAATAGGAAACTTGGAGATGACTTCAACTTTTGATCTATCAACATTAATTCCATCTCCTGAAATATGATGTCCCAAAACAATACCTTCAGTAAACATCATAAAGCATTTTTCATGGCTTAATGAAAGGTTTGTTTCTTTAAATCTTATAAGGAATTTTTCCAAATTTTCTAATGCCTCTTCAAATGAATTACCATAAACTGTAAAATCATCCATATAAACCTCTACACAATCATGGATTAAATCAGAAAAAATTCCTAGTACTGCTCTTTGGAATGTTGCTGGTGCATTACATAACCCAAAAGGAAGCACTTGGTAGGCAAAAGTTCCCCATGGACAAGTAAATGTGGTCTTATCTTGGTCTTCAGGTGCTACCTGAATTTGATTATAGCCACTAAAACCATCCAAAAATGAAAAGTACTTTTTACCTGCTAATGTATCTAATACCTGATCAATAAAAGGCAAAAGAAAGTGATCCTTCAAAGTTGCTTTGTTCAATTCCCTGTAATCAATGCATACCCTCCATTTACCATTCTTTTTAGGTACTATAACCAGAGGAGAAACCCATCGGCTATCTGAAATTGGATAAATGAAGTTTACATTGAGTAGTTTTTGGAGATCTTCTTTCACTATCTCCTTAAGATTTGGATTCATCCTTCTTTGAGGTTGTCTGATTGGTCTACTGTTTTCCTCAATATAGATATGATGGATGCAAGTCTTAGGATCAATACCTTTCATGTCAGTATACTCCCATGCAAATGCATTAGAATGTTTTTGCAAGATTTTGGTTAGTTCTTCTTGTTGTGACTCTTCCAAATTTTTGTTGATATTCAATGTTTTTCCTGGAAAAATCTCAATAGTAGAACTACCGAACTCTTCCATAGAGTAAAGAGACATTTGTCTTGATGATAAATATTCTATGTCAGATTCCAACTGAAATTGTGTGGGGTCATATTATGAAGATGTCTCAAAATTTTCTAATGTGTTCAGAATTTGACTATCCTCACTGATTTCAGAAATGGTAAAGACAGGTTGTATAGTGTCCTCATCATTGACCCATTCATTGTCTCCTACTTCTGTGATTGCTTTTGCTGGAGGATACAAATTGAATTTCTTTGTCGAATTACCATTAGAAATGTACATCTCCCCAGATCTACAACTAATGAAAGCATCAGCTGTGGCTAGCCAAGGTCTTCCTAAGATAAGTGGGTGCCCTCCTAGATTACTCTTGGGAGTCAAAATCATAAAATATACTGGATATTCCCAAGAATCTAAGGAGACTGAAATATCTTCTAATACACCATTTGGTTTGATAATTGATCGATCTGCAAGTTGCAGTAAAGTAGGTGTAAAAAGAAGATTAGGAAGTTTTAGCTGTTCCATAGTCTGTCTACTCATAATGTTGATAGCAACCCCTAAGTCAATCAATGTGTTTGGAATTTCTATCCCATTTATATGTGTCTTGACAATTGGACTACCTGGATCTACATACTTCTACATGGTAATTTTTCCCATCATGATATCTGCAATTTTTCCTACCAGGTGGATTCTTCTTGTATCTCTTGGTTTCCTTCCTGGTCTTTTGAGACTCAACTCCTTTATTTTTTTTGCTAGAATAGGAATCTCTCTAATGGCTTGTAGCAAGGGAATCTTGATACAAACATTCTTTAATTCATCTAGAAAATCATAGTTAGGCAACAAGATTTGTTTTTCCACCCCTTTATCAATTTGTAATCTTTCAGGGAAAGGAGGTGTGGATGAAGATGCAGGTTGCTCAGTCTGTGGGGTCTTGGTTAAACGGTGATGAGGCGGGCTGTTGTAGCACTCATCACAGGTTCAATTCCCTTCCCCGATCGGGGTGATGATTCTGGACATGTTATGAAAATAGAGTAAAAGAAAAAAAGTGAAAAAAGTGAAAAATTGAAAGGTACTACCAAACTTACAAAAAAAAAGAAGATGCAGGTTGCTCAACTATAGGAGTTGTGGGTGTTAAATTTTCTTTCTCTTTTTGAATGTTCGAGTTTTGAAGAGATGCTTCCTCAGAACCCTTATTGGCTTTAAGAGAGTCCTCCTCAGAGGTATCTTTCTCTTTGACATCTATAGAAGGTTTTTCTAAAACTCTACCAGACCTGAGTTGTACATCATTGAGAGGAACAATCATATAGGTAGGAAATTGTTGTCCTTCTATCATGTAAGTATTATGAGGATTTTTATTGTTAGGATTTGGCAATGGCTGAGCTAGAAGTTGATTTGTCTTTTTTTGGAATGGAAGCATGAGTTGAGGATTTGGATTTTGTTGAGAAGGTTGTTGTTGTGGAAATGGCAATGAAAGTTGTGGATTTGGGTTTGGAAGTTGTGGAGCTTGTTGATTTTGAAAAAATGGAGGATATTGATAAAATTGAGCAAATCTCCCATAAGGATTTTGCATACCTTGTACCCATGACTGATATGAATTTTGAGGTTGGGGCCAAGGTTGTTGCCAAGGATTCCAATTTGGTGGAGGTTGAGAATTCATAGGGTTGTTAAACCCTTGAGTTTGTTGCCCCTGCCAAGGTCTTCTTGCAACAAAACAGAGAGATTCTACTGAATTTGGATCTTCTTGAAAGACAGCTTTGAGTCCAGGAATTGAAGGAAAATCCTTGGTCTCATGATTCTCTGAGCAAATCATACATGTTTCTACAACTTTTGCATCCAAGGGACATTCCATTAAAGCATGTTTCTTCCTACATTTCGGACAAAAGATGGCTAGAGCATCAGTTTCTGCTTTCTGCTTGTTTTGAATTTTAAGGGTGTCTAGTTGTTCACTAAGGCTCCCTAAGATATTAGTTTTGAATTCATCAAGCATATTGCCAATCTCTGCCCTACTTACTGATCCAGTTGCAGATTTGTTTGCCCTGATAAGAGAAGGATCTCTAAGCCCTTTTCTCGTTTTAGATTTTCCCCTTGAGAGATGGACACATAATTCTGTTATGTCACGAAGTGGAAGTTGAGAAATGTCTCCTTTCCCCATCATGTTTAAAATATCTATCCATTCATCTCTGATGGATTTTAATATAAGGGCTTTCAAATTTTCCTCATCTAGGTTGCTCATCTTTGCTCTTTTTAAGTTGTATTGAAAATTTTCAAGTAAATCCTCCAAATCTTCATCTTCTTTTTGCACCATTTTGAATACCTCATCCTTGTGATTGGTGGGCATGCAATAGTCCAAGTATCTATCCAAAAATGTTTGTTTCATATCATTCCAAGTCCTAATAGATTGGGTGACTAATCCCATGAACCATTTCAAAGCGGCTCCCTTCAATGTTGAAGGAAACAATTTGAGTTTTTGAGAGTCTTCCATATGGTCATAGGTTCGGCACACGACTTCAAACTCAAACAGAAATGTTTCAGGATCCTCACTTCGCAATCCATAAAAGTTAGGGAGGACAGATGGTGAGATATTTTTCATTGTTGTATGAGTTTCCTCATCAACTATAGGGAATCCAAACAAGTTGTCTCCTTCCCTATTTCTTCCATTATTTCCTTCACCATTGTTGTCTCCATTGTTTCCTCCTCCTCTACCTCTACCTCTACCTCCAAATCCATCTATTATTTCTTCTGCCATGATAGTTTCTTTAGAGTCCTCAAAGTCCTCTGGTTCTTCTATCAAGGGAGGATGAGAGGGAGTCTCTTCCTTTTCTTCTTCAGGTGATTCTACTTCTTTAATTACAATATATTCTCCTGTAGAAGTAAAGAAAGGGTCCTCTTCTAAATGAGATTTGGTAGATGGTATAGGAGAATCCTCTAATTCAGCTGCTCCTTGAATTCCAAGAATCTTAAGGCTAGGGGTAGATGGTGGTGAATCTTGTCTATGCCTTGAAGAAGATGGAGTTGTGAAAATCAAACTCTTGGCTCTAGCTATAAACCTTCCTCTAGAATATCTTGCTCTATGCATGTCATTTTTATTTTTTAAGTTGGGCTAATAATTCTCTTTCTGATCTTCCAGGTCACACTAAGTGCAAGAAGAGAGCATACTTAAGAAATTATTAAACCGATAACTCTCTTTTCTGATCCTCCAGATCACACTAGGTGCAAGAGGAGAGCATACTTCAAGAAGTTATCAATTTTTCCCTTTTTTTATATATTTTTTTAAGAAATTGGCTACCTAGTTACACTTCCCTGGCAACGGCGCCAAAATTTTTGGTCAATTTAGTGTGTCCTAAATTGCTACATTAATTTTTCAACCCTGGATTTGTAAGCTGATGAAGTGTGGCGCACCATATGTGCAAGATAACCTATCTCTTACTTTTTGTCGTTTTTGGTTTTTTTAATTTATCTTGGTTGGTTTCCTAATGTGAGATGGAAATTCTAAAAGACAAGTATGGTTATGATTGTTCAAGGCAATGATGTCCTTTATAATGATTTCCCAAACTTCAAACTTCAAAAGGATTTTGAAACATACAATGACAAAATTAATTCCTAAAAGAAAATGAAAATGTGCCACTATACTAATTAAACAAACAGTGAACTATTGATCATGAAACCCATTATCCTTGCTGCTGTCTAAACACAAAAGAAACTGTACTCAAAGAAATCCAAATATTGCAAGCAAAGTAAAGCTAAAATCAAATTACATCAACTCATATTCTGACCCCTCACCATTAGTCTCGCTATGGCTTTCGGAGGTAATCATAAACAACTTGAGTAATCTGATATCTAATTTGAAGAAAAATAAACTAATACCAAATTACACACTCATACTTCAATCCCTCACCATTAGTCTCGCTATGGCTTTCGGAGGTAACTGATAATGACATGAGCAATTCAATATCTAACTTGCATAAAAAGAAACTAATATCAAATTACACACTCATACTTCAATCCCTCACCATTAGTCTCGCTATGGCTTTCGGAGGTAACTGATAATGACATGAGCAATTCAATATCTAACTTGCAGAAAAAGAAACTAATATCAAATTACACACTCATACTTCAATCCCTCACCATTAGTATCGCTATGGCTTTCGGAGGTAACTGATAATGACATGAGCAATTTAATATCTAATCTAACTAGTAAAGCAAATGTACAGAACTGAAATGAATAAAACAATGCTGGAATTAGAAACTAAGAAAAAGAAATCAGCAGAAGGACAAGATTGATTCCATGTCATTAGTCATTGTAAACTATGTGCAAATTCCTGGGCTGCCTACTATAATCTGGAACAAAAACACTGATCAATTAACAGCAGTATAAAGTATGAAAAATTATGAACAGAAACAAAACGTTAATACCATAAGAAATCTAATATATACACGTAAATGACTATGGCACAATGAACGTAAGGAAATGAAGAATGAAACTATACAGTAATACACAAAACCTCGGCGTGTGCAGGGGCCCTCTACACAATCCTCGGGAAGCAGCTATCAAACACGAATTATGCTTATGAACAGAGTCTTCTCATATATTTAAAATACAGTCATAACAAAGAAACAATGTCACGGCATAGTGGCTTTCTTCTCAACAAAATTACATTACAACAGCTAACTACTATACGTATGAGAACGCATTATTTATAACAGAGGAAGTCATAACTGATTTCCTACATTCTGCGCTGATACAAGACACGTGAACCACCACGTCCAGAAATCTAGCATCATGGCTGCCGTGAAGATGAAATCTATGGAGAGTGGTCGTTGTATTTGGCTTATGGAGCCGTTTATAGGTGTTGATATGTCTCCCGTGATTTAGAAACGGCCACGCAAATCTTCACGTGGTGAAAAACATAGTTCTGTCACCGTGGGACTCTTCGGTTGACCACCGCTTGACAACCTTTGACCACAGCGTTCTTAGGTGAATTCGACTGAGCCAATAGGACTCGATCCATATCCATGTCATTTCCAACTTGCCCATGTGGCTCGATTTTCCTGAAGACACCTGCAATATAGAATTTAACAAAATGGCTGCGGAAAGTTGCAGCAGCTGTGGAAAGTGACAAGATTCCGCAGCTTAATGAGAACAAATCTAATTCAAAAAACAGACACAAAACATAGTTAAAAACCACTTTAAATGCTCTTTTATGATTAATATGCAATGATATTGATAGCTTAGGAGGTCCAGGTAAATGGAAAAATTCTAGAAAGGTGTATAGGAAAGATGCAAGTTTGGGACTCAACAGTCACCAAGGGAGGAGCGAAGGAAAAATTATTTTTGTGAGAATATCAACAGAAGGCATTCATAGAATTGAAACATTGCCTCTATTATGCCTTAGTGCTCACATTACCATATTTGCAATAGCCATTTGAGATCGAGACAGATGCCTCTGACTATGCTATTCGGGAAGTTCTTACTCAACAGGGGCATCTAGTGGCATATCACAGTGAGACATTGTCCGACACAGTCCGAAAATATCCCACTTATGACAAAGAAATTTATTCCATTGTGCAGGCTTGTTGAAAATGGAAGAATTACATTTTGGCAAAGGAAAAAATTATCCACACAGACCACTGACCCCTGCTATTCATACAGACACAAGGGAAGTTGCAGAACGATTGCCATTAGAAGTGGTCCGCATATCTGCAACAGTTTCATTTTAACATCAAGTACAAGAAAGGTAGCACCAATAATGTTGCAGACTGCCTCAGCTGGCCACAGATCATGGCACTAAACACCCTTCTCAACTCTTGTGGGCACGAGAATTTTGATTGTCCACATCTCTATAAGAGCGATCCAAAATTCCGCCACACATACAAGGCACCCTTGGGGGGTACGCAAGTTCCAAATTTTCACCTCCAAGGTGCACTGTTATGTCACTTGGGACACCTTTGTGTTCCTTCAAGTGAGCGTGCAAAGGTGATATGGGAAGCACACTACAGTCGAGTTGTTGGGCATTTCAGGGTCAAGAAAACAATGGCAGAACTGCAGAAGTATTTCTATTGGCTGAACCTTCAACAGGATGTCGGGAAGTACATCATATCTTGCACTATTTGCGTCATTTCCAAACCAACCATCAAGAAGAAAGGCCTCTATACTCTTCTACCTACCCTTAGTTGACCTTGGGAATCCATCTCCATGGATTACATGTCAGGCCTTCCTTATACTAATCATGGAAATGACTGTGTTTTCATGGTCGTTAACAGATTCTCGAAGATGGCCATTATGGCTGCCTGCGAGAAGAAAATCACAGCATAAGCCACTATGAAAATCTTCTTTGAACGAGTGTGGGTGCACTTTGGGATCCCACAGTCTATCATATCAGATCAGACAACAATTTCCTTAGCACATTTTGGTCCAGCCTCTGGTCAATGTTGGACACCAAGCTCACCAAGTCCACAACTTTCCATCCCCAAACTGATGGTCAGATAGAGGTCGTCAACAGGATGATTGCACACATTCTGTGCATGTACATTTCAAAGCATCCACACACATGGGATGAGAGCCTCCCCTATGTACAACACAGTTCTAACTGAGCTCTCCACATCTCAACTGGCCACAACCCCTTTCAAGTGTGCTTGGGATTACAGCCACTATGTCCCATTGACGTAGCCATGCCATTTGTGGCTACTTAGGCCCATTCGGCTCATGTCCAGTCTGAGGTTGAAAAAGAGAACAAATTCATCGAGTGCAT
The DNA here is from genome assembly GCA_034641835.2 of Pinus albicaulis. NCBI lineage: Eukaryota > Viridiplantae > Streptophyta > Pinopsida > Pinales > Pinaceae > Pinus > Pinus albicaulis. The sequence goes on from CM076576.1 coordinate 568,111,793, forward strand.
TTAGCATATCCACCAACAGGTTCATGACATATTGGATAGAGCCAATGCTAAGTACAAGCAACGACATGATCAACATCGAGTGCCACACAACTTCTAGGTGGGCGACAAAGTGTGGCTACATTTTCATAAAGATAGCCTCACTAGACCCCATCGCAAGCTTCGCTCGCTTTGATATAGGTTGTACACCATCACTAAGGTTGTAGGGAAAATTCCACCATTCCTTGGTATGCACCCAGTATTTAATGTGGACCACCTTCGTCCCTACTTCCCACCTCTACTGGACACCTCTAACATTGTAGAACAACTCACACCGACAGAGTTAAACCCAGACTGCATGGAACATGCCACCACAGATTGTATCGTGGACATGCAAATAAAGAACACTCGCTAATAGAATATCCAACTGTATCGGATTTTCAAAGCTGGCCAAATCTGCACCAAGGCATGTGGTTCACCAAGGACCAAGTTCAGCAGAAGTTTCCTCATCTCATTGACGACTCAATAAATGGGGACCATTGCTTCCTAAGGGGGGAGGAATGATCCAGGTGGATATTTGTGGCAACCCACCTATTCCACTCGGGGCCCCACCATTGTCTCTTTTTATTCTTAAGTTTCGACACAACTTACTATTTTTAGCAATTTTTCTGGTCCTGAAATTCTAGAGCCGTTTTGAGGCTCTAAACAACGTTTTTTGGGAAATTGGAGAGAAACATGGATCCATGAACTGATGTTGGTCACATCAAAATTTGCAGTCCTCGGATAGATATTTCTACTGAGGTATGGCGTGCGTTAAACAGAGATCGTATGCCAAAGTTACATCCCCGGGAAGTTGAAACACTAATTTTCCCAAATGGGGCCCATAGTTCTAGCGCTTCATCTCCTAGGTTTAGGGTTTTCCATTATTTATAAATAATAAATAGGCCCTCGAGCCTCATTGTAACACAATTCAGAGGCCTGTAGCCGCCACATCTCTTCTCAGAGATAATCTACCAGTGCCCTAGCCAGTTTATTTCCATTATGTCTATAACCAAATTTCAGTTCTTTGATATTAATGAAATGAAGTGTTATTTCTGCTACATCTTTGTATGTATGGTTATATGTGGATTCTATTGTGTTTCTGCATAAATCCGGATCAGTGGTATCAGAGCGGTCTGCTTTTTCTCGATCCTTCTTTGCATCTCCCCAACAAGTCGGGGTATAAGGAATTAGCGCTCGATCTGGTTGAACCTTTGCAAGATCAACCTTGCTAACCCCGACGATCGCCCTTGGGGAACAAAAAGAAACACGAGGGAGCAAGAGATCCTATCAAAATATTTCTTGAGGAGGCCCTTGAAAAAAAAAGGAAAGCGATGATGGATAAATTTGCCCAGATCCTTCAACAACTTCCCAACGCCTCCACATCTTCATCCAGCAGCCACTCTGGAGGCGCGACTCCCTTTAAGTTACAAGTAAACTTTGACATTCTCATATTTGAGGGTCAAATAGATGGAGATGCCATAGATATATGGTTGAATCTATTAGAAGGATATTTCTCGGTTCATGACTTTTCCGACTGGGAGAAGATTATTTTTTCACTCCTTAAAGCTACCCCCATGTCAAGGACTGGTGGGAAACCTACTATGAGAAAAAGGACGAGACAAAACCCTCTCTGTTCTCACTCGTACCCACTTGAAATTATTTTCGAGACGACATCAAGGAAAAATACTATCCCATGGGGAGCTATGAGGACAAGTACATACAATGGACCATGCTGCGACAACAAAGGGATCAAGATGTGCATGAATATGTTCCATACCTTGCGCACAAATTTGGGTATCAAGGATTCAAAGAAACATTTGGTACTAAAGTATCGCATTTGTCTGCACAGATACATTCAGGAGGAAATGGAGTTCCTCGACATCTCCTCGCTTGGTACGACATACCAGTATGCTGCCAAGATTGAGTAGAAATTCAAGCAGAAGAAGCGACAATTTGGATCTACGAATCAAAAGCAAGGGAAAGGTGCCCCAAAACTACAGAAGAAAGGACAAAGCCAAGGCATGGCTGTTACACCAATTTTTGGTCATCTAACCTGTTACTATTAGATGGACCAAAGTACACCATATAAGACCAATTTACCCTAGTAAAATTGCTTTCACTATTAAAAATAACTTAGTAATCCATAATTTATTAAGTTGTTTATGGTCTAAATAGGAAACCCCATGAGGAATAATTGAATAAATCCTTATTTGTTTGATTTTCCTTAAGGGATAATTAATTAAACCACAGTTTAATTAATATTCCTGGTCATATTTAACCCAAAACAGGAAAATTAATTAGATAAATCACTATTTATCTTATTATTTTCTAGGAATAATTATTTAAAACATTATTTAAATAATGTTCCTTGTTAAATAGCCCCAAGGGTTAGCTCAACTGGTTGAGTCCCCGTTGTTAAGTACTTTTCTGGTTGGGAGGTCACAGGATCGAATCTCCTTGACGCTCACGGGGTTAGGTCTCACGTGTAAGGTTGACGATTTATATCCCCTCGGGAGGGTCTATCGAGATTTTTAGACTGTGGATGTAACTGGGTTCATGTGTGTGGGCACATGTATTCGTGAACCACTTGCGTATATATATATATATATATATATATATATATATATATATATATATATATATATATATATATATATATATTACTTCTTAAATTTGACTAAATCATTTATAAATAATTGAATAAATCATTATTTGCTTAATTATTACTCAACCACATTCTTAAAATAATAAATAAATCATTTATTTATTTATTATATACAAATAAAGGGATTTGAACAAATTCAAATTCTTTTTCGCTCCAACAAAAATAATAAAATATTCCATAAAAGTTGGATCTAGATTTGGTTAATAATATTTTAATTATGCACCAATATCTAGACTAACTCAATATTTTTTATAAATAGAAGGGTTTTTCCATTCATTCACTACCTTTTGTTGCCTAAAGATCACTCTGGATCTATACTTTTGGTATGATTTTGATCCTCCATCATTGTCATATTTTTCTACCTTTTTTTCTTATGAGCTCCCCTTGAGTTCCATTTTTGCCTGGGTTTCCTACACCATCAAGAGAGAGAAATCTTAGATCTGAAGCGCTGAGGACATAAAAGAACCCATCCCATTCAGGGGGATTGGTAACATCTTCCTATGTTCCCTTCCAAGGTGTCATAATTACAAAATTTATTTAAAAACATTCTTGTCTTTTTCATTGGATGCATGGAGTAAATCTTGCTTTTATTTGTTGTTTAATGTCTTTAACTGCATATATCTAGATTTTTGTAGCATTTATTCTGATCACTAACTGTAGATCTAAGGAAATTGAAAACCATCTTTGATGTTAGGGTTGTTTGTTATGCACAACTAAAGTGAGATTTTTCTGTGCACTTCTGATTACCTTTTAGTAGATCCATTGGCCATTTTGTGTGTTTTGACTAGATTTCGCCCACCCATAGACTATAAGTTGGGAAGCCCTCCTTCTTGGGTTTAAATTGATGCATCTTTAGCTACTTATTTTCTGCCACATTCAGCTTACTTTATTGTCATTTTCAGATTTATTTATAGTTATACAACATTTTTTTTCTTTTTTCTCTACACACGTCTGGGCTTAATTAAAATTAACACACTTATCACATACACGCACACCCTAAGTGAAGAGCGCCTAGTTTACACCACTAGGCCAAGACTATAACTTGTAATCAATTGATCCTACACCTCTCTACCCTTATTTTGACATTGTAATCATTTGATCCTGCACCTCATTGCCCCTGTTGGTCTCTCTTTCTTCTATGATCCATGTTACTTTTTCATCATTACACCACCAAGGTGTTTATCTCGGAGACTCCTAGGCCTTCATCCTAAATTTTCGGTAGGAAGACTTACTCCTCCACATAGGGTTCGAGTTCATCCTCCACCAAGTCCCCATTCTGACTCTGATTCTGGTTCATCGGGTTCCCCTTCTATTTCTATCCCCGGCTCTCCTCCTGTCACCTTTACCATGTCTGGTTCAGTACCTAATGCTAGTGGTAGCCCCGACCCTAATGCTGGGAATACTACTAGTGGGGCTGTAATAAGAACTATCTCGGCTGCTCCCTTGCTCCCTTATATGGCAGGCCTCCCCGGTCTTCCGTTTAGCGATGTAGAGCTATAAAAAGGACTATCACAAAGCCGAGTTGATTAATGACCCCATACACCATGATCCTGGTTCGCCTACTATGCCAACCAATCTCCCTTCAGACATCCCTAAGTTTGAAGGTCTTGCTGGAGAGGATCCTACCAACCATGTTCATTCTTTCCACATGTGGTGTTCGTCTAACTCCATCACCGATGACTTTTTCCATCTTCGGTTGTTCTAGCGTACGCTTCCTAGAGAAGCTTCCAAGTGGTACGTCGACCAGGCCTCCGCCTCTCACACAAATTTTGCGACTCTTGCCCTGGCTTTTCTATCTTATTTCTAGCTTCCCCTTCGCTATGGCACCAGTATCGAACTCTTGACCTCTTTCTGTCAATCGTCTGCGACCCGCCTATCTAATCATGTCCAAGAATGTTAGAGAAGAAAGAGCCTATGTCGAGCCCCTACCTTCGAAGACCATGTCTACATGGACTGGTTTCTCAGATCCCTTCTGCCCGCCATTGGCAAAGACGTCGCCTCTCACTTCCCTCAGATCGAGGAAGCCGCCCTCCAGATTGCGTTGAAATATGACCTGATCTATGCATAGTCTGGTTATGTTTATACCATCTTACATGATCTCCCTAGACTCTGTGGTGCCAATGCACCAGGGGAATCCCATGCCGCCGACGGTATCGTTGGAGACCTTTCTCATCCGTACACTCATCCTCCCATGGGTTATGGTTTCCTTCAGGGAGGCGCCAACTCCTCTAGCACTTTCCCCCCTCCTGGTAGCATGTATGCAAGATACGACATGCCTCCTCCTTTTGTGCAACCTATTTATCCAAATGTTGCCCAACCTCCTTATTATCCGTATCTACAGCCTGGTGCTCCAGCTCCTCCATCATTAGCACCTCAGCCTCCCTTACCTCCTCAACCCCTGTAACAACAACCAACACCCCCCCAGGGTCATGTGTATGCAAAACAGGGTGCGAATAATCCTCCTACTTCCAAAAAGAAGAGTAAAGGAAACCAAAATAAATCTGCCCCAGGTAATCCAGAAACAAATCCCCAAGGGAATGCACCTAATACAACAACCCAACAACAGGGCACTCAGCCCAAGCAGGACAGACTTGTTCGCATGAACAAACCTTGTTCTTCTTGCAGTGTTTATGGTCACTACACCCATGATTGTCCTCTTTTACCTCATATGCATTAGATGTGGGAAACTCAAGCAACATCTCAAGGACAACAAGCCTCCCCTTCGGTTCCTCCTAATGCTGCCCCTATCCAACTGGCTATGTTTACCAATCCTTTCCCCTAGTAAGGATTCGTGGCTACCCAACCCCCTGAAAGTCAGGCAGCCACTCAACCTCCTCCTTCTGGTACCTCTGATTACTAGATTCTCATGATGAACTCTGACCAACCCATTACCGTTGACCTCAACCTTCAGACTTGGTCTTGTCAGTACACCAAGCCCTCTGCTACATCTGCTCTCGAGCCCCCTTCTTCAGGTCCCACCGAGCATCTTTCGACACCCAATGGTACTTTACTGATCCCTTAGCCCAAGTCAGGGGTTCATAACAAGATCCCTAAGGGACCATTACGCCGAAACGTTGCTTCTGGTAAAGCTGCCCACTTGTATATTATAGTAGATGAATTGGATTAATCCCCTGCTGCCATGTCAACGTTGTAAGTTCTCTAGTCGTGCCCTTCACAACGAAAAGCTCTACTAAATACCATGGGAATTGTGTATACTTCAGATTATCATTTGATTTTCTTCGATGTTGACCGGTCAGAACATCCACCCCTTCTCGCTTCTGTCACCTTCCAAATCCCTGTCAAGATCCGGAATGCCAACGTCTCCCATTGTATCATTGACAAGGGGGCATCCACCTATGTGATGTCTACTTCTGTTTGGAAGAAAATTAGATCTCCTGAGTTAGCTCCTTCCACTATCACCCTCCGAGTGTGGGATGACCACTCTTCCCAACCCCTTGGCATGTTCCGCAATTGTCCTATTATTCTTGCGGGCAAGACTATTTGTGTTGGAGTAAAAGTCATTGATGCCCTCTTAGATTACAACATTCTATTTGGTCATAGCTACACTTATGCGATGTCTTCTGTCTCATCTGTGTTTCACCATAAGATGTGATTTCCCCACAATGAAAATATTGTCACCATCGACCAGTTTAAATTACGAATTGAAGTCTCAAACATCCCCTGAGTCCATCATCTCTTCGGTGGCCAATAAAAAAATAGTCGAACCTCTGACCAATTCTCACCCAGAGTCTACAAAGACTCTTCTTTTCTTGGTTCTTTCCCCAGTCTCCCTCCTCCTATATTTGATCCTATCTCGTCTAATGTTTGCATGATGCAATCGTCTCGGTCCGACCTCAAACGAACCAATTCGACTATTCAGCAGCCCTGCCCTCTGCAACCTGCTCCTAGCACCTCGAATTAGCCTTCAAGATCCCCTCCTCAAGGCCCATCATCTATAGCTAGTGTCCATGAGCCTATCTACCCCCTGGAATGGTTCCCCCTGGCCTTAACCATCTGGGAGCCATCCTTCCTGGCCATTACCCCTCCGGTTAGATACCGTTTCTTGCTCCCCCTCTTGGAGTGTTTTTGGTACCTATTATGGCTACCTTATCTCTTCCTAACATGAACCTAGGGATCCCAGTCTGGTACATTGATCCCCCAACCGTTGTCTCACCTGGTCAGCACAAACCTTATACTACTTTGACCTTGGTCCAACCTGTCGCCATGACCCCTCCCTTTGCTTCTGTGCCTCAACCACCTCAACAAGAACCCACTCTTGTTGTGAAAGCCTCAGGTGAGAGGGGAAAAGCCTGCAAGAAGGCACCTAAGGACAAGGATGCCCAGATAACCCTTGCTCCTCCTTAGCCTCCAAATCATACACCTTCATGTGCTTTGTGTGATGTTGTCGGTCATGCCACCCATATTTTCCTGAATTGATTCATCTCAAGCCCATGGTCACTGAAGCATTTCCTGAGTTTGGTATCCCAAAGGTACATGTCACCTTACCTAATTCAACAAAGAAAATCAATAATTTTCACAAAAATCACCCTTGTGCTTTGTGTGATTTCCATGGCCACTATACTCACCTCTGTCCCTGCCTCAATGACTTCCGCACCTCTCTAGCGGAAGTTTTCCAACTCGAGGCCAAGCACAACAAGTCCATTGCTACCTTGCGAGTTTTTCTTCAGAAAAACCAGAGGACACATCCACTCCCATTGACATTCACCCTCCTGATATCGAGATGATGGAGTCTTCGGCCACTATCCTCTACCTCTCATCATCTATGTGATCCTCGGTGGAAGACCCCCCTGGGACTTCCCCTTATATTTCGCTTGACCTCCCTTCAGCTATCACGTTGGGCTCAACATTGGTGGATAATTGATCTACTTGTTTTTCAGTCCCCCTTTGTGACGATGCGCATGTGAACCTTTCTTCTCATGATGATGAGTCAGGTAGCTTCGCCACGTCCGGTGGTTTTTCATCCACAAATCACCCCATCTTCTATTATGATGACGAAATTATGGAAGTAATCACCACCCCTGAATTTATCTATCCCCCATTACATCAAAACCATACATTCGAACCACATACACCTTGTGGTCATTACATTGACACACAATGTTTTGGTAAGGGGACACCCATATTTGGGAGTCCATGAGAACCAATTATCCATAACCCTTATAGTGCATCTGGTCATGTCGACTCTAGTGCCATCATTATTCCCAATTTACAAGAACATTTAGAGTCCCATATCACTTCAGATCACTCTAGGGATGATCCCCCTCATCGTTCCTTCCTCTTACATCAGTAACCCAGTCCCCTAGACATTGTTGTTGACCAACCTGTGTGTTTCCTAGGTGAGCACCAGTTCATTATCTCAAAATATAATCTTTGGGATACTGAAAATATGTATGTGAACCCAAAAATATAATCCATTCGCTGCATATATGTAGTACTAAAAGAGATTGGTAATATTCCATTCCCTTTCTCGAACTGCATCTATCTATTCTTCTCATAGAAGATAACCATAACATAAAAAAATGGCAAACCACATCATTAAAATGTATTATATTCCCATTTTCTAAATACATTTTTCATAAAAATAACATGCTTGGGGGAACCTATGCTCCTCAACCATAAAAATCCCAACTCTCAGCCAAACACGGCACTGAAACTCCTTTGTCTGATAGGTTGCACTTTTCAAGTCATTTCCTAGGACAGGTTGCAGTTTTCTGCCCAGTGCCTGCTACCCAGGTCACAAAACAAACCCCAAAAAGTGTGACCTGGCCTGCTCATGAGGTCTTGGTGCCTAAAATGAAATTTTAATCCATTGAATTGAAAGAGTAGGGTTAGGCCTCTTACGTACAACAGACGGATCTCGATTCCAACGGTTGGTTTGTCCACTATGATCGACGCAAGATTTAAGGCCTTTTCTCCTCTATACATTCACAACATCTACACTTGAAAATGAATCAAATTGGAGGGAAAATGCCTTATTAAAAGAGAAAACCCAGATTTTTCTTTTTCCAGATGCAATCAAACCGTAGCTCGGTTTGAAAAACTGTCAAAACCATTGGAAATCTCTCACCAAGCTCCCAAATGGGTATATTTTCATTTTTTTTGGTTTGATACTTCACCCTGACACATTTTTTCCAAGAAGGGTCACTTCACCACTCCTCAAAATAGAATTTCTTCACTTGCAACACTTGTACTTGGGGCACCACTTTTCCTTCATACTTGTTCATTTTCATGTCGATTTTCGTCATGAGTAACCATCTTGTACTCATGTTCTTATGGTCCCCACTGGGCCTTTTCTGTGTGGCAGCATTATTTAGTTTCCCTTTTTTAGAGCATCCAAGTTGAGTCATCATCACATCCATGGAGTCTATCTCGAGTCCCATTGTATCCCACTATAGTCCTCCATCCTTCAATGCTTTGTTCTTCTCTCGTGTCGCACATCTTAGCCTTCATTCATACTGTCCCCTATCCCCTCTGGTGTCGAGTTAGTAGCTGCCAGGTCATCCATGCCTTTTATGCTCTAACAAGGGAAGTCATCAGCCTGCTACTCAACACCCCTTATTCCACTATCATCCATGGTGTTAGTCTATCAGTCGCTCTACTATTATCTCGCATGCCTTATTTGAGGATCCATTATTGCCTCACCTATGGCATACCTCCTTCTGTTGACATCAACTTATTTATTCCATAATATAGGTATAGAGGGCGGTGTACCTTGGTTCCAGCTTCCACTCTTGTTCGGTGCCTCGGATCAGGCAAAGGGACTCTTTATTTCCCTTTGACTTGATTGTTTCTCAGCTCCAGCTTCTTATGGCATGAGAGAGATCCGTATACATGATGGTTTAGTGATGCAGTAGATTGTACTGGTGATTCCCGGGTGTGTGTGAGATGTTTCAGACCTCATGAGGGGGTGGCCCTTCAGGTAGCCCCCCACATACCCAGATGATTTATCTACTACAACCTTGGATGCAGCTCCATAGATTTTATGGTTACGGCCTCATCCACTTGCAACGCCTCTTTAGTTTGCATGTATCATTCATATTTTCAGAGCCCTTTCATGTTTTACAGGGCCTCTTTGGTTGTACTTATCTCTCATGTACTCATATATTATTGTATAGGTCCTGGCTATTGTCCCAGACACAATATGTATGTGGGATCCATTATCATGTTTTTATCTGGCCCATGTTTATGCAAACATGTACTATATAGTTCAGTCCCTTGTTTACTGGACGCATTATTATTTGTACTTTGTTATCTCGGTGGGCATAGGTATGCCTCCCCCCTCTCATGTAGAACAGGACCTCACTCATAAAAGAGACTTGTCACACCTATAAGTCTTGCCTCCTTAGGGTCTTGTCCTAAAGCGCTTTAGTATACCTTATATTTCTCTCTCTCTGACTCCCCCTTCGGTGTCTAGTGATAGTTCTTACAACGTACTTTAGTCATACGATTAGCTCCTATCACTCGCACGCGGGGGGGAAATATGTTACACAAATTTTTGGTCATCTAACATGTTACTATAAGATGGAACAAAGTACACCATGTAAGATCAATTTTACCCTAGAAAAATTGCTTTCACTATGAAAATTAACTTAGTAATCCATAATTTATTAAGTCGTTTATGGTCTAAAAAGGAAGCCTCATGAAGAATAATTGAATAAATCCCTATTTGTTTGATTTTCCTCAAGGGATAATTAATTAAACCATAGTTTAATTAATATTCTTGGTCATATTTAGCCCAAAATAGGAAAATTAATTAGATAAATAACTATTTATCTTATTATTTTCTAGGGATAATTATTAAACATTATTTAAATAATTTTCCTTGTTTAATTTGACTAAATCATTTATAAATAATTGAATAAATAATTATTTATTTAATTATTACTCAACCACATTCTTAAAATAATAAATAAATCATTTATTTATTATTTAGAAATAAAGGGATTTGACCAAATTCAAATTATTTTTCCCTCCAACAAAAATAATAAAATATTCCATAAAAGTTGGATCTAGATTTGGTTAATACTATTTTAATTATGCACCAATATCTAGACTAACTCAATATTTTGTTATAAATAGAAGGGTTTTTCCATTCATTCACTACCTTTTGTTGCCTAAATATCGCTCTGGATTGATAATTTTGCTCTGACTTTAATCCTCCATCATTGTCATATTTTTCTACCTTTTTTTCTTATGAGCTCCCCTTGAGTTCCATTTTTGTCTGGGTTTTCTACACCATCAAGAGAGAGAGATCTTAGATCTGAAGCGCTGAGGACATATAAGAACCCATCCCATTGAGGGGGACTAGTAACATCTATCTATGTTCCCTTCCCATGTATCATAAATACAAAAATTCTTTAAAAACATTCTTGTCTTGTTCATTGGATGCATGGGAAATTTTTGCTTTTATTTTTTGTTTAATGTCTTTAACTGCATATATCTAGATTTTGGTAGCATTTATTATGATCATTAACTGCATATCTAAGGAAATTGACAGCCATCTTTGATGTTAGGGGTGTTTTTTATGCACAACTAAAGTGATATTTTCTTATACGCTTGCGATTAGAATTCACACTAACAATGGCGGCCCAAGACAACTTGCCAAAGCCGCAAGCAAATAACAACACCATGAAGCCAAAGAAAGACACGGGAAAGTGGTGTGAGTTCCATAAGAGCTCCACTCACAACACAAGTGAGTGTCGGGCCAAGCAGTCGCTGGTGGCTGAGATGAGGGCTTCTGAATCAGATGCATGCTCCGATTCTGAATCAGAACCTGATAAGAGGAATGACAAAGGGAAACACATTATTGATGCGGAGCCTGATGCCATTGTTTCCACTGGGAAGATCCAGAAGGAGGAACCAGAAGATCCAGAGGAGGAGGAGCGTCTCTTCCATTCCTAGATGTGGGTAAAGGGTTCCTCGCTATAGTTCATTGTTGACAATTGGAGCCAAAAGAACCTCATTTCAGCAGACGTTGTGAAGCAGTTGGGATTGCCAACCACAACACACCCACAACCAGACACCATCAGGTGGCTTCACTAAGGACAAGATCTTTGCATTATCCAGAAGTGTCGCCTTCTCTACAACATCAAGCCCTTCACGGATGAGGTATTATGTGACATATCTCCTCTTGATGTTTGTGATGTATTATTAGGCCAACCATACTTGTGGAAGCGACATGTTGTGTATGAGTCCCGACCTCAGGCTATTAATGTCACTTTGGGAAATAAGTTGTACAGGCTACCAGAGGTACCACCGCCTGCTGCTATCTCTCTGGTCACTGTAAAACAATGCAGTAAGCTCATTTCCAAAACTAGGAATTTTTTTTTCCTGATGATCCGCCCCCAGGGAAAGAAGAAGATTGTGGCCCTGAAATCCAGATAGGGCTCCTCTGCACGATGACAACAAATGGAAAAGGTTGTGGAGGAGTATGGGGACATCTTCACCTCACCCATAGGGGTTCCTCTGCACTGTTAGGTCAAGCACCCCATTGATCTGAACCTAGGTGCGTCGCTACCCAATGGACCAATCTATCGGCGCTCTGTTCTGGAGAACGATGAAATCAAGAGGTAGGTTCAAGAGTTGTTGCATAAAGGTCACATCCGTCCTAGTTCATTACACTGTGGGAGCCCGATCGTGTTGGTACAGAATAAGGATGGGACTTGGAGACTCTTTATTGACTATTGGGCGATGAATAAGATCACTTTTTGGAATAGGTACCCGATCCCACGGATTGATGACCTTTTGGACCAAATCAAAGGAGCGAAATATTTTAGCAAGATTGACTTGAAGTCTAGGTATCACCAGGTACGAATTGAACCCTCTGATGTGTGGAAGACTGCCTTCAAAGCTAAGAAGGGCCTTCTCGAATGCCTGGTCATGGCTTTAGGGTTGATGAATGCTCCAGTAACCTTCATCAGATTGATGGAAAACATCTTGCGGCCATTCACCAACTCATTTTTAGTGGTGTAATTAGATGACATTCTGATCTTCAACCAGACTTGAGAAGAGCACCTCCATCACATCCGACAAGTCCTCCAAACGTTGCGGCAACACAAGTTGTGTGCCAATTTGGAGAAGTGCACTTTTGGCATGACCCAGGTTTAATATCTAGGATAAATTATTGATGAAAGGGGGGTGCATGTGGATCCAACCAAGATCCAAGTCATTCGGGATAGGCCAACCCCAACCACTCTAATAGAGCTTCGCAACTTTCTAGGTATTGCTAATTTCTATTGCAGGTTCGTGTTGGGATTATCTCATATCACTTGAACGTTGAGTCAAGTCACCAAGGGAGGAGCGAAAGAAAATTTCTTTTGGTTAGAATCTCAACAGAAGGCGTTCATAGAATTGAAACGCTGCCTCTATTATGCCTTAGTGCTCACATTACCAGACTTGCAACAACCATTTGAGATCGAGACATATTTCTCTGACTATGCTATTGGGGCAGTTCTTCCTCAACAGGTGCATCTAGTGGCATATCATAGTGAGAAATTGTACGACATAGTCTGCAAATATCCCACTTATGACAAAGCAATGTATTCCATTTTGCAGGCTTGTCGACAATGGAAGCATTACATTTTGGGGAAGGAAATAATCATCCACATAGCCCACCGACCCCTGCAATTCATATAGACACAAGGGAAGTTGCAGAACGATCGCCATCAGAAGTGGTCCACATATCTGCAACAGTTTCATTTGAACATCAAGTACAAGAAGGGTAGCACCAATAATGTTGTAGACTTCCTCAGCTGACCACCGATCGTGGCGCTAACCACTGTTCTCAACTCTTATGGGCACGAGACTTCTGATTGGCCACTTCTCTACAAGAGCGATCTAGAATTCGACCACACATACAAGGCACTCTCGGGGGGTACGCAAGTTCCAAATTTTCACCTCCAAGATGCACTGTTATATCACCTAGGACACCTTCAAGTGGGCGTGCCAAGATAATATGGGAAGCACACTATAGTTGAGTCACTGGTCATTTTGCAATCGAGAAAATAGTAGTAGTACTGCAGAAGTATTTCTATTGGATCGAAACCTTCAACAGGATGTTGGGAAGTACATCAGATCCTGCATTGCTTGGGCCATTGCCAAACCGACCCTCAAGAAGCAAGGCCTCTATACTCCGCTACTTATCCCTAGTCGGCCTTGGGAATCCATCTCCATGGATTACATGTCACACCTTCCTTCTACTAAGCATGGAAACGATTGTGTTTTCGTGGTCGTCCACAGATTCTTGAAGATGGCCATTATGGCTGCCTGCAAGAAGAATATACCAGCAGAAGCCACTGCGAAACTATTCTTTGAACAAGTGTGCGTGCACTTTGGGATCCCACAGTCTATCCTCTCACATCGGGATAGAAAGTTCCTCATCACATTTTGGTCCAACCTCTGGTCAATGCTGGACACCAAGCTCACCAAGTCCACAAATTTCCATCCCCAAACTAATGGAAAAATAGAGGTTGTCAACAGGATGATTGCACACATTATGCGCATGTACAATTCAAAGCATCCACACACATGGGATGAGAGCCTCCCCTATGTACAACACAGTTATCATTGGGCTCTCCACAACTCAACCAACCACAACCCCTTTCAGGTGGGCTTGGGATTCCATCCACTATGTCCCAACATTCAGCACATTCGCCAACAGGTTCATGACATATTCGACATAGCCAATGCTAAGTACAAGCAACAACATGATCAACATCGAGTGCCACACAACTTCTAGGTGGGGGACAAAGTGTGGCTACATTTGCAGAAAGATTGCCTCACTAGACCCCATCGTAATCTTTGCCCGATCCGATATGGGCCGTACACCATCACCAAGGCTATAGGGAACAATGCCTTCGAGCTCAATATTCCACCATTCCTTGGTCTACACCCAGTATTCAATGTGTACCGCCTTCGTCCCTACTTCCCACCTCTACTGGACACCTATGACATTGCAGAACAACTCACACCAATAGAGTTAAACCAAAAATGCATGGAACAAGCCACCACATATTGTATCATGGACATGTAAATCAAGAACATTCACCAACAGAAGATCCAACTGTATCTGGCTGTCAAAGCTGGCCAACTCCTGCACCAAGGCAAGTGGTTCATCAAGGACCAAGTTCAACAGAAGTTTCCTCATCTCAAGGAGGAACTCAATGCAATGGGGACCATTGATTCATAAGGGGGGAGGAATGATCCAAGTGGATATTGGTGGCCACCCACCTATTCCGCTTGGGTCCCCACCATTGTCTCTTTCATTTTTTTAGTTTCGACACAACTTACTATTTGTAGCAGTTTTTCGGGTCCTGAACTTTCAGAGCTATTTTGAGGCCCTAAACAACATTTTTCTAGAAAACTGGGAGAAACATGGGGCCATGGACCAATGTTTTCCACATCAAATTTTGTAGTCCTCGAATAGATCTTTCTAACGAGGTATGGTTCACGTCAAACAAATATCATATGCCAAAGTTACGTCCTTGGGAAGTTGAAACACCAATTTACCCAAACGGGGCCCATAGTTCTGACTCTTCATCTCCTAGGGTTAGGGTTTTGGATGTTTAGGGTTTTCCATTGTTTCTAAATAATAAATAGGCCCTCGAGCCTCATTTTAACACAATTTAGAGGCCTGTAGTTTCCACATATCTTCTCATAGATAAGGTACCAACGCCCTAGCTAGTTTATTTCCATTCTGTCTGTAAGCAAATTTCAATTCTTTGATATTAATGAAATGAAGTGTTATTTTCGCTGCATCTTTGTATTTATGGTTATATGTTTATTTTGTTTCACTCCTTCATAACTCTGGATCGATGGCATCAGAGCGGTCTTCTTTTTCTCGATCCTTCTTTGCATGTCCCTAGCGAGGTCGGGGTATAAGGAGTTAGGGCTCCATCTGGTTGAACCTTTGCAAGATCAGCCTCACAAATCCCGATGGCCACCCATGGGGAATGAAAAGAAAAATGAGGGAGCAGGAGATCCTATCAAAATATTGCTCGAGGAGGCCCTCAAATAAAAAAGGAATGTGATGATGGATAACTTTTCCTAGATCCTTCAATGACTGCCCACCAGCAGCACATTTGCATCCAGCAGCCACTCTGGAGACGTGACTCCCTTTAAGGTACAAGTAAACTTTGAAATTCCCATATTTTAGGGTCAAATAGATGCAGATGCCATAGATAGATGGTTGAATCTATTAGAAGGATATTTCTGTGTTCATGAATTTTCCGACCGAGAGAAGATTATTTTTTTCACTCCTAAAAGCTAACCCCCATGAGTGCCACACAACTTCTAGGTGGGCGACAAAGTGTGGCTACATTTGCAGAAAGAGCACCTCAATGGACCCCATCACAAGCTTTGCCCACTCCGATATGGGTCGTACACCATCACCAAGGTTGTAGAGAACAATGCCTTCAAGCTCAGTATTCCACCATTCCTTGGTCTGCACCCAATATTCAATGTGGACTGCCTTCGTCCCTACTTCCCACCTCTATAAGACACCTCAGACATTGCGGAACAACTCACACAGAGAGAGTTAAACCCAGACTACATAGAACGTTCCACCACATATTGTATCGTGGACATGCAAATCAAGAACACTTGCCAACAGAGGATCCAAATGTATCGGGTTGTCAAAGCTGGCTAACTCCTGCACCAAGGCAAGTGATTCACCAGGGACCAAGTTCAGAAATTTTTTCCTCATCTCATGGAGGAAATCAATGCAATGGGGACCATTGCTTCCTAATTTTGGAGGAATGATCCAGGTGGATATTGGATGCCACCTGCCTATTCCTTTTAGGAGCCCACCATTGTCTCTTTCAGTTTTTCAGTTTTGACAGAACTTACTATTTTTAGTAGTTTTTCGGGTCCTGAACTTCCGGCGCCGTTTTGAGGCCCTAAACGAATTTTTTTGTGAAACCTGGGAGACACATGGGTCCATGGTATAATTTTTGTCTTATCAAAAGTTGTAGTCCTCGGATATATATTTCTAATGAGGTATGGTGTGCATCAAACAAAGTTCGTATGCCAAAGTTACATCCTCGGGAAGTTGAAACACCAATTTACCCAAACGGGGCCCATAGTTCTGGCACTTCATCTCCTAGGGTTAGGGTTTTGGATGTTTATGGTTTTCCATTATTTATAAATAATAAATAGGCCCTCAAGACTCATTGTATCACAGTTCAGAGTCCTGTAGCCACCATATCTCTTCTCAGAGATAAGCTACCAACACCCTATCTAGTTTATTTCCATTTTGTCTGTAAGCAAATTTAAGTTCTTTGATATTAATGAAATGAAGTGTTATTTCCACTACATCTTTGTATTTATGGTTATATGTGTATTCTGTTGTGTTCCTGCATAAATATGGATCAGTGGTATCAGAGCGGTCTACTTTTTCTCAATCCTTCCTTACATGTCCCCAACGATGTCGAGGTATAATTTGTTAGGGCTCGCTTTGGTTGAACCTTTGCAAGATCAGCCTCGCAAACCCTGACAACTTGCCATGGGGGAAAAAAGAAATAGGAGGGAGCAGGAGATCATATCAAAATATTGTTCAAGGAGGCCCTTGAAAAAAAAGGAATGCGATGATGGATAACTTTGCCCAGATCCTTCAACGACTGCCCACAGATGGTGCATCTGCATCCAACAACCACTCTTGAGGCGCGACTCCCTTTAAGGTACAAGTAAAATTTGACATTCCCATATTTTTAATGTCCAAAATTTTCTGACAATAATTTGGAACATTAATTTTTGCTGATTTCACCTAGGAGGAGAATAAATGGGTAAGGAGGCCCATGCATAGTGATAATATCAATAAAATCCCTCATATTATGAAAGAGGATCATCATTGGAGCTGGTTTTCACACCCTCATGTGTGAATAGGGTTATTTGCAAGTGGACAAGGTCAAGTTTGACCAAGTCAACAACACTGAGATAAGAGGTGGAGAGAACTTAAAGAAGCAGCGTATTATGAATGAGGAAAGGGTTATTTGGTGGAGGAAACCCTAAGAGGAGTGGGACCCATGGAGAGGGGATTTCACTTGTTTAAAAGGAGGGCAAGGCAACCATTGTTTCTCATGCTTGGTATTATTCATCTCATTGTCTATTCAAAAAATTGTGCATTCTTTGCTGTTTAGCAAGAATTGTCGGGGGAATTCCTGTTTAGGATTCCTTCTCCTTCTTGAGAGGCCTCTTGAGGGATTGTTATTCATTCTCCACATTTCTTGGTTCAAGGCCAAAGCTTCCTCCTCCAAGACAACATTTTTGCTACAACAGCATAATTCTGTGTTGTAAGGTGTTGTAGTGGAGTACCTTGACACCATTTCCGGAGCTGATTTTCAGAGGAGGGAGTCTCCATTCCTTTGGGAAGCTAGTGAGGAAGGGTTCAACACTTATTTTAGATCTTGGCATCAGGCCAAATCTTTCCCTTGCCCCTACAATGCAGTACCATCCAGTAACTGCGTTATTCTTAGTGGAGCATTTTTAGTGGGGCTCTTGCAGACTGTTGGAGGGTGAGATTTTTGGTGAAGAGATCAACCTTTCATTCTAAAGATCCATTGGAGGAGGCGTATTCAGTTTGGGCATCATCTATAGCCATATCCATCTAGTTTTATTTCTGAGTTGCTACAACTACCCAACAACTTCGACATGTTGCAGTTTTTGTATTTTATTGCCAATCCTTCCAGGATTGACATGAGGTAGTCTTTGGGAGCTGATATCTTCACTCCCAATGTTGTATTGGGCCACATATTGATTTATCCATGTATTTGACATATGTAGCATGCAATTTTTCTATAAAACTGCACTGCCATAGCTTGGTATACATTGTGTAGCAGTGGGTTTGTCATGATTCATGTACTAGTCTCTTGAGGTTGAGCATTGCTTATCTTGAGTATCATTTTCCTCAAGATCTTGTATTCATTTGTTGCTGCTATTTCTTAATAATATAGCTATGGATTTATCTCATATTTCTATGAGTTGAGTGTTGCTGCTACACCATTATTGTGTTTTCATATTGTTGGGTCTCCAACATCATAATATCTTGAGATATTCTCATTGTTGTAGCATTTTCCTAATTTGGAACATTACAGTGGTATCAGAGCATTCATGAAGAATTCGAGAAGATAATAAGGGAGATATGTACAGGATCTCCAAGAGGGTTTGAAACTGAGTCAAACTCTAGATTTTCTTATAGGGAGTGTGAGCATGCAACCACACCCCATGATGAACAACACAGTCACATGGCCAGTTTTGCCATGAGAGGAGAAGAATAAGGAGAAATGTTGAAGAGAGGAACTCTTGTTGGTTTCTTTCATGAGTATGAATCTCAAATTTAGAAGTTTAGATATCATGTTACTTTTCCGGAGTTTTGCAAGATCATGGTGAGGAGGAGAAAGCAACATAATGAGGATATAATTCTTCTATCTATCTTTGATGGTTCCCCTACTTTTTCAGCCAAGGCTTGGATAGAAGAGCTAAACACCTTTCTGCAGTAGCATTAGATTCTCGAAGATGAAGCCATCAGAGTAGCAGCGCTGCACTTGGGAGGTAAGGTCTATGCATGGTGGTTATTTGAGTCATTTACTTTGAAAAATGCAAATACCTCTTCCTATGCAATGTTCATTAGAACTTTGATGAAGAGATTTGGTAGGAGGAATTTTGAAATACATTTGGAGGAAACAAAAACATTCAAACAAACAAAACCCCTGCATGTGATGGAGGAAACCATAGACTCAGAATCATTCCATAAAACCATGAAAGAGGCTGATATATTGCATGATACTTTATTGGAGGAAATACCTACATCTTGTATTTTGGCACAAGGAGGCAAAGAGATCCCTTTTCCAAAAGAGGATCCAATCATTGGAGGGTTTCCCACTCATGTTGAGAAGGATGAGGGCAACAACTCTATAATTTCTAGAGTTGATCTAGCACCTCGTGCAGAGGGAGGAGGAGCTATTTCTCCAACTAGAGGGATTCTTTCATCTTTGCAAGGAAATCCCTAGGATCTCATACATGGAGGTCCAAGCACAATCAGTGAGAAACATGATTGTGCAACATTGCAGCTGGAAGGAGGAGGAAGGGAGGAAGAGCAACATCAGGTGATGAGAGGCACACACCCTTCTCTATTTCAGAGAGATAGTGCAAAGAGGAGGTAGAATGTATTGCGTTGTGAGAGCAAGGGAAAGGTTTCCCAACCATATGTGCAGTCCACTCTTAACATTGTTGTCTCACCACATAGAGGCATTCCACCAGGGAGGCCACTAGATCTATCATTGATGAGAGACATTTTGTCTTTGGGTTCGCCGCTCTTGGATTTTGGAGAGGTGAAGAGTTTGGGGGAGATATTTGGCATGGGGGATGTCAAAGTAGCAGACAACAGCAGGAGGAGAGCTTCACATGCCAGATCACCATCGTTGTCCCTTGGGAGGATTGATCCTTACTGGAGATATCAACTCTTGGTAGAGTACTCCAAGGATCTTGGTGCATGCATGACTCTTGATGACCCAGAGAGAGATGATACATTGTTGATGATATGGTCATCTATTCACATGATAGAGTCTTCTTGACTAGAGATTCTAAGCTCAAGGAGAAGCTGTTGCATGCAGCATATGAAGACTTCTTTTCCATGCAATTTGATGCATATCTTGCCTTGGCAGAGGAGTTCATTTGGGAGGGCATTTAGCAAGACATATTTTAGCATATGGAGATATGAATAGCCCGGATGATGATAGTGAGGATGTCAGAGCCACCTTCCTACTCATTGGGAGTAAGGGAGCTTCTTCAGTTGATCCATTTCAGCTCACGCCTTTGAGTACATAATGGAGAATGTACAATTTCACCTTATGTTTTGTACTTCTTATCTTTTTATGAGCATCATATTGTACCAAGGAGGATTATTCCTTCTTGCATATTGTATAATGATGTACTTGAAGCCATTTTTAGCATTGAGATTGGCTATCTCATTAGTGGGTTGTGGGGAAAGCCACATGATTCTTGGTGTGCACCATTGGCACCAAATTGTACTTTCATGTTTCCATCTTGTGAAATGATTGTGGAAGCAAACAAGTGGCTGGAAGAACACCTGTTTTTGTTTGGTTTGATGCAGGCAAGGGAAGCACTGCGTTGGTTCCTTGTATGGGACCTTGATCCACTTTCCGGTTGTCATGTGATAACTTGTTTCTATTTCTTTTTTCTTCCATGTATTGCTGGTATCTCTATGTTCATGGGAAGCTTTGATTGGAGAGTGGGCTTGATATTGAGAATGCCCATTGGGAGAATGATTATCCTTACTATACATGTTGTACATATCAAGAGGAACCATGGTCCAACAATGATTGCCACATTACATTTCTTTTCTTCTTGTGGGAGGAACCACTTGAAGAACTTGAGGAGGCACTTTGATGGATCATGAGAAGAGGGAGGAGTTAGCACAGTCAACTCTTTTCCCTTTGAGGATGAGGGAAAAATCATCTATGAGCCACTCCATTCATATGAGAAAAACATATGGTAAGAGTATTGTTGTATTGCATAGTGATTTTTCTATATATATATATGCATCTCTTAACCATATATGTGCAGGGATTTGCTCAAAGGGAGAATATTCTTCCTTCTAGATTTTATGGTCTACATAAGGCCATTATGGATGATCACTCCCTAAGAGGATATGGAAAGGATATTTCTTTTGGAGAACATACTCACATTGCACACTACATCATTCACTTTCTCCAGGAGATTGGGGCAACAAGAAAATGGTGGGGAGGCCACCCATAATTTTATTTTCTATGGCAGTGGAGAGTCAAACTGTGTTGGATACACTTGAGGGACCATTTTCCTTCTCCTTTACTTCACATGGCAGCCAGCATGATTCTCCTTATGGTTCCCTTGGTTGATATTGCTAAAGCTTTTCTTGGGAGCATGATTGGAGGAGAGGCACATTGGGTGGATGTGTCCTTGGAGGGAGAGAACTCCCACACACTTTGCACTACATGTTATAGAGGGAGCATGGGAGATGGTATGGCCACTGCAGCAAATCATTTGTTTCCTTATGAGGTGAGCCATATGAGGAATATGATGCCATATGATGATGACTTCCAACTCATCACATATGAGATGATTTGGGCCAACATGTTTCACAACGCTGGGGGAGAGATCCTTAGAGGTCTAATCTCCATCTTTCCATTTGAGGGCAATGTCATTGCAGCCCAGGATCAACATACACTCTACACTTATCCTAAGTGGAGAGGAGGACAATGTGGGGTAGGCTATTTTGTCTACCAAGATAATATTTTCAGCCCACCTACATTTCTAGAGCCAAAGGTGGAATATGACTTTCAAGAGTTGCCATGTTGGGAGGTAACTCATTTTGCATGGATGATTGCTTGGGGATGGAGGATCCACATGAGGAAGATGTTCCTAAAACAATTCATAGACTCCATGCCTTGAGAGGAGGATTTCCAGTTCTGTCCTTGCAATTTCTTAAGGACAAGCAACATTTGGGAGGGGAGGACTGTAATGTTCCAGGATTTTTCGACAATAATTTGGAACATTAATTTTTGCTGATTTCACCTAGGAGGAGAATAAATGGGTAATGAGGCCCTTGCATAGTGATAATCTCAATAAAATCCCTCATAGTATGAAAGGGGATCATCATTGGAGCTAGTTTTCACACCCTCATGTGTGAATAGGGTTATTTGCAAGTGGACAAGGTCAAGTTTGACCAAGTCAACAACGCTAGGATAAAAGGTGGAGAGCACTTAGAGAAGTAGCACAGTATGAATGAGGAAAGGGTTATTTGGTGGAGGAAAGCCTAAGAGGAGTGGGACCCATGGATAGGGGATTTCACTTGTTTAAAAGGAGGGCAAGGCAACCATTGTTTCTCATGCTTGGTATTATTCATCTCATTGTCTATTGAGACAATTGTGCATTCTTTGCTATTTAGCAAGAATTTCTAGGGGAATTACTATTTAGGATTCCTTCTCCTTCTTGAGAGGCCTCTTGAGGGATTGTTCTTCATTCTCCACATTTCTTGGTTCAAGGCCAAAGCTTCCTCCTCCAAGAAAGCTTTGTTGCTGCAACAACATAATTCTATGTTGTAGGGTGTTGCAGTGGAGGACCTCAACACCATTTCTGGAGCTGATTTTTAGAGGAGGGAGTCTCCATTCCTTTGGGAAGCTAGTGAGGAAGGGTTCAACACTTATTTCAGATATTGGCATCAGGCCAACTCTTTCCCTTGCCCCTACAGCGCAGTTCCATCCAGTAACTGCGTTATTCTTAGTGGAGCATTTGTAGTGGGGCTCTTACAGACTGTTGGAGGGCGAGATCTTTGGTGAAGGGATCAACCTTTTATTCTAAAAATCCATTGGAGGAGGAATAGTTAGTTTGGGCATCATCTACAGCCATCTCCATCCAGTTTTATTTCTGAGTTGCTGTAGCAACCCAACAACTCCGGCATTTTGCAGTTTTTGTATTTTATTGCCAATCCTTCTAGGATTGACATGAGGTAGTCTTTGGGAGCTGATATCTTCACTCCCAATGTTGTATTGGGCCACATATTGATTTATCCATGTATTTGACACATGTAGAATGCAGTTTCTCTATAAAATTGCACTGTCATAGCTTGGTATACATTGTGTAGTAGTGGGTTTGTAATTATTCGTGTACTAGTCTCTTGAGGTTGAGCATTGCTTATCTTGAGTATCATTTTCCTCAAGATCTTGTATTCATTTGTTGCTGCTATTTCTTAATAATATAGCTACGGATTTCTCTCATATTTCTATGAGTTGAGTGTTGTTGCTGCACCATTATTGTGTTTGCATATTGATGGGTCTCCAACATTAGAATATCTTGAGATATTCTCATTGTTGTAGCATTTTCCTAATTTGAAACATTACATATTTGAGGGTCAAATAGATGCAGATGCCGTAGATAGATGGTTAAATCTATTATAAGAATATTTCCTGGTTCATGACTTTTCCGACCGGGAGAAGATTATTTTTTCACTCCTCAAAGCTACCCCCCATGTCAAGGACTGGTGGGAAACCTATTGTGAGAAAAAGGACGAGAAAAAACCCTCTCTGTTCTCAGCCATACCCACTTGTAATTCTTTCTGAGATGCCATCAAGGAACAATACTATCCCATGGGGAGCTATGAGGACAAGTACATACAATGGGCCACACCGCGGCAACAAAGGGATCAAGATGTGCATGAGCTGACGAATCTGTTCCATTCCCTGTGCACAAAGTTGGGTATCAAAGATTCAGAGAAACATTTGGTGCTAAAGTATCACAATTTTCTACACATATACATTTAGGAGGAAATGGAGTTCCTCGACATCTCCTAGCTTTGTATGGCATACTGATATGCTACCAAGATTGAGCAGAAATTCAAACAAAAGAAGCGAGACTTTGGATATGCGAATCAAAAGCAAGGGAAAGGTTCCCCCAAACCACATAACATAGGACAAAGCTAAGGCATGGCAGCCCAAGACAACCTTCCAAATCCACAAGAAAAGAAAAAGACTGCGAAGCCAAAGAAGGACATGGGAAAGTGGTGTGAGTTCCATAAGATCTCCACTCACAACACAAGTGAGTGTCAAGCCAAGTAGTCGCTGGTGGTCGTGGTGAGGGCTTATGAATCAGATGCATGCTCTGACTCTGAATCAAAATGTGACAAGGGGAATGAAAAAGGGAAACATATTATTGATGCGGAGCCCAACGCCACTGTTTCCAATACGAAGATCCAGGAGGAGGAACCGAAAGATCGAGAGGATGAGGAGCGTCTCTTCCATTCCCAAATCCCCGCTACAGTTCATTGTCGAGAATGGAAGCCAAAAGAACTTCATTTTAGAGGACGTCGTGAAGAAGTTGGGCTTGCTGACCACAACACACCCATAGCCATACACCATCAAGTGGCTTCACCAAGGAATGGATCTCCGTGTTAGCCAACAGTGTCGCCTTCTCTACATCATCAAGCCCTTCACGGATGAAGTATTATGTGACATTGCTCCTCTTGATGTTTGTGATGTATTATTAGGAAAACCATACTTGTGGAAGCAACATGTTGTGTATGAGTCTTGGCCTCACATTTTTGTTGTTACTTTGGGAGATAGTTTGTATAGGATACCAGAGGTACCACTGGCTGTTTCTATCTCTCTGGCTACTGCAAAAAAATGCAGTAAGATTATTTCCAAAACCAGAAAATTTGTTTTCCTAATGATCTGCCCCCAGGGAAAGAAGAAGACTATGGCCAGGACCTCTAGACAGGGCTCCTCTGCAGGACAACAACAAATGGACAAGGTTGTGGAAGATTACAGGGAAATATTCACCTCACCCACAGGGGTGCCTTTGTAGTGTCAAGTCAAGCACCCCATTGATTTGATCTCGAGTGCGTATCTACCCAATGGACCGATCTATCGGTGCTCTGTTATGGAGAAAGATGAAATTAAGCCAGATTCAAGAGCTGCTACATAAAGGTCACATCCGACCGGGTTAATTTCGCTATGGGAGCCTGATCATGTTGGTACAGAAGAAGGATGGGACTTGGAGACTCTGTATTGAATATCGGGTGTTGAACAAGATCACTATCTAAAATAAGTTCCTGATCCCACGGATTGATGACCTTCTTGACCAACTCAATGGGGCGAAATATTTCAACAAGATTGACTTGAAGTATGGGTATCACCAGGTACCAATTGAACCCTCCGATGTGTGGAAGACTGCCTTCAAATCCAAGGAGGGCCTTTTCGAATGACTGGTCATGCCTTTTGGGTTAACAAATGCTCCCACAACCTCATGAGGTTTATGGACGACATCTTGCAGCAATTCACCAAATCATTTGTAGTGGTGTACTTAGATGACATTTTGATCTTCAACCAAACTTGGGAAGGGCACCTCCACCACATCCGATAAGTCCTCCAAACACTGCAGCAACAAAAGTTGTGTGCTAATTTGGAGAAGTGCACTTTTGGCATGACACAGGTTCAATATCTGGGATACATTATTGATGAAAGGGGGGTGCATGTGGATCCAACCAAGATCCAAGTCATTCGGGATTGGCCAGCCCCAACCACTCTAATAGAGATTCACATCTTTCTGGGTCTTGCTAATTTCTACCATGGGTTCGTGTTGGGATTGTCTCATATCACTTGGCCCTTGAGTCAAGTCACCAAGGGAGGAGCAAAAGAAAAAGTATTTTGGTCGGAGTCTCAATAGAAGGTGTTCGTAGAGTTGAAACACGACCTCTATTTGACCCCAGTGCTCACATTACTAGACTTTCAACATCCATTTTGGATCGAGACAGATGCCTATGACTATGCTATTTGGGTTGTTCTTACTCAACAGGGGCATCAAGTGGCATATCACACTGAGACATTGTCCGACATAGTCCGCAAGTATCCCACTATGAAAGAGAAACATATTCCATTGTGTAGGCTTGTCGACAATGGAAGCATTACATTTTTTGGAAGGAAATAATCATCCACACAGACCAATGACCCTTGAAGTTCATACAGACACAAGGGAAGTTGCAGAACAATTTCCATCAGAAGTGGTCCACATATATGCAACAGTTTCATTTGAACATCAAGTATAAGAAGGGTAGCACCAATAATGTTGTAGACTGCCTCAACCGACCACTGATTGTGGCATGAGACTTCTGATTGGCCGCTCCTCTACAAAAGTGATCCAGAATTTGACCACAAATACAAGGCACTCTTAGGGGGTACGCAGGTTCCAAATTTTCAACTCCAAGATGTGCTTTTATGTCACTTGTGACACCTTTGTATTCCTTCAAGCGAGTGTGCCAAGATGATATGGGAAGCACACTACAGTCGAGTCGCTAGGAATTTCGGGGTTGAGAAAACAATGGGAGTATTGTAGAAGTATTTCTATTGGCCGAACCTTCGACAAGATGTTGAGAAGTACATCAAATCATGCACTGCTTATGCCATTGCCAACCGAACATCAAGAAGCAAAGCCTCTATACTCTGCTACCTACCCCTAGTCGACCTTGGGAATCCATATCCATGGATTACATGTTAGGCCTTCCTTCTACTAAGCATGGAAACAACTGTGCTCTTGTTATCGTCGACAGATTCTTGAAGATGGCTATTATGGCTACTTGCAAGTAGAATATCACAGCAGAAGCCACTATGAAACTCTCCTTTGAATGAGTGTGGGTGCACTTTGGGATCCCACATTCCAACATCTCAGATCAAGACAAGAGGTTCCTCAACACATTTTGGTCCAGCCTCTAGTTAATGATGGACACCAAGCTCACCAAGTCCACAGCTTTCCATCCCCAAACTAATGGTCAGATAGAGGTCATCAACGGGATGGTTGTACACATTCTGTGCATGTACAATTCAAATAATCCACACACATGGGATGAGAGCCTCCCCTATGTACAACACAGTTATAACCGGGCTCTCCATAGCTCAACCGACCAAAGACCCTTTCAGGTGGGCTTGGGATTCCAACCACTATGTCCCATTTATGTAGCCATTCCATTTGCGGCTACTCAGGCTGATTCGGCTCATGTCCAATCTGAAGCTGACAAAGAGAATGGCTTCATTGAGCACATTCAACACATCCACCAATAGGTTCATGAAATATTGGACAGAGCCAATGCTAATTATAAGAAACGACATGATCAACATTGAGTGCCACAAAAATTCCAGTTGGGTGACAAAATGTGGCTTCATTTGCAGTAAGAACGCCTCACTGCACCCCATCGCAAGCTTCACCTGCTCTGATATGGGCCATACACCATCACCAAGGCTGTAGGGAACAATGCCTTAGAGCTCAGTATTCCACTATTCCTTGGTCTACACCCAGTATGCAATGTGGACTGCCTTCATCCCTACTTCCCACCTCTGACATTGTAGAACAACTCACATTGATAGAGTTAAACCTAGACTGCATGGAACAGGCCACCACAAATTATATTGTGTACAAGAAAATCAAGAACACTCGCCAATAGAAGATCCAACTGTATCGGGTTGTCAAAGATGGCTGTTGGGCCGCTAATATGTTATTATTATTATCACTTTTTAACACCTATTTCATCCATTTCTACTCTTCTTTATCATGTCATTTATCATAATTTATCATATAATTCCATTTTATAATTATTTATGCTCTTATGGATAAATATTATTTCTTCTCCTTTATATTTAATAAATTGATGATTATGCATGATTTTACCAATTATGGTTTATTAATAAATTTTTTGTAACATCACTCACCATTTTAGCCTCCAAGATATTTTCCAGATTGCAGAGTTGATCTCCAGCTCATCATTAAATATGCCAACTCAGAAATTCGCTGGAATAAGAAGTGACAGTTTTTCATTGGACGTATTGGGCAAATGGAGAAGAATCTGGAAAATCCGAAATATGGGTTTTGTCCAAAACGGACCGAATTAACTTTGTAAAGGAACAGTTTGCCCAAATTTGTCCTGTATTGAGAGAAACAGAAGGTTCTCTGAGGATGATTTTCCCAGATTCGCTGTTGCGGTCGTTTTCCAAATTATGTCAATTACAATAACAAATTCGACTTGTTCCAGTTGAATGATTGATGGAAATATATTTTCTTGCTAATGAAGTTGTTGGGAACAATCCAATTTTTTTATGAGGGATCACATTTACTATTTACTTTCTCCTCTTTCTAGTTATAAAAGGAGACGTTTGTAAAAGAAAGAGGAATCATTGTTGCTTTTCGAATTGTAAACTTAATCACAGACTACGTTGTTGAAAAACACGATTACATTGTAATGCTGCTCCAGTTTATTGATTAACTGAAGTTGTTGTTTCCATTCACATCATCTGAAGTAGCTTGAGCAGTACCTGCTGGTGGTTAAGGGCCTGACCCCTGGCAGCGTGAATTGCTCTGTGTTATATTTCCGATTCTTGCAGAGTGTGATCAATTTGATAAATGCCTATTACTGTGAGTTCATTTCATTAGCTGTTTATCATCTTACTGTATTTATGTATTACACGTTCTGTTTATGACTTATTTCATTATCGTGTGATCTGAATCTTATTTGTTACAACGTGGGTTATTTGAGACATCATATTGCATTTCTTAGATCATCCGTAAGAGTCTAATAATCGCTATTGGATTCTCGGAAGTGATATTGGTTCTGTCTTAATTACTTCACAGTCCCCTGTTTTATAGTTTACTGTTTCAATATTTTATGAAATCGTTTTATTGCATAAGCTGTGATTGAACCGCGTTGCCGTTCCCTTCCACCATAACAAGATTACTATCCTTTGCAGCTTATATTGTTATGCTATTCATTTCAAGTATAAAGCTTCGCTGTTCATTTCTATTAAATAACTTTGCTGTTCATTACTACTAAATAAGCTTCGCTTTTCATCTCTTTCCTGCAAGTATTTGGTTTTGCTTTAGAATATTATTGCAGTAAGCGTGTTTATTCCATTTCCATTAGCAGCATTATTAATTTAATTCATTTATCATTTCCAATTAGTTATTTAGTGTTGTGTGTGAGATCAACAACTGTAAAGAACATTGGCTATTGCGGTCAAAGCTCTTAGATTGAGGATCTTGTTTATGCTTGATTTCATTTACAATAGTTGACAGAGGAAAGAGTTATTACTACTGCATCCTTGACTGATGATTGTCGAGTGATTGGATTTTAGAGCTTTAAGTTTCATGTCATTGCAATTAGATTTCATTTTCAAGCATCCGTTTATTCTTGTATTTGAAAGATCTATACTACATTTTAAGAAACATTACTCTCTGGGATTATAGCGTGCACATATTGTGTACACTCTTGAAATAAGAGGACTTGCCCGGGTTGATAATTAATGTGGGATAAATAGGAGTTTTAAAAGACACCTTTTAGCACCCAACATTTTGGCACCGTTTCCGGGGAGAGTGTTTCCATTTCACAGAGAGTGACGTATGTTGATATTTGTTGTTGGGAAAGAATTGGGTATTAAAAATGGAAGGTAAGAACCTGCATAACGAGCAAGTAAATTTCTTGCTCCCCTACCCGCTTTCCAACAGAATTGCTAGGAATTTAAGGTAGAAATGAACGTTCATATTTTAGAGGTAGAAATTTTGAAAAAATCTTGTAATTCGACTTGAGTGGTAATGTAAGCACCACCCATTTCACTAACCAATTGACAGGAACATTGGAAGGAGGATCCTTAAAGAAACATATAAAGAACATCTTCTATTATGGTAAGAAATGGCTCACATTTCAACTTTTTAATTCCCTATCAAAGATCTAGGAGGAGTGGCACAAATGCACATAATTCCCCCATCGTCTCTACCAAATTTTCATGGTTTGAAAAATGAATATCCAGATACATTATTATTTGAGTTTGAAATAATTTTTAGAGGATATGATTATTGTACTAATCATCAAAGGTTGAAAGTGTTTCCTCTTACTCTAAAAGGAGCAGTTCTCCGATGGTTCATGAGCCTAGGTGGGAACTGCATCCAAACATGGGAGGACATGAAAAACATATTCTTGAAGAAGTACCAAGACTACTGCAAATCCAATGAATATATTTTCGGTATGATACAAGAGGAAGATGAAAGCTTGGAGGAATATGTAGAGCGATTTCAATATAACCTTCAAAAATCGAAGCATAAGCATTTGGAAAAAGAGATCTTGAAAACACTCCTTCTTAAAGGAATAAACAATGAATTTTTAGAACTCTTAAATCTGATAGGAAAAGGTGATGTTTTTCAATTATCATATGATGTTGTTTGTGAATTGTGCATAAGGTATTCAAGAGGAATTTCCAATGCTGGTAAGAATTTTAGAGAAGTTTCTTCTTTCTTTTCCAAATTTACTACAAGATCAAGAGACATAAGAGCTGAAATCAATGTTTTATTTGAAAATTTTAAATATGATTTCATTAGCTCTCTAAATTCACAATTGAATGTTTTGCAGGTTCAGAAAAATCAAGAATTAATCAAGAATTTGATGAAGTGTTTTGTCATTACCGAAAGAAGCATCCCATAAATAGTTGTTCTTCCTTATCTAGGATGGAAGTAGCATATCAAAGAGATGGGGAAGCTGCAACAAGGTAAAAACCATGGAAATCATGGCCTACAGGTATGGTTCAAAACACTTCCTCTACATTCTCTTACTTGCATAATCCATTTTGGAATACTCATATGTTAGGGCAGTTCTGCCAATCTCAATATAACCACCACCAATCTTGTCTACAAGTTTGGCATGGTTCATCTTATGATTTCATGAATACTCTCCCTCATCTTGTAGCACAAACACATCTCCCAGCTCTTCCAAAACATTTTGCTTGCCCATCAAAATCATCCATTCAACCCAATCAACTACATCATCAAAATGCTCCATTCCCTACACAATTTCCTGCTCAAATCATTCCACACTCTCACCATAATAAAACAGTACAAAATGCTTACAGTGTTGAACTACAAAATTTACCTACCCTTCCCACCCATTCTATCTCACATGCACCATTGAAGAAAACTTATATTGAGATTCATAATGTATCAAATGCCAAAATTGTAGAGGTTATGAAAGAAAATGAGGTTTCTTCTAGCCTGCATCAACAAGCCGTTTTAAACACTCAAGAACTTCATAATATGACGGCTATGGGAAATCAAGAAAGTAAGGGATTCATATAAGATTGGTTTCACTCCATTTTTTTGCAGCATCACTCCACACTTCAACAATTTTTGGCACCATCTTTTCAAGGGAAGTTGGCTTCTCATACCCTACTATTTATTAACATGCATTTTTCAAATTTGGGTATGTACATAATAGAGGCCTTATTTCAAAAATAGCTCCACTGGAAGTACTCTTACACGTAAGCATATTCAATTTTCAAAGAAGAGTAGGTTAGTGTAGAAAATAAGTAAATAAGGACATAAATAAATAAATTTTTATTATTATGTAAAAAAAAATAAATAAAAAATAAAAAATAAAAATAAAAATTGTTTTTGTTACAACACGCTGTGGAAATCAACATCGGTGATAAATATTTTAATTTATTTGTGTATGTAGATGCATTATATTCAAAATAAAAATTCTACAAACACTCATATTCATTTTTATCACCAATATGGAAAAATTGCTTGAATATCATATTTTTTGGCTTGCGGGCTTGATGAAATTTCTGAAAACAGAGTTGGGACAGTCATGTTTTGAGGGACCAAAAGTGAATATTTTTAAAAAAAAATTCTATCCTAAGTATCCCTTTATGTCTACTTTCCAACCCAATTTTAATCACTCCATTTGGATTTGAAACGAAAAACTTATAACCAAAACATTGACACAGTGTCTAGTAGGCAGCTCAGGAATAGAGTTGAGACAGTCAGTTTTTGGAGGTCTAAATGACTATATTATTAGAACTTGATGCTATGGTATATTCCTCTATGAATATGGTTTACAACTTAATTTTAATCACTCGATTTCGATATCGTATGAGGAATTTATGACCAAAATACTAACTTCTTATCATAAATCAGCACTCTTGAAACTTTGTTTTCTCGGTATTCACTAGCGTATTTGACCCATAAATTATTCTTGTCTTCAAAACCTGTTTCTCATGGAGATAAATAGATGAATATAATTTCATTTCCAATTTGAATCAGCTTAATCCATCATCAAATGAAAAATTTATGCTTGAAATATCAACTATTGGTCTGAGCTGGAAAATCGAAAATGACTCTATTATGCAGGTAGTTTTAAGTAAAATTGACATACCATTACAGGGAATTTTTAAAACCTGTTTCTATTGGAGACATATCCCTAAATTCAATTTCATTTGGCTTTTCAATAACTCAAATCGGACAAAAAACAAAGAAGTTACGATTAAAACACTACTGGTTAGTATGGTTGACCACTGCTCTTCCGCGGGTGACAAATAAAATTTGTTTTATTTTTCTGTGGATTTGCTTTGCAGAGTAGCTACTTGTTTTTTTTTGCATAGTTCTTGGATTAGGGGATCCCTATCACCTCTCTTTCTCTATGATTTAATGTTTTATTGCAAGTAGACACTTGTTTTTTGCAGGTCTTAGGAGAATAAAGAAGGTCAATTTATGGACAGACGATTCTTGAAAGAAATTTTAATAAAACAAGGGCATTTCACAACAGAAGAAATGAACAATTTATTTCCATTTAAAGATTCATGTCATGTCACTGCTGCCAAAACATTTTTCAAAGAGATCATTTTTTTTCCTTGCTTTAAGAAATAACATCATAGCTGTTGTAACTTAACTTATTTATTTATACCTTTTTTTAAAATAAAGTGTTGTTTATTTTCTGATTTCTCTTATGTTTTTGTGTTTCAGGTGTTGCTTCCTTCAAATTGTAGTTTCCGCTCCATTGGCGATTGAACAATGAGGACCCCACCATGCAAGTTTCAATTGCAAAAGACAATTTTTCGACAACTTCATTTTTGTAAAAAGTTATTTCTTTTTAAACTGTAAATATGATTGTTTTATGTGTTTTTCTCTATTTGTTTGCGGCTGTAAATACGATTGCTTTTCTCTGTTTTTCTATAAAATATGATTGCTTTTTTTAGTTTTTCTATAAATATGATTTCTTTTCTCCGTTTTCCTGTAAATACAATTGTTTTTTCTTTTTTTTCTATTGCTTTTCTTTTTACGATTGTCTTTCTATTGTTTAGAGAAGTAGGGATGATTGCTTTGATGTTCCCTACAGGGAACACCAAGTTTTGTGTGTTTTTCTTTTTGATGTTCCTCTTAAGGAACAACTGTCGTTCCTCTTAAGGAACAACAACCATTCCTCTTAAGGAACAAAAATTTCACGTGTTTGTCTTTTTGCTGTTCCTCTTAAGGAACAGCTTCCGTTCCTCTTAAGGAACAAGAGCCGTTCTTCTTAAGGAACAACAGTTTCGTGTGTTTGTCTTTTTTCTGTTCCATTTAAGGAACAACTGTTGTTCCTCTTAAGGAACAAAAATCGTTCTATTTAAGGAACAACAGTTTCACGTGTTTGTCTTTTTACTGTTCCTCTTAAGGAACAACTGCCGTTCCTCTTAAGGAACAACAATTTCGCGTGTTTGTCTTTTTGATGTTCCTCTTAAGGAACAGCCACCGTTCCTCTTAAGGAACAACAACCATTCCTCTTAAGGAACAACAGTTTCGTGTGTTGATTTTTTTGTTCCTTTTAAGGAACACCACTTTTTTGTGTATTTTTTTTGCTGTTCCTTAAAAGAAGCAACACTTTTTCGCATGCATTTTTTTGCTGTTCCTTAAAAGGAACAACAATTTTTTTGGGTGTATTTTTTTCTGTTCCTTTTAAGGAACAACACTTTTTTTGGGTGTATTTTTTTGTTGTTCCTTTTAAGGAACAACACTTTTTTTGGGTGTATTTTTTTGCTGTTCCTTTTAAGGGACAACGCTTTTTTTTTGGTGTATTTTTTGTTGTTCCTTTTAAGGAACAACACTTTTTTTGGGTGTATTTTTTTGCTATTCCTTTTAAGGAACAACACTTTTTTTGGGTGTATTTTTTCTGTTTCTTAAAAGGAACAACATTTTTTTGAGTGTTTTGCTGTGCCTTCAAGGGAACAACACTTTGGGAATATTTTCGAGAACAACCCTTCCTCCCTCTTGTGCGATTATTCCTAATTCATCTCAACCACATTTCATTGATTCCCTTGCATCGCATGAAGTACAATACTTTTATGAGGACAAAAATTATGGAGTCTACTGAAGCAGGTGAATATCCTTGACGTTATGATATTTAAAAAGACAACTCCTTGATGATAGTTTAAAAAAAAAAAAACAAACAAAAGGGACACAATTATTTATATATTACTTTACTGTATTGATTTCTACTGTATACGATACTGATTGATCATCTTTACCATGCTAGTTCCACTTCTCCTGGCTACAATTCTCTCTATCTATTATAAGTAATATTATGGGTATATTTTCTTTCTATTGACATGTTCAAACTTCTTCCACCATCCCCACTCTTAAGGAGTACCGAGCCTCCCTCTATTTATCATAAAAGGTGTAAAAACAACAAAATCTTGTCTACAGATAGAGGATAGGGGGTCTCATTAAAGATCCAACCTACCGTGTTCATAAGGTTGTAGCGAAGTGACATTCCCACTATGACCACCACACTAGGGTTATGATCCATTGGATAGCCACAATATGCTTGGAACAGGAGGTCTCATCACGAGCCGACCTGATAACTTTTTATACTTCCCAGTGAATGGCAGTGTGGTTATCTGGTTACCACGCTAGCACAATGATCTCTTCTGTAGAACAAAAATGGAATTCTCCAACTATAAATTGAGGATCCTGGCTCATATGGGTTAAAAAGCAACCCTGCCGAGGCTATGGATGCATGCTGGCAGCAGAGGCTATGCTTATGGTATTGAAGTTATATTTTCAACATCAATAATTATTATAATACCCTCTTCCTACTTTTATTTTTATTAGAGAGATTATTTCTCTAATTTCTCCCTACTATGAACCTTTACGCATGAGTTAATGTTTTTTAATCAATCATATCATTTTCAGATGGAATATCGTCAGCAAGGTATCTTTTCTTGCATATTGTTGTCCTTTTTACTTATCACATTACCTATCATCAACCCAAGCATCTTATCTCTTATTCATAACTATATTTACACACTCTGCCCTCATTATAATCATACCTCTTGCTTTCCTATCATTTTATATGTGTACTCTGCTTCATTTACTACTGTATTGTTCGTTTCCTTGCCTTGTCATCAACACAACACTTTTTATATGCTTTATGGTCATGTAGTCCCTTTTTCAATTGGAAGGGGGAATGTATGCATTATGGATAGCACACGATATAAGTACAAAATTCTGCCATAATTTGTTGATTTGCCACAATATTCATACTGCATTTCTACAGAAGTTTTTCTGATTGAAATTTTGGCATACATCTTGTCTGTTGCTCTTCAAAATTAACACTGTGGATTCAAGAAAATTGCATGCAGAATCGTGATTTGGTTACAATAACACAACAAGTATGGGGGGAAATTCTATTCGCAGCACGACCACACTATTGCAAATAACAGCAAAGGCTCGCGCAACTCGCGAATGCGCACAATTCTTCAAACATGATGTGCTTGCATGAATTCCACTTTTTGCATCACTTTCAGTATCCGCTCAGCCTACATCAGCTTCAACAAAGGCCAGTCCCTACATGTCATTCCACATTTTTTTTCGGAGGTAACACTTGAGGTAAAATAACATAATTTTCTAATTTATTACGAATTTAGGATAATTTCATGAAAATCCATTGAGCATTTTTTATCATCATTCATTCCACATCTTTACCACTTCCCATTTTTCCGAGACATATCATCTTTCAGTTTGGGGGAGTGTTTCTTTCCTTCATTTCTTTCTTATGACCATGTTACTAATATTCTTTATCATCCATTGATATTCTTATTCATTCTCAACACCTCCCTTATTCCATGTTGTTTTACACCAAGCATAGATTTCAACAGATTGTAGCAACCACCTCTCTTTGTTTTCTAACATTGCATGAGGACATGCTAATTCTTCAGTTTGGGGGAGGAATTGCTACACATGATGGATGTTTTCTACTTTCTTTCTCGTTTAAGGCATACAATTTCATTTTTATACAGTGCAGAAATTGATTTGCATATATCTTTAAAACTAAGAACTGAATTCTTGTGATTTCTGGATAACAAAGAGGTATCATTAAAATACACAAACCCAGATAATTTCACGCTAAATTAGTTCATAAAATTTCGAAAATTATGCACTATCACCTACAGCCATTTTTTTTATATCTCATGATCTGTGCATCAAAACGATTTGATTTTTGAGAGAATGGTTAATGAAGTTCGCTGTTACTTATATCACATTTTTCTGCAACTTCATATACATATAGTTGAACGTAAACTGTAAAAATTGTTACGCCTTCATCAAGATTGCTAAAATTGAATATTCATTATTTGAGGAAAAATTCATTTATTCCATCCATTTCATGAGTTGGGATGAACAATTTTTTTTGCTTGGTTAACACACGGGTTTTGTCTTTGGGTTGCATGAGGACATGTAATATATTCAGTTCTGGATTGCATGAGGACATGCAATATATTCAGTTTGGGGGTATGTTGGGCCGCTAATATTTTATTATTATTATCACTTTTTAACACCTATTTCATCCATTTCTACTCTTATTTATCATGTCATTTATCATAATTTATCATATAATTCCATTTTATAATTATTTATGCTCTTATAGATAAATATTATTTCTTCTCCTTTATTTTTAATAAATTGATGATTATGCATGATTTTACCAATTATGGTTTATTAATAAATTTGTTGTAACATCACTTACCATTTGAGCCTCCAAGATATTTTCCAGATTGCAGAGTTGATCTCCAGCTCATCATTAAATATGCCAACTCAGAAATTCGCTGGAATAAGAAGTGATAGTTTTGCATTGGAAGTATTGGGAAAATGGAGAAGAATCTAGAAAATCTGAAACATGGGTTTTGTCCCGAACGGACCGAATTAACTTTATTAGAAAATAGTTTGCCCAAATTCGGCCTGTATTGAGAAAAACGGAAGGTTCTCTGAGGACGATTTTCCCAAATTCGCTATTGCGGCCGTTTTCTAAATTATGTCAATTGAAATACCAAATTCGACTTGTTCCTGTTGAATGATTGATGGAAATATATTTTCTTGCTGATCAAGTTGTTGGGAACAATCCAATTTTGTTATGAGGGATCACATTTACTATTTACTTTCTCCTCTTTCTAGTTATAAAAGGAGACGTTTGTAAAAGAAAGAGGAATCGTTGTTGCTTTTCGAATTGTAAATTTAATCACAAACTGCGTTGTTGAAAAACATGATTACATTGTAATGCTGCTCCAGTTAATTAATGATCAATTTAAGTTGTTGTTTCCATTCACATCATCTGAAGTAGCTTGAGCAGGTACCTGCTGGTGGTTAAGGGCCCGACCCCTGGCAGCGTGAACTGCTCCTCTGTGTTATATTTCCAATTCTTGCAGAGTGTGATCGATTTGATAAATGCATGTTATTGTGAGTTCATTTCATTAGCTATTTATCATCTTACTGTATTTATGTATTACGCGTTCTGTTTATGACTTATTTTATTATCGTGTGATCTGAATCTTATTTTTTACAACGTGGGTTATTTGAGACAACATATTGCATTACTTAGATCATCCGTAAGAGTCTAATTATTATTATTGGATTCTCGGAAGTGATATTGGTTCTGTCTTAATTGCTTCATATTCCCCTATTTTATAGTTTACTATTTCAATATTTTATGAAATTGTTTTATTGCATAAGCTGTGATTGAACTGCGTTGTCGTTCCCTTCCACCATAACAAGATTACTATCCTTTGCAGCTTATATTGTTATGCTATTCATTTCAAGTATAAAGCTTTGTTGTTCATTTCAGATTTTGCTATTCATTTTTATTAAATAGCTTTGCTATTCATTACTACTAAATAAGTTTCGTTCTTCATCTCTTTCCTGCAAGTATTTGGTTTTGCTTTAGAATATTATTGCAGTAAGTGTGTTTATTCCATTTCCATTAGCAGCATTATTAATTTAATTCAGTTATCATTTCCAATTAGTTATTTAGTGTGTTGTGTGTGAGATCAACAACTGTAAAGAACATTGGCTATTGCTGTCAAAGCTCTCAGATTGAGGATCTTATTTATGCTTGATTTCATTTACATAAGTTGACAGAGAAAAGAGTTATTACTACTGCATCCTTGACTGATGATTTCCGAGTGAGTGATTGGATTTTAGAGCTTTAAGTTTCATGTCATTGCAATTAGATTTCATTTTCAAGCATCCGTTTATTCTTGTATTTGAAAGATCTATACTACATTTTAAGAAACATTACTCTCTGGGATTATAGTGTGCACATATTGTGTACACTCTTGAAATAAGAGGACTTTCCTGAGTTGATAATTAATGTGGGATAAATAGGAGTTTTAAAAGGCACCTTTTAGCACCCAACACTGGCCAACTCCTGCACCAAGGCAAGTGGTTCATGAGGGACCAAGTTCAACAGAATTTTCCTCATCTCATGGAGGAACTCAACGTAATGGGGATCATTGATTCCTAAGGGGGGAGGAATGATCCAGGTGGATATTGGTGGCCACCCACCTATTCCACTTGGGGCCCCACCATTGTTTCTTTCAGTTTTTCAATTTCGGCACAACTTACTATTTTAGCATTTTTCAAGTCCTGAACTTCTGGATCCGTTTTGAGGCCCTAAATGAAGTTTTTTGGGAAAACTAGAGCAACATCGGTCCATGGACCAATGTTACTCACGTCGAAATTCATATTCCTTGATAGATATTTCTAACGAGGTATGGTGCGCGTGAAACGAAGATCGTATGTCAAAGTTACGTTCCCGGGAAGTTGAAACACCAATTTACCAAAACGGGACCCATAGTTATGGCGCTTCATCTCCTAGGGTTAGGGTTTTGGATGTTTAGGGTTTTCCATTATTTCTAAATAATAAATAGGCCCTCAAGCCTCATTGTAACACAGTTTAGACACTCGTAGCTACCACATATCTTCTCATAGATAAGCTACCAGCGCCCTAGCTAGTTTATTTCCATTCTGTCTATAAGAAAATTTCAGTTCTTTGATATTAATGAAATGAAGTGTTATTTCCACTGCATCTTAGTATTTATGGTTATATGTGTATTATGTTGCGTTCCTACATAAATCCAAATCAGTGGTATCAGATCTGTCTGCTTTTTCTCAATCCTTATTTGCATGTCCCTAACGAGGTCAGGGTATAATTTGTTAGGGCTCGATCTGGTTGAACCTTTTCAAGATCAGCCTCACAAACCCCGACGGCCGCCCATGGGGGAAGAAAATAAATATGAAGGAGCAGGAGATCCTATCAAAATATTGCTCGAGGAGGCCCTCGAAAAACAAAGGAACACGATGATGGATAACTTTTCCCAGATCCTTCAACGACTGCCCACCGATGATGCATCTGCATCCAGCAGCCACACTGGAAGCACGACTCCCTTTAAGGTACACGTAAACTCTGAAATTCCCATATTTGAGGGTCAAATAGATGCAGATGTCGTAGCTACATGGTTACATTTATTATAAGGATATTTCTCAGTTTATGACTTTTCCGACTGAGAGAAGATAATTTTTGCACTCCTCAAAGCTATCCCCCATGTCATGGACTGGTGGGAAACCTACTGTAAGATAAAGGATGAGACAGAACCCTCTCTATTCTCAGGCGTACCCACTTGGATTTATTTCTGATATGCCATCAAGGAACAATACTATCCCATGGGGAGCTATGAGGAAAAGTACATAAAATAGACCATGCTGCGGCAACAAAGGGATCAAGATGTGCATGAGCTGACAAATCGGTTCCATACCCTGTGCACAAAGTTGGGTATCAAAGATTCAGAGAAAAATTTGGTGATAAATTATCGTAGTTGTTTGCACATATACATTTAGGAGGAAATGGAGTTCCTCGACCTCTACTCGCTTGGTACGACATACCATTATGCTGCCAAGATTAAGTAGAAATTCAAACAGAAGAAGCGAGACTTTGTATCTGTGAATAAAACTCAAGGGAAAGGTGCCCCCAAACCACCAAACAAAGGAAAAAACCAAGGCATGGTGGCCCAAGACAAACTGACAAATCCACAAGCAAATAACAACACCTAGAAGCCAAAGAAGGACACGGGAAAGTGGTGTGATTTCCATAAGATCTCCACTCAAAACAAAAGTGAGTGTCGGGCCAAGTAGTCGTTGGTGGCCGAGATGAGCGCTTCTGAATCAGATGCATTCTCCAACTCTGAATTAGAACCTGACAAGGGAATGACAAAGGGAAACACATTATTGATGTGGATCTCAACACCATTGTTGCCACTACGAAGATCCAGAAGGAGGAATCAGAAGACCCAGAGGAGGAGGAGTGTCTCTTCCATTCCCAGATGTGGGTAAAGGGTTCCCCGCTATAGTTCATTGTCGATAGTGGGAGCCAAAAGAACCTCATTTCAATAGAATTCCAGAAGAAGTTGGGCTTGCCGACCACAGCACACCCACAACCATACACCATCGGCTGGCTTCACCAAGGATGGGATCTCCGCGTTTGCCAGCAGTGCCGCCTCCCCTACAACATCAAGCCCTTCACGGATGAGGTATTATGTGAAATTTCTCCTCTTGATGTTTGTGATGTATTATTAGGCCAACCATACTTGTGGAAGTGACATGATGTGTATGAGTCCTGACCTCACGTTGTTATTTTTACTTTGGGAAATACATTGTACAAGATACTAGAGGTACCACTTCTTGTCGTTATCTCTTTGTTATTGCAAAACAATGCAATAAGATCATTTCCAAAACCAAGGCAAGAAGAATATTGTGGCCAAGACCTCCAGGCAAGGCTCCTATGCATGACACCAAAAAATGGGCAAGGTTGTGGAGGAGTACGGGGACATCTTCACCTCACCCACAGGGGTGCCTCTGCATTGTCAGGTCAAGCACCCCATTGATCTGACCCCAGGTGCGCCGCTACCCAATGGACCAATATATTGGCACTTTTTTATGGAGAATGATGAAATCAAGAGGCAAATTCAGGAGCTGCTGTAGAAAGGTCACATCCGGCTGAGTTAATCGCCCTGTGGGAGCCCGATCGTGTTGGTACAGAAGAAGGATGGGACTTAGAGATTTTGTATTGAGTATCGGGTGCTGAACAAGATCATTGTCTGGAATAAGTACTCGATCCCACGTATTGATGACATTTTGGACCAACTCAAAGGGGAAAAATATTTCGGCAAGATTGACTTGAAGTCTAGGTATCACCAGGTACGACTCGAACCCTCCGATGTGTGGAATACTGCCTTCAAAGCTAAGGAGGGCCTTTTCGAATGGCTGGTCATGCCTTTCGGGTTGAAAAATTCTCACGCAACCTTCATGAGGTTGATGGACGACATCTTGCGGCCATTCACCAACTCATTTGTAGTGGTGTACTTAGATGACATTTTGATCTTCAGCCAGACTTGGGAAGAGCACCTCCACCACATCCAACAAGTCCTCCAAACACTGCGGCAGTACAAGTTTTGTGCCAATTTGGAGAAGTGCACTTTTGGCATGACCTAGGTTCAATATTTGGGATACATTATTAATGAAATGGGGGTGCATGTGGATCCAACCAATATCCAAGTCACTCGGGATTGGTCAGCCCCAACCACTCTAACAGAGCTTTGCAGCTTTTTAGGTCTTGCTAATTTCTACAGCAGGTTCGTGTTGTAATTCTCTCATATCACTTGGCCCTTAATTCAAGTCACCAAGGGAGGAGCGAAAGAAAAAATATTTTGGTTGGAATCTCAATAGAAGACGTTCATAGAATTGAAACATCACGTCTGTTTGTCCCTAGTGCTCACATTACCGGACTTGCAACAACCATTTGAGATAGAGACAGATGCCTCTGACTATGGTATTGGGGCAGCTCTTACTCAATAGGGGCATCCAATGGCATATCATAGTGAGAAGAATTACAGTTTGGGGAAGGAAACAATCATCCACACAGACCACCGAACCTTGCAGTTCATACAGACACAAGGGAAATTGCAGAACAATCACCATCAGAAGTGGTACACATATCTGCAACAGTTTCATTTGAACATCAAGTAAAAGAAGGGTAGCACAAATAATGTTGTAGACTACCTCAGATGACCATTGATCGTGGCGCTAACCACCGTTCTCAACTCTTGTGGGTGTGAGACTTCTGATTGGCTGCTTCTCTACAAGAGCGATCCAGAATTCAGCCACACATACAAGGCACTCTTGGGGGGTACGCAAGTTCCAAATTTTTAGCTCCAAGATGCACTGTTATGTCACCTGGGAC
This sequence comes from Pinus albicaulis, assembly GCA_034641835.2. Taxonomy (NCBI): domain Eukaryota; kingdom Viridiplantae; phylum Streptophyta; class Pinopsida; order Pinales; family Pinaceae; genus Pinus; species Pinus albicaulis. The sequence goes on from CM076576.1 coordinate 568,154,389, forward strand.
ACCTTTGTGTTCCTTCAAGAGAGTGTACCAAGATGATATGGGAAGCACACTACAGTCGATTCGTTGCACATTTTCGGGTTAAGAAAACAGTGGCAATACTGTAGAAGTATTTCTATTGGCTGAACCTTCGACAGGATGTCGAGAAGTACATCAGATCTTGCATTGCTTGCACCATTTCCAAACCGACCATCAAGAAGAAGGCCTCTATACCCCACTACCTATCCCTAGTCGATCTTGTGAATACATCTCCATGAATTACATGTTAGGCCTTCCTTCTACTAAGAATGGAAATGACTGTGTTTTCATGGTCGTCGACAAATTCTCGAAGATGGCCATTATGGCTGCTTGCAAGAATAATATCACCGCAGAAGCCACTACGAAAATATCCTTTGAACGAGTGTGGGTGTACTTTTGGATCCCACAGTCTATCATCTCAGATTGGGATATTAGGTTCCTCAACAAATTTTGGTCTAGCCTCTTGTCAATGCTGGACACCAAGCTCACGAAGTCCACAACTTTCCATTCCCAAACTGATGGTCAGACATAAATCATCAACATGATGATTGTACACATTCTGCGCATGTACAATTCAAAGCATCCATGTACATGGGATGAGAGCCTCCCCTATGTACAACACAGTTATAACCAGGCTCTCCACAGCTCAACCAGCCACAGCCCCTTTCAGGTGGGCTTGGGATTCTAGCCATTATGTCCCATTGGTGTAGCCATGCCATTTGCGACTACTCAAGCCAATTTGGCTCATGTGTTGTCTGAAGCTGACAAAGCGAATGAATTCATCGAGAGCATTCAACATATCCGCCAATAGGTTCATGACCTATTGGACAGAGCCAATGCTAAGTACAAGCAATGCCATGACCAACATCAAGTGCCATACAACTTCCAGGTGTGTGAAAAAGTGTGGCTACATTTTCAGAAAGAGCGCCTCACTGGACCCCATTGCAAGCTTTTCCCGCTTTGATATGGGCCATACACCATCACCAAGGTTGTAGGGAACAATGCCTTTGAGCTCAGTATTCAACCAATCCTTAGTCTGCACCCAGTATTCAATGTGGACCACCTTCATCCCTAATTCCCACCTCTACTGGACACCTCTAACATTCCAAAACAACTCACACTAACAGATTTAAACCCATACTGCATCGAAAATTCCACCACAGATTGTATCGTGGACATGCAAATCAAGAACACTCTCCAATGGAAGATCCAACTGTATCGAGCTATCGAAGCTGGCCAACTCCTGCACCAAGGCAAGTGGTTCACCAGGGACCAAGTTCAGTAGAAGTTTCCTCATCTCATGGAGGAACTCTACACAATGGGGGCCATTGCTTCCTAAGGGGGGAGGAATAATCTTGGTGGATATTGGTGGCCACTCGACTATTTCACTTGGGGCCCCACCATTGTCTCTTTCAGTTTTTCAGTTTCATCACAACTTACTATTTTTAACAGTTTTTTGGGTCCTGAACTTCCGGAGCTGTTTTGAGGCCCTAAATGATATTTTTTGGGAAAATCGGGACCACACATAAATTTTTTTATTCCTCAGATAGATAATTCTAACGAGGTATGATGTGCATCAAACGGATATCGTATCCCAAAGTTACGTCACCTGGAAGTTGAAACACCAATTTACCCAAACGGGGCCCATAGTTCTAGTGCTTCATCTCCCAGGGTTAGGATTTTGGATGTTTAGGGTTTTCCATTGTTTCTAAATAATAAATAGGCCCTCGAGAATCATTTTAACATAGTTCAAAGGCCTGTAGCCACCACATTTCAACTCAGAGATAAGCTACTAGCGCCCTAGCTAGTTTATGTCCATTTTGTCTGTAAGAAAATTACAGTTCTTTGATATTAATGAAATGAAGTGTTATTTCCAGTGCATATTTGTATTTGTGGTTATATGTGTATTCTATTGCGTTCCTACATAAATTCGGAACAGTGATATCATAGTAGTCTTCTTTTTCTCAATCCTTCTTTTCATGTCCCCAACAAGGTCGGGGTATAAGGAGTTAGGGTTCGATCTGGTTGAACCTTTGCAAGATCAGCTTCGCAAACCCCGACAACTGCCCATGGGGGATGAAAAGAAAGATGGGTGAGCAAGATATCTTATCAAAATATTGCTCAAGGAGGCCCTCGAAAAACAAAGGAATGCGATGATGGACAAATTTTCCCAGATTCTTCAACGACTGCCCACCGATGACTCATCTTCATCCAGCAGCCACTCTGGAGGCACGACTCCCTTTAAGGTACAAGTAAAATTTGAAATTTCCATATTTGAGGGTCAAATAGATGGAGATGTCGTAGATAGATGGTTGAATCTATTAGAAGGATATTTCTCGGTTCATGAATTTTCCAACCGGGAGAAGATTATTTTTTCTCTCCTCAAAGCTACCCCCCATGTCAAGGACTGGTGGGAAACCTACTGTGAGAAAAATGATGAGACATAACCCTCTCTGTTTTTAGCCATACCCACTTGGAATTATTTCAGAGACACCATGAAGGAAAAATACTATCCCGTGGGGAGCTATGAGGACAAGTACATACAATGGACCACATTGTGGCAACAAAGGGATCAAGATGTGCATGAGCTGATGAATTTGTACCATACCCTGTACACAAAGTTGGGTATCAAAGATTTGGAGAAACATTTGGTGCTAAAGTATTGCAGTTTTCTGCATAGATACATTTAGGAGGAAATGGAGTTCCTTGACATCTCCTTGCTTGATATGACATACCAGTATGCTTCTAAGATTGACTAGAAATTCAAACAGAAGAAGCGAGACTTTGGATCTGTGAATCAAAACCAAGGGAAAGGTGCCCACAAACTGCAGAAAAAAGGACAAAGCTAGGGCATGGCGGCCAAAGACAACCTGCCAAATCCGCAAGCAAAGAACAACACCGCGAAGCAAAGAAGGACACGGGAAAGTGGTGTGAGTTTCATAAGAGCTCCACTCACAACACAAGTGAGTGTTGGTCCAAGCAGTCGTTGGTGGAAAAATGAGGGATACTGAATCAGATGCATGCTCTGACTCTGAATCAGAACCTGACAAAGGGAAACACATTATTAATGCAGTGCCCAACACCACTGTTTCCACTGCAAAGATCCAAAAGGAGGAACCGAAAGATCCAGAAGAGGAGGAGCATTTCTTCCATTCCTAGATTTGGGTAAAGGGTTCCTACTACAGTTCATTTTTAATAATGGGAGCCAAAAGAACCTCATTTCAGTAGATGTCGTAAAGCAGTTGGGCTTGCCAACCACAACACATTCAAAACCATACACCATCGGGTGGCTTCACCAAAGACGAGATCTCTGCGTTAGCCAGTAGTGCCACCTTCCCTACAGAATCAAGCCCTTCACGGATGAGGTATTATGTGACATTGCTCTTCTTGACGTTTGTGATGTATTATTAGGCCAACCATACTTGTGGAAATGACATGTTGTGTATGAGTCCCGACCTCGCACTATTAATGTCACTTTGGGAAATAAGTTGTAAAGGATACCAGAGGTACCACCGGATTCCACTATCTCTCTGGTTACTGCAAAACAATGGAGTAAGTCATTTCAAAACCAAGAAATTTTTTTCCTGATGATATGCCCGTAAGGAAAGAAGAAGATTGTGGCCATGACCTCCACACAGGGCTCCTCTGCACGACAACAACAAATGGACAAGGTTGTGGAGGAGTATGGGGACAGATTCACCTCACCCACAGTGGTGCCTCTGCACTTTCAGGTCAAGCACCCCATTTATCTGATCCCAGGTGCGCCGCTACCCAATGGACCAATCTATCGACGCTCTGTTCTGGAGAACGATGAAATCAAGAGGCAAATTCAGGAGCTGCTGCAGAAAGGTCACATTCGGTCGAGTTCATCGCCCTGTGGGAGTCCGATCATGTTGGTACAGAAGAAATATGGGACTTGGAGACTCTGTATTGATTATCAGGAGCTGAACAAGATCACTGTCCAAAATAGGTACTCGATCTCATGGATTGATGACCTTCTGGAACAACTCAAAAGGGTGAAATATTTTAGCAAGATTGACTTGAAGTCTGGGTATCACTAGGTACCAATCAAACCCTTCGATGTGTGGAAGAATGCCTTCAAAGCCAAGGAGGGCCTTTTCGAATGGCTGGTCATGCCTTTTGGGTTGACGAATGCTCCCAAAACCTTCATGAGGTTGATGGATGACATCTTGTGGCCATTCACCGACTCATTTGTAGTGGTTTACTTAGATGACATTCTGATCTTCAACCAGACTTGGGAAGGGCACCTCCACCACATCTGACAAGTCCTCCAAACATTGCGACAACACAAGTTATGTGATAATTTGGAGAAGTGCACTTTTGGCATGACCCATGTTCAATATCTGGGATACATTATTGATTAAAGGGGGGTGTATGTGGATCCAACCAAGATCCAAGTCATTCGAGATTAGACAGCCCCAACCACTCTAATAGAGCCTCAGAGCTTTCTAGGTCTTGCTAATTTCTACCACAGGTTCATGTTAGGATTCTCTCATATCACTTGGCCCTTCATTCAAGTTACCAAGGGAGGAGCGAAAGAAAAATTATTTTGGTCAGAATATCAACAGAAGGCGTTTGTATAATTTAAACATCGCTTTTGTTCTGCCCCAGTGCTCACATTACCAGACTTGCAATAATCATTTGAGATTGAGACAGATGCCTCTGACTATGCTGTTAGGGCAGTTCTTACTCAACAAGGGAATCCAGTGACTAATCACAGTGAGACATTGTCTGACATAATCCGCAATTATCCCAATTATGGCAAAAAAATGTATTCCATTGTGCAGGCTTGTCGACAATGGAAGCATTACATTTTGGGGAAGGAAACAATCATCCACATAGACCACCAACCCTGGTAGTTCATATAGACACAAGGGAAGTTGCAGAACGATCTCCATCAGAAGTGGTCCACATATTTGCAACAGTTTCCTTTGGAAATCAAGTAAAATAAGGGTAGCATGAATAATGTTGGAGACTGCCTTAGCTTACCACCGATCATGTCGCTAACCACCATTCTCAACTCTTGTGATCATGAGACTTATGATTGGCCGCTTCTCTACAAGGGCGTTCCAGAATTCAGCCACACATACAAGGCACTCTTGGGGGGTACGCAAGTTCCAAATTTTCACCTCCATGATGCGTTTTTATGTCACCTAGGACACGTTTGTGTTCCTTCAAGTGAGCGTGACAAGATGATATCGAAAGCACACTACAGTTGAGTCATTGGGAATTTTGGGGTCGAGAAAATAGTGGCAGTGCTGCAGAAGTATTTCGAATGGTTGTACCTTCAACAAGATGTCGCGAAGTACATCAGATCCTACACTGCTTGCACCATTGCCAAATCGACCATCAAGAAGCAAGGCCTCTATACTCCGATACCTACCCCTAGTCAACCTTGGGAATCCATCTCCATGGATTACATGTTAGGCCTTCCTTCTACTAAGCATGGAAATGATTGTTTTTTCGTGGTCGTCGACAGATTCTCGAAAATGGTCATTATGGCTACCTACAAGAAGAATATCACAACATAAGACACTGTGAAACTCTTCTTTGAACGAGTGTGGGTGCACTTTGGGATCCTATAGTCTATCATCTTATATCAATATAGAAGGTTCCTCAACACATTTTGGTCCAACCTTTGGTCAATGTTGGACACCAAACTCACCAAGTCCACAAATTTCCATCCCCAAACTGATGGTCAAATAGAGGTCGTCAACAAGATGATTGTACACATTTTGCGCATGTACAATTAAAAGCATCCACACACATGGGATGAGATGCTCCCCTATGTACCACACAATTATAATTGGGCTCTCCACATCTCAACCAGCCATAGCCCCTTTCAGGTGGGCTTGGGGTTCCAACCACTATGTCTCATTGAAGTAGCCATGCCATTTGTGGCTACTCAAGCTGATTCGGCTCATGTCCAGTCTGAAGTTGACAAAGCGAACACCTTCATCGAGTGTATTCAGCACATCCACCAATAGGTTCATGACATATTGGACAGAGCCAATTCTAAGTACAAGCAACGACATGATCAAAATCGAGTGCCACACAACTTCTAGGTGGGCAACAAAGTGTGGCTACATTTGCAGAAAAAGCGCCTCACTGGACCCCATCGCAAGCTTCGCCCACTCTGATATGGGTCGTACACTATCACCAAGGCTATAGGGAACAATGCCTTCGAGCTCAGTATTTGACCATTCCTTGGCCTGCACCCAATATTCAATGTGGACCGCCTTCGTCCCTACTTCCAACCTCTACTAGACGCCTCTGACATTGAAAAACAACTCACACTAAAAGAATTAAAACTAGACTGCATGGAATAGGGCACCACAAATTTTATCGTGGACATGAAAATAAATAACACTTGCTAACATAAGATCCAACTGTATCGGGTTTTCAAAGTTGGCCAACTCCTCCACCAAGGCAAGTGGTTCACCAGGGACCAAGTTCAGTAGAAGTTACCTCATCTCATGGAGGAACTCAAGCAATGGCGACCATTTCTTCCTAAGGGGGGAGGAATGATCCAGGTAGATATTAGGGGCCACCCTCCTATTCCACTTGGGGCCCCACCATCGTCTCTTTCAGTTTTTCATTTTCAACACAACTTACTATGTTGAGCAGTTTTTTGGGTCTTGAATTTCCGGAGCCGTTTTGAGGCCCTAAATGACGTTTTTTGAAAAAATCGAGAGCAACATGGGTCCATGGAGTAATTTTTCTCAAAAAAAGGTTGTAGTCTTCAAATATATCTTTCTAACAAGGTATGGTGCATGTCAAACAAAGATCTTATGCCAAAGTTACGTCCCCGGGAAGTAAAAACACCAATTTACCGAAACAGGGCCCATAATTCTTGCGCTTCATCTCCTAGGGTTAGGGTTTTGGATATTTAGGGTTTTCCATATTTTGTAAATAATAAATATGCCCTTGAGCCCCATTGTAACACAGTTCAGATGCCTGTAGCCACCACATCTCTTCTCAAAGATAAGCTACCAGCGCCCTAGCTAGTTTATTTCCATTTCGTCTGTAAGCAAATTTCAGTTCTTTGACATTAATGAAATGATGTATTATTTCCACTACATCTTTGTATTTATGGTTATATGTGTATTATGTTGCGTTCCTGAATAAATCTAGATCAATGGTATTAGAACGGTCTACTTTTTCTCGATCCTTCTTTTCATGTCTCCAACGAGGTTGGGGTATAAGGAGTTAGGGCTCGATCTGGTTGAACCTTTGCAAGATCAGCCTCACAAACCCCGATGACTGCCCATGGGGGACGAAAATAAATATGAGGGAGCAGGATATCCTATCAAAATATTTCTCGAGGAGACCCACGAAAAACAAAGGAACGCGATGATGGATAACTTTGCCCAGATCCTTCAACAACTGCCCACCGACAGTGCATCTGCATCCAATAGCCACTTTGGAGGCGCGAATCCCTTTAAGGTACAAGTAAACTTTGACATTACCATATTTGAGGGTAAAATAGATGCAGATGTCATAGATATATGGTTGAATCTATTAGAAGGATATTTATGAGTTCATGACTTTTATGATCGGGAGAAGATTATTTTTTGCAAAGGGATCAAGATGTGCATGAGCTGGCGAATCTGTTCCATACCTTGTGCACAAAGTTGGGTATCAATATTTAGAGAAACATTTGGTTCTAAAGTATCGCAGTTTTCTGCACATATACATTCAGGAGGAAATAGAGTTCCTAAACATCTCCTCGCTTGGTATGACATACCGGTATGCTGCCAAGATTGAGTAGAAATTCAAATAGAAGAAGCGAGACTTTGGATCTATTGTGGCTCATTTGCAATATCCTTTATTTTTAATTTAAAAAAATAAAAATAAAAATAGAAAATTATGAAAATATATGTTGAAGTATAAAGTTCCTCATACTTTAGCATAAAATATGTAATATTTGTTACATTAAGTCTAAAGTTTAATACTTTAGACTTTTTGTGGAAGCGGGTCCCAGTACACAGCTAAATAACGAGAATATTATGAAGTGGGATCCGATGATTCATCAGGTAAGGAATAAAAGTTTCAACCCACAGGCACATTCAGCAAGCGGGTTAACGAGGAGGGTGCCTCCACAGTTGACCCTATTGATTGCGGATCTGATCCAGATTTGTGGCTGAGATTAACTGTGGTGGCATGAACCCGACGAGCTCTACGTACTTTGAGACCTCCCGCAGTAACGTGAGAAACTAGTTGGCGACAGCTATCAGCGACGTCAGGGTACTATTAATGGTCTTTTGGCGTGCCAACTCATCATTTAATATTAGATATAAATCTTCCGGGAAAATCACATGAGAATTTTAGGAACAACGCGTTTCGAACTACCAACTGTAGTTCATCATCAGGATAATGAAGATTGGCTGATCTGACAAACCCAATTTATACCAGAAGGAGAGAAGCAACGGTAAAAACCCAAGAAAAGTTAAAGAACGGTTAAAATTAAAAATATAAACAAAAAATAAACGGTCAAAAATAAAAATAGAAATAAAAACAGAAAACATAACAAACCCAACCCTAAAAACGCTTGTCAAAACTAAAATGATATAAAATCAAAACTAAAAACTAAAGTGACACCCAAAAAAAATAAAAATAAAAATAAATAAATAAATAAATAAAAATAAAAATAAAAATAAATAAAAATATAAAAATAAAATAAAATAAAAAGTAAAATAATAATCAAAGTCAAAATAAAAATATAAAGGAATTAATCCATAAATAAATACATTAATAACTAAAATGTTTAATTAAGATTAAAATAAAAATAAAATAAAACTAAAAATAAAGGATTTAATCAATAACTAAATAAATTAATAAATACATTAATAAATTTTTTTAAAACAAATAAAATTAAAAATAAAGAATTATTATTTTTATTATATCTATATAACTAAAATAAAAATAAAGGATTTAATCAATTAAAAAATAAGTAAATTAATAAATAAAAATATTAATAAATACATAAAATTGGAAATAAAATTTTGAATAAAAATAATAAAATGAAAATAAAAATAAAGGATATAATCAATAAATAAATTAATAAAGTAATAAGTAAAAACATTAATAAATAAATAAAATTAAAACTAGAATAAAAACAAAAACATAACTATAAAAATAAATTATATTTATAAATATCAAATCACAGAATAATAAAAATATGATAAAAAACATAAGAAAATACCAAAGAAAAAGAAAGGAAGGACCCTTATAAGGAGTGAAGAGATGAAATCCAACAACTGCTAACCTTCCATCCATCATCCCTATTCAACGTATAAGGCCTCTTTTCAATCTCTATCGCCTCCCTAAATTTCTGGTGATGGAAATGATCAACCCTAGCAAGGACTCTAGCGTCTTCCAAACAAATATGATGCTTCGTCTTCTCCGCATGCTCAGCTAGCGCTGAGGACTTGGTTCTACCATGCCTAATATCTGCAGAATGCTCCTGGATACTCTTATTAATCGATCGACCAGTTTCGCCAATGTAGGGAGTCCCACAAGAGCACGGGATCAAATAAACACCTTTCATGTTTTTTGGGTCCAACTGGTCCTTAACCGATTTAAGGGAGCTCCGAATGGTGTTTAAAGGCTTAAAAGAAGACGATATCTTATGCTTCCTTAAAATCCGAGCGATCTTGTCAGTAGTACCTTGAATAAAAGGTAAATGAACTTTACCAATACCATCATCCATCATCATTTTCTGTCTAGGACCTTTGCTTGCATTCCTGAAAGCGTTCAAACCTTGACTTAAGGAGATGGGCCTTCTCCTCATCAAAATGATCATCATCAGAAATTCTAAGAGCTCTCGTAGCTAAAGTGTTTAGAACCCCAATTTTCTGAGCAGGAAAATGATGAGAACCAGAATGAAGATACTGCTCAGTGTGCGTCTTTTTCCGAAAAACACGGTGAGAAAAAGAACCATTATTATTTCTAGAGATGATAAGCCGCGCCACGTATTTAAGATTGGCTCTAATTTTTACAAGGTTATTGTTGTTTGTTTGTATTTGAATATTTGTCTGCCCTATGTTTTTCCTTGTTGTCTGCCACCTTGTCGTTGTTTTCCATCCCAAGCTGAATTATGGCCAAGCGTCTGTCTCTTTCAGGTTCTTCAAGTCATATTCCTCTCATGGACACTGAGAGGGATATTCAAGACACTGTCTGCTCCATAGACCATCTCCACTTCTATCAACATGTTTGTCTAAATGAAAAAGCCTCTCCAATTTCACCGCTGTGGTCAAAACAAGCATATTGTCTGCATGCATTCTATGAACACACCTTTTTCCTGAGTTTGTGTATTGGCTATTGTCTGTCATGTTCCCGGGTAAGTGTTTTGTAATGAAATATCAAGGAGAAAATTTCCTGCAAGTCTGAGCCCAATTAATTCGTCAAGATCTGTGTTACCCTCAGTCAGAGTCTTATGTCCAATTCATTGATGATTCATTGATAGCACTTTATGATAGTCTTGCAGGTCAAGAATTTAATCAATTTATCTTTTTTCTGAAGCCAAATACGAAGCAGTTTGTGCCTGACAGTAAAGATTTCTCCATGGAGGTTTTTGACGAGGACGTTCGACCTGTGTTGAGGTGCATTTCGAAGATATTGGGGAAGGAAGATGACAACACCATAGATAAATCAGTTCTGGGAATGTTTTCTCTAATGATGAAGCCAAAGGTAGTGCTGGATATCCCTTCATATTTGCAAGAAGTTGTTAATACTCAACTCATGAGCCTATCATTAACTGGGTCATTCAAGTTCCCTTCTCTAATTATTTATCTCTTTTTATATCAAAATGTAGAAGAATTCTTTCATCTGTGGTTAAATATCATGGACTCAAATAAAAAGAGGCAGTCGGTAGTGTTTTAGACTGACATAGTAAGAAGCGAATAGAATGAGGAGGGTTTATTTGATTTTGTAAACCATTTTATGTCTATTGCATACAAAATCCTGAATGGGGTTTCTTCCCCATGCTTCTTGCCAAAAGCTCAAGAATTCTTACAGCTAGGAGAAAATTATATGTTTGGTGATTGTTATGTTTTTGAAGACCATTCAGAAATTAGACTTTATGGGGCAGGGGTAGAGCCATATAGGCTTCCTGTATTTGTGCCTATGAGGCTATTTGCTTTCAAGTTTATTAGGTAGAGTTTGAATGTTGATCAAGTACATTTTGTGCCTATGAAAAAGGGTCATATGTTTAAGCTACCGATGTCTGTGGGTCCCTTTATAGTTAATATGAGACATGCAACTAATGAAGTCACTATGATGTTAGATTGAATTCATTTACTGTTAGGAGATAGGTGGACTTATGACCCTCATAAAGTGATTTCAAACAGGAGAATTGAAAATGGATATTCAACATTTATTCATGAAATCAGACTTGATATAGAAAAACTAGAAAATAAGGGTTTTTCAGGTTCTGTGGCCTCAAATATACAAAATCCTGTCATATCAGATAATTCTAACAAGAGGAGTAAAGAAGCAGTTATTGATTCAGAAGATGAAGAGCAGAGAGCTGAAAAAATAGAAAAGCTAAATGAAGACTTAGCAGGTACTCAACCCAGTTTCTCACTACAATTGGGAGATGAACAAAAAGTACCCTCCTCACCAAGAAGACAGGAAAATCCTCAGGAGAAAGTACCCTTGATTAAACCAGTATTTGCTCAGATTGCTAAAAGAAATCAGAAGATGAAAGCTAGCATGGAGGCACAGGCTAAATATGAGATAACTCCTGATCAAACAAGATTACTGACTGCCATGGATCTTGAAAAAGATCAGTTTAAGATTGCTCTTTCTCATCCCTATGACATGACTATAGGTTCATCTAATAGTTTCAATACTATAAATCTTACTGTTGATGTAAGAAAGATTCCTCTGCTTGATAAAGTAAATTTACATATGCAAACCGGTCAACTGATTGTGAATGATTTGACCAAAAATAATGCAATGGCTCTTAAAACTGAGAACATGCTAGGGAAGGTCATCAAGCAACTGAAGTTAGAGAAAGCCAATTCTAGGGCTTGAAAAATCCAGAATGAAGAACTCAAGAAGATTATTTTGAAGATTGGAGTAGATCCAAATGACATGTTTTTTGTACAGAAGTTGCTACAAAGTGAAAAATCAAAAAATTTTGTGTTGAATAAAAAGTTGAAGTTTCCTATAGGAGAGCATTCTATGGCAGCAGAGGTGGCACAAGTGGAAAATGAGAAAGAGAATCTTCTGCATCAACTCTTGCAGAAAGATGAGGAAATTACTAAGTTGAAACAAACTGCATTTTCATTATATAATCACATTGATTCTCATACTTGTACTTTCATTTTACCATCTGGTAATGAAGGTCAAGCAGCACAAATATCTCAATTGAACACTGGATTGAAGATGGCAGAGAGAGATCGCAAAAAGGCACAAACTGATCTGGAGACAACAATGAAAATAATGCAAGCTAAGGATGGATAAATCAATAAATACAAAACAGATTTCCAAACAACTGATACTGAGATTAAGAATATAAAGGAAGAATTGAAGGGAAATATATCCCTGATACAAGCTAAGGACATCATTTGGAATGATATCATTGAAGAGATGAAAAGATCTTGGGGATCTATGTCTATCATATTTGAAGAAAGAAGCATTATTAGAGATTTCGAGGAACAGGTTATGGCATGTTAGAAGTGTTGTCATTGATGGCAAGGGACAACAGTAGAAGCAAAGGAGAAGACAACAGGTTTTTGGTGAATGGTATAGTAACATTTACAGGGAGTATGAGAAGAACAGAGGGAGAGTTTATTTATAGAGATAGGGTAGCAAAAGGAGAAGCAAAGCAGCGCAAAGGAGACAACATAGAAGAGCAGAGAGAGAAAAAGAGGCAGAGCAGCAGATGCAGAGACAGAGAATACAGAGGTAGAGATGAAACGGTCGAGCAGCAGAGGCGGAGACAGAGAAAGGAGGCAGAACCAGAGGAGGCAGAGTAGTAGAGGCAGAGGCAGAGTAGTAGAGGCAGAGACAGAGAAAGGAGGTAGAACCAGAGGAGGCAGAGCAGCATAGGCAGAGACAGAGAATACAGAGGCAGAGCCGTTAACAAACCAACAGTGAAATGATTGCAGGAGATGTGGAATCGTGCAGAAAGAGCGGAACCATGACTATAAGCGGAACCCCAAACATGAACAATAAAACTGGAGGGCCACAAAACCAGTGGGTTCGCGCACTGATTGAAGTGGTAAGAAGTATTACCAAAATGAACGTGATATATTTCATTGAAGGACACGTGTCCTCAGGCGGTTTTGTAAAACAACTTTTTTTGCGCAAATTTGAAGTGTTAAACCTCGTATCAATAAAAAACGTGATATGGTATAACATCCGTTGGATCATCGGAGTCGATGCGATAAATTGTCCGCTGTTGGATGCAAGAGGCGTGTTAATGGAGGTGGGCCTCGGGAACGTATATGTGCTAAAATATGTATCGGGTTTGATATCCATTGCAATATTGTATATATATTAAAGTTGAGTGCACATATAAGAATGGGTTATGTGCGGATTATATATTTGTTGCAAGTTAATACATTATGTTATGTCGAGGGTTAAAGCCATGGTCGAAGATTGACTTAGGCTTATATATATATGTTCAAAGGGTGCTGTCAGTTGGAACGTACTAAAAGTGCAGAGTTTATAAAACACATGTGGGCTCCATGGAATGGTTGTGTATTAAAATGTCGTGCTGGGTTTAGTTATAAGTTGATTGATGATTCAAATGAAATAATACAAAGGATGCAAACCTATAGTAATTTATATAATGTGGATATGTTATAATGATATGGCCGAGGGTTAACATATCGGGCTGTGTTGTATAGTCCGGCTTTTATGTTATGATATACCGATGATTGGAGCACAAACCAAAGTTAAACCTTGAATGAGGTTGTGGAACCAAAAAGTCACTGCTGCTATATATATTAGTGCGATGGTTTAACCAAAGTATAGAAGATGATGTGATCGACTATGTGTTAACAAGTGAATATGAATACTGTTCAAATATGAAGTGTTAAGCGTTGTGTGAAATATTTTATGCTGGAGAAACCTTAATACTTCTTTGGAAATGAAAATGTGAGCGTTAATATGGTAATACGAGTGGATAAGGCGCTGGGGCCCAGCTGAAAGTACGTTGAATGATCAGAGCTCAAATATGAAATAAACTAAGAATCGAGACTTTGGATTAATAGACTCCTATGTATATATATATACATAGTCTTATATTGAACAAAACGAATTCTTTATATGGATACTAATGACCGAAAACCTTATGTTAATGCTTTCATATAAACCAAATTTAATACACAAGTGGGAACCCTACATAAAATTCTGAGAATCATAACCCAAGCTGGAGGATACATAAAGACTAAAGTAGCAAAGTATACATATATATGCAATGCTTTATATATGTATCGCTTTATAAACAAGGGGCCAAAGTATATATATACATATATGTGAAGCGATCTATTGTTCGGGCCTAATACAAACAAAGTCTTGTAAGGTGGGACCCGAATCATGAATCGCATCGAAGAAAAGTTGGCAGCGAAACATGCTAACCAAAAGTTGCGATTGCGATTGAGTTCCAAACCCGATATGTTTTAAATGATGATTCATATATGTTTGAGTTCCGACATCAAAGTGAACAGTGTTACATTGCATCAGAGTGATTCATCGCATCGGCACATCAAAGTGAACAGTGTTACATCGCATCGGAGCGATTCATCGCATCAGCGCATCAAAGTGAATAGTGTTACATTGCATCGGAGCGATTCATCGCATTGGAACATCGAAGTGAACAGTGACTGATCACATCAAAGAAGGAGCAGAGCATCGAAACATATAAATGGAAGTTGCGATTGCAATTAATCGCAATCGGAAGTATTCGAGAGGTTATACATCGCATCGAAGAATAGAGCAAGTTCGGCGAGTGGGCCCGTAAGGGAATTTTATGTATTAAAGTGATCTTTTATCATTATATCGCCGAAAGTTACTTAAGCTATATAACACGGAAGTGCATATGTTAAAAATGCCTTATTATTATTATCCTGAGAATTGATTTGCATTATATAAAAAGTGCAGTTACATACATGCAGGAGTTACGCAACAACAATGAACAGAAAGGCATACAAAGAAGAAAAATACAGACACAGTCACAGAAAAGAAAAATACGCAGTGATCCAAGAGGCTGAATGAGTTGAGCTGGAGTTCTCATTGTAATTAAATGTAAATGTTTTAATTGGTTTATATTGTTTGTGATGCATTGGCAAGTCTCCGGAAGAGAACAAAACTCCCATTGTAATGTTAAAATTAGTACATACAGTTATATTTTTCTAAGTGAGCTAGAAAATAAATGAGAAGGCAGAAGGCTAAGAGGTATGGCTATCCATTTTGAATTCCCTGAGGAATACAAACAGTCATAAGGAAATCTCTATAAATAATATCACCTTGATATGCATAGAGAGGTTAGAGAGAGTAAGGATAGAGAATGCAGAGTATGTAAAATTGAGGCAAAGAAGATAAGGAAGAGAGGAGCAGAAAGAGATGCTACAGAACAAAGCTGATATCTGAGGTAAATCAACAAACATTTCTTTTGATAAATTGAGGAAGTTGGAGCTTCCCTATCAAGTTGAAGCTTGATAGTTGTCAGTTGTAGCTGACTAAGGTTGGAGCCTCCTGTAGGTTGGTGCCTGCAGAAAAATAGTGGTGAGAGGGAGTTGGAGCTTGCCTTTGCATCAAAACAATAATAAGATGTGGTTTTCTCCCTTTATGGGTTTCCACTTATATCTGTTGTCTCTATGTGTGTTTCCTATGTGTTGATATGATCGACCCAATCTGCTTAATGTTTGCTGCTCTCATAATAAGTTTGATGTCACATTAATTTAATACTTGCTACAACATATTAAGACTGTTCACATATTAAAGTTGGTTATAAAATTAAGCTGTAAACAAGTTGATGAAAATTTTAAAAAGCTTATGTATGTGTTAAACTGATTCACCCCCCCTCTCAGTTTAACTAAGGATTCAACAATTGGTATCAGAGCCAGTTCCTTTTGTACCAGTTTAACCACTGAAAGGAGATCCTAGGTCCCCAGGATGGCTAGTAAAGAAGGAAGCTCAACCAATAAAGCCCCTTTTTTCACCGGTGCTAATTATGCCTTCTGGAAAATCAAAATGAGAGCATACATAATGTCTCTAGGAATAGAGGTTTGGGCTGCTGTGGAATTTGGATATGCCCCAAAGTCAACTGACCCAAAGAGAGAAGCTAAACAAGAATTTGTAGCAAATGCAAAGGCCATGAATGCAATCTTAAATGGACTATGTGAGGCTGAATTTATCAAAGTAATGCAAAGAAATATTTCCAAATATATGTGGGATACTCTTGAAAACATCCATGAGGGAAATAAAAAGGTAAAGACAGCCAAAATTCAAGTATATAGAGCTCAGTTTGAAAATTTAAAAATGAATGATGATGAAGATGTTGGCAGTTTCTTCTTAAGAGTTGCAGAAATTGTTAACAATATGAAAGCTCTTGGAGAAACCATACCAGAAAGTGTAATTGTACAAAAGATTCTAAGATCTCTTCCACCCAGTTTTAACCCCAAGGTGTCTGCAATACAAGAAACAGCTGATTGGGAAACCTTGACCATGAACCAGTTACTTGGAAATCTTACAGCCTATGAGATGAGACTCCCATAGAAGAATCCAAGTGCGAGGGAGGCAGCTTTTAAAACATAAAAGAAGAAAGAAGAAAAGGAAGATATATGTTCTTGCTCTGATGAAGAAGAGGCCAAGTTTGTCAAGAAACTGGACAGAGGCTCAGGTAAATATAAAGGTAAGCTTCCATTCAAATGCTTTAACTGTGGAAGAGTTGGACACTATGCTGCTAAGTGTCCTCATAAGAAAGCAAGGAATCAAGCTTATGAATAAGAAAATATTACATCAAATAACTGGCAGAAAGGAAATAAATTCAATAGAAAATCTTACTATGTTCAACAAGAAAGCAGTGCATCTGAAGACTCAGATGAACCCTCAAGTGAAGAAGGAACCTATGAATTCTTATTGACGGCCATAGAAGAACTTGAAGGAATCCTGCTAGAAGATGAAGAAGAAGGTGAAGTTGACCTTGAGGGGGAGCTAAGAAGTGCCCTGGAGGAGATTGACAAACTCAAACTGAAGTGAAGAAAACAAAAGGACATTCTCCTCAAGTATGTAAGAGAAGAGCAAAATTCAGGAGTCCTCATGCAGCTGAAGGTAGAGCTTGAAGAAGCCAAGAATATAGAAGACATGTTACTTAAGAAAATCAAGGATAAAACTCAGGAACAAGAGAAGTTGGAAGAATAAGTAGTATGTCTGAGGAAGAAATTAGAAAATGCTCAACGGAAAGTGTCTATAAATCCTTCTCAAACAACAAGCTCTAGTAAGTTGAATGAAATTCCGGATGCTCAAAGATCTCCTCTAATAAAGACTGGGATAGGCTATGAAGGAGAATCAAGTAAAAGCAAAGAAAAAGAAAACAAAAATATTATTTTTTTCAAAGCAAAGAAGGCTGATGAAGCAACTCAAATAATTCCTACAAAAGAAGAAACATGTAATGAGGGAGACAGAAACCAGAAGAAACCTCTAATAACGAAGAATGAAATAAATACCCAGACAACAGAAAAAGGCTCATATACCCCTGAGTATGTCAAATTTGGAAGCCATCAAAGGAGATTCTTCCCTCCTATGAAAAATGCCACCTGTTATGCCTGCCACAAGCTGGGACACATTGCTGCATACTGTCATACAAGGAGGAGTAATTCAAACCAGCAAAAGATGCAAACAATAAAGAGACTGTCTCAAGCAAAAAAATGGAGAAGACAACCTTACATCAGGTATGCAAATTGTTTCTATGGTTACTATTTTTATTGTAAGGAATTTGGCCATAAAATCATTGAGTGCAAAAAGTATGGACAAAGATTGATGTACAACACCTCAAGGATGTTTATGAATCAAGGAGATTTTACTCATACTCACAATTCTGCAAAAATTATGATCAAATGCTATGTATGCAATAAAATTGGACATATGCCTTCCAAATGTCCTCTCAGAGGATGTGGTTCATCATCTCACAAAAATTTCCAAACAAAAGGATGCTACTAGTGGAAAAAGAAGGTGAACAAATGTGACCTGGCTTTAACTGCTCAAGACCTGAAAAGCCAATGGTATTTGGACAATGGCTGCTCAAAACATATGACTGGAGAAAGAAGAAAATTTATAACTTTTGATGAAAAGAAATCTGGCAATGCTACTTTTGGCAATGATAAATCAGGAAAAATCAAAGGAAAAGGCTCAGTCAGCCTAGATAATGGCAGAGGAAAGGCCCAAGATGTACTATTTGTAGATGGGTTGAAAGAAAACTTGCTGAGTGTCAGTAAAATGTGTGATAAAGGCTATGAAATTATTTTTAGAGAACAAGACTATGAAGTCAGATCAAGCACCACAGGTAAGATCTGCTCAAAGGTGTTCGAACATAGAGTAATGTTTACATAGTGAAAGAGGAGGATGAAGCATGCCATCTTAGCAAACTTGAGGAGTCATGGTTATGGCATAAGAGATTGGGACATCTCAGCTTCGACCATATCATCAGACTGAGCAAAAAGAAAGCTGTCAGAGATATGCCAGAAATAAAAAGGCCTTCAAATACGATATGCAAATCTTGTCAATTGGGCAAACAGACCCGCACATCCTTTAAGGCCAAAGATGAGCTATCAAGAAGAAGACCACTCCAGCTTGTGCACATGGACCTGTGTGGACCTGCAAGAACTAAAACACCAAGTGGAGAATCCTACTTCATGCTGATAACAGATGATTTCTCCAGAATGACATGGGTTTCATTTCTCAAGAATAAATTGGAAGCACTGGAGAAATTCAAAATATTCAAAGCATTAGCAGAAAATCAAACAGGATGCAAGCTAAAATGCATCAGATCAGACAGAGGAGGTGAATTCACAGATTATGACTTTGCAGACCTATGCAATGAACATGGGATAAAGCAACAATTTACTATTGCAGGGACACCTCAGCAGAATGGAGTAGCAGAGAGACAAAACAGGTCTGTACAACAAATTGCCAGAGCCATGATGCAAGAGAGTAATATTCCTCAAACCTTCTGGGCAGAAGCAGTACACACAACCGTGCATATCCTTAACAAAGCTCATTTCAGGCCAAGCAGTGACAAGACTCCCTATGAACTATGGCATGGTAAACCAACTTCAATCAAGCACTTTAGAGTCTTTGGAAGCAAGTGTTACATAAAGAATAATGATGAAAATCTGGGGAATTTTGATGCAAGAGCAGATGAAGGGATGTTTCTAGGATATGCATCCAAGAGTAAAGGGTACAGGTGCTACAACAAGACTCTTCGAAAAATTGTAGAAAGCATTGACGTAAGATTTGATGAAGAACTTCCAAACAAGACAAGAAGTACAGACTGCAGCAGTCCTTCAGACAATCATGAAGAAGAAAATCAAGCTGATGATGAAACTAGCAAGACAACAGAAGATGTTGAGCTGAGCTCAAAAGCCCCCTCAAGATACACTCAAAAGAACCATCTAGAAGATCAGATCATTGGAGACAAGAGTGTAGGAGTCCAAACAAGGAGGCAGCTAACTAAACAGACAGAAGAGGTATACATAGCTATGTTATCACAAATAGAGCCAAAGAAGTTTGAAGAAGCTAGCAAGGACAAGCATTGGGTGAATGCTATGAATGAAGAATTGGATCAAATTGAGAAGAACAATACCTGGGAATTAGTTCCTAGACCCACTGAGAAAAATATCATAGGCTCAAAATGGGTATTCAAGAATAAAATGAATGAGCAAGGACAGGTAATCAGGAATAAAGCCAGACTTGTTTGCAAAGGATATTCACAAATCGAAGGACTTGATTACGATGAAACATTTTCCCTTGTAGCCAGAATGGAAGCTATCAGAATGTTTCTGGCCTTTGCATGCTACCAAGACTTCAAGGTATATCAAATGGATGTGAAATCTACATTTCTGAATGGAGATCTAGAAGAAGAAGTCTACATGGAACAACCAGAAGGTTTCTCATTAACAGAAAAAGAATATTATGTGTGCAGACTAAAGAAGGCTCTATATGGACTAAAACAAGCTCCTCATGCTTGGTACTCAAGGTTGGATAAGTACTTGAAAAAACAAGGCTTTAAGAGAGGAGGAGTAGACAACAATCTATACATAAAATCCCATGAAAATGAACTCCTGATTGTTGTAGTATATGTTGATGACATTATGTTTGGAATCAACAAAGATGAGCTAGCAAAAGGATTTGCTGAAGAGATGAAATCAGAGTTTGAGATGTCTATGATTGGAGAGCTCAGTTTCTACTTAAGACTTCAAATTCAGCAAAAGAACACAGGTACATTCATCTCACAGGAAAAATACTTAAAAGAAATGTTCAAAATGGAAGATTGCAAACCTGTGTCAACTCCCATGATCACAGGATGCAAGCTATGTGCTGATGATGGATCTACTGATATAGATCAAGGACTCTACAGATCCATGATAGGAAGTCTGTTGTACCTGACAACATCAAGACCAAACATCATGCTAGCAGTAGGACTTGTGGCTAGATATCAAGCCTCCCCAAAGAAAAATCATCTTCTAGTAGTCAAAATAATATTTAGATATATACAAGGAACATTACAGTTTGGGCTATGGTATCCAAAAGGAAAAAGCTTCACTTTGACAGCATACACAGATGCAGATTGGGCCAGCTGTGTGGATGATAGGAAAAGCACAAGTGGAGGTGCATTCTATCTAGGAGAAATTCTGGTGGCATGGCTAAGCAAGAAACAAACATCTATTTCTCTATCTACAGCAGAAGTAGAATACATAGCAGCAACAGCATGCTGCACAAGTCATGTGGATGAAGCAAACCCTCCAAGACATGAAGATAAGAATTGATGAACCTATCTCTATCAAATGTGATAATACAAGTGCTATAAGAATATCAAAAAATCCTGTGCTTCATTCAAAAACTAAACATATCCCAATCAAGTATCATTTTCTCCAAGAACAAGTAGCTCAAAAGGTAGTGAAGCTGGAGTATGTGCCAACAAAAGAATAGACAACAGATATATTTACCAAACCTCTTGATAGAGAACCATTTGAGTATTTGAGAGATAGACTAGGGGTAGTATCTGTAGATGCTACTCTCTAATATGAAGAGAAAGCATCATTCCAGGGGGAGATCAGTTAGCAAGGAAAGCATGAAACAAATCCTCAAGATCAGTGCAACATGGGCGAGAGTTAAAATCACATTGAGAAATGAGAAAACCCTTGCCATTGATGTCAAAGGGGGAGGAAGAGCAAGTAACAGAAGAAAGGGTCCTAAAAGGCTAGCAGAGGAAGCGTATTGCCATCAATGCCAAAGGGGGAGACTGTTAGAAGTTTTTTCATTGATGGAAAAGGACAACAGCAGAAGCAAAGGAGAAGACAACAGGTTTTTGGTGAATGGTATAGTAACATTTACAGGGAGTATGAGAAGAATAGAGGGAGAGTTTATTTACAGAGACAGGGCAAGAAAAGGAGAAGAAAAGCAGCGCAAAGGAGACAGCATAGAAGAGCAGAGAGAGAAAAAGAGGCAGAGTAGCAGATGCGGAGACATAGAATACAGAGGCAGAGATGAAACAGTCGAGCAACAAAGGCGAAGATAGAGAAAGGAGGCAGAACCAGAGGAGGCAGTGAAGCAGAGGCGGAGATAGAGAAAGGAGACAGAACCAGAGGAGGCAGAGCAGCAGAGGCGGAGACAAAGAATACAGAGGCAGAGCCATTAACAAACCAACAGTGAAATGATTGTAGGAGATGTGGAATCGTGCAGAAAGAGCGGAACCCCGAACATGAACAGTAAAACCGGAGGGCCAAAAAACCAGTGGGTTCGCACGTTGGTTGAAGTGATAAGCAGTATTACCAAAATGAATGCGATATATGTCATTGAAGGACATGTGTCCTCAGGAGGTTTTGTAAAACAATTTTTTTCGCGCAAATTTGAAGTGTTAAATCTCATATCAATAAAAAATGTGATATGGTATGACATCCGTTGGATCATCAGAGTCGATGTGATAAACTATCCATCGTTGGATGCAAGAGGCGTGTTAATGGAGGTGGGCCCCGGGAACATATATGTGCTAAAATATGTATCGGGTTTGATATCCATTGCAATATTGGATATATATTAAAGTTCAGTGCACATATAAGAATGGGTTATGTGCGGATTATATATTTGTTGCAAGTTAATACATTATGTTATGCCGAGGGTTAAAGCCATGGTCGAAGATTGACTTAGGCTTATATATATATATATATATATGTTCAAAGGGTGCTGTCAGTTGGAACGTACTAAAAGTGCAGAGTTTATCAAACACATGTGGGCTCCATGGAATGGTTGTGTATTAAAATGTCGCATTGGGTTTATTTATAAGTTTATTGATGATTCGAATGAAATAATACAAAGGGTGTGGACCTATAGTAATTTATATAATGTGGATATGTTATAATGATATGGCCGAGGGTTAACATGTCAGGCTGTGTTGTACAGTCTGGATTTTATGTTATGATATACCGACGATTGGAGCATAAACCAAAGTTAAACCTTGAATGAGGTTGTGGGCCCAAAAAGTCACTGCTGCTATATATATTAGTGCGATGGTTTAACCAAATTATAGAAGATGATGCGACCGACTATGTGTTAACAAGTGCATATGA
Organism: Pinus albicaulis; assembly: GCA_034641835.2. Taxonomy (NCBI): domain Eukaryota; kingdom Viridiplantae; phylum Streptophyta; class Pinopsida; order Pinales; family Pinaceae; genus Pinus; species Pinus albicaulis. The sequence goes on from CM076576.1 coordinate 568,177,227, forward strand.
ATACTGTTCAAATATGAAGTGTTAAGTGTTGTGTGAAATATTTTATGCCGGAGAAACCTTAATACTTCTTTGGAAATGAAAATGTGAGCATTAATATGGTAATACGAGTGGAGAAGGTGTTGGGGCCCAGCTGAAAGTACGTTGAATGATCGGAGCTCAAATATGAAATAAACTAAGAATGGAGACTTTGGATTAATAGAATCCTATGTATATATATATATATACATAGTATTATATTGAACAAAACGAATTATTTATATGGAGATTAATGACTAAAAACCTTATGTTAATGCTTGCATATAAACCAAAGTTAATACGTAAGTGGGATCCCTACATAAAATTTCGAGAATCATAACCCAAGCTGGAGGATACATAAAGACTGAAGCGACAAAGTATACATATATATGCAGCGCTTTATATATGTAGTGCTTTATAAACAAGGGGCCAAAGTACATATATATACATATATGTGAAGCGCTCTATTGTTCGGGCCTAACACAAACAAATTCTTATAAGGTGGGACGCGAGTCACGAATCGCATCAGAGAAATGTTGGCAGCGGAACATGTTAACCAAAAGTTGCGATTGCGATTGAGTTATGGATCCGATATGTTTTAAACGATGATTCATATATGTTTGAGTTCTGGCATCAAAGTGAACAGTGTTACATCGCATCGGAGCGATTCATCGCATTGGCACATCAAAGTGAACAGTGTTACATCGCATCGGAGCGATTCATCGCATCGGCACATCAAAGTGAATAGTGTTACATCACATCGGAGAGATTCATCGCATCGGCACATTGAAGTGAACAGTGATTGATCGCATCGGAGAAGGAGCATAGCATCAGAACATATAAATGGAAGTTGTGATTGCAATTAATCGCAATCAGAAGTATTCGAGAGGTGATACATCGCATCGGAGAATAGAGCAAGTTCGGCGAGTGGGCCCGTAAGGGAATTTTATGTATTAAAGTGATCTTTTATCATTATATCGCCGAAAGTTACTTAAGCTATATAACACGGCAGTGCATATGTTAAAAATGCCTTATTATTATTATGTCGAGAATTGATTTGCATTATATAAAAAGTGTAGTTACATACATGCAGGAGTTATGCAACAGTAATGAACAGAAAGGCATACAGAGAAGGAAAAGACAAACACAGTCACAGAAAAGACAAATACGTAGTGATCCAAGAGGCTAAATGAGTTGAGCTGGAGTTCTCATTGTAATTAAATTTAAATTTTTTAATTGGTTTATATTGTTTGTGATGCATTGGCAAGTCTTCAGAAGAGAACAAAAATCCCACTATAATGTTAAAATTAGTACATACAGTTATATTTTTCTGAGTGAGCTGGAAAAGAAATGAGAAGGCAGAAGGCTAAGAGGTATGGCTATCCATTTTGAATTCCCTGAGGAATACAAACAGTCAAAAGGAAATATCTATAAATAATATCACCTTGATATGCATAGAGAGGTTAGAGAGAGTAAGGATAGAGAATGCAAAGTATGGAAAATTGAGGTAGAGAAGATAAGGAAGAGAGGAGCAGAAAGAGATGCTACAGAATAGAGCTGATATCTGAGGTAAATCAGCAAACATTTCTTTTGATAAATTGAGGAAGTTGGAGCTTCCCTATCAAGTTGAAGCTTGATAGTTGTCAGTTGTAGCTGACTGAGATTTGAGCCTCCTGTAGGTTGGTGCCTGCAGAAAAACAGTGGTGAGAGGGAGTTGGAACTTGCCTTTGCATCACAACAATAATAAGATGTGGTTTTCTCCCTTTATGGGTTTCCACTTATATCTGCTGTCTCTGTGTGTGTTGCCTATGTGTTGATATGATCTACCCAATCTGCTTAATGTTTGTTGCTTTCGTAATAAGTTTGATGTCACATTAATTGAATACTTGTTGCAATATATTAAGACTGTTCACATATTAAATTTGGTTATAAAATTAAGCTGTAAACAAGTTGATGAAAATTTAAAAAGCTTATGTATGTGTTAAACTGATTGACCCCCCCTCTCAGTTTAACTAAGGATTCAACATGGCAGACAAAAAAAATACAATTCACAGATCCATATGGGCAAAGAAGTTTAATTATTTTATTGATTCCAAGACTGACCAAGAGTTGGAAGAGAATGAGATTAAAGATAGGATTTCATGTGCTGTGGAGATTAACAAACCGATTGTTAAAAATATTTGTAGGAAGACTATAGAGAAAAAGTTGACAGAGATCAAGGAATCAATCAGCAAGTTCGACAATTTATATGACAAAAGGACCAGGGCAAGTTTTCCATCATGCTGGGGCCTTGGAGGTAGTCTTTTATCAAGGGAGTCCTATGAACCACTACTGGTATTGGCTAAAAGCAAGGCGGAAAACACTCATGAAAAGAGTCAGATCCTAAAAGGAGTGACAGTGATTAATTTTCTTCAGAGACACTTTCAGCTGTTATGGTTGGTGAAGACCATGTTTACAGAGAGACCATCATTCAACAAAATTACTGCATTTAGATTGGAATATCACAGGTTGATTAATTCATCGAAGATAAACATTGAGGTGTGGAAGAAATGTAGAGCTTGGATGACTGATCTCCCTAAAGATCCCTCAAATTCTAAGAAGAACAAGACAACAAATCAAGAGAATGCAATAGCAGAAGCATCAATTCATATTCAACAAATAGATTAGGATTTAAGTTTTATTTTATTTTGTCTCTTTTGAGAGAATGTAATTGTAATAAGACATTTAGATGACTTGTAATAAGTAGTTCACAAAGTCCTAAGTAGTTGAAGCTGTTAGAAGTAGTTTTGGCAGTTATCAACTGATTTTCATTGTATTTAAAGAGATAGACAAGAGAAGAGAGGGGTTCTGAGTTTTGGACCTTCAGACTGCAAATTTTATACTCAGTTTTCAAATGATTAATGAAGGAAGAACAAGATTCTGGCATTTTTTGATACTGATATGTTTTCCCGTTTACATTATGTATTTTCTTTCCTTGAATACAGTGAAGTAATGAAGCTGTAGGTCTCTTTTTACATATGCGAATAAGAGTTAAAATCCTTAATGGGCGCTCCTTCATTTTAACTAATTCTATGTCTTAAAATTCTTCTGAAGTTTAAAGTGGTAGATACTGCTTATTAGCATATCAATTTGGGCTTCCTTCCTTCATATTATTCACATCATTCCATTTAATATCAGAAGATAATGGCGTTGTGAAACATTTATTGCATTTATTTCCTAAAGGTTTGATAAAAACATATCTGAAGGTGATTAAGCAAAGACCATTTGACATTAAATTTCTGTGACATATATATACAAATGTCTTAAGCACTGATTCCTTACTACAGCCAAAGGATTATCTCAGTAAGGTACAACATTTTTTGGCACCATTGCTGGGGATGAAGATGCAAAGTTCTTTCCCTGGGTTTTATTTCATATTTCCTCTGGTTGTTCAGAGAGGAGGAAATTTCAGGTTGTATTTCTATTTCATAATCCTGGCATATAAAAGGCCACATACAAGGTTGGACACTTCGCAACAGAAAGCACCAATTTTGTCAAATCCTGAGAAATTGGTTTCTAGAAAATCTCAAAAGCCAAAGAAGTTTTATACACCTAATGATACATTGCCTGCACTTGGCAGTAGTTCACATAACCCCTCATCCAAGGATATTTCCAAGAAACTCATTTTCTTGGAACAACAATCCTTTTCTCCACTAATTCACTTTCAAGAACTAAGGTTAGAAGAACAATCTTTTCAGGTTGTTTCATTCACATTTACAGAAGCTCAACCAAATACAATTTCCAGTTCTTCTGCTATTTTTCATCAACCCCTTCCTATATCAGTTGTTTCACCCCACCCATCCACATTTACAACTGGTATACAAACCCCACGTACTCAAGGAGCAGTTAACCAAGGTATAAATATGGTAGCCCTTGTTCCTGCTTTCTTGATGAATAGATATGCACTACTAAATCTTCCACAACCTATGAATGGCATGCCCCAAGAATACCTCAAGTTACTTGTTTTACTGGTGAAGATGAAGTAACTACAGAACAACACTTGCCATTGTTTTTCACTTTTGCTGAGAATATAAATGTAGAAAATATTGATGTAGTAATGAGAATTTTTGTACAGTCTCTAAATGGAGAGGCAAGAAAATGGTTTAAAGGTTTGCCTAATGCCTCAATTCAGAATTGGGATGAATTAGAAACAAAATTCATCCAAATATGGCGTGAAAAGAGAGATCAGGGTTATTCATTGATAGAGTTTAATGTTATCAAGAAAAAGTCAGATGAAAACATGACTAATTTTATTAAAAGATTCAATAAATTGTATAATAGTTTGCATGCAGAAATGAAGCCTCCCCTTGTTGGAGCAAGAGTAGTTTTTGCTGGAGCATTTGTATCGTATTTTAGTTTCACTTTGAGAGAGAGAATATCTGCTACTCTTGAACAAATTCAAACTGATGCTTTGGAGATTGAGGCAAACATGACTGTTGCTGGAAAAACACAAGAAAAACAGTCAGTTCAAGAGAAAGGCAAGGCCAAAGAAGAATCACCTCAGGATCAAAGGATTGATGACACGACAAAGGTTATCAAGAAATTATCAAATAAAATAGTGAAGATGGAGCTAGACAATAAAAACCCTGCACAACAAAACAAAGGAGTTTTCAATCCTCAATTTAGAAAACAACCCCTATAGATTTTACAGAGGGAAAAAAGAGATTAGGATCAAGTTCAGGCACCTTTGTATATATAAGCAGCACCTTCACAATCTACTGAGGATTATCAGAAAGAAGTTGAAGATCAGATATCTGCTATCTACATGGAAGATGATGTGGAAGAAGAAGAATGTGAAGAATAATGCACCGAAGCTGAGATGTCATTTGATCAAGAAGAGATGGATGAGTATTGTAAGAAATTCACAGATTTTATGCAAGCAGAATTGCATAAGAAGTATGATTTAAGATCAAAAAAGAGATCAAGAACTCAGGATGATGATGAAAAAGAGCCAGAGTCAGTTCCTTCTTCAATGGCGACTCCACAACTAAAGAACTCAGTAAAACCATCAGATAAGGGGAAACAACATATGAATCCAGTGAGTGGAAATGAAAAGAAACAAGCTGAAACTTCCCAAAATAAGTCTATTGATACTAATAATTTGGAGAAGGTTGTTACTGTGTCTAATCAGATTGCCAATCCTAACAATAATCAAGAATAACTTTAGAAGATGGTAAAAAAAAATCAAACCTTCAGTCTATCAAAAGATCTAGAAAATATCAAAATTCAAGTGCCTCCACTTGAGCTAGCTAAGACACCAGGTTACAAGAAGGAAATTACAGAATTCATTAATCTTTCTCAGTATGATGATATTGGTGATACTGTGAATTTGCAAGAGGAAAAACCAGTGGTAACTTTTGGTCCACATGTGGAGGAGGTATATTCTTCTGTTCCCCCATTTTATATTTCACTGCTTCTTCATGATTTTATTCTTCATAATTGTATGTTGGATTCTAGTGCATCACATAATCTCATGCCATTATCTGTAATGAAAGAGTTAAATTTACAAATTACTAAGCCCTATAGAGACCTATATTCATTTGATTCAAAAAGGGTAAAATGTGTTGGGTTAATTAAAGACATGGTGGTATCCCTGGCCCAAATTCTAGCCAAAAGTATCATGATGGATGTAGTAGTTGCAGATATTCCAGCTAGATTTGGTATGCTTTGTCCAGATCTTGGGGAGCGAAGCTTGGAGGTGTTTTAAAACTAGACTTTACATATGCAATTATTCCTGTGTTCAATGGGGAAGAAAGAATATTATACAGAGAAACAAGATTTGTTAAAACCACCACAAAGAAAGATGCAGGAAATTCCCCTATATATGGTCAAGAGAAGGAATATATTTCTTGTTTTATGTTGCATAAAGATGTAGAATTTTCTGAAGACTCAGAGAAGCATCTCTCTTCAGCAATAGTACATAATGAGCTGGGTTCAAACAAAATTTGGAAGTGTTATTTTGATGGTGCCTATCCAAAAGATGACACAGGAGATGGACTTCTATTCATTTCTCCATAAGGTAATCTTTTGCCTTTTTATTTTAAACTTGAATTTGAATAAACTAATAATGTAGCTGAGTATGAGGCATTAATTTTGAGTCTTCAAACTTCTAAACAAATGGGAATTCATTGCATTTCCATTTTTGGTGATTCTGAGTTGATTCTAAGACAGATTAAAAATATATGTCAAACCAAACATCCAAGGTTGAGGTCATATAGGAATGAAGCATGGGACCTGATTGAGAATTATTTTGAAGCTTTGAATCTTCAATTTATTCCAAGAGAAGAAAACAGAATGGTTGATTCACTAGCAGTTGTAGCTAGTACATTCAAGCCACCCATTAATCCAAGACTGAGGTACGAGATTGAGTTGAGGCATAGACCCCCAATTACGAATAATGTAAAGCATTGGCAGGTCTTTGAAGATGATGAGCAGATCAATCAATTCCTGACAAAGATTGAAAACTTTGAAGATAGTGAAATAGATCAAGAAAGTGAACAAACTATTCAAAATGAAGACTTGAAAAATCTTAAGCAGTCCATAGGTGATCAAAAGATAATTCAGTTGAAAGACAATATATTTCCCAGAGGATTAGTTCCTCTTGAAAGACTGTTTGATGCAAATGATGTAGCAGTGCATCAAAAGAAGGTATCCCAGGAGATTGAGATGGAAGATTGTAATTTAGGAACTCAGCAGGAGCCCAAGATTGTCAAGTTATTCAAAGGAGTTCCTAAGAATTATAAATAAAGTTACATTGATCTTTTCAAGAAATATATGGATGTATTTGCATGGTCCTATGAGTATTTGAAGACATATGATCTAGATATTATTCAGCACAAAATACCTTTGAAGGATGGGGTCAAGCCTCACAGGTAGAAACTTAGGCAGATTAATCCATTGTGTTAGCCACCTATAATATTTGTTATGGAAAAAGGTGGCTAAGACTTTTTGAGTCTTCAAAGAACAAATTTTATTACCAAAAAGTGTTGGCTCTTGAAGACTCTTGAAGGCCTCATGCCTCTGTCCAAAATCTTCATTGTTGTTCTCACTTTATACTTTGAAGTTTTGTTGATTTCATAAGAAGAAACTGCTGCAAAATCATCATTTTCCCCCTTCTCCCACTCAAAACTAACCTTCATTTGCTTCCCTTTTTCTCCATAAAAAATCCTTTTTTTTCATGATTTCTCTTCTTCCCTTCATGAAAATCACTTTTACAAAGTTAAAGACTCACTTTTAACCTTACCGAAACCCCCAAATCCATTAAAAACCTTGAAAAATTTCATGAAAAATACATGTTTTTTGCATAAAGGCTTAAGCCCCCTTGGGCTAAGTCCTAAACACTTCCCCTCCATGTGCCTCTTCGTTAGAACCAAGCGCTAAAACCTTTCAGCGCTAATCGCATCGCAAAAATTCAAATGCGCAAGTCTCTGCCATGTTCCAAAAAGTTCTGATTGCGATTAAGCTTTGTTTTATAAAGAGCCTCGATCACATCATTGTTTTATATATATATATATATATATATATATATATATATCCTGTGGGCTCGCCTTCCGCGCTTAAAACCATTGAATAAACCATCCCAATCCATTTTTCCTTTGTAAAATATAAAAACCCATTTATCCTAACTTTTGGTCTAAAAAGTCAAAATCACGTGTTAAATATTTCAATGGGTAGATTGAAAGACCGATCGCGCAATCGCAATCGGAGAAAGTTCAATGGGTTGATCGAAAAGACCCGCATCAAAAGTTTCGATGCGATTGGGTCTTATATATGTTATTTCTGCCCCACCATTATTTCATATGACTTTCCCCCGGGCCCAAATGTTAAAGACCCCAGGCGCCAATCGCATCGCAAACTTTCCAATGGGTAGATTAAAAAGACCAGGCCCGAGGCTCCAATTGCGATTGGACTTTGTTTTATTAAGCCCTAGGCCTATCACGTTTCATACATCCAAAGGCCCCACAATTGGGCACCAGACCTTTTTATATATATTCTTTCCGCCCCCCGATCCCTTAAAAACCTTTGTTTATATTAAAAATTTGGGTTTTTCATATATCATAAGGGTTTCTGCCGCTTCATTCTAAAATAAATCCCCGCCGTTGATCGAAATCCGATCAAATGGTCAGTGCCTGATCGCATCGGGGTTTTCCATCACACACACTCTTTTGCTCCCACCGATCGACATCCTTCTGATTCGTTTCCCACCGTCAATCTGATCCTCAGATCGACGACCATCGCTCAATCTCGGCGCCAGTTGAGTGTTGCCTCCGATTGCGATCTTCCGATTAGATCTGGACCGTCTACGTGTCCAGATCGGACGGTCCAAAATTACTCCACTTTTTTCTTCTCTCTGCTCTCCTTTTGCCTCTTATACGCAGATCTCCACCGTTGGATGCTTTCATCCAACTGCCACACTCTTTCCCCTCCTTCTGAAGTAGTTAAACCTAAAAAAACTCAGGATTTTATAATTTTCGTTTGTATTTTTCAGGTTTGAATGGTTTTTCCATTATGATAAAGGAAAGCCGAAGGCAGGGAATGATGATTCCCATGCCTTTGATTTATCAAAGGGAACCATCCGCCGCGCTCTATTCCATTGTTTCGTCGATGCTTTATCAGCATTGATGCCGTGAAGCCTAGCGTGGCTCTGCACATCGACAAGACACAGTTTTTTTAGAAACAACAGTTAAAAGAGTATCATTTTTTGAAGACAGAGCACAGCAGAAAGAAGATTGAAGACAGATTTCCGGGGATTACGACTAAGATTGAGTATCAAAAGCCTAATCCCCCAGATTAGAAAATCTAGAATTAAAATAAAATCAAAAATGTCTATCAGACAGAAAGGCCTCCACCGCCACATTTGAGGCGAATTGATTCCTCAGCTACCACAGAGCCACCTATTGCCTCAAACCATTCAAACAGAGGCCAAAGTTATTGATTAAGAAAATATCCACCTCATAGCACAGCCAAGAAATTAATTCCGCTAAGGAAACTAATGCAAACAAATATCAGTGGAGTTATTTCGTCCTGGATAGAGCCTAAAATTAAATAAAGCTCCCACCGAGCTTTGATATTAATTGTAAAACAGTTAATACAGCAATCCACCTGTAAACTTCTTCATCGAGCCCCTCAAAAGGCCAAGAAGTCTTGAATCTGTATTAATTTCCTTGAGAGATCTTTTATCAGATCTCACCTCCTCATCCTTCTATAAATACTTCTATAGAAGATGAGAAACTGTTGGTTTCAGAACTTTGAAATACATTTGAGCTTAAACTTCTGACTGTAAATAGTGTTCACTGGCCCTTGGAGCTCTGTTTGTGTTAGTTTTGTTAGGCTGGATAGTGACGATGATTGCTGAACTGAAACATTGGATCTGAGTACTGTAACTGGTTTGACATCAATAAACAAACTGTTTCTTGGGATCCTGGTCTATATCACTGATGAAGTGCCCCTTTCTTTGTTATTGTTTTCCTTCTATGTATGCCATATTTGTTCACTATTCTTTGATAAAGAACAACATTTATAGAGTTAGGACCTGATGTACATCAGTAACCTTCTCTGACTGAAAAGCTTTATCTCAATGTTTTCCTCCAAATTGTTTATTTAAGAATGATTCAATACGGTTTAAGCAGTTAGGAATGCTGGAGTTCCCTCGTCCTACTGTTTGCTTTAAACATTGTTCTTGAAAGTTATTTTCCTTATTTGCTTATTAAAGTTAGACTAGAAAGTGATGGTTTGCCCTATTTCTAGCTTCTACTCTCCAAAGGCAGATTCTGAAAGTTTCCCTTGGTGTTAACTGAAAGCAGACTAGGTTTAAAAGTACTTTATCTAGTCTTAAGTTTATACTCTATCTTCTCTTATATGTTTTAATACTTTCTGAAGGTAATTATGTGGATTACTGGATTGTTTTTCAATTAAGCTGCTTTAATACAAACTTGCCCAAGAGGTCAATGGTTAGCCCTGCACTTGGTTGGTTTTAAACAGTTACTTAAGAGGCTTTTCTTGTTTGGACTGACTATAAATCCTTTGTGAAATTATTATCAGTTTCCACCCTTCCAACACTTTATTGTTTCCATTCCATGACTCTAATCTCAATAATCTTGTGGTGTGGATGACTTGCCCCTTGGATCACTCTTGATTTTTTTGCTCAATTAAAGCCCTGTTATGACTCCATAGCCCAATGGACTAAAAACCAGCATTATATCTATCTTTTTAGCCTAGTTGTTCTATTCACTTGCAACTTCTCACCTTTGAAACTCTTTGCACTTAGGAATTTCCACCTCAAACATTATTCATGCTCAACCATCCAAAAACAAAACAAACCCTTGGCCTTCATAACTATCATAATATTATTACCCCAAATTTCAAGGACAAATCCATCTTTGCACTCATTGGAGAGACCCCTCTTCGGATTCAGGAGGGCTAGATCCTAGAATCTCAAAGTTGGTTGAAACGATGTTGTTTCTGTGATCGGAATTTGCCAATCTTTCTGATTACAGATCCCTAACACATTGCTCCTTGCCCCAATTGAAAAGGAACTGAATAAATTGCTGCAGGAAAAAATCATAGTTCCACTCAAATATTCAGACTGGGTTTCAAATTTATTCCCTGTGTGGAAAAAGAATGTAGAGATAAGGCTATGTGTTGATTTAAGGAATTTTAATAGAGTCTCACTCAAAGATAATTATCCTTTTCCTAAGATGGACTACGTTTTACAGAAAGTAACAGGAGCATATAGATTGTCTATGGTGGATGGTTTCTCTAGGTACAACCAAGTAGTTGTTGAAAAAGAAGATCAGAAGAAAACAACTTTTACCACACCCTGGGGAATGTTCATGTATGCTAGGATGCCACTTGGTCTCATGAACGTAGGTGCCACTTTTCAAAGGGCAATGGACATAGCATTTGTGGGTGATAAGTTTTTAGTCATATATTTGGATGACGTGACTATTTTTTCAGGTTCTAATGATGAACACTTGGAGAAGGCTTTCCTGAAATGCATAAAGTTTGGGTTATCACTGAATCCCAAGAAATAACTATTTTATTTGGAGGAAGGAAAGCTACTAGGGCATATAGTTTCAAATCAGGGGGTGAAAATTGATCCAGAAAGATTTGAAGCTATACAGACAATTCCTTTGCCTAGGAGTAAAAAGGATATTCAGAGGTTTCTAGGAAAAATAATTTTCCTAAGAAGATTTGTCCCAAATTATGTTGAAATTGTTAGGAACATAACATATATGCTAAAGATAAATTTTGAAGTGAAATGGGACAAGGATGCGAGAGAATCCTTTGCCAAGATTAAAGAAGCTCTTCAAGAAGCTCATGTTTTGATCAGTCCAAATTATCAGAAACCTTTTCAAATATTTTCATTTGCATCACCTTCTATTATTTTTGTTGTACTGTTGTAGAAGAATGAAGAGAGCAAAGAACAATCTATGGCATTTTTCAGTAAAGTTCTAAGGGATGCTGAACTCAAGTATAACATTTTGGAGAAACAAGTGTATGTTTTAGTTAAAGCATTAAAATCATTCAGGACTTATGTGTTACAGTCTCAAATAGTTGTTTATGTGCCTAATTATGTTGTGAAGGATGTATTAGTTCAAAGTGATGTGGAAGGTAAAAGAGGAAAATGGATAGCTAAGATTCAAGAATATGAATTAGATATAAAACTTACTAAGTTGGTCAAAAGGCAAGGATTGGAAAAGTTATTGACAGAGTCAAATTTTCAAACCTTAGGGATTAATTTGTTGGCATCTTCAGATGAAGCTAATGAGGAAAACAATCAGAGTAGTACAAAGACAAAAATTAAATACAAGTTCCTGTGTTCGGATTGGTATAAGGATATTGTCCATTACTTATGTTTTTTCTCTTGCCCAACTACACTGAATAGAAAAAAATACAAAGCTCTTAAGCTCAAATCTCAGCCTTATGTTATAATTGATGCTAAGTTGTATTGGAAGGATCCTGCTGGCATTTTGTTGCTGTGTTTGACAGAAGGAGAATCAATGGAAGTTATAAAAGAATACCATGCAAATATATGTGGAGTCCATTATAGTTGGAAGGTTACTGCACACAAAATCCTCAAATCAAGTTTTTATTGGCCCTCCCTGTTTATTGATGTATATAGAATGGTTAGAAGTTGCCAGAATTTTCAATTGTTTGCAGAAAAGAAAAGGTTAGCTCCTCTACCCCTTCTCCCAGTGTTTGTTGAAGAACCTTTTAGACAATGGGGATTAGATTTTATTGGAGAAATCAATCCACCATCAAGTGGGAAGTTCAAGTGGATTATGAGTGCTACTGATTATTTCACAAAGTGGGTGGAGGAAATACCTACCAAAAAGGAAAATGATCAGGCAATGATGAAGTTTTTGGAAGAAAACATCTTCAGCAGGTTTGGGTGTCCAGTCAAGATTATAACAGACAATACTCAGGTATTCAATTCAGTCAGATTCATTATTTTTTGTCAAAAATATAATTTCATCATGTCTCATTCTACAACATATCATCCTCAAGGGAATGGGCTAGCTGAATCTTTCAACAAGACATTGGTTAAGATTTTGAAGAAAACAATTAATGAAAATAAAAAAAACTGGGATTCAAAGTTGATATTTTCTCTTTGGGCAGTAAGAATTACTACTAGAAGATATACTCGTAAGTCCCCTTATGAATTGGTATATGGTACTCAGGCTTTGTTTCCTACTCAATTAACTAGACCAGTAATTTCTTTTCTTCAAGAAGCATAAGAAGAACCTAATTTGTTGGTATGAAGGTTGAATAAGGTGATATAATTAAGTGAGAGCAGGAATAAAGTCAATGAAAACTTGATCAGCTATCAAGAAAAGATGAAGTCCATTTTTTATTGAAAAGCAAAGGAGATTCTTTTTCAGACTAGATATTTGGTATTAAGATGGGATACCAGAAGAGAAGAGAAGGGAAAGCATGGTAAGTTTGATCCAATTTGGTATGGCCCATACAGAATTGTTGAAGCTAGATCAAATAACACATTCATGTTGGATAATCTTGATGGAGAAATAGTAGAGTTGCCTATGAATGGGCAATATCTAAAATATTGTTTCCAACATTGAGATTTTATGGTTCACCATTGTACATATCTAGTTTTCTCATTGTTCATATTTCATCAAACAACATTTGACTCCATGCTCGAAGTGAAGGCACTAATCTGTAGTTCTTATTGTTTCGTCGCAAAAAAAACTATCCCCAGGTGGAGCCAGATGTTGTGACTCATTTGCATTATCCTTTATTTTTAATTTTCAAAAATACAAAAAAAAATAGAAAATTATGAAAATATATGTTGAAGTATAAAGTTCCTCATACTTCAGCATAAAATATGTAATATTTGTTACATTAATTCTAAAGTTTAATACTTTAAACTTTTTGTGGAAGCAGGTCCCAGTACATAGCTAAATAACAAGAAGATTATTAAGCGGGATCCAATGATTCATCAGGTAAGGAATAAAAGTGTCAACCCGCCGGCACATTCAGCACGCAGGTTAACAAGGAGGGTGCCTCCACAGTTGACCCTATTGACTACGAGGCTGATCCAGATCTGCGGCTAAGATTAACTATGGGGGCATGAACCCGGCGAGCTCTCCGTACTTTGAGACCTCCCGCAGTGACGTGAGCAACTAGTTGGCGATAGTTATCAGCCATGTCAGGGTACCTTTAGCAGTCTTTTGGCGCATCAAATCAACATTTAAGTCATAAGTCGTGCCACCTATTTAATATTGTCTCTCATTTTTATAAGGTTATTGTTTTTTTTTGTACTTGAATATTTGTCTGCCCTGTGTCTTTCCTAGCTTTCTGCCACCTTGTCGTTGTTTACCATCCCAAGATGAATTATGGCCAAGCGTCTGTCTCTTTTAGGTTCTTCAAGTCATATTCCTCTCATGGACATTGAGAGAGATATTCAAGACACCGTCTGCTCCATAGACCACCTCCAGTACTGTCAACAGGTTTGTCTAAATGACAATTCCTCTCCAATTCTCACCACCATGGTCAAAATAGGTGTATTGTCTACATGCATTCCAAGAACACACCTTTTTCCTGATTTTGTGTACTAGCTAGTGTCTATCATGTACCCAGGTAAGTGTTTTGTAATGAACTATCAAGGATAAAATGTCTTGCAAGTCTCAGCCCAATTAATTCGTCAAGCTCTGTGTTACCCTGAGTCAGAGTCTTATGTCCAATTCATTGATGATTCACTGACAGCACATTATGATAGTATTGAAGGCCAAGAATTCAATCAATTTATCCTTTTTTTGAAGCTAGATACAAAGCAGTTTGTGTGTGACAGTAAAGAGTTATCCATGGAGGTTTTTGACGAGGATGTTTGACCCGTGCTGAGGTGCATTTCGAAGATATTGGAGAAGGAAGATGACAACACCATAGATAAATCAGTTCTGGGAATGTTTGCTATGATGATGAATCCAGAGGTAGTGTTGAATATCCCTTCATACTGGCAAGAAGTTGTTAATACTCAGCTCATGAGCTTATCATTAAATGGGTCATTCAGTTTCCCTTCTCTCATTATTTATCTCTTTTTATATCAAAATGTAGAAGAATTCTTGCATCTGGGTTTAATATCATGGACTCAAATAAAAAGAGGCAGCCAATAGTGTTTTGGACTAACATAGTAAGAAGAGAATAGAAGTAGGAGGGTTTATTTGATTTTGTAAACCATTTTACGTCTACTGCATACAAAATCCTGAATGGGGTTTCTCCCCCATGCTTCCTGCCAAAAGCTCAAGAATTCTTATAGTTGGGAGAAAATTGTAAGTTTGGTGATTGATATTTTTTTGAAGACCATTCAGAAATTAGACTTTATGGGGCAGGGGTAGAACCATACAGACTTCCTGTATTTGTACCTATGAGGCTATTTTCTTTGGAGTTCATTAGGGAAAGTTTGAATGTTGATCAAGTACATTTTGTGCCTATGAAAAAGGGTCATATGTTTAAGCTACCTATGTCTATGGGTCCCTTTATAGTTAATATGAGACAGGCAGTTGATGAAGTTACTATGATGTTAGATAGAATGCATTTACTGTTAGGAGATAAGTGGGCTTATGAACCCCATAAAGTGATTTCAAACAGGAGAATTGAAAATGGATATTCAACATTTATTCATGAAAGCAGACCTGATATAGAGAAACTAGAAAATAAGGGTTTTGTAGGTTCTGTGGGCTCAAATATACAAACTCCTGTCATATCAGAGAAGTCTAACAAGAGGATTAAAGAAGCAGTGATTGATTCAGAAGATGAAGAGCAAAGAGCTGAAAAAAGAACAAAGATAAATGAAGACTTAGCAAGTACTCAACCCGATTTCTCACTAAAATTGGGAGATGAACAAAATGTACCCTCCTCACCAAGAAGACAGGAAAATACTCAGGAGCAAGTACCCTTGATTAAACAAGTATTTCCTCAGATTGCTGAAAGAAATCAGAAGATGAAGGCTAGCATGGAGGCACAGGCTGAGTATCAGATAACTCTTGATCAAACAAGATTACTGACTGCCATGGATCTTGAAAATGATCAGTTTAATATTTCTCTTTATCATCCCTCTGAAGTGACTATAAGTTCATCTAATAGTTTCAAGATTGTAAATCTTACTGTTGATGTAAGAAATATTCCTCTGCTTGATAAAGTAAATTTACATATGCAAACTGGTCAATTGATTGTGAATGATTTGACCAAAACTAATGCAATGGCTCTTAAAACTGAGAACATGCTAGGAAAATTCATCAAGCAACTGAAGTTAGAGAAAGCCAATTCTAGGGCTTTAACAATCCAAAATGAAGAACTCAAGAAGATTATTGTGGAGATTAGAGTAGATCCAAATGACAGGTCTGTTGTACAAAAGTTGCTACAAAGTGCAGAATCAAAAATTTCTGTGTTGAAGAAAAATTTGAAGTTGCCTACAAGAGAGCATTCTATGGCAATAGAGGTGGCACAAGTGGAAAATGAGAAAGAGAATCTTCTGCAGCAACTCTAGCAAAAAGATGAGGAAATTACTAAGTTAAAACAAACTGCATTTTCATTACAGAATCACATTGATTCTCATACTTGTACTTTCTTTTACCATCTGGTAATGAAGATCCAGTAGCACAAATATCTCAATTGAACACTAAATTGAAGATGGCAGAGAGAGATTGCAAAAAGGAACAAACTGATATGGAGACAGCAATGAAAATCATGCAAGCTAAGGATGGAGAAATCAGTAAATACAAAACAGATTTCCAAACAGCTGATACTGAGATTAAGAATCTAAAGGAAAAATTGAAGGGAAATATATCCCTAATACAAGCTAAGGACATCATTTGGAATGATATCATTGAAGAGATGAAAGCAGCTTGGGGATATCTGTCTATCATATCTGAATAAAGAAGCATTATTAGAGATTTCGAGGAACAGGTTATGGCAGACAAACAAAAGACAATTCACAGAGCCATCTGGGCAAAGAAGTTTATTGATTTTATTGATTCCAAGACTGAACAAGAGTTGGAAGAGAATGATATTAAAGATAGGATTTCATGTGCTATGGAGATTAACAAACTGATTGTTAAAAATAATTGCAGGAATACTACAGAGAAAAAGTTGACAGAGATCAAGCAATCAATCAGGAAGTTCAACAATTTATATGACAAAAGGACCAGGGTAGGTTTTCCATCATGCTGGGGCCTTGGAGGCAGTATTTTATCATGGGAGTCCTATGAACCACCACTGGTATTGGCTAAAATCAAGGTGGACAACACTCATGAAAAGACTTAGATCCTAAAAGGAGTGACAATGATTAATTTTCTTTAGAGACACTTTCAACTGTTATGGTTGGTGAAGACCCTGTTTATGGAGAGACCATCATTCAATAGAATTACTTCATTTAGATTGGAATATCACAGGCTGATTAATTCAACGAAGACAAAAATTGAGGTGTGGAAGAAATTTAGAGCCTGGATGACTGATCTCCCTAAAGATCCCTCAACTTTAAAGAAGAACAAGACAACAAATCAAGAGAATGCAACAACAATACCATCAATTCATATTCATCAAATATATTAGGATTAAATTTTTATTTTATTTTGTCTCTTTTAAGATAATGTAATTGTAATATGACATTTAGATGAATTTTAATAGGTATTTCACGAATTACTAAGTATTTGAAGCAGTTAGAAGTAGTTTTAGCAGTTATCAACTTCTTTTCATTGTATTTAAAGAGATAGACAAGAGAAGAGAGGGGTTCTGAGTTTTGGACCTTCAGACTGCAAATTTTGTACTCAGTTTTGAAATGATTAATGAATGAAGAGCAAGAATCTGGCATTTGTTGATATTGATATGTTTTCCAGTTTACATTCTGTATTTTATATCCTTGAATAAAATGAAGTAATGAAGCTGGAGGTCTCTTTTTACATATGCGAATAAGAGTTAAAATCCTTAATGGGCGCTCATTCATTTTAACTAATTCTATGTCTTAAAATACTTCTGATGTTTAAAGTGGTAGATACTATTTATCAATGTATCAATTTGGGCTTCCTTCCTTCATATTATTCACATCATTCCATCTAATACTAGCAGATAATGGCATTGTGAAACATTTATTGCATTTGTTTCCTGAGGGTTTGATAAAAACATATATGAAGGTGATTAAGCAAAGACCATTTGACATTAAATTTATGTGACATATATATACAAATGTCTTAAGCACTAATTCCTTACTACAGCCAAGGGATTGTCTCTTAAGGTACAATAGGATCTACGAATCAAAAGTAAGGGAAAGGTGCCCCCAAACTGCAGAACAAAGGAAAAAGACATGGCATGGCGGCCCAAGACAACCTGCCAAAGCCGCAAGCAAAGAAAAACACCGTGAAGCCAAAGAAGGACATGGGAAAGTGGTGTGAGTTCCATAAGAGCTCCACTCACAACAAAAGTGAGTGTCAGGTCAAGCAATCGCTGGTGGCCGAGATGAGGGCTTCTGAATCAGATGCATGCTCCAACTCTGAATCAGAACCTGACAAGGGGAATGAAAAAGGGAAAAATATTATTGATGTGGAACCCAACGCCATTGTTGCCACTACGAAGATCCATAGGAGGAGGAGTGTCTCTTCCATTCTGAGATGTGGGTAAAGTGTTCCTCGCTATAGTTCATTGTCGACAATGGGAGCCAAAAGAACCTCATTTCAACAGACGTCATGAAGCGGTTGGGCTTGCCGGCCACAACACACCCAAAACCATACACCATTAGGTGGCTTCACTAAGGATGAGATCTGCGCGTTATCTAGCAGTGTCACCTTCCCTACAACATCAAGCCCTTCACATATGAGGTATTATGTGACATTGCTCCTCTTGATGTTTGCGATGTATTATTAGGCCAACCATACTTATGGAAGCGACATTTTGTGTATGAGTCCCATCCTTGTGCTGTTATTGTTACTTTGGAGTCTCATGTCAAGCACCCCATTGATATGATCCCAGGTATGCCGCTACCCAATGAACCGATCTATCGATGCTCTATTCTGGAGAATGATGAAATCAAGAGGTAGATTCAGGAGTTGCTGCAGAAAGGTCACATACGTCCAAGTTCATCGCCCTATGGGAGCCCGATCATGTTGGTACAGAAGAAGGATGGGACTTGGAGACTCTGTATTAACTATCGGGCATTGAACAAGATCAACGTCCGAAATAGGTACCCGATCCCACAGATTGATGACCTTCTAGACCAACTCAAAGGGGCGAAATATTTTAGCAAGATTGACTTGAAGTCTGGGTATCACCAGGTACAAATTGAACCCTCTGATGTGTGGAATAATGCCTTCAAAGCCAAGGAGGGCCTTTTCGAATGGCTAGTCATGCCTTTCGGGTTGACGAAGGCTCCCACAACCTTCATGAGGTTGATGGACGACATCTTGTGGCCATTCAACAACTCATTTGTAGTGGTGTACTTAGATGACATTATGATCTTCATCCACAATTGGGAAGAGCACCTCCACTACATCCGACAAGTCCTCCAAACACTGCGGCAACACAAGTTATGTGCCAATTTGGAGAAGTGCACTTTTGGCATGACCCAGGTTCAATATCTAGGATACATTATTGATGAAATGGGGGTGCATGTGGATCCAACCAATATCCAAGTCATTTGGGATTGGCCAACCCCAACCACTCTAAAAAATCTTCCCAGCTTTCTGGGTCTTGCTAATTTCTACCTCAGGTTCGTGATGGGATTCTCTCATATCACTTGGCCCTTGAGTCATGTCACCAAGGGAGGAGCGAAACAAAAATTCTTTTGGTCGGAATCTCAAGAGAAGGCATTCGTAGAATTGAAACATTGCCTCTGTTCTGCCCCAATGCTCACATTACCAGACTTGCAACATCCATTTGAGATCGAGACAGATGCCTTTGACTATGCTATTGGGGCAGTTCTTACTCAACAAGGGCATCCAGTGGCATATCACAGTGAGACATTTTCCGACAAAGTCCACAAGTATCCCACTTATGAAAAAGAAATGTATTCCATTGTGCAGGCTTGTCGACAATGGAAGCATTAAATTTTGGGGAAGGAAACAATCATCCACATAGACCACTGACCCCTGAAATTCATACAGACACAAGGGAAGTTGCGGAATGATCACCATCAGAAATTTTCCACATATCTACAACAGTTCCATTTGAACATCAAGTACAAGAAGTGTAGCACCAATAATATTGCAAACTGCCTCAACCAACCACTGATCATGGCAATAACCATCGTTCTCAACTCTTGTGGGAATGAGACTTCTGATTGGCCACTTCTCTACTAGAGCGATCCAGAATTTGGCCACACATACAAGGCACTCTCGGGGGGTACGCAAGTTCCGAATTTTCACCTCCAAGATGCATTGTTATATCACTTGGGTCACCTTTGTGTTCCTTCATGTTGAAGATTGCAACAAGAAACAGTGAAGGAGGCATCCTGAAACATAATTCCTAATCCTAGTTGGAAAATAATCACCTAAACTAGGTGGGGCCCACACAGGTGATTTTTGTCGCAAAGTCTATTTTTAGACTATGTCTATTTTTAGACATGTCGATCATATTCTATGAGTTGCAGGATGCTATTTGTGGATGGTTGGTCAAGTTGGAAAAATAGATGGACTTCTATTTTTAGACATATTGGGCGGAATCTATTTTTAGATTTCCAGTCTAAAAATAGATGTGTCGAATATTATTAGCTCTTAATAATATTTGGACTATAAACATTATCTTATTCTCTTGGAGCACTTCAGTTAAGTGCACAGATGTGGCACAGGAGCTGAAAGAAGGAATTACACTATTCCTGAGGGTTAAGTGGAGCTATTGCATGGAGACTTCAGTTAGAACTCATGTGACAGAGTTTGGTGGAGTTATTGAGGTAGTTGATGGAGTTGTGTTCAGTTTAACTGAGTTAAACATAGTTGAGCTAGTTGTATCTAGCTAACTGATTAATACACTAGTGAGAGTGGTGTGAATTAAGTATTAATTAATTCACTAATTATTAACTCATTAATCAACTAAAGAATACATTAGTTAACTATAGTGCATGGACAGTTTCAGTGGAGACCAGTGAAGAGGTAGGTGAAAGAGCAGTGTGACTATCAGTTGTGACTACTAGTGATGCATGAATTGCATCTATATATACATTGGAGTTGCCAATGATAATAACGTAGTCAATGAGAGTGGGATTACATTGAATTGGTCTTTGTAATAAGCTTGGATTGCGCAGTGGAGGCAGGCTAGCAGGTGGCAAAGATCGGTGCATGGATTTGCAAGATTGGGCCTGATTAGTGTATGACGATTGTATTGTACTGAGAGCTTGTGATAAGCTTTGTATGTTTGTATGAGATTTTCATATGATCTCCATGTTACATAATATATATTTGGGGTTTTTAGCTTCAGGATTTCCCATTAAACAACTATGTTATGTGTGTTTTTATTGCTTCATGTGTTTTGCAATTGTTGATTAAATTTTTGCAAGAATTATAGTGCAAGGATTCTATATTTTGCAAGAAGTTAAATATTGTGAGATCAGGAGAGTCCAGATATATACATGCATATTGTATATAATTTCTACACTTCAAGCAAGCATGCCAAGATGATATGGGAAGCACACTATAGTCGAGTCATTGGGCATTTTGGGATCGAGAAAACAGTGACAATACTGCAGAAGTGTTTCTATTGGCCGAAACTTCGACAGGATGTCGATAAGTACATCAGATCCTGCACTGCTTGCTCCATTTCCAAACCGACCATCAAGAAGCAAGGCCTCTATACTCCGCTAGCTACCCCTAGTCGACCTTGGGAATCCATCTCCATGGATTACATTTCAGGCCTTCCTTCTACTAAGCATGGAAACGACTGTTTTTTCATGGTCGTCAACAGATTCTCGAAGATGGCCATTATGGATGCCTGCAAGAATAATATCACAAAGGAATCCACTGCGCAACTCTCCTTTGAACGAGTGTGGGTGCACTTTGGGATCCCACAGTCTATCATCTCAGATCGAGATAGCAGATTCCTCAGCAAATTTTGGTCCAAACTCTTGTCAATGTTGGACACCAAGCTCACCAAGTCCACATCTTTCCATCCCCAAATTGATGGTCAGATAGATGTCGTCAACAGGATGATTGTACACATTCTGCACATGTACAATTCAAATCACCCACGCACATGGGATGAGAGCCTCCATTATGTACAACACATTTATAACTGGGCTCTCCACAACTCAACTGGCCACATCCCCTTTCAGGTGGGCTTAGGATTCCAGCCACTTTGTCCCATTGACGTAGTCATGCCATTTGCGGCTACTCAAGCATCTCATGTCCAGTCTGAAGCTGACAAAGTGAACGGCTTCATCAAGCGCATTCATCACATCCGCCAATAGGTTCATGACATATTGGACAAAGCCAATGCTAATTACAAGCAACGACATTATCAACATTGAGTGCCACACAACTTCCAGGTGGGCGACAAAGTGTGGTTACATTTGCACAAAGAGCGCCTCACTGGAACCCATCGCAAGCTTTGCTTGCTACGATATGGGTCGTACACCATCACCAAGGCTGTAGGAAATAATGCCTGCGAGCTCATTATTCCACCCTTCCTTGGTCTGCACCCAGTATTCAATGTGGACCACCTTCGTCCCTACTTCCCAACTTTGTTGGACACCTTTGAGATTGCAGAACAACTCACACTGACAGATATAAACCTAGACTGCATGGAATAGACCACCACAGATTGTATTGTGGACATGCAAATAAGGAACACTCACCAATAGAAGATCCAAATGTATCAGGTTGTCAAAGTTGGCCAACTCCTGCACCAAGGCAAGTGGTTCACCAGGGACCAAGGTCAACAGAAGTTTCCTCATCTCATGGAGGAACTCAATGCAATGGGGAATATTTCTTCCTAAGGGGGTGTTCTACTATACAAAAACCCCCCATTTCTTTCACTAATGGGGACCCTTTAAAAATAAACAGGAAATTTATTTTTCTTAATTTTTAGCTTAAAGTAAAAAAAAATTAGGAAATAAATTTTATTTTACTTTTCCGCTTTCATTCCTTAGTGCGCATCAAAATTTGCATAGATTACAAGCTTAAATGACTTAAAATCCATTAAGTTATGCGGGCAGCGATATGCGCTAAAGCCTTTCCAAAGTCATATTAAAAACTTATTGCAAACACCCTAATCACCGTTATAAACCAAAATCGCATTGCGCCTCATTAAAACAACCAACTTATAAAGAAATTTGATGAAATTTGCAATTAAACGAGCTCGACGAGCCAATAAATAAATAAACATAAACTCCAAGGTTGGGTAAAGCATAGTGACTTGATTTCTTAATGCGCATTTTGCATTTCAAAAAACTTAACTAAGAGCAAACTCAATACCGCGTAAAAGTTGCAATGTGTGATTTGCACAGATCGCATTTCGCGAGATTTATGGGTAACATCACAAATGGAAATAGTTATTAGTTGCGATATGCGATGAATGATATTCAATTACTAAATCATGTGAAATGAATCATGTCAAATCAAACTGAATATCAGATCCAACATCTTAAATTGATCGATAGATGTTTCATGCGAAGGTGTAAGAAATTTGATTTAAAAAGATTATTGGTGATTAACAATATTTAATAGAAATAAGCTTTTGATAGATTCATATCTAATTTGAGCATGTGTTGAAGTGATTGAACGTCAGATTTGTTTTAATTCTATCCGCCTCTCTGTTCTCTATATTTTTAATTTTTGCTTTGTTCACTTGAAATTAGGAAACGAATTAATGGAGCAAGGAAAATAGAAATGAGCAAAAAAGGTAAAGAAATTTCCCAAGTGTCATCTACCGAAGACTTAGATATGTCTCCCCTATTCTCAGACACCACTTTCAAAAAGGAATGCAAAAGTTCTTCATGGGAGGAAATGTATAAGTTTTTCGAAGATGAAAAGCCAAGGGTAATAGTTAGAGTTGCTACAACAGGAGATCAGTTCCTTCAGACCCGACCTATTTCGACGTGGCATGTTCATTCATCCATAAGGTAGCAGCAAGGCCAAAGATTCTCCCATATACAGATATGGTTAAGTGGGTAATTAACCACTTGAACATAGAAGATAGAACATTCAAGGATTCAAAGGGCGAGAATATCGGTTCATTTAGGGAAAAATATTTGAGAACAATGTATCACTTACCTATCCCACAACAGAACAATGACAAATATTTTCTTCAAAGCTTTAGAGAAAAACATCCAAATCTGATGAAAGTCATAAAGGAATGGAAGGAAGAACAAGGAAAGCTTAAACGAGATAAACTTGATACATACCCAATAGCACAAATTCCTTCCCCTTATTATTATTTTGCCGGTATGGTTTGTAGATTATATGAAAAACCTAATACCACTAGGTTTTCCGTAAATTGGGTCCCATTAATTGACGGAATCGTCAATTCCTTAATTTTGAATTGGGAAAATATCCTATCTGATAATTTAACCAGAAAAATCATGGAGTATAGGAGTAAAAGAAGTGTTTCATATAAATAAATACCCCCCTTTTACATGAGTTCCTATGTCATGGACACAATTTTCTTTTCTTCTAGTTTTCCTACCATGGGATGGAAATGGATGACCCAAAACCCTACTCCAATCCACATTTACCACAAAGCCCTTTGGGAATCAGACTTCCATCTACATTTTTACAAAATTTTCCATAGAGTCATGTTGCCTATGCACCAGATTATATTCAATGAGAAAGCCCATAGGGTTTCCAAAGAGGCTAGTGCAAACATTTTTCCAGTTGCTAGATGCTTCACAGAGGAAATTTTCACATATGTCAGAGTATTTGATAGTTACACTTCTCTTCATGTCCTGATAAGTTTCTTGCAAGAGAAATTGCCTACCAGCTTGTTGTAAATGGTATTTCTAAAAAACTTAAAGATGCTAAGAAGGTTGTTTGGCCTAACTTTCCTTTATAGTGCGGTACTTTTGCACTTTTTGATATTGGTCATGCCTACAAGGAAGTTTCAAATGAACTAATCTATTGAATTTGGAAGTAATGCCAAAACGACCGTATGACCCAAACGATGTGATCAAAAATTACATCACAGAGCTCAAAGTAAAACCTTTTGTGAAAGAGATAGATATATTTGATGATTTCTTTCAAGGTATTAAAAAGTTTTCAGATGTACTTAAGTTTGCATCCAGTCAACTCAATCAAGATGACTTGGAAACCTTTCAAGCATACAAAAACAAGAGACTGGAGAAGATTCCTCTAGATTTATTGAATATTGAAGATGTCAACAAACCAAATCCAAGTATCAGCTTGGATAAAGAAGTTAAATAAATCTATGAAGATGAGTCAGGGAAATTATAACATCAATCTCAGAATTCAGATCATTCTGAAAATGAATTTGAAAATAGAAATGAGAACCCAGAAAATGTAATCAATCAAGTAATCAAAGATATTGAGATGTAGGAGAAAGGAGGAAGTAATGGAACATAATCATCTTCCCAAGAAGTTCAGCACAATCAAGATACACTTGTTCAGTTAGAAAAGTCTCAACCAAAATTTTTGAAGAGTGAATGAGAGAAGTTTTCTAAGGCAATAAAAACTCCTAAAACAAATCCCAAAACTGATCAATCTACTAGTTCTCAGACACCATAAAATTCTCAGAAGTTAGTGGAAACTATTATTCCGCTACAACAAGTTCCTGAAACTCATGATCAAGAGATTATTCTGGCTTATCCCATAGAACAGATAGTGTTACAAATTGTGGAAATCCCTTCGTTGGATGTCCTCTACAGTCCTAGTCATAAGGTTGTAGTCAAGAGAAGAAAAAGGAGAAGAATTGATTATACAGTCTCAAATCTTACAAATGAATCTGTTGATGTTTTATGGAAGGATCCTCTAGTTGATCCTACTAAAAATTTAACCAAACTATCACAGTTTGTAGGGGGATATGCTACTACCATTGTTGATAAAGCTACTGAGGTTAAAATGTTACTGAAGTAGAGAGAAGATAGAATTAGAAAGACTGTTAGATCAAGAAAAGTCTAACTCCAACGAGTAAATAGAATTAAAGATGTCCCAATTTCAAAAGGATTTTGAAAGTCTTAATTTGCAACATCAAGTACAACTCATTGAGAAGCAAACACAACTGGAAGCAGCAATGAAAAAATTACAAAGCCAACCGCAACTAGAGAAATTCATAAAGGAAGCATTGGATGTGAATGCTAAGTTAAAGAAACAATAAGAAGTATTCTGCCAATAAGCTTCTATCACTAGCTCCTATTGTGACTCAAGTGAAATATTGATCCAAAAAGTAGCTATCCAGAAACTTGAATGTGAGAATATCGAGATGAAAAACAATGAGCACATTCAATGGCAAGCATCAAACTTAGGAAAGGAAGCTGATCTACCCCAAGTAGATAAATTCCACAAGGAGATCTTATTTAAGGATTGGAAGGCACGAATAAAGTAAGCAAAGAAAGCAGCAGTGAAGGCATCAAGGTTTAAAAAGGAAATTAACGAATCTATATGTGAACAACTTTTGAAAACATAACTTATTAAAGAGTACACGTTTGAAGTGCTCCCAGAACTCAACGAACTAGAAACGCAAACGAAAAAAAGACAGAAATGCAGTATGAAGTGATTAAAAAATAAAATAAGTTCGATCAAGAAAATTGTTGGAATTTTCTGGTCAAACCTTATCATTAGTACCATACCCTATAGTCTTTAACAGATTTGACAAGAAGATAGTAGCTAGGACTCTCAAATGTGGTATTCAAGGGATCAAACCCAAATGAAAGATCAAAATTCATAATCATATTGCTACTTTATTTTCCTATATTGTAGTTAAATTTTGTCTTACAAGGATGGTTGTTTGAACCTCCTCTATTTTTATGTAATAATCTATTTTTAAAATATGATTAGTTTAGTATTTAAACCCCTCTCATACCTTTAGATAAGGGTCCAAATTTTTTTCAAAAACATTCTCAAAGAATGCACTTTTGTAAGTTTGTGAATGCTTTGATGAATTAATGGAACACAGTCTATTATATTTTGACATTTGAAGTTGTTTAACTGATGTTGCACTATTGTACTCTTTAAATTGCTTTAAAGTGAAGAGGAGAAGATATCTATTGTCAGCTTACATGAGTATAACTTCGTACATATGGTATTGGTACTTCTATTCACTTGTATTAAGTCTTGATTTCTAGATTGACAATCATCTTTTATTGCATTATATATTTGAAATGTCATTATAGATGAATGTTAAATTTGAGTCTGTGATTTCTTATTAGATATATAATCACACATATGAATGCGATATAATTTTCACAACTAATCTAATCAAACTATTTTGTTATAATAATCATCTTACATAATTTTCATCTCTTTCAACTGTTAAATAATCTACATTACTAATAGTTGAAGGATACGTCTTTAGATCACATAAAGGAAGAAACACCCCGAGAATATAGTAGAATAGATAATGTTAGATAGATGCATGTGATAGATTAGAATCATTTTGCATTGAATTTTTTATAATAAAAATACACCCCAAAATCATCCTATTGGGAAACTGGTCCCACTATCCCCAGTCGGAGCCACTACACCAAACAGAAAAGGAGTTGCTTTAAGGTCTGGACCGAGTGGTTTTCCTCCATGTTGTGGCAGTAAATTCTAAGGCCTCAACAATTTGGCGCTAGAAGGAGGGCCTTGTGAATGGAAAGAAGGTCTGATCAATCTATAGGTCAATCTAAAAGTCTCTCTTCCTCTATATCCCCATCAACTTCCAGAAAATTATCTAGATATTCATCTTTAAAATCTGAAGTTGATCATCGTTCTCCTAAGTCTCCTAGTGATACTAAACCCATACTATCTCTCGAGTTTCATTAAAATTACCTTGAAGTTCAGTCTTTCATAGAAATTTAGAGAGAGTATCCATTTATATTGAAACGCCTGAACCTTCTCAAACATCGGATATCAGTATTTATTCCTCTTTACAACCTCAAATAATATTAACTCGATCAGAAATTCAAAAGATTAGAATTATTCCTTTTGAATTTCCCATCGAAAATACTTGAAAGATAATAAATAGGACTCATTCAGAGTCAATATCCAGTGAGATCTTATCTCATTCACCTCCATTACCTCCACTCATTTACACCACTTCCACTCCAACAATCAGTGTTACTTTAACTAGTTCCAGTACTCAGACTGTTATCCCTTCAACTAGTTCTAGCACTCAGCCTACCTCTTCTTCAACTCAAACTCAATCCATCACATCCACCCAAGGTCCAATGGCAGGCCACCCATGGAACAATCGAGGGGCTATAAATATGTCTGCTCCTCTTCATTCTCTACCAAAAGCACCTGAAATATCGTTACCTAAGTTTAATCCTGATGATGGTCTTCCAGCAAAAGAACACATTCATAATTACATTCTAGCCATCAATTTAAAAGGATTAGTTGAAGAGGATTGCATTGTAAGATTATTTCCATACACTCTCACAGGATCTGCAGGATCCTAGTTTTTTTACTGCTGACCTATAACTAGCTGGAATATGTTCGAAGAACAATTTCTAGCTAAGTTTAGGGATGATAGGACCACTGATATGCTCATCAATGATTTATCAAATCTAAAAGCTAAATAGGGGGAGAAAATAAAATATTTTAATTAAAAATTTAATAAATTTCTCAATAAAATTCCTGCTACATCAGTTCCTCGCATAGAAGTTCAAATTGAGTGGTATATTTAATCTCTTTCATCCAATTTAGCCATTTTTGTTGATAGAGAGAAACTGCCGACACTTGCAGAAAACATGAAGGAATCTCTATCTGTAGAGAAATGCATAACTGCTCTTGAGAAAAATAATTCTCAAGAAGTCAGAAAATCAAAGAAGGTATCCTTCAAAGATGATTGTAAAAAGAAGCCATCTAAAGAACCTTTTGATGTAGAAGGTCTTCAGAAAGTTTTAAAGACTATAACAAATGAGATGGCAGATATCAAGAAACAAGTCACTAAAAGTTCTAGCTCAAAAAAGACTTTCAGATCCTTCAAGGAAAATCAGTCCTCTAATACTCAACCACCAAATATCATATCTAACACTGAGTCTGATCAAGATACAGAGGAAGAGCAAACAAAGGAAGAATAAAATGAAGAAGAAGAAGAAGAAGAAGTTGAACAAAATGGAATGTAGGACTTCATCCTACCAAATGAAGAACGACAAGAAGCTTTACCTGTGAGCAAAAGAAGCAAAAAGACTATTGAAGCAACGCAATCAAATCAACATCAAAAGAATTAAACGCCTGCTAAAGATAAAACAATAAGCAAAATTTCTACTTCAAAGGCTACACAAACAAGTCTTGTTACTTCAGATACTCCACCTACATAAAAAACAATGGTAGTCTCACACACTATTAAGTAGAATGTAGTTGAATATATGAAGAATACCAGGGCCAATATTTCAATTCACGAGATTACTAAATTAAAGTAGAAACATAAAATCTTACTTAGAGACTTGAATGTGGTTCTTGCTTCAGCCTTACCTGCTCCAGTAGTAGTGCAAGATGCTAATGAAATGGGTAAACCACCTTCTCCTTAAAATAAAATAGATGCTACAAATTTGATTATGGTACGTGATCGATCCATCTCTCATACTCCTCCATTTATCTTAACCTATGAGATCTATAATAAAAACGTTCATAATTGTTTAATATACTCAGGGGATTCCTCTAATATAATGCCAAAATCAGTCTTTGCTAAGTTGAACATAACTCCTCAGAGTTCCCCTGTTCATATAGTACAACTTGATAGAACTGAAGTAGAGATTGTGGGAGAAATAAATTATGTTTCTATCAGATTGTCATCAAACCCCAAGGTTGATCAAATAATCAATATATTGTGGTTGATATTCCTGAGTTTTATGTATTATTATTAAGCAGAGACTGTTCTGAAAAGCTTCATGGATATTTTGCAACAGACTGGTCACATATGTGGCTACCATACAATGGAAAGCAAAATCAAATCCGGGTAGACCTTGAAAATTTCATGAAACATACACAGTCACCGATATTGAAGGAATAAATGAGTCAGTTGCATTTAATAATAAAATTATTGGAAACTACTCAGCAGAATCATTTTTGGGAAATTTTAATGCTCAACCATCACCTTTTTTCGATAATGTAGTTATTTCGTAGATCGAGAATTTTTCCCAGAAAGACATTTCAAAATGTAAAATTTTTGTAGATAAACCAGTAGTTAATCCTTTATTTTGGACTCTTTATTTTGACGATTCTAAATATGAAGATGGTGCAGGCGCTAGCTATATTTTAATAATCCTAGAAGGAGAAAAAACCATGTTAGTGTGCAGATTTTAATTCAATTGAAAAAACAATATAGTTGAATATGAAGCATTAATCCAAGGTTTGTACAAAACCATTGATCTTAACATCAAATATCTTAAAGTTCTAGGAGATTTGGAAATCATTGTTAGACATGTAAGAAATACCATTAATTGTAATTCTGGACATTTAAAGCATTACCAATCATTAGTCCAGGAATTGACCATTCATTTCTTAGCATTCAATATTTCTTCCATGCCTAGAATTCAGAATGCTAGTGCAGATCTACTGGTTAATGTAGCATCAAAGTTAATTCCATCTCAAGAGTTTAGTCCCGATAGATTTTCCATTGAATTAATTTTTAGACCATCTGTCACTGACAATATTACCAACTTGAGAGTATTCAATAATGATTCAAATATCATATATTTCTTAACATCTGAAAGATCTTATGATAGTCAAATTTTGGATGAAAATGAACATGACATTCAGATTAAGGAAGATCAAGATGAAAATCCAATTCCTAAGTCAGTTGTTAAGTTAGAAGACCTCTATGATCTGAAAGACAGGTTTAAAAGAGTTACTAACTCAAAAACTCAAAGTTCTACCTTAAGATTTGAGTTAGTAAATCTTGGAACTGACGATAAACCTCAAAATATCAATCTAGGTCTTGGTCTATCTTCCAACGAAAGATTATCATTTATTAGGTTGTTTAGAATGTACAAAAATATTTTTTTCTTGGGATTACACTGATCTTAAAACATATGATACTTATGTGATTCAACACACAATTCCTATGATTTCAGATGAGAAACCTATACAAAACAATTTGAGGAAGATTCACCTGAATATTGAAAATCAAATCAAAATAGAACTGAACAAACTCCTCAAAGCAAAGATCATCTTTCCAGTTAGACATTATAAATGGGTTTCAAATTTGGTTCACGTCAGGAAGAAAAATGGCGATATTAGAATCTGTATTGATTTTATAAATTTAAACAAAGCATGTCAAAAGGACAACTTTCCATTACCAACCATGGAACAAATACTGCAAACAGTAGTTGGTTCTGAACTTATGTTCTTTCTAGATGGATTCTTGGGATATAACCAAATTCTCCTACACCCAGATGACATATTAAAGACTACATTCAAGACTAAGTGGGGAACTTACGCCTATCAAAAAATTCCATTTGGGTTAATTAATGCAGGTGCCACTTTTTAGAGAGCTATGGACACAAATTTTAGGGGGTTCATAAATAAATCAGTGATTATTTATTTGGATTACATTACAGTCTTTTCTAAACAAACAACCAATCATGTGAAATACCTAAAGCAAGTCTTCGAGCGATGTAAGAGGTATGGGATCTCATTAAACCCAAGAAATCATTTTTTGCTTTATATGAAGGAAAAATTTTAGGATTCATTATGTCAAAGAAAGGTATCTATATTGATCCTCAAAGAATTGAAGAGATTAAAAGAATTCCTTTTCCTCCTAACAAGAAAGCTATGTAGTCATTTCTTGGGCAAATTAATTTTGTAGAAAGGTTTGTCCCTGAATTTTCACAAATATTTTTACCATTACAAAACATGATTAAGAAAAATTCAGTCTTTAAATTGGGACATAATGAAAGAGAAGCATTTGACTTGATCAAACAATCCATTGTCAATGCTCCATTCCTGACTACCCCCAATTTTCTTAATCCTTTTACTTTATATAATTTTTCATCAGATAAATCATACGATGTTGTTTTAACGCAACTTAATGACCAACAAATTGAAGCACCAATATCATTTTTCAGTTCTAATTTGAAAGGTGCAGAACTAAATTATTCATCTGTCGAAAAGCACGAATTTGTTTTCTTTAAGGCTATAAAGCATTTCAAGCCATTTCTCCTAAAATCTCACACCAAAATCATAGTCTTATTCTTTGCAGTGAGAGAACTATTAATACAAAGAGAATTAGGAGAGAAAAGGGCTAACTGGGTGACCACTTTACAAGAATATGATGTATAAATTAGACCCTCTAAGATTGTTAGAGGTAAAGATTTTTGCAGAATGCTAATAGGAGCATCCCATTTATCATCAGAAGAAAATTCAGGTAACAATGTGCAAATATCAGAGGTAAGCCTCAACAATGTGCAATCTCAATACACTCATCTCATATTTTATTTAAAAAATGGATATGCCCCAACCCAACTCAGTTATAAAACAAAACGTGCTTTGAGATTAAAAGCCAAGAAATATGAATTAATCAACAATGTATTGTTTAGGATAAATTTTGATTATGTACTATTAAGATGCTTAGAAAAATCTGAAGCAGAGAAAGTCTTGCAGGAACTACATGATGGACCAGCTGGAGGACATTTTGGAGGAAATACGACAGCACAAAAAATCCTTCATGCAGGTTACTATTGACCTACACTTTTCAAACATGCCCACAAATATGTAAGAAAATGCAAAGTGTGTCAAAATGCATCTGGAAGACAAAAAAAACTAGCCTTCCCATTAAAACCAGATAATATTGAACAACCATTTGAATAATGGGGATTAGATATAATCGGCGAGATTGTTCCTAACTCTTCCAAACAACATAGATATATTCTCATAGCTACAGATTATTTCACTGAATGGGTGGAAGCAATTCCATTGAAGATAGTCAACTATGAAAATATCATTGATTTCATTGACCAATATATCATAACTAGGTTTGGTTTACCTACTGATTTAATGTTCGATAATGCATCTTATTTCTCAGGAACTACCATGATGGAATTTCCAATCAAAAGAGGTTTTAAACTTAAGTATTCTGCAAATTATTACCCATAAGGAAATGGTTTAGCAGAATCCACGAACAAAAACTTGATTAGAATTATCAAACAAACTGTTGATCAAAACAAACGAAATTGGCATAAGTCATTAATATTTTCTCTTTGGGTCGAATAACTCAGAAATATTTTATTGGAACTTATCCATTCAATCTTGTTTATGGAAAATAATTTGTTCTTCCTACAAATGTATTTATTCCTTCCCTTGCCTTAGTTCAATTCATTGATGAATCTCCTTCTTCTTCATTACAACTAAGACAATTTCAAATTCTGAAGCTAGAAGAAGAAAGATAAAAAGCTAAGCATACATATGCACATAATCAACAGATAGTAAAAGCTTCATTTGATTCAACTTCTGTTACTCCAAAAAACTTCCAAATTGGTGATCTGGTATTGAAATGGGACAAAGTGCATGAGGAAAAAGGTAAACACACTAAGTTTCAAAATCTATGGCTAGGTCCATTTCAAATAATTGAAGAAATAGGCCCATCAACATTATTATTGCAAGATCTATCAGGCAAAAGAGATTATTTGCCTGTTAATGGGAAAATTTTGAAGAAATACTTTTCATAGGAGGTAACTCCTTCTATTCCTATATACTAGTGTCTTTTTCATTTTAGGAAAATAAAAAGTTGCATAGTATAAATTTTTGGCTTTTCAAAAATAAACATCTCAGATGATCTTTTTGATTTATCGCTTATAGAAATAAGAAATGTTAAGTAAACAATCGAAAGATTTGAAAGATAAATAGATTATATTTTCACTACAATTTCACTAAAGTTATTTATTCTCTGATGAACTCTCATCTTTATAAAGCATGTTTATTCTATTATCAGTCAAGAAAATAATCTTTAACATAGTAAAGACTCTTTTACAGAAAAGCAATCTAAAACTCAAATTTATCATCCAGAATCCTCAAAAGGACCAACGATTCACCCCATCTGGGAAAACTTATCAATTTTTGAAAGAAATTCAAAAACGATTATACTATAAAAGCTTAAAATATAATAAGTCTCATCACAGGCTTGTTTACCATGTTCATAGGGAAATAGTTGAATTGAAATTACCAATACTGCCTACCAAAACAGTGTAATGACTTGAGATTATATCAAGAGGACAAGGGGTCTCATCAAGAGCCGGCTTGATCAATTTAATTACAACTAGTGAATGTCATTGTCATTATTTGGTTACCAAGCCAAGACAATGGATTTTAAGTAAATTAAAATACAATAAAAAAATCTACAAAAAGGAAAAGCAATTTTCGAAAAAGATCAAGTATATAAGGTTTGAATTTATTTTTGGAAATTGTAAGAAAGACTGTATGGAACAATGAATCATCGTTGGGTAAAAGGTAACCATGCCAAGAGCTTAAATTTCCTATTGGATCAGAGGCTTTACCTATGATAAAAGAGTAAATATTTATAAAGTTAATCTAAAAAGAACCACCTACTTTATCTTTTTGAACTGAGTAAAGACTGATATAGATTCTCATACTTTTATTTTTAAAAAGAGGAATTCTTATGAATCATAATTAAGAGAGATTTTGTTGCTTAGTAAGATATTATTTGTTTAAAATTCGCTTCTGCAAGTATTTTTATTTCAAAAAGTTAGTCAAAGATAGTTGGTTCCCCCAAGTGAATCACCAATTGTTTTGCTATACAACAACCCCCATTTATTTTACTAAATGGGGACCCTTTAAAAACAAAAAAGAAATTTATTTTGCTTAATTTTTAGCTTAAAGTAAAAAAACTTTAGGAAATAAAGTTTCTTTTACTTTTCTGCTTTCATTCCCTAGTGTGCATCGCAATTTGCATAGCTTACAAGCTTAAATAACTTAAAATCCATTAAATTATGCGCGCTGCGATATGCACTAAATCTTTTCCAAAGTCATATTAAAAGCTTATTGCAAATTCCCTAATCACCGTTATAAACCAAAATCGCATTGCGGCTCGTTAAAACGATCAACTTATAAAGCAATTCGGTGAAAGTTGCGATTAAACGGACCCGACGAGCCAACAAAGAAATAAACGTAAAATCTAAGGTCTGATAAAGTGCACCAGCTTGATTTTTTAATGCACATTTCACATTTCGCAAAACTTAACTAAGAGCAAACTCAATACCGCATAAAATTTGCGATCTACAATTTTCACAGATCGCATTTCGCAGGATTTATGGGTAACATCACAAATTGAAATAGTTATTAGTTGCGATATGCAATGAATGATAGTTAATTACTCAAGCATGCAAAATGAATCATGTCAAATCAAACTGAATATCAGATCCAACGTCTTAAATTGATCGACAGACATTTCACGCGAAGGTGTAAGAGATTTGATTTAAAAATATTATTGGTGATTAACAACATTTAATAGAAATAAGGTTTTGATAGATTCATATCTACTTCGAGCATGTGTTGAAGTGATTGAATGCCAGATTTTTTTTAATTATATCTGCCTCTTTGTTCTCTATATTTTTAATGTTTTCTCTGTTCGCTTGAAATCGGGAAACCAATTAACAAAGCAAGGAAAATAGAAATGAGCAAGAAAGGAAAAGAAATTTCCCAAGCGTCATCTACCAAAGACTCAGATATGTCTCCCTTATTCTCAGACACCACCTGCAACAAGGAATGCAAAAGTTCTTCATGGGAGACAATGTATAAGTTTTTCGAAGATGAAAAACCAAGGGTAATAGTTAGAGTTGCTACAACAGGCACATCAGTTCCTTCAGACCTAACCTATTTCGATGTTGAATGTTCATTCATCCATAAGGTAGTAGCAAGGCCAAGAATATCCCCTATACATTTATGGTTAAGTGGGTAATTTACCACTTGCACATAGAAGATAGAACATTCAAGGATTCAAAAGGCGAGAATATCGTTTCATTTAGGGCAAAATTTTTGAGAACAATGTACCACTTACCCGTCCCACAGTAGAACTATGACAAAAATTTTCTTCAAAGCTTTAGAGAAAAACATCCAGACCTGATGAAAGTCATAAAGGAATGGAAGGGAGACCAATACAAGCTTAAACGAGATAAACTCGGTACATAGCCAATAGCACAAATTCCTTCCCCTTACTGTTATGTTGCTGGTATGTTGTGTAGATTATATGAAAAACCTGATACCACTAGGTTTTCTATAAATTGGGTCCCATTAATTGACGCAATCGTCAATTCCTTTATTCTGAATTTGGAAAATATCCTATTTGATAATTTAGCCAGAAACATCATGGAATATATGAGTAAAAGAAGTGTTTCATCTAGAGAAATACCCCCCTTTTACATGAGTGCCTATGTCATGGACGCAATTTGCTTTTCTTCTAGTTTTCCTACCATGGGATGGAAATGGACGACCCAAAACCCTACTCTAATCCACATTTACCACAGAGCCCTTTGGGAATCAGAATTCCATCTGCATTTTTACAAAATTTTCCATAGAGTCATGTTGCCTATGCACCAAATTATATTCAATGAGAAATCCCCCTAGGGTTTCCAAAGAGGCTAGTACAAACGTTTTGCCAGTTGCTAGATGGTTCGCAGAGGAAAGTTTCACATATGTCAGAGTATTTGGTAGTTATGCTTCTCCTCATGTCCTACCATATTATGTTCCTGATAAGTTACTTACAAGAGAAATTGCCTACCAGCTTGTTGAAAATGGTATTTCTAAACAAATTAAAGATGCTAAGAAGGTTGTTTGGCCTAAATTTCCTTTACAGAGCAGTACTTTTGCACTTTTTGATATTGTTCATACCTACAAGGAAGTTTCAAATGTTAATCTATTGAATTTTGCAGTAATGAAAAAATCGCCATATGACCCCAACGATGTGATCAAAAATTACATCACAGAGCTCAAAGTAAAACCTTTTGTGAAAGATATAGATAGATTTGATGATTTCTTTCAAGGTATTGAAAAGTTTTCAAATGTACTTATGTTTGTATCCATTCAACTCAATCAAGATGACTTGGAAGCCTTCCAAGCATATAGAAACAAGAGACTGGAAAAGATTCCTCTAGATTTATTGACTATTGAAGATGTCAACATACCAACTCCAAGTATCATCTTGGATAATGAAGTAATAGACATGTCTAAAGATGAGTCAGGGAAATCATAACATCAATCTCAGAATTTGGATCATTTTGAAAATGAATATGAAAACAGAAATGAGAACCCATAAGAGGTAATCAATCAAGTAATCAAAGAGAGTGAGATGCAGGAGAAGGGGGGGAGTAATGGAACAGAATCATCTTCCCAAGAAGTTCAGCACAGTCAAGATACACTTGATCAATCAGAAAAGTCTCAACCAAACGATTTGAAGAGTGAATGGGATGATTTTTCTAAGGCAATTAAAACTCCTAAAACAAGTCCCAAAACTAATCAATCTACTAGTTCTCAGACACCAGAACATTCTCAGAAGTGAGTGGAAAATGTTATTCCACTAAAAAAAGTTCTTTAAACTCATGATTGAGAGATCATTCCAGCTTATCCCACATAATAGATAGTGTTACGAATTGAGGAAATTCCTTTGTTGGATGTCTTCTACAGTCCTAGTCAGAAGGTTATAGCTAAGAGAAGAAAAAGGAGAGGAATTGATGATACAGTCTCAAATCTTACAAATGAATTAGTTGATGTTTTATGGAAGGATCCTCTAGCTAATCCTACAGAACATTTAACCAAAATATCACAGTTTGCAAGGGCATATGTTACTACCAATATTGATAAAGCTATTGAGGTTTAAATGTTACTGAAGCAGGGAGAAGATAGAATACAAGAATTGGAGATATTGTTAGATCAAGAAAATTCTAACTCCAGCGAGAAAATAGAATTAAAGATGTCCCAATTTCAAAAGGATTTTGAAAGTCTTACTTTGCAGCATCAAGTACAACTCACTGAGAAGCAAACACAACAGGAAGCAGCAATGAACAGATTATAAAGCCAGCCACAGCTAGAGCAATTCATAAAGGAAGAATTGGATGTGAATGCTAAGTTAAAGCAACACGAAGGAGTATTCTACCAACAAGCTTCTATCACTATCTCCTATTGTGACTCAAGTGAAATATTGATCTAGCAAGTAGCTATCCAGAAACTTGAATGTGAGAATATCGAGAAGAAAATCAATGAAAAAATTCAATGGCAAGCATCAGACTCACGCAAGGAAGTTGATCTACCCTAGGTATATAAATTCCACAAGGAGATCATATTTAAGGATTGGAAGGCACATATAAAGCAAGCAGAGAAAGCAGCAGTGAAAGCATCAATGTTAACAAAGGAAATTACTGAATATGTATGTGAACAACTTTTGAAAAAATAACTTATCAAAGAGTACATGTCTGAAGTTCTTTCAGAATTCAAACAACTGGAACCACGATGGAAACAAAAGGCAGAAATGCAGGATGAAGAAATTAAAAAAGAAAATAAGTTTGATCAATAAAATTATTGAAATTTTCTAATCAAACCTTATCATCGGTATGAGACCCTGTAGTCTTTAACAGATTCGACAAGAAGATCGCAGCCACCACTCTCAAATGCAGTATTCAAAGGACAGGTCAGATTGAGCATTTCGCAGCGAGCTCAGCTCAAGCCCATGCTAGATATTTGTCAACTTCGGGATCAAACCCAAATGAAAGATCATAATTAATAGTTATATTGTTACTTTATTTTCCTAGATTGCATTTAAAGTTTGTCTAACGAGGATGGTTGTTTGAAACCTCCTCTATTTTTATGTAATAATCTATTTTTAAAACAAATTTAGTTTAGTATTTAAACCCCTCTCATGCATTTAGAGAGGGGTCCAGAAATGTTTCAAAAACATTCTCAAAGAATGCACTTTTGTAAGTTTGTGAATGCTTTGATGAATTAATGGAACATAGTCTGTTATCTTTTGACATTTGAAGTTGTTTAACTGATGTTGCACTATTGTAATCTTTAAATTGCTTTAAAGTGAAGAGGAGCAGATATCTACTGTTAGTTTACATGAGTAGAACTTCATACATATGGTACTTCTATTCACTTGTATTAAGTCTTGCTTTCTATATTGACAGTCATCGTTAATTGCATTATATATTTGAAACGTCATTATAGATGAATGTTAAATGCACTTTTGTACTAATATTTGTCTATGATTTCTTATTAGATATATAATCACACATATGAATGCGATATACTTTCACAATTCTTCTAATCAAACTATTTTGTTAGAAGAATCATCTTACATAATTTTCATCTCTTTCAACTGTTAAATAATATACATTATATTTAATAGTTGAAGCATATCTCTTTAGATCACATAAAGGACGAAACACCCTGGGAATATAGCATTACAGATAGTGTTAGATAGATGCATGTGATAGATTAGAATCATTTTCCATTTCATATTGTATAATAAAAACACACCCCAAAATCACAATTATTGGGAAACTGGTCCCACTATCCCCAGTCGGAGCCACTACACCAAATGGAAAAGGAGTTTCTTTAAGGTCCGGACTGGGTGGTTTTCCCCCATATTGTGACAACGAATTCTGAGGCCTCAACAGGGGGGAGGAATGATCCAGGTGGATATTGGTGATCACACGCCTATTCCACTTTGGGCCCCACCATTTTCTCTTTCAGTTTTTCAATTTCGGCACAACTTACTATTTTTAGCACTTTTTCGGGTCCTGAACTTCCGGAGCCATTTTGAGACCCTACACGACGTTTTTTGGGAAAAATGGGAGCAACATGGGTACATATATCGATGTCACTCACATTAAAAATTTTATTCCTTGGATAGATCTTTCTAATGAGGTATGGTGCGCATCAAACGGAGATCATATGAAAAAGTTACGTCCTCGGGAAGTTGAAACACCAATTTACCCAAACAAGGCCCATAGTTTTGGTGCTTCATCTCCTAGGGTTAGGGTTTTGGATGTCTAGGGTTTACATTGTTTCTAAATAATAAATAGGCCCTCGAGCCTCATTGTAACACAATTCAGAGGCATGTATTCGCCACATCTCTTCTTAGAGATAAGCTACCAGCACCCTAACTAGTTTATTTCCATTTTATCTCTAAGAAAATTTCAATTCTTTGATATTAATGAGATGAAGTGTTATTTCCACTGCATATTTGTATTTATGGTTATATGTGTATTCTGTTGTGTTCCTTCATAAATATGGATCAGTGGTATCAGAGCAGTCTTCTTTTTCTCGATCATTCTTTGCATGTCCCCAATGAGGTCGGGGTATAAGGAGTTAGGGCTCGACCTGGTTGAACCTTTGCAATACTAGCCTCGCCAACCCTGATAGCCTCCCACGGGGGACAAAAAGAAATATGAGGGAGCAGGATATCCTATCAAAATATTGCTCGAGGAGGCCCTCGAAAAACAAAGGAACGCGATGATGGATAACTTTTCCCAAATCCTTCAATGACTACCCACTAGTGGCCCATCTGCATCCAACAACCACTTTGGAGGCACGACTCTGTTTAAGGTGCAAGTAAACTTTGAAATTCCTATGTTTTAGGGTCAAATAGATGCAGATGTCCTAAATAGACAGTTGAATCTATTTGAAGGATATTTCTTGGTTCATGACTTTTCCGACCAGGAGAAGATTATTTTTTCACTCCTCAAAGCTACCCCCCATGTGAAGGACTGGTGGGAAACCTACTGTAAGAAAAAGGATGAGACAAAACCCTCTCTGTTCTCAATCGTACCCACTTGGAATTCTTTCCGAGACATCATCAAGGAACAATATTATCTCGTGGGGAGCTATGAGGACAAGTACATACAATGGACTACGCTGCGGCAACAAAGGGATCAAGATGTGCATGAGATGACGAATCTGTTCCATACCATGCGCACAAAGTTGGGTATCAAATATTTGGAGAAAAATTTGGTGCTAAAGTATCACAGTTTTCTTCACAGATACATTCAGGAGGAAATGGAGTTCCTCGACATCTCCTCCCTTGGTACGGCATACCGATATGCTGCCAAGATTGAGTAGAAATTCAAGCAGAAGAAGCGAGACTTTGGATCTGTGAATCAAAATTAAGGGAAACATGCCCCCAAAACATAGAAAACAGGACAAAGCCAAGGCATGGAGGCCCAAGACAACCTGCCAAATCCGTAAGCAAAGAACAACACCGCGAAGCCAAAAAAGGATAGGGGAAAGTGATGTGAGTTCCATAAGAGCTCCACTCACAACACAAGTGAGTGTCAGGTCAAGAAGTCGTCGATGGCCGAGATGAGTGCTTCTCAATTAGATGCATGCTCCAACTTTGAATCAGAACTTGACACGGGGAATGACAAATGGAAATAGATTATTGATGCAGAGCCCAACGCCATTTTTGCCACTGCGAAGATCTAGAAGGAGGAACCAGAATATACAGAGGAGGAGGAGCGTCTCTTCCATTCCCAGATGTGGGTAAAGGGTTCCCCGCTAAAGTTCATTGTCGACAATGAGAGCCAAAAGAAACTCATTTCAGCAGACGTCGTGAAGTGGTTGGGCTTGTCGACCACAACAACTACACAACCATACACCATTGGGTGGCTTCACAAAGGATGGGTTCTCCACGTTATCCAACATTTCTGCCTTCCCTACAGTATCAACCCCTTCACATATGAGGTATTATGTGACATTGCTCCTCTTGATGTTTGTGATGTATTATTAGGCCAACCATACTTGTGGAAGCGACATGCTATGTATGAGTCCTAGCCTCGTGCTGTTATTGTTACGTTGGGAGATAATTTGTACAAGATACCAGAGGTACCACCTCCTGCCGCTATCTCTCTGGTTACTGCAAAAAAATGTAGTAAGCTCATTTCCAAAACTAGGAAATTTGTTTTCCTGATGATCCGCCCCTAGGGAAAGAAGAAGACTGTGACCTCCAGATAGGGCTCCTCTGCACGACAACAACAAATGGACAAGGTTGTGGTGGAGTACGGGGACATCTTCACCTCACCCATAGGGGTGCCTCTACACTTTCAGGTCAAGCATCCCATTGATCTGACCCCAGGTGCGCCGCTACCCATTGGACTGATCTATTGGCACTCTTTTTTGGAGAACGATGAAATCAAGAGGTAGATTCAGGAGCTGCTGTAGAAAGGTCACATACAGTCGATTTCATTGCCCTATGGGAACCCGATCGTGTTGGTACAGGAGAAGGATGGGACTTGGAGACTCTATATTGACTATCGGGAGCTGGACAAGATCACTATCTAAAATAGGTACCTCATCCCACGGATTGATGACCTTCTGGACCAACTCAAAGGGGAAAAATATTTCAGCAAGATTGACATTATGACATTATGATCTTAGTGGTGTACTTAGATGACATTATGATCTTCAACTAGACTTGGCAAGAGCACCTCCACCACATCCGACAAGTCCTCCAAACACTACGGCAACACAAGTTGTGTGCTAATTTGGAGAAGTGCACTTTTAGCATGAACCAGGTTCAATATTTGGGATAAATTATTGATGAAATTGGGGTGCATGTGGATCGAACCAATATCCAAGTCATTCAGGATTGGCTAGCCCCAACCACTCTAACAGAGCTTCGTAGCTTTCTGGGTCTTACTAATTTTTACCGCGGGTTCGTGTTGGGATTCTCTCATATCATTTGGCCCTTGAGTCAAGTCACCAAGAGAGGAGCAACATCAAAATTATTTTGGTCGGAATCTCAATAGAAAGCATTCGTAGAATTGAAACATGACCTTTGTTCTGCCCTAGTGCTCACATTACTAGACTTGCAACAACGATTTGAGATCGATACATATGCCTTTGACTATGCTATTGGGACAGTTCTTACTCAACAAGGGCATCCAATGGAATATCATAGTGATATATTGTCCGACACAGTCCAAAAGTATCCCACTTATGACAAAGAAATGTATTCCATTGTGTAAGCTTGTCGATAATGGAAGCATTACATTTTGGGGAAGGAAACAATCATCCACACAGACCACCAACCCCTGCAATTCATATAGACACAAGGGAAGTTTCAGAATGATCGCCATCATAAATGGTCCACATATCTGCAATAGTTTCATTTTAACATCAAGTACAAGAAGGGTAGCACCAATAATGTTGCAGGCTGCCTCAACTAACCACCGATCGTGGAGCTAACCACCGTTCTCAACTCTTGTGGGCACGAGACTTCTGATTGGCCGCTTCTCTACAAGAGTGATCCAGAATTCGACCACACATACAAGGCTCTCTTGGAGGGTACGCAAGTTCCAAATTTTCACCTCCAAGATGCATTATTATGTCACCTGGGACACCTTTGTGTTCCTTCAAGAGAGCATGCAAGGATGATAAGGGAAGCACACTACAATCGAGTCGATGGGCATTTCAAGGTCGAGAAAATAGTGGCAATACTGTAGAAGAATTTCTATTGGTTGAACCTTCAACAGGATGTTGAGAAGTACATCAGATCCTGCATTGCTTGCACCATTGCCAAATCAACCATCAAGATGCAAGGCCTCTATACTCCGCTACCAACCCCTAGTCGACCTTGGGAATCCATCTCCATGGATTACATGTCAAACCTTCCTTCTACTAAGCATGGAAACAACTTTTTTTTCATGGTTATCGACAGATTATTGAATATGGCCATTATGGTTGTCTGCAAAAAGAATATCACAGCAGAAGCCACTGCGAAACTCTTATTTGAATGAGTGTGGGTGCACTTTGGGATCCCATAGTTTATCATCTTAGATCGAGACAATAGGTTCCTCAGCACATTTTGGTCCAGCCTCTGGTCAATGCTAGACACCAAGCTCACCAAGTCCACAACTTTCCATCCCCAAACTGATGGTCAGACAAAGGTCTTCAGCAAGATGATTGTACACATTCTACGCATGTACAATTCAAAGCATCCACGTACATGGGATGAGAGCCTCCCCTATGTACAACATAGTTATAATCGGGATCTCCATAGTTCAATCAGATACAACCCCTTTCAGGTGGGCTTGGGATTCCAGTCACTTTGTCCCATTAATGTAGCCATGACATTTGTGGATACTTAAGTCAAT
The DNA here is from genome assembly GCA_034641835.2 of Pinus albicaulis. Taxonomy (NCBI): domain Eukaryota; kingdom Viridiplantae; phylum Streptophyta; class Pinopsida; order Pinales; family Pinaceae; genus Pinus; species Pinus albicaulis. The sequence goes on from CM076576.1 coordinate 568,220,971, forward strand.
TCGGCTCATGTCCATTCTAAAGTTGACAAAGAAAACAGCTTCATAGAGTGCATTCAGCACATCCGGCAATAGGTTCATGACATATTGGACAGAGCCAATGCTAATTATAAGCAACGACATGATCAACATCGAGTCCCACACAAATTCCAGGTGGGCGACAAAGTGTGGCTACATTTGCAAAAAAAGTGCTTCAATGAACCCCATCGCAAGCTTCGCCCGCTCCAATATGGGTCATACACCATCACCAAGGTTGTAGGGAACAATTCCTTTGAGCTCAGTATTCCACCATTCCTTGGTCTGCACCTAGTATTCAAAGTGGAACGCCTTCATCCCTACTTCCCACCTCTACTGGACACCTCTGACATTGCAGAACAACTCACACCGATAGAGTTAAACCCAGACTGCATTGAACAAGCCACCATAGATTGTATCGTGGACATGCAAATCAAAAACACTCGCCAATAGAAGATCCAACTGTATCTGGTTTTCAAAGCTGGCCAACTCGTGCACCAAGGCAAGTGGTTCACCAAGGACCAAGTTCAGTAGAAGTTTCCTCATCTCATGGAGGAACTCAAAGCAATGGGGACCATTTCTTCCTAAGGGGGGAAGAATGATCTAGGTGGATATTGGTGTCCACCTGCCTATTCCACTTGGGGCCCCACCATTGTCTCTTTCAGTTTTTCAGTTTCGGCACAACTTATTATTTTTAGCAGTTTTTCGAGTCCTAAACTTTTAGATCCATTTTGAGGCCCTAAACGACATTTTTTGGGAAAAATAGGACCTCAAATCAAAATTTTTAGTCCTCAGATAGATCTTTCTAATGAGGTATGGTGTGCGTCAAAAGGAGATCGTATGCCAAAGTTACATCCCCGGGAAGTTGAAACACCAATTTACCCAAACGGGACCCATAGTTCTGGCGCTTCATCTCCTAGGGTTAGGGAATTGGATGTTTAGGGTTTTCCATTATTTCTAAATAATAGATAGTCCCTCAAGCCTCATTGTAACATAGTTCAGAGGCCTTTAGCCGCCACATCTCTTCTCAGAGATAAGCTACCAGCGCCCTAGCTAGTTTATTTCCATTCTGTCTGTAAGCAAATTTCAGTTCTTTGATATTAATGAAATGAAGTATTATTTCCACTGCATATTTATATTTATGGTTATATGTGCATTATGTTTCATTCCTGCATAAATCCGAATTAGATAGACACAATGATCTTCTCCTTTTGGAGACATCCATGAACCTGTAATATGGAAATATTAGTAGAAAATAAGCCTTTATGGATATTAGTGTCCATTCTGGCTTCAAACCACTTGTCCAAAAGGATTTTTTCCTTTTCTTCACTGGGAATTTCCCACATTGAACGACCAAGTGAGTACCACCATTTTCTTGCCTCATATTTCAGATGAAGCCCTACGATGGTTGTCCAAAAATATGGATTTTGAGACTTATGATATTGTATAAATTATTCAATAGTAGGGCGATCATATTTTCCTGTAAACTTAATCTTGCTATACCCCTTAAAATAGAATCATTACTATAACCTGTTTTTGGAAATAGAATGGCCATTATTCATCTTCCCATGTTACTAAAATCCTGATTTGGGCACTCTGCAAACTCAGATCTATGCTGCAATTGTCCCGCCGTCACAAAATTTCTAAAAAACTAGCTCATTTTAAATCACTGATAACTCCCTCATCCAGACTCCGATCTAATCGATTGTTTTTTTGAAATCGGGTGATTTTTCAAGGGGAGCTCATATACATAATTATATTTCTGAAATTATACACGAAAAACTATAAAAAATTATAGGAGATATTCCATCCACCAATTTTCATCATAAAACTTTTTGCAACACTACTGATTATAAATAGGCGATATCTCCCTCATCCAGACTCTGATTCGACTGATTTTTTTTAGATTGGGTATTTTTTCGTGAGGAACCCAAATACGGTATTTTTTCCTATAAATTTTGCACTAATATTTTTCAGATATGCTCTACAAACTCGTTGCCCAAAAATTCCTACAAAAAATGGAAAACAAATTTCCCCAAATCTACCCAAGAAAGTGCTCTGATACCACATGTAATAGATCTGACTTGAAAATATAATAAAATGGAAAATATGCCAAAGAAATAAAAAATAGATCCAAGAATATGAAATGGAAATGCTTCTTTATAATATCAAAACCGTTGAGGTAGGACAACACCATACAAATACTCCATATTTTCCATTTTATTATATTTGTAGGTCAGATCTATTACATCCATCCTAGCAACATGGAGTCTTACCACTATGCCTATGATGAATCTTAACCTCTATAGGTGATAAGTATTATTTAAATTTTATTAATGGGCACGTCAAGGGGCGGGGTTATGCCCCTAACCCTTGGCCCCCGATCCACCCCAACCCACAAGACCGCAAGTCAAGGTATTGAGGGTGCGAGGTTAACCCCGACCCCGACCCATAGGATAACATGCAAACCACAGTTCGATGGAAGAAAGCTAACCAGCGGTGAAAAATATAATGAAACCACAATTCAAATTCATTTGGAACCTCCAGCAGTTCTGAAACCCACATCACATGCAACCATGCTAATGGAGCAAGGTTGGGATTTGTGTTTATGGTGTGGAGTTTCAAACCCGAAACCATAGTTGCAATAACCCGACCACAGTTCAAAGTATATTCAGGTTTTGGCGTGGGAATTTAAATGATAACCCAACGGGCACTAACCAAAACACAGCGCCAACCACGGTCGGATTCTAGTCAACCCATTGGCGAATTAGTTCAAACTGCCCACATGCTACAACACCCAACTCACCATGTGGCCCTGATATGTCAGCTCATGGGTCACTAAAAAATTAAAAAAGGTGACAATTTGCACCCGAGCTGGCGCGAATCTCGCCGATGCAGGGTGAATTTTTCACTCCACGATGCCGAAAAATTGTGGAAATTGTAGGATGCTTTGCAGCTGGGTGTGGATTGTAGAATAGTTAGCAGTAAAATTACACCAGAGCATAAATCGGTCATTTTTTGACCAAATTGAGTGCAGAAAGAGCCCAGCTAGGGGATTTTTACTATTCTGGAGCCATTTGAGACATTGTTTTTGCATTCTAAGCACTGTAAATCCATGTAAACGCATATTTTGAGCACACAATGAAAGAGGCCCAACATTGGAAGTTAGACCAGGAGATGTAGCCTAGGAGGGGTGAACTCCATAATTTTTTTGTCTTGTGTTTATGTTATGATATTATTGTCTATTTTTATGCAGCAAAACTAATTTCTAGACACTTAATTTATGTGTTATTGCAACTTGTTTAATTGCATAAAAAAAATAAAAATTTCACTTGCAAATTACATCAAACCTTCAAGTTTTCTAATACAAATCAGTTTTGTATCAGAGCTTTGGTTATTTGGTTGTATCGAGTGTTTAATTTTGTTGCAAGTTTTTTCTGATGCTTACAAGGTTGAAGCTCAAAAGAGGAGAAGGAAATCTTGTGGGAGCAAGTCCTCAAGCTAGTTAAAGGAGAGCACATTTGCCACAATTTTCACCACAAGTTTCACCTAAAGTGTCACCAAAGGCCTCACCAGTCATGGCACATGAAAGAAAGACTGATAATATGACTAAGGATGATAAGGATTTCAAAAAAAAAAAAAACCTTTTACATGACTGAGATGGTGAAAGTTCTTTATGAGTAAAGGAACTCAAGATTGCATGGTGAGAGCTCAAATCCTATAAAGCAAAATGGAGTAAATGGAGACAAGCCTCCAAAAGGGAATAGAGGAAATGGTGATAAACTGAATATACCTCCACCTTTCTCCTCACCTTTAGCTTCACCATCATCATCTTCTACATCAACCACTTCACAAACACCTCCACCTTCTCCAAAGGGACATTGTAAAATTCCATTTTTAAAACTTGACATAAATTTTGAATTGTATGTGTATAATGGAGAAGTAAATGCTGAGAAATTAGATAATTGGGTTCGTCAGCTTGAATATTATTGCAATATACAAAGGATCAAAGATGATGAGACCAACATTCAACTTGCTTCATCAAGCTTGGAAAGTGCAACACTCATTTGGTGGGAAGCCAAAACTCAAGAGGATCTCAAGAAAAGAGGTAAGATCATAACTTCTTGGAATGATTTTATCTCTTCATTAAGAAATTTTTATCCCTTAGAATACATGCATAAAGCTATAATTCATTAGTAAAACTTTATGTAATTAAAGGGTCAAAGTGTGCAAAGTTATACCCAAGAGTTTAGAAGGAGAGCATTGATATTGGGTGTAGATTCATCCTCTCAAGACACTTTACTCAAATACATTGGAGGTTTATGTTAGTGTCAGAATATGCATTCTTCCATTACTGATTAATATCATTCCTTTCATTTTCATTTTAGGTGTCTCACTCTGAAATTTTTATATCATTCCATTAGGTCATGCTAAAAATTGTTTCACTAATGGTAGCCCTTCTCAATAAAACTTCACTCTCCCTCAGAAAATCACATTTTCTGACTCACCTTCATGTCTTCTTGAGAATAATAACACCTATGAAAATATCATTTCACCATGTCTTGTCTCAGTTAAATTCAACCATGGAAGTCAAGTCATTCAAGGTCCCATTAGATCATTAGGTTTCGTTGTTCAAGGTCCAAAAATGCACCATTTCATTTGCATAAGGTCAAAAAAGTATGAGAGTGATCCCAATAATGTCTCTTTACCATGTAAAGATGACCTCCAAGAAGGTTTCCAAAGTTGTAATTTGATTTCAAGTGTGAGTTTCATTCCAAGATGTAATTTTTATTTATTCATGTAATTTTATGTCAATTCAAATGTAATAAGTATTCAGTCTCCCAAAGGCTACCAACTCAGAGTTCCACATGCCAACACATAAAATTTCAAAGTGAAATATTTTTTAGTTCATCAATTTATCAAGTGTCAAAGGGAGTTTTCTTTTCCCAAAAGTGCCCAAGTCATCATTGTTCACAAGCACTAAACCCTAATTTCCTCTCCCACTGAGCTAGGGTTTTATATGGAAAAGAGACATATGATAAGAGGAGGCATAAGGGAGGTCATTTAATCAATTATGAAACCATCCCAACTCACAAAAATCATGCCTCCATCATTTTCCAAGAAGTCATTCTAAGGGACAAATCATTTGCCACACACAAGGCTAGTTTCGCTTCAAACTATTTTCCGACCAATTAGAGATGAATTTGAAAAACATGGGAGAGTTTTTTATCCATAATAGGTCAAAAAATAAAAACCTCATTCATTTTTTACCCAAGTTTCATGGTTTTATAGAAATTTCAAAAATACAGGTGCCATAGGAGAGTTGCTGCACTTCAGGAGTGACCTTGGGAAAATCAAGTTTTCTCATAGCTGGAGTGTCCAAATCACTTGATTGATAATTAAAATGATAACTAAACAAAGATATATTTCCAATAAGATATTCAGAGCTCAATTTGGAGTTGAGGAAGTCCTCCAAAAGTTTCCTACAACAGCATTCTTCATTTCTGCACCCTCATTCTGCACTTTTTGACCAGTCTTGGGAAAATCAAATTTTGATAGGAAAAATCAACTCCAATCAGAAAAATAAAGGTATATCTGGAAATTATACAGAATAATATTTCCAACTAGCTATCGTGGGCCCAATTTTGACACCGTTAAGGCCTCCAAATGTAGTTTTCAAAAAGGTGTTTCACTGGCGCTGAGCGTTTTCCTGAAGCACGGAAAAATTGTTAAACGCGTAGAGACATGGGCGCTACTCTCTTTTTTCGGACCTCCAAATGAGAAATGGACACTACAATTAGGCTTGTATTGATGAGGACATCAACCCTAGAAATTTTCAGATTTTTTGGAGGAGAACTGGTCCATCAAAGGCTCAAAAAACCATCAAAATTTCATGTTTCTGCCTCCAAATCTGCTTGGTCGCTGTGCGTTTACCAATATTGGGAGAATAGGTTTTTGATAGGGAAAATAAGCACCATTTTTGAAACTGGAGGTAGTTTTGGAAAATAGACTCAAAGGGATTTCCAATGAGCTATCATGGAGCTGATTTGGACACTAGGAAGGCACTCAAAATCAGCCTTGAACAGAGGTCATTTTGCCTGCAAGGACGTTGTGCGTTTGACAAGGAAATTTCATTTTACACAGTCTTCAGACATTTTTTAAGTTTCACTCCAATTTGACTTTTAATTTAGAAAATGAGGAATTTAATTATGTAAATAGTCAATATGAATGTAAATATCATGTTTTTACTTTTATCTAGGGTAAATACATTAGGCAAGTCAATTAGTTGAGGTGTAATGAATCAGTTCATTAGAGATAGGAATGAGTCAGTTTTTTCATCCTATACTCTAGCTATCAGTTCATATTTTTGTGTAATATCTCCCTCACCTCATGGATTAGACCCCTATGGATGAGAGGAAGTGGTTTTGAGGTCTATTTAGCTCAGATCTTCATATGATTCAAAGGTTGGAATCATTTTGGATGCTTATGAATTGATCAAGAACTAGTTTGGCCTAGATATTTAATGAAAATTTGCAGCTATTTCCTTAGCATTCATGTCGTATGAATGTTTGGCATAGTTTTTTCTCTGTGATAGTTTGTATGAATGTTTTGTAAGATCATAAAATTTTCATGTCTATTATATGATAAATTTCAATTTGATAGGTAGAATACATGTTTTTCATGCTCTGTTTTGGGAAATCTTTCATAATTTGTCTATTTTCTTCAATTTAGGAAGAACACAACTCCTATGCTCTTCCTAGCTCCTCATCAATCTAAAACCATCTCACCAAATCACCTTTAAGTGTTGAGCCTTCTACCTACCTTGCCCCATCGAATGGATTGCAATTCCATCTCATTTTCCCTAACCTAGTCCCCTTGACCTAATCCTCATCCAGTGAGCCCAACCCCAAATCAAAAAAAATCAAACCCTTCTGCATTTCTTAGCTAGCCTAAAACCTTTTTCATCCAGCCCTCCTGGCTGTAATTTTTGTGGAGAGATCCATCTTCGACTTGGTAGGGCTAGATACCAAGTAAAAATCTTGGTTTGTGGTTACCTCTGTTGGGATTCCTTCCTCAGCCTTAGGAATCTGGCAGAGTGATAACATTTTACATAGTTACTTGAGACACACAATTCTCATGTTTAACCCTACAAATCTAGATGAGGTTTGTGTACAGGAAACACATCTAGAAGCAGGAGGGAAGAATGTTCCACAATAGGGCATCAAAAATACATTCAAGAGTGGAGACAAAGGAAAAGGGAAGAAGAATGTCTCCATCAAGAAAGAGGGAGAAAAACTCACAAGAAAACATTGCTCAAAATAAGGCCACGATGAAGACCATTGTTGGAAACTCCATCTTGAGATGAGACCCAAAAATTTTAACAACAAAGGAAAACAAAATACAGCTGCAACTACACAACATGATTTAGGATCCGATTCAGGATATCAAACAAAGGTCACAACCATGGGATTGAAAGGTAAGGAATCCATTGCAAGTAATAGTTCTTCAAATAAACTTAGTGAAACTCAAAATGAAAAGGAAAGAATAGAGCTTTTCCATATTAGACTTATCTCAAAACATAACAAAATAGACACTCTATTTGATAGTGGCTCACAAGAAAACCTCATTTCATAAAAAATTGTCAAGAAATTGAATTTGGAAACCATTCCTCATCCTAAACCCTATCCTTTAGGTTGGGTGTATGACAATGCAAAATTGCAAGTAACTAGAAAGTGTAAACCGAAATTCACCATTACTGCAAACTTCATTGATGAGGTAGAACTTAATGTAGTTCCATTAGACATATGTGGTATTTTTTTGGGGAGCCCATATATTTATGACTGGAAATCTATCTTTCATCACCATGAAAACAAGTATCATTTTTTTAAAGATGGTATTGAGTACATTTTTAGAGCACATCGCAAGAAAATAAATCTATTACTTGTGAACGTTGGACAAATGAAGAGGCTTGTTAACTCTGGCAAGAATTTTTTACTTTTGATGATCAAACCTAAGAATGATGTTGAGAATGAAGCCCTTCAAGGATGTGATGCAAAGTTAAACTTTGATTTGGTTGAGGTTTTTAACCAATATGATGAGATGTTTCGGGAGCCTAAAGGATTGCCTCCTAAAAGAGGAATCAAATATGAGATCCAATTGCAGCAAGTTTTACCTCTTCCTAACATTGGCATGTACAAGATGTCAATGATGGAAAATGCAGAAATTAAGAAACAAATCAAAGAGTTTCTTGATCAATGGGTTATAACCAAGAACATCGCCACGCAGGTCACCTATTGTTTTAGTGTCAAAGAAGGATGGTACACAGCGCATGTGTGTGGACTTTCGTGCTTGAATTAAATTTGTCCAAAATACATGTCTCTTATCAATTTTGGATCCCTCTTGTTTGGTATAAATAAGAGGTGAGGCTATGTCATTTAAGCATCCATCCAAGTATCACAAGAAATCATTAGTGAGCTCATTAAAGGGAGAGAGGTACCTCTGAAATAGCCACAACCAAGGAGGACAAACAACGTGGAGTTCAGGGCATCTTTTACAAGGATAAAACTGTTGTTAGGAAGGCCGAGTGGCTGGGCTACAGGGTCGAGGCCATTAGAGAACTTTTGAGGTCTAAAATGGGCCTCCTAAGAAAAATGTACAACCAAAATAAACTTTATAAGAACCAATAGTATTAAAGATGACGATGTTAACCATGGGGGATAATTCACCATTTTTGGGGTAAAAAAGTAAAAATATAATAAAATAATAAAATAATAAAACTATTTTTTCAACTTATCTCCCTAAAGTTTTACTCAAATTTCAAGCGTGAGTGCTCATTAAATGCAAAATTTAATTCCTCTTCCAAGGAGTACCCATGTTTCGTACTTTCTATGGACCCTACTACACGAAAAATGAGAAATACATCGAAAAACGTGATTGTAATAACGTTTTTCATGTATTTCTCACTTTTCTTGTAGCATGGTCCATCGAAATTATGAAACATGGGAAATCCTTGGATAAGGAATCAAATTATGCATCCAACGAGTATTCCAATTCAAAATTTGAGTAAACCCATAGGGAGATAAGTTCAAAATACGAGTTGAAAAAGTAGTTTTTTCTTTTTTCCCTCTAAAATTTGATGATGTAATCTAATATTATTTTATTATTTCCACTATTATTTTATAATTTCCTTAGGAGACCCATTTTAGTCCTCAAAATTTCCCTAATGTGAGGGGAGTAGGTGTTGAGTAAAAAAATTTGCATTAGATTAATAACATAAATTATCAATCTAGTATCCGTAGGACTTATGAGACATACGTGCACAATATATGCTAGGGATCAGTTTATCAAAAACTAAAAAAAAATAATATAATCATTCCTAATTTATATTCTATGGATTGAAAGCATAAATCCTATGATTAAGAATTGAAATGACAATACCTAAATGAAAAATCAAAGGAAAAAACAACTATTGGATGATCAACTACCCAAGCATTCAATATGGAAGTATGAAAAAGTCACCCTCTTGACATGATTTACAAATAATTGATTATACTTTAGTTTAAAGATTTTAATCTAAGAAATCATTCAAATAACATGTAAGGAAAAACTCAATTACTGCATAGGTTAAATACTCAATGATCCAATTTGGAAGTATGACAGAGTCACCCTCTTGACATGATCTTTAGGAGCATCCAATTATACATTTAACTGAAGATATAATCTAGGAAAGCAGTATAAAGGCATGTAAAGGAAAACTCAATTATTGCATAGGTTAAATACTCGAGCATCCAATTTCGAAGTATGACAGAATCACCTTCTTGGCATGATCTATAGGAGAATTCAATTATACACTTAACTAAGGATCTGATCTAAGAAAGCAACATAAAGGCATGTAAAGGAAAACTCAATTATTGCATAGGTTAAATACTCGAGCATCCAGTTTGGAAGTATGATAGAGTCACCTTCTTGGCATGATCTTTAGGAGCATTCAATTATACACTTAACTAAGGATCTAATCTAAGAAAGTGTTATAAAGGCATGTAAAGAAAAACTCAATTATTGCATAGGTTAAATACTCGAGCATCCAATTTAGAAATATCAAAGAGCCACCTTCTTGGCATTATCTTTAGGGGCATTCAATTATACACTTAATTGAGGTTTTAATATAAGAAAGAAAATAAATATTAATCTATGAAATAAAATAAATCTCACACATTGTAGATGGCCGATCCAAAAGTATGAGAGATGATAAGTCGAGATGCTCCATATGTAAGCAAAACCAAGTCAAAGTGAAAGAACACTCATGAGTAAGGTGCCACAATCTAATTCTTTATTCAAATCTTGAGCATAACTCCAACTTTACACATGACATGATAGGAGAAAACTTCCCCTATTTATACAAAAATTAGGGATATCTACTCAATAAATGTAGATCCCTTAAATATCTACTAGATCCATACTTGTCTCAACTTATCCCTAAATTCTAAATACAAATCCTATGACACATCAATATCTCCATGATATTTCTCCTTGTAATATGGTCCACCTCTCGAGTTGAAATTCGAATTTGATCTTGAGAGGCCAAGTAAGACCCTTCTAGAATCTCCAAAATAGGCCTACACATGTTACAAAACTCTTAACACATATATAGATATATGAAACCATGTTAATTTTCTAGTTTTTAATCATAAATTAACTTTAAATACATAAAATTAATAACTTTGGAAGACAAGGATCCTAACCCATTTATTTATGAAAATGATTACTTGATGTAGGGTTTTAGGTCAGATAGTTATGAAATGAGAGCTAAATGGATATGACATAGTGGAAATATGTATGAATATGGAAAAAAAATTGAGACTCAACATACCCTGCAACTGAAGTTGTTACATGTCCTCATGCAACTATTGTATTGATTCATTTGTCCATGAGTTGATATTTTATGATTTTTTTCTTGTATAGATTATTTCCAAACTTTTCTTCATGATATTTTCTTTTGGCAAAGTATAATATATTTTATTGCAACAATTTTTTTTTTGGTTGGTTCTTGTGTGACAATTGATTTTTGAGCAATGGTTCTTGTATAAAAATGCTTTAATTTCTTTGTTGCATAAAAGTTCATGAAAACATTTAGAATCAAATACTATAATAACTCATCAATGAACTAATAATTTGCAAAGCATATAATCTTTTGGAATCATACTGCAACAATAGTTGGTTGGGAAGTATATGCAGGTTGGAATGAAATGAAAATATATGATAGTGTATGACATGTGAATATGAAATGATGTCCCTTCCCCCTAACTAAAGATATGACAATGTGAAAAAGGGAGTGAGGAATTTTTCCAAAGTTACAATTTTAGCATTCTAAGGAATTATGTGACTAAAAATTATAAAACCATATACCTTCACTTACCTTAAATGTGGATGACTTGTGTATACTGAATAGTGTGGTTGTTGATGTTGTTGGATCATGAAGTATGTAAACCAAAGGAAATTCATCTGCTTCTTTGTTCTCTTTTTGCTGATGAAAAGATTTGGATATTCATTGATGCTGATACAAATTGATTCCTGCTCCAAACTGCTGAAATGATGTAGTCTTCAATCGTTACAAAATCCGATGGTACAATTATAGTCATGAAAATAAATGTGTTGATATTGAGCATGAAGAGAAGTCATTGGATTACCTACCATTGGTGAATGTCGTTAACCAATGTGAGGCAAAATCACCATTAATGTCGATGAGTACCAAGGTACCTAAGTACATCTTGCGAAGTGCGAATAGATGAGCTGATGTCGAGCCACTTGCAAGATCTGACAATCAAGGGAAATTGGCATATTCCCATGATTTTCAGCGAGAGAACTTTTCATTAATGCATACGAGCCTCAAGGTACTAATAAGGACTCTAATATTGGACCTAGATAATGTGTTGATGTCGATAGGCCAAGAATTGTTATAAGGGAGGCCTTAAGGAATCCTCCATCATCTAACATGAGCATGAAAGAATAATTTTTGAAGGACTATGGATGAAAAATTTGGCAGTGGATCAAGGTTTATTTGACAAAATGGAAATGGAAATGGAATGAATCAGATTTGTAGAGGAGTTGAATGGTTTTATTGTTGGGCTACAGGTTAGTGAAAGCAAGGCACAAAAATATAATGATTGTGAAAAAAAATGAGCAGTGAAGGAAAATGAGACGAGGATTTTATTGAATAACTAAGTATAAATGCAATAGCAAATGTAAAGGGAAATGAGGTGAATGCTTTACTGACTGAGGAAGCATGGATGCAATGGAGACACTGGCATCTGAAAGGATTGAAAGTGTTGGATCTGATTTACATTAGCATGTGCTCATGTGTTTATGTTTCTTTATTTTTTGTTGATCATCTTCTTATAAAAGAAATGTGGTCTCTGAGAGAGACACTGTTCGCTTGTAGTCATTTTTCTTTCCTCTTGGAACCTGCAAAAAACTAGTACTTCTTCTGCAATAGAATGTAATATTATCAAAAGAGAGAGTTTATCAATCTCTCTGGTTATGATATTTACACAAAAAACTGAGAATTGGTACTAATAAAACAATTTTACGAAGAAAAACCAAAATAATTTATACATGTGTTGAAATTAGTGCATCAAGTTACATGTTGTGTCTTTTCAGAAATTTCTTCATTTTTTTGTTGTTTTAAACTTTGACGATAGCTTTTTCATCATGTAGATCTCTTCAAGATATTTCCAATGATGCTTGAATCGTCGAAATCCAATGTCGGATGAGAAATTTAGGCTAATTTGAAGTTTTGGTGAAACAATGAAGTTTCTCAGCTGCAAAATTGATATTTAGCTGCAGAATTGCACAGCGACTACAGAATTGCGTAGTTTTTGTAGCTAAAAATTTCGAAAAGAAATTTAAGTATACACAGCTATGCATTTTTCATGATCAATCCAATCTTTGAATTAATCAGTGCCTCTTCCAGAAAAACGAGCAAATACCCTATTTATGTAGAATTTTCCTGTTTTCCCACCCCGGTTTCAGTATCACTTATTTCTCCTTTTAGTTAAATGTCCTTTCCCATTTCCTTACATTCAACAATCAGAGAAAATAAATAAATAAAAATAAAATAAATAAATAAATAAAAATTATTTGCTGAAACAGAAATTGCTTTGCTGAAACACAAATCACTTTGCTGAAACACAAATTACTTTGCTGAAACACAAATTCTGGAAAACTTTACAGAATGCTGAAACTGCAGAAATAAAACAAAACACACAGCAAACTGAAACAGTCATTCAACACATTTGAACACTGAGATTTTTGGTCAACATGACCCTGGAAAAACCCCCTACAACTCTTGGGGAAAACCAGGTTGAGAGCTCCTTCTTATTTCTGAAAAAATGCTTTTACAGAGGCAGAAATTACAGCAAAAATTTCAGCAACTAAACAATTGTACTTATCTCGATTTTCGTGCATTCACTCTGCCTTGGAAAACGTGCAAAACAGTAAAAACCCAAAACAGAAATTTTACAGCTTTTATGACAGCATTAAATCCTGAAATGAGCTTTTCGATTTTTGTGCCCAACTGTACGGCCGTACTGCTGTACGGACTGTACGGAAAACCTAGCAACTTCTTCTCCTCAAAATCTGTGCTCCTTTGCCTCGAAATCTGTGCCGAAACTGACTGTACGGTTGCTGTACGGATTTCTAGAAATCTGTACCACCAGGCAGTAGTCTCTCTCCTCGATATTCGTGCCCAGAATCTGCCCAGAATTAAATGCTAAAGCTGCTGTACGGTTCTCCTTGAAAACTGTGCCTCTCTCCCTCAAAAAATGTTCCCAACACTTGTTGTACGGATTTATGCCTTGGAAACCGTGCCTCCTTGCTGCTGTACGGATTTTGCTGAAGTCTCTATCAGCTGCCCTCTTTCTCCTCTCTGCCCAGAAATCTCCCTTGCTCTCCTTCTCTCCTTGTCCCAATCTGCTCATGAAAGAATGAATGACCTTTTCCTCCTTTTCCTCCTCTAACCTAACCCTAAGTGACTTTTGGGGAATCCCTAAATCTAATGGCTGAGATAGATTGAGATCTAGGGCTGAGATTAAATGCTCATTTAAATCTCACTTTCTATTTTTTAATTCACCCCACTTTAATAAAGACCCACTTAGTCATTTATTTCCAAAGTCACTTTTTCCTTTCTAATTTTACATTGACTTTATTAAAAATCACTTTAAAATTAGACTTTAGTAACTTTATCACTTAAAGTCACTTTTAAATTAGATTTGACTTTATAACTTTATAAAGTCACTTTAGGAGAAAAGTTAAATTCTTTTGGACACTTTTCCCTGGGCCAAAGATCAAAGCCTTAGGGAACCACCTGTCCTCCGGTAACCAAATTTCAACACTCCCTATTACCGAGGAAGGTGTTCCTCACCACCCCCATCTTGTCTCTGAAGTAGACATGCTTGCCCCATGGTAAGGATTTCGTAAGAATATCTGCAACCTGCTCATCAGTGGGAATATACTCAAGCTTCACAGCTCCTTTCTGAACATAGTCTCTGATGAAATGATATTTGATCCCGATATGCTTTGACCTGTCATGAAATATTGGATTCTCCGTGAGTTTAAATACGGTCCCAGTTATCACAGTAAATCTTTGAAGATCTCAACTTGGTGACCAAATAAGCCAAACAACATCTTGCGACGGATGGCCTCACAACTAGCTAGGCTGGCTGCCATGTACTACGCCCGTGAACAATATGCTCTTGACCCTGTTGCTACATTCGAACCATGACACCAACTGCTATGACAACAGCACGCTGAAGTGCTCTTCCTATCAGAAGCACAACCTGCCCAATCAGAATCAGTGTAACCTGCCAATCTCACTCCATCCCCCTGCCTGTAGTCCAGACCATAATCCACTGTCCCCTGCAAGTACCGCAAAATGTGTTTTGCAGCCACCCAGTGAACCTTCCTGGGCTCACACATAAACTGACTCATCGTGTTGACTGCAAAACAAATATCTGGTCTAGTGTTGACCAAATACATCAAGGAACCAATCAGCTGTCTGTACAGTGTGGGATCCACCAACTCGGAATCCGAAGCATGAAGCTTCTTCCAGTTGGTGATCATCGGTGTCAACATGGGTTTACAATCCTCCATGTGGAATCTGCCAAGGATGTCCACAATATACTTCCCCTGTCCCAGGAAGAAATGCCCCTCCTCCTGCCACACCTCCAAACCCAAAAAGTAATGCATCAAGCTGATGTCCTTCATCTCAAACTCCGCCGCAAGATCTCTCTTGCGGTGCTCTATGAGTCTCTCTGCACCTGTAATGACTAAGTCATCCACATACAGCACCAGAATGAGAGGCTCCTCACCTATCACAATATAGTAAAGGTTCGGATCTGCCTCACTCTTTGTGAAACCCATCTTCTGCAAGTAAGTATCTATCCTGGAGTACCAAGCTCCGGGAGCTTGCTTCAGGCCATAAAGGGCCTTCTTCAGTCTGCACACATGGGACTCCTTCCCATGCACCTCAAAGCCCTGTGGCTGCTCAATGTACACCTCCTCCTGTATGAAGCCATTGAGAAATGCGATCTTCACATCCATCTAGTGGATCTTCCAACCCATCTCTGCTGCTATCGATATAATGGAGCGGATCGAAGTATATCGAGCCACGGGAGCGAAGGTCTCCTCATAATCAACTCCCTCTACCTAGGAGAACCCTCTAGCCACAAACCTCGCTTTGAATTTCTCAATGCTGCCATCTGCAGCATGCTTTACCTTGTAAAGCCATCTGGAAGTAACCACGGATTTTCCCTCGGGCCTCGGCACCACCTCCCAAACATCATTCTTCATGATAGAATAATACTCCTCCTGCATGGCCTCTCTCCAGACCTACTGGCTAGCTACCTCCTCATAGCTAGAAGTCTCAGAGTCAAGGATGTTGGTAGCCATTTCCATATAGCTACAAACCCTCTCAGGTGGTCTGCTCTCTCTGACCGGCCTCTTAGGCCCAACAACAGATGTGGCCTCTCTCAAGGTGTCCTAAAGCCACTTGGGCTTCCTCTTCCCTGAGCATACTTCTCCCATTGGAGAATGAAACTCCTCCTCATCATCATCATCAGGAGCCTGAACTCCTGACTGGCTGTCTGTTGTCCTCCTGCCTGCACCTAAACCTGTAGATGTTGAAGTACCATGTGAACTGTCCATTAGTGGACTCCCTAGCGAACTGCTCTGTGGACTGCTTTGCATGCTGCCCCAAGCACCACCCCTCTGACTCTGCGAGCCACTGCTCACTGACGGACCAGACATTGTCATAGATGTACGTCCGGATCCTCCTGATCCCTGCCCACTGGATCCCTGCGACTGACTCAGCTGCTGCTGAGGGTCTGGCTGATCCAAATACTATAACTCCCATGACCTCCTAAAGGCCCTGTCCTCCTCGAACTTCACATCCCTCCTGACAACAACTTTCCTCTGTGCAGGAATGTAAATCTGAAAGGCCTTTGAGGTCTCACTGTAGCCCACAAAGATACCCTTCTCTGCGGTGGGCTCTAGTTTGGTCCTCTTCTCCTTGGGTATGTAGGAGTATGTAATGCACCCAAAAATACGAAGATGACCAATATCAGGCTTCTTCCCAGAAAAAGCCTCCTCCGGAGTCATGTGCCCTAAGGCACGATGTGGACTCCTGTTCTGCAAGTAAACAGCTGTGTTGCAGGCCTCTGCCCACAAAAACAATGGCAACCCCTGATCATGTAACATGGCTTTGGCAGCCCCTCAGATGGATCTGTTCTTCCTCTCCGCAACCCCGTTCTGCTGGGGGTTGTAAGGAACAGTGAGCTCCCTCCTAATGCCTGCCTCCGCACAATAGTCAACAAACTCTCCAAGGGTGTACTCTCCTCCATTGTCCGACCTTAGGGACTTGATCTTCCGACCTGTCTGTGTCTCCACAAGAGCTCTAAACTCCTGAAACCGCTTGAAGACCTCACTCTTGGTCTTCAAGAAATAAATCCAGGTCCTCCTGGAGTGATCATCGATGAATAACACATAGTACTCATATCCACTCAAGGAAACATGAGACATCCGACCGCTCACATCGGAATGAATCAAATCAAGTATCCCAGTCGCTCTGCTGTCACTGCTGGGAAAAGGGGATTTGGTAAACTTGCCCATCGCACATCCTCTGCAAGTATCAAAGTGATCAGTACTGAAATCTGGCACACCTGTAGTGATCTCCCGCAAAGTCCTCAAGGCTCCATGATACATGTGCCCCATCCTACGGTGCCAAATCTCACACAACTCAGAGCTGCTAGCTCTGCTGTCGGTACTACTGCTTAATGCCAAAAGGGGCTAGAATGAAAACCTGTACACCTTTGCATGGCGTACACCTATCACTCTAGCTGAATCAGCTGGAGTGCCCCTGGGATACATCAACACCTGTTCTCCCCTGAACAGTACCTCATATCCTCTGTCCTCCAAAGCTGAGACAGATATGAGGTTCTTCCTCATCCCTGGCACATAAATAACATCCGACACTTTCAAGGGAGGTTTAGACTCCCTCTGAAATGTCAATGTTCCCACACCGACTGCTCTAACAACTCTGTCATCACCGAGTACTACCTCTATATCAGTGCCACTCTCTGAAAGCTCTGAGAAGTACTCACGGACTCCTGTCATGTGACGTGAAGCCCCACTGTCCACATACCATATACCCGAAGATGCTCCACTAATCGAGGGAAATGCATGCTCCCTCTGAACCTGTGTGGCAGGTAATCCTGCACTAGAAGACTCACACGCAATGAACCCAAACTCCCGGTCAAAGCGATCTGCAAAGTCCTCAACCTCTGCTGAAGCTGCCATGCTCTGGTTCTTCCCCTTCTTCTTCTTCTTCTCCGGACACACAACTGCATAGTGTCCCATCTTCTGACAATTCCAACACTTCACTTTGGAATAGTCCTTCTGTGAGTTATCCTGTTTACCTTTACCTTTGCCTTTGCCCCCACCATTGCTTGTGGAAGCCTGCTTCTTCCCTTTGCCTTTCTTGCGTCCTGCCAACGGTGCTACATCCTCATCCTGCTCAACTGGCTTGGCTGCCCCAAGCTGACCTTTCCTGATCTCTGTCTGAATGCAATCATCCCAAAACCTCTCCCATGTGGGAAGGGTCTCACATGCACAAACCCCATCAGCAAAGTTCATCCATGAACGGGGGAGGCCATTCACTGCAATCCGCACCAACTCAGTGTGTGGAATGGTCTCTCCAATCGCTGCCAACTCATCTCTCACATTAGTAATCTTTGTGAGATATCCAGCTACACTATCATTACCCATCTTAATGGTCTTCAGCTTCTCCTTCAGGACCATTTTCCGGTTCTCATTGGTACTCTGGTAGAGATTGGACAATGCTGTCCACATCTCATGAGCATTTCTCTTTCCTCTCACATGAGGAATGCAATGGTCTTTGATTCTGTCTAGAATCAGTCTCTTACCCTTGTTGTTATTTTTATTATATGTTGCCAACTGAGTAGCATCAATAGGCACATTTACAGGGTTCTGTGTGGTATGCACCATAATGTCCCAGACTTCTGCCTCCTCAAAGATACTCTGCATTCTCTCCTTCCAAATGCTGTAATTGGAATGCCCATCCAACCTATCCTCCACACTCAGTCCCAAAGACATCCTGCTGTCCTAAAAAATAGCACTGCTGTGGTAAAGATAAAATTGTTGTTTGTGAAAAATCAGCTTGCTAGAATTTTCTGAGTGAAAAATCAGCAGGCTGTAATTTTCCTCCTTGTTGTCCCAAACTGCTCTTTCAGCACTCAACCTCTGATACCATGTAGAATTTTCCTGTTTTCCCACCCCGATTTCAGTATCACTTATTTCTCCTTTTAGTTAAATGCCCTTTCCCATTTCCTTACATTCAACAATCAGAAAAAATAAATAAATTAATTAAATAAAATAAAAATTAATTAATTAATTAATTAATTTTAAAAATAAAAATAAAAAAATTATTTGCTGAAACAGAAATTGCTTTGCTGAAACACAAATCACTTTGTTGAAACACAAATTACTTTGCTGAAACACAAATTCTGGAAAACTTTACAGAATGCTAAAACTGCAGAAATAAAACAAAACACACAGCAAACTGAAACAGTCATTCAACACATTTGAACACTGAGATTTTTGGTCAACATGACCCTGGAAAACCCCCCTACAACTCTTGGGGAAAACCAGTTTGAGAGCTCCTTCTTATTTCTGAAAAAATGCTTTTACAGAGGCAGAAATTACAGCAAAAATTTCAGCAACTAAACAATTGTACTTATCTCGATTTCCGTGCATTCACTCCGCCTTGGAAACCGTGCCTCCTTGCTGCTGTACGGATTTTGCTGAAGTCTCTATCAGCTGCCCTCTTTCTCCTCTCTGCCCAGAAATCTCCCTTGCTTTCCTTCTCTCCTTCTCCCAATCTGCTCATGAAAGAATGAATGACCTTTTCCTCCTTTTCCTTCTTTAACCTAACCCTTAGTGACTTTTGGAGAATCCCTAA
Source organism: Pinus albicaulis (assembly GCA_034641835.2). Lineage (NCBI taxonomy): Eukaryota > Viridiplantae > Streptophyta > Pinopsida > Pinales > Pinaceae > Pinus > Pinus albicaulis. The sequence continues at coordinate 568,240,514 of CM076576.1, forward strand.
ATCCAATGGCTGAGATAGATTGAGATCTAGGGCTGAGATTAAATGCTCATTTAAATCTCACTTTCTATTTTTTAATTCACCCAACTTTAATAAAGACCCACTTAGTCATTTATTTCCAAAGTCACTTTTTCCTTTCTAATTTTACATTGACTTTATTAAAAGTCACTTTAAAATTAGACTTTAGTAACTTTATCACTTAAGTCACTTTTAAATTAGATTTGACTTTATAAAAATTATAAAGTCACTTTAGGAGAAAAATTAAATTCTTTTGGACACTTTTCCCTAGGCCAAATATCAAAGCCTTAGGGAACCACCTGTCCTCTGGTACCAAATTTCAACAATTTATTTCATTGATGCAATTTTTTATTTTTTATTTTTTTGTATTTTGTATTTTAACAACAAAAGTGAAATTTTAATAATGGCAGCAATTCGCTTTATATATCAAGCACTCTCATAGTTATTCTTGATACTTGAAAATATAAGCATTAGTTCAAATATCAAACTGATTTAAACCAACAAGTTGCATTCCAAGATTTCCGTCAACAATTTTAATTGATCCAACCATTTACCGAAATATTAGTGTATAAAATGTTGAATGAAAAATTAAGTTTCTTTACTTGATTTGAACTCTTGACTCACCTCTTTCAAACTCAAGATATTGCCATTATGCCAAAGATTTCACGTGTTATAAATTGGTGAAGTTAATTTATTAAAGTTATAAAAATTCAAAAGTCAAATAACAACTGGACTGCGAGATATTCGTCTTTCTGCAAATCGATATAAACAGGCAGATGTTACAATCATATTGCAAACACGCTGCAAACATGTGTTGCTTATTGTAAACCACACGCGATGTTTGATTTGAACTCGTTTTCTACATGTGAAATCCCTTACAACTTGCATACTTGCATACTTGAAGGATACTTGAAGTATACTTGCATCGTTTTCTTCATGCAGTCTACAAAACGGAGCTTCAAGGATCCCTGAAAATCTCCCAAACGGTTAGGAATCCAGGGAAAACACTTTTAAGTTATTAAATTCACCATGTTTTGGAAAAAACCCATGTCTTATTTTTTTCTAATTTGTCTAGGGTTTCTCAGAAAACACATTTCAAAAATGACATTTTTTATCAGTTACGCATTTCCTTGCTTCTGCTCTTCTGGTAACCCACGTGTAATGTTTTATTTCAATTTGAATTCATCTTCTTCTTACTGTTGTTATGCAAACAGCGTGGCTCATAATCGAAATAATTCTCCATGAATTTTTGAGATCTTTAAAAATATCTTATGCTACTTTCCATCATTGAAGATTTTTTTTCCCATAAAATTGTGGAGAAGGCGTCCAAAACAGTTTGATATCGCGAATGGAGACTTATCGAAATCACCTATAAATACTATTGGATGTGATGTCGAATCCCTTTTAAACAACCCGAACCTTAACTTGGCCGCCCTCACTATATTTGAGAATATCCCTAGGAATCCTGATATTGTCATCTCGCCGGCTTCGGGTTGCAATATTACGGTGAGGAAGAAAACGAAGTCTGCATCCAGACACTTCAAAGGGAGGCCGAAAACAAAATCCCTCTTCCGGGATGAACTTCTTGACCTCCGGGAGGTCCCTACTTTTTCAGCTGATGATCCCAGGGTGGATGGAGTTTGTGACCCTCCTTGGGTCTCCAAATGATTTTTGCCCTCCCCTTCAGCTCATGTTGCACGGGCGAATAGTTTTTTTGTTGCAGATGGCGGTATATGATTCTATCATGTCTTTTATGGTTCATCTATATGCCCCATTTCATATGCTGCTGCGGTAAATGCCGTGGGACGCCTGGCTTATCGTTGAAGTGGTTTTTGCTTGTCGTGAATGTTGTCGGTTCACATCTACGGATTTGGTTGATCCTCCATTTCTTTTCCAATTGGCTTTAGACATTATCATCGACTCTATGCTTGATTTCGAGTCTCTTGTGATGGGTATGTTTTGCCAGATCACATTATTTTTGGTTTTAGGAGCAATGTTTCATATTTTGAAAGTGATTACTCACTTCACTTTCTTATGATGTATTATGCACTGTTTTTATTTTTCATAATATGAAACAGCGTTTTTTTCTTTCTGAAAAAAAAAAAACTTTCCTTTCAGAATGTTATAGTCATTGAATGGATGCTCATTACCCTTGAATATGATAAAAAGATAATCGATCATCACAGCTTTCCGACCCATAGGGAACTTGTTGCTGAATTTCTCTGGTTTCTTATCAAGATTTGTATCCCAGCATATTTTCATCACATTTGCAAGAGTATTGGGCAACATTGTGGAATCTTTGACCGCAAGTTCTGTTTAAAAACTACGGAGATCATATCTGCAAAACTCAAATGTGTATATGGTATCTCACAGCAGTGAATCTCTCATAATCAAAGTTCCGAGAATGAAAAAAATATCCAAATCACAATTTAAATTTTACTTCTTTTCAGAAATTGGAAGAGATGAGAGCTTGATGGAATGAATTTATGAGTTGATGTGAATTTGAAGGCCAAAGCCCAAAATTTTTGCGCAGTCAAGTTTTATTTGCAGGTTGATTGGAAGGTCGAAGCCCAACTAGCACACAAAACATTGATTTAGAGATTTCAAAGTCATTTAAATGTTGTTTTCAGCTATTGGTTTGGAGTTTTAATCTCATTTTATTTTATGCTTTGAGCTTTTTCATGCTTTGTTTTTTTTTTTAATTGTTTTATGTGTTTTGTTTTGTTAAAAAAAATTATATATGTTAAAAATATATATATATATAAACAAAACAATTTATAAAATCATTATTATTATTATTATTTTATTTTTATTTTTATTTTATAAATTTCTTTATTAAATAGAATTTATTAATAAAGAAATTGGAATTTGAAATTTTTATTTTTTATATTTTTTTATTTTTTAAATTCTAAAATTTATTTTTAAAAAATCAAATTAAATCAAATCAAATGATGAAAACAGAAGTTTGTTGCATATTTGCATTTTGTAGCTAAATTTTTTTTTTTTAGATTTTAAAATATACTAACAAAAAAAAAATATTTTTCTGATCCTCCAGGGCACACGAAGCACAGGATGAGAGCATACTCGAGATTTTTATTTTGTTAGCATACTCAAGATTTTATCAGTCGATTCCTCTATAAATTTTGCAAAAATAAAATGAAAAGCATCGATCTCATACCTTATTGCTCGTGATCTTCCCTTGTGCTCCTTTTTCTCAATCATTTTTTTATTGCAAATATTTCCTACCAAGGGTTAGTAAATGGGTGGTTCTTACTGCACCACAAAACATCAAATTTATCCTAAAAAAAACAACTTATTTTTATTTGTCAGTCTTATTCTACTAAAGAAATGGAACATTCACTTAAGTATAAGAGAATTTCCAATGCATTCATTCACGCACAAAAATCATGAGTAAACTTATATGGATATGATCATGAGAATTTGTTGTTGTAATTGAATTTTTATTGTGTTTTTGTTTTTTATTTTTATGTGAATAGGGGTTTTTGATTTGTGGATTTTTTTTTATTTATAAATGAAAATTCAAATAAACTTGAATGAAAATGCCTAAAAATAAAATAAAATAAAAATGAAATTGCACAAAAACTTTATTTGAGAATTTGCATGAAAAAATTGAATTGAAAAACGAAATGGAATTCTAATTTAAAATTTTTAAGTAAAAGAAAAATTGGAAACAAACAAACAAAATTCTAACGATGATCCCTATGTACACCTCCCTGACGACGGCGCCGAATTGTTCTGTAAAATAATTTGCATTAGATTACTAACATAGCTTATCAATCTAGTATCTGTAGGACTTATGACACATACGTGCATAATATATGCTAGGGATCAATTTATCAAAAACTAAAAAAAACTAATCTAATCATTCCTAATTGCTATTCTATGGATTGAAAGCATAAATCCTATGATTAAGAATTGAAATGACAATGACTAAATGAAAGCAAATTCAAAGGAAAAAAAATAACTATTGTATGATCAACTACCCAAGCATTCAATATGGAAGTATGACAAAGTCACCCTCTTGACATGATTTACAAGTAATTAATTATACTTTAGATTAAAGATTTTAATCTGAGAAAGCATTTACATAAAATGTAAGGAAAAACTCAATTACTACATAGGTTAAATACTCAAGAATCCAATTTGGAAGTATGACAGAGTCACCCTCTTGACATGATATTTAGGAGCATCCAATTATACATTTGATTGAGGATCTAATCTAGGAAAGCAATATAAAGGCATGTAAAGGAAAACTCAATTATTTCATAGGTTAAATACTCGATCATCCAATTTGGAAGTATGACAGAGTCACCTTCTTGGCATGATCTTTAGGAGCATTCAATTATACACTTAACTGAGTATCTGATTTAAGAAATCAGTATAAAGGCATGTAAAGGAAAACTCAATTATTGCATAGGTTAAATACTCGAGCATCCAATTGGGAAGTATGATAGAGTCACATTCTTGGCATGATCTTTAGGAGCATTCAATTATACACTTAACTGAGGATCTGATTTTAGAAAGCGGTATAAAGGCATGTAAAGGAAAACTCAATTATTGCATAGGTTAAATACTCGAGCATCCAATTTGGAAGTATGACAGAGTCACCTTCTTGGCATGATCTTTAGGAGCATTCAATTATACACTTAATTGAGGTTTTAATCTAAGAAAGAAAATAAATCTTAATCTATGAAAGAAAATAAATCTCACAAATTGTAGATGGCCGATCCAAACATATGAGAGATGGTAAGTCGAGATGCTCCATATGTAATCAAAACCAAGTCAAAGTGAAAGAACACTCATGAGTAAGGTACCACAATCTAATTCTTTATTCAAAGCTTGAGCATAACTCCAACTTTACACATGACATGATAGGAGAAAGCTTCCCCTATTTATACAAAAATTAGGGATATCTACTCAATAAATGTAGATCCCTTAAATATCTACTAGATCCATACTTGTCTCAACTTATCCCTAAATTATAGATACAAATCCTATGACACATCAACATCTCCACGATATTTCTCCTTGGAATATGGTCCACCTCTTGAGTTGAAATTCGAATTTGATCTTGGGAGGCCAAGTAAGACCCTTCTAGAATCTCCAAAATAGGCCTATACATGTCACAAAAATCATAACACATATATAGATATATGAAACCATGTTAATTTTCTAGTTTTTAATCTTAAATTCACTTTAAATACATAAAATAAATAACTTTGGAAGACAAGGATCCTAACCCATATATTTATGAAAATGGTTACTTGATGTAGGGTTTTAGGTCAGATAGTTATGAAATAAGAGCTGAATGGTTATGACATAATGGAAATATGTATGAATATGGAAAACAATTTTGAGACTCAAAAGTAGGTTTGGGTTGTTTTGGAGGTATAATGGTGGCTGGAAACTATGTTTTTATGTAGGTTGTGGGGGTTGAGAGCTACCTGTGGTAGTCCGTAGGCCCTAAACCAACAAATAAGGGACTACGTGGACTATTTTGGGGTTAGTTTTGATCCCTATCATTAGCGTGGAGGCAGAGGTTTCAAGCAAGAGCAGACCACGAATTTTGAGGGTTGTTTTGATGAATGGTTGAGGGTTGTTATAACATTGTTTGGTTCCCTAACCAATCACTGCGGTGATAACAACAAAAGAAAGATTATAATAGAAATTAATGTCTTGTATTGGGTCAAAGGATTTGACTAGTATTTGGATCAGAACTAGAGCAGCCTATGGATTACATTTGGAGGATCTTTCGTGGTGGTGAAGAGCTCATATTAGGAGCAGATTTCGTAGTGTAGCATTGGGTGCCATTGATATGGTGGAGGGTAGTGTGTTCGCCACCCAATTTAGCCCTAGATGAGCTATCTTGATGTGAAAAATAGGATTTTAAGGATGGGTGAAGTTTGGTGCCGAAGTGCATCACCTTGATGGAAAAATGTGGTTGCTAGCCTGGCAATTTGGAGCTCGGGAATTAGGCCTACCCAGAGAGCATATTGGATCAGCCCGTCTACACTCTACATAAGTGCCTTGCAGCAGTGTTAGGTGGCAGCCCTCCTAGAGTCTTGATGTGTTGTGGCCTTTCTGGACTAAGGCACAAATAGTGAGAAGTACAAAAGTGAAGGATTGAATGGACAAGATATGACATCGAGTTTGTCATTGTATCTTGTATACCATATACTGTTGTATTATAAAAATTTTGGTATAATATAATGAAGATTGGTGATTGTAAATTATTGTACAATTTTGTTAAAAACTACGTATATTTGTGCATGTGTGATTTACTACTTTATATTTCCATTGTGCAAAGTAGTCCATGGTTGGTATACTTTCTTTGGTAGCATCAATGATTTTAATACTCTAACCTAGACCCAAGGTCATGGAAATTCAACATGGTATTAGAGTGTGCCTGAGCTACTTTGGAAGTCAGTGAATCAGAGTTGTGTGCAACGAAATACAACGTGAGAGGGTGTTGGTTACATTGTCAGTGAAGGGTTCACTACAATGTTTAAGTTGCAATCAGGTCTCCAGTATGAGGAAAGGTTGGAGATATTTTCCAACTATACTCCTTGGAAGGGAAGGATCAAGTTGGTCTTGTGGGCCAATAGAATCTGGGATTTTGTCGAGAAAGAGATCAAGAAGCCAACCAACCCTAAGGAGTTGGATATATGGGAATATTTGGATACGAAGGTGAGATTGATCATCCTTGATGGTGTGAAGGATTCCTTAATACCTCATTTATCTAGGAATAAAAATGCACATGAGATTCAGATGGCTCTTTATAATTTGTTATAGAATAAGAACAAGAACTAGGTATTGATATTGGAGGATAAGTTGAAGTCCACCAAGATGATAAAGCATGAAGGAGTGACTTCATATCTGATGAGGTTGTCTCGAGTTAGAGGCGAGCTTTTTGTCGTCGGTGTCAAAATTTTATATGGAGACATGGTAAGGATTTCCTTGAAAGGGTTCAACAAGGAATGGAATCCCTCCATCAAAGGAATCATTTCCAAAGAGAAATTCCCAAACTGGAAGAGACTGTGGAACGACTTCATTTAGGAAGATTTTTGATACGAGGATCTTCATCCATCGAGGAAGGTAGATGAGGACATGGAACATGCAACACAAATGAAGGGTAAGACAAAGAAATACTTGAGCAAATTCAAGTGTTTCAACTATGGTGAGTTGGGCCATTTTTCGTCAAGATTTCTTATGAAGAAGGGATATGTTGAGAATAGGAAAGGAAAGCAGGTTTCCAATGTTTCTGATTCAACTGAGACAAATTATCTCTCCCGAATATTGGAAGCGGAGGACTTTGCTATGATTTCTCATTTATCTGAGGGTACTATCAAAGATGATGTATGGTTAGTGGACAGTGGTGTGACGAAGCATATGACAAGGTCATAGGAGGTTTTTTAGACTCAAGATGAATGGGACTTGAAGTTGCATATGTTGTTGGGCGACAAGATTTAGTAGGAGATCCAAGTATCGAGTGTTGTGCCATCCAGGATGGAGACATGACGTATGATGTGGGTCTAGGATGTATTATTTGTACCAGGACTCAAATATAGCGTGATTTCTATCTCGATGATGGAGAGGAATGGATTTGAGGTATTCTTCCAGGATGGGAAGGTAAGACTCATGCCCAGAGGCTCTAATTCTGATGGGATTGTACTCAAAGTTAGAGAGAATGATCTCTACAGGTTGATGGGAAAGCCTGTGGATCATGGAAAGAAGCAGGTCGAGCAGGTGCAATTTCCAGAGAATCACAAGAAGGTGCAGGAGCATGCTTCAGAGGAGCAGGTACAAGTTCCCGAGAAGAAGGTACACTTTCTCGAGAAGAAATTCCAGGTTCCAGAGACTCAGAGGGAGTGGAGTTATAGTGGGAGCTTGTAGGTTCATAGGGATAATTTCAACCCAAGAAGAGCACATGGTCAGTGAGGAGCAAGGGTGCTTCCACATATTACCAAGATGGAATCATGGAGGGACTGGAAAGAGATACATGAGAAGAAGAAGAAGTATGATGCCTCCAACAGTGACATTGACACTTTCGAGAGAGGCTTAGTTCAGAGGACAAGGATTGTTGTGATTGTGAGTGCTAGGAGTTGGGGAAGTGTTGTGAGTAGTGATGATGATGATGAGTTACTTCCTAGTCTTGGAAGTACCTCCCTCACTAAGAAGGAGTGATGGTTTTTGTATAGCTCAGGGAGGTACTCCAAGCCCTAGGGTTCAGGGTTTGGAGGAAAAATCACCACAAGGGTCACTTGTGGGCTTGGAACCCAAGTATGGGGTTTTGCACCCAATCATGTTTGAGGCATTTCCAAGAGCACATTTCTACATGTGATGGGATGATATGATAGAGGGTGGAAAGGATAATCCAACACTTCAATAATCTTAGAATTATGAGTTGCAGAAGTCGAGATATGAATTTTTGAAGTTGACATTGAATTATTTGGTATTCAAGTCATGTAGGCTTGAAGTAAATTTTTCCAAAAGACATGTCCCTTCATAATTCGTGGAGCCCTCTTGTTTGGTATAAATAAGAGGTGAGGCTATGTCCTTTACGCATCCATCCAAGCATCATAAGAACTCATTAGTGAACTTGGTCAAGGGAGAGAGGCACCTATGAAATAGCCGCAGCCAAGGAGGACAAATAACGTGGAGTTCAGGGCATCTTTGATCAGGATTGAACTACACTTAGGAAGGTCGGGTGGTTGGGCTAGAGGGCTGAGGCTGAGGGGAGCAGGTTCAAGATATTTCAGAGGTATAATGGTGGTTGGAAACTCTATTTTTATGCAGGTCGTGGGAGGTCAGATCTATCTGTGGTAGGCCATAGGCCCTAAACCCACAGTGAAGGGACTGTGTGGACTGCTTTGGGGTTATTTTTTATCCCTATCAGCAGCATGGAGGTAGAGGTTTCAAGCAAGGGCATACCACAACTTTTTAGGGTTATTTTGATGACTATTTGAGGTTTGTTACAACATTGTTTGGTGCCATAACTAGTAATTGTGGTGACAAAAAAAAAAGCAATATTATAACAACAATTAATGTCTCGTGTTGGGTCAAAGGATTTGACTAGTATTTGGATCAGAATTGGAGCAACCTGTGGATTCCATTTGGAGGATCTTCCATGGTGGTGAAGAGCTCATCCTAGGATTAAATTCCCTAGTTTAGTATTGGGTTCCATTGATCTGGTGGAGGGAAGTGTGTTGGCCACCTAAAGTAGCCCTAGATGAGTTATCTTGACGTGACAAAGAGGAGTTGAAGATTGGGTGAAGTTTGGTGCCGAAGTGCAACACCTTGATGGACAAAGGTGGCTGATATCCTGGCAGTTTAGAGCTCGAGAATCAGGCCTACCTAGAGAGAAGATTTGATCAGCCCATTTACACTCTACATAAGTGAATTTCAACAATGTTAGGTGGCAGCCCTCCTATAGTCTTGATCTGTTGTGGCCTTGATGGACTAAGGAACAACTAGTGAGAAGTACGGAAGCGAAGGACCAGCAGGAAAACATATGACATTGAGTTTTTCATTGTATCTTGTATACCATAGACTAAATTATTATTCAGATTTTGGTTTAATATGACAAATATTGTAGATTGTACATTATTGTACAAATTTGTTAAAAATTGTGTATGTTTTCGCGTCTGTGATTTATTGCTTTATATTTATGTTGTGCAAAGTAGTTCATGGTTGAGATTATTGGCTTAGTAGCGTCAAGGATTTTAAGACTCTAACCTAGACCCAAATTCATGGAAATTCAACACCCAACCCCAACCCACGGGATAACACAAAAACCACAATTCGATGGCATTCAATTAACTAGCAATGATAACTATAACGAAACCACATTTCAAATGTAGTTGCAACCTCCGGCGGTTCAAAAACCCACATCACATGTAACCATGGTAATGGAGCGAGGTTGGGGTTTGTGTTTATGGTGCGGACTTTCAAACCCGAAACCACAGTTTCAATAACGCGACCACAGTTCAGAGTATATTCAGGTTTTTCCACGAGAATTCAAATGATAACCTGACGAGAATTAACCAAACCATAATGCCAACCACAGTTGGAGTCTAGTCAATTTGTTGTCACGTTGATTCAAACCACTGACATCATACGAACCCAACTCACCACGTGGCCCAGATATGTTGGCCCATGGGGTCACCACACAATTAAACAAGGTGAAAATTTGCACCCGAACCAGCGTGAATCTCGTCGGCGTGGGGTGAATTTGTTGCTCCACGACGCTGGAAATGGTAGAAATTGTAGGATTCTTTGCAGGTGGGTGTGGACTGTAGAATAATTAGTAGTAAAATTACACTAGAGCATAACTCAGTCAATTTTGACCAAATTGAGTGCCAAAAGAGCCCAACTAGGGGTTTTTTACTGTTCTAGATCCATTGGAGACATTATTTTTACATTATGAGCACTGAAAATTCATGTAAACACATATTTTGAGCACATAATGAACGAGGCCCAACATTGGAGCAAATTTGTTAATTATGAAAAAATTTTATAATTAACAAATTTTCATTCTAATTCAAATAATCCTTATTCATAACCCTTTCCTCAAACTTCCCCTAATGCTTATTTCCTTTCTTAAAAATCACTTACATTCCACTATACAACAAATTAAAAATTAAAAAATCAAACTAAAAATCACTTACATTCCTCTATACATCAAATTAAAAATTAAAAATCTTAAAAATTAACAAAATTTAATCCAATTAAATAAAATTTAATCCCATTAAATTGACTAGTAATAACATACTATTAATATAAAAACCTATTAAATATTTCACATAAAATACATCCCTATAATAAAATGAACTATCTAACTTCATTATTATATAACACATTCTCTAACCTAAATAATCAAAAAAATTCTAATACAAAGATATAATAATTATAACATCATAACATTAATCATCTAAATAATCAATAAGATATTTAATAAATTCAAAATTTATAATAAATTAAAAGTTATAATAATTTAAAGCACAATCAAAACTTAAAACAAATATATAAGTATTAATTAAGTTAAAAAAAGACCTACTTAACATAAAAAAAATTAATACATATTTATAAATAATTAATTCTCAAAATAAATCATTAAAATTAAAATCTAATTTTTGTCTGCTCTCAAAATTATTTTCACAAAAAACCTTCTACACTATTTATTCACTGCACTTGAGATTAGTTTTTCTCATTCAATCTTATCTTGATAATGAACCTCGGTAGTTGGTTCGAAACATAAATGAAAGAAAAAAACTCACTCAAGAAAATGGATCTGGAAGTAATTTCATTATAAAATTTAGATTTTATCATTATAACTAATTAATTATTATGATTATAAAGCATTTTATTAAAAATAAATTTATTATAATAATTTATTTATTTATTATAATATAATCTTTAAAAAAATTTAAAAAATTTATTAAAATAGAGTAGTTATTTATTAGAATAAAATTCATTTTTAATAGTATTAAATTAATAAATATATGATATCATATAAAATTTTATCATAATTTATTAAAATTTATAAATTATTTATTTATTTATTTATTAAAATTTATTAAATTAATTAATTGATTATTAATTAGTTTGTTCTTGTCGGTTCTTCTTCTCTTTTTATCACTATACAAACCTTGTCCTTATGTTTGTCTTTCAGTTGTTATTCAAAATCTTGTCCTGAAGATGGATCCCCATTGGGATTCGAAATGTCAACCATTGATTTTTAACAATGTGGATAATCTAGAGATTTCTTCAATAAACCATAACCACAGAAGCTTGAAAACCATAAAAAATGTTTTAGTTTATTTACCTGTTTATTTACTCCCTTTATCATATACTTTGATAATACTCTTAGGGCCAAATGACTATCTTCCAGAGTTATCATAGGGATATTTTCTCGGCGTCAGAAGTTACCCTTAGGGTTTTTTTCAAGTAGTATTTATGTAGGATGACCTTGTAGATTGTTAAACACACGCATGGTAAACAAGAAAGTAAACACACAAGGAGAAACATAAGCGTGAGTTGAGTTATTATTCACCATAGATGTACATTCATAATACAATGGTGTGACTCTTGGATTCCACATTCCAAGGTCACTTGGACTCCTTTTGTCCATTCTCCTTCCACACCTACCCATATAGGATTAGGTGTCCAACATTTCCCCCCTTAATCCGAAGGGGCATGTGTGAGTCCAAGAAGAGAGTTGTAATACAAATCTGCAAAGTATGCATGGCAGCAATTAGGCTGAATCAGCTCTCTGAAATGTTTGCATAAAGAGGTGGTTTAAGGATGAGAACCAACACTGGAATGCTTAGTGTAGTTCCCGGAACTCTTCCAAATCTGGCAAGAAGCTGAGGGCTTCTGCTAGAGGACGTGTCCCTCATATTTGAAGAGGCAGACCTTCAACCTAGAAGAAGGGATGTCTACAACCTGTGATGGTTTAAGGATGACCACCAACACTGGAATTCTTAATGCATTTCCCAGAACTCTACCAAAGCTATCAAGAAGATGAAGTCTTCTGCTAGAGGAAGTGCTCTGAATTATTTGAAGAGGAAGAATATCAACCTTGCATAGATGGTTTAAGGCTGTCCACCAACCATATGAATGCTCATGGGCATCTGTGTCTCTAGCTACAACTCTGAATCTGGAATGACAAGTTGTTTCTCAGGCTTGCTTGAACTGTTGTGTCTCTGGCTACAACTCTGAATCTGGAATGAGAGATTGTGGCTTAGGCTCGCTTGATGTGGCTTTGAAGCTTGTATATGACCACCATTTCCCCCCCTGTCAAGTACAAGGTGAGATGATGGCTAAAATTCAATGTAATATTGTTCAATATTTGAGAACAATTTTTGACATGCAACTTAAACATCTTCTTGGTTGTTGATGCCCATTGCCAAGAATCGATCCATCCAAGATGAATCTTTTTTCTTGTAGGAGACTTGTTTCTGAAGCATATGTGTGAAGAATGGGTGTGGCGACCATAGTGCTTACATGGGTGAAGATCGAAACAGTGATCTTTCATATGGCCAACTCGATCACAGTGTTGGCATTTCACAATCTGTTGTTGTTACTGTGGAAGAGGAGCAGGATCTGGAACAACTCAAGGTGAACTTTCATAAAGAAATCTGGCACTCTGAAATTTTATGGGCTTGGAGCAGTTCGAAATATGAAAGGACAACTCCTTGTCATATCCAAGACCTGTTATGTGCTTGTTATGTACAAGCTCTTCCCAAGGTCTGATGATGGGCTTGGGAGGTGCATGCTGCATTTCTGCATCTTTCTGCACATCTGCTCCTGAAATGGGTACTTCCTCTGCAATTTCTTGTTGTTAATGTGAGTTTATCTCAATGTTATGAACAAAAACAGGTTCAGAATGAAAACTCTTCTGTTTTAATTCTTCTTGTTGTAGCTGAGATTCAAGCTGCAAAAAATCAATATTTTCTTGTGCAGTTTGTAGACAAATTTGAATATCAAGGAGAGAGGATTTGTTGATTTTGGCAGTGTTATCAACAATAGACTATATTAGAGTATTTAATAATTCTAGTACTTCATCAAATTTTACCATTTTCTCTAGTATATATTGGTCCCCACAGAGGTTATAATGTTGCTCCCTCAAGAAATTCCTCTCACACATGAAGAAAAGATAAGGTGAAGGCCTTATCAACACATCAACCTTCGTCCCTCACGTAATAGGTGGAAGTTTCATATTACCAAATGATTCTAACCACACTCCTTGGCAGCAGCTACAACTCGCAGGAGGGAAACTCTTTTCCTACTGAACCACTCTCCTTGGCGGCAACTGCAACTCGTAGGAGGAAGACTCTTTTCCCTTGACATATTTCGCTGAAAGCTATAGTGACTAAACTTCACAATCAATGACCATATCAACTATTAATCACTTTATCACTACCCATAAAATAAGTGTCGAGGACTGGTTTACACACAATAGAGATAACCCCTAGTTACTTTCAAATCATACCAGCAAACTTGCCTCTTGGTGTAATGTGTACACCCGGATCTGTGTATGAGAATGCAATATTCAAATAGTCCATAAATCACAGTCAAAAGTTAACATTCTACATTCTGAGGTCGTATGGCACATGGAAAAGTCGCATGGCTCATGGGTCAGAGTGTGAATGGCGTGATGGATGGTGATTTCCTACTCCCACCACACTTCACATGTTTCTTGATGGAACGTGCGATCTGTGGAAGTGAGAGCATACCATCCAACCAAAAAACTAGGGGAGTGAAAAGGGTGATTTACAGGAAAGAGAAATGGTCCGTAGTAATAGTAATGAGAATCCAAAGTAATAGGAAGTATGGGCCATTTAGATTTTTACAACAATACATGAATGAGAATCATTTATTTTCTATCTGAAGACTGAAATTACCTAAAAGGTTCAGGATAGAGGGTTTTTGGAGGTAAATATCCACCATTAATCTGTTGTAATATGAAGAAAACCCCACACAACATAGATACTACCTTCCTAGTTCAATAACTATTCAACCGATATTGACAAACTGCAGGGCGGCCATTATAATGCGAGCAGTAATTTCAGTAAACAAAAAATTAACACAACGGCGTGCTCAACCACAAATGAAAATCAATGCAAATGAAGACATGATTTAGCTTTGTAAAAACAAGAAATCCAGAGCAAAATTATTAATAGGCAAGTTACAAACTCTCGTTCATCTTTGTGGTTTTCAATGAAATCCAAGCAGCATCCCTTTTCATTCTTGGCCAAAGAACAGGTGGGACATCGGCTTGGTGGAGGGTCAAAGGGATCGCTAGCCAACAAGGAGAGAGACCAGCGTACTAGAGGGAGGTCGATACCTCAATCAGAGCTGGACAGAGGCCGTTGCGCAGAAAAATGTGGTGGAGGTCCCGCGTTGAGCAGATTTAGGTGGAGTGTCGTATTGTGGGAAGGTCGTCGCCATAGAGGAATGGAGGGCTGATGGGCCGGCTATGGGAGGCCAATCCGCAGTGTGAAGTCGAGCCACACTATCACGAGGGCTGAGCAGTGCATATGGAGGAGGCCAGGGGTGTGCTCTGCGCGAAATCCAAAATGGATATGTCAACTATGTAATAAAGTGCAGTGGGTGAGGAGCGCAGCGGGAGTCTGCTTTCAACAATGGAGACCAGAGTCGACTGGTGGGAGGTATATGGGTTGAGGCCAACGCTTGCATTCTGCCACTGGAGTAGGCCGAATTTGTAAGAGCGTTATTGCATGAAAATAGTGTGTAAACGGACAATCCTGGAATGTTGGAGAAGCGTAGTCACAGTGTGTAACTGACACTCATCAACTTAAAGGAAAGAGGTGACAGTTTCTCAATCTTCAAAGATCACCTGTAGCTCTGGTACCATGTTAAACACACGCATGGTAAACAAGAAAGTAAACACACAAGGATAAAGATAAGCATGAGTTGAGTTATTATTCACCATAGATGTACATTTATAATACAATGGTGTGACTCTTGGATTCCACATTCCAAGGTCACTTGGACTCCTTTTTTCCATTCGACTTCCACACCTGCCCACAGAGGATTAGGTTTCCAACATAGATTATGGTGAATATGAAGCTTAGGATACTCTATGTGCTTTCTAGATGAATGAGTAATGCAAAGAATTTCTTTAGTGTGCTAGAGACTTTGGTGCGAAGGTTGGCCATGAGGTACATATTTAAAAGGTGATAGAGACACTCCAAGTGGCTCTCTATCTAAAGAGGAAAGGAAAATTGGAGTGCATACAGAGTTCACATGTTTCAATATGGTGGTTAATGTATCAGGTGTACACCAAATTCCCTAAGGAATTGGGAAATGAGAGGTTTTATTAGTCTCTCACGAGAGAGAGCTAGGGTGAAGAGGTTGTAGAAGTGTATTCGAGCAAATGTTGACTAAGAAAGTGTGGCCCTTGGTTAAGATATTGGTTTAGAGGCAATATAAATCTTATTAGGTTGAGATTTAATGGGTAAGTTTATGGGTTAATTTGTATTGAGATCTCACCTAGTCGACTAAATGGAGGTAGGGTGGGAAACATTTCTTGGGTATACTCTGAAATTTCATGTTCTTCTCAAAGGTTGGTTATGTTTTGAATTTGACTCATTAATGGATGCTGAGAAAATTCGTAAGTGAGCTTGGTCGTGGGGTCAAGATACTTTTGTTCCGAAGAGAAATTATTTGATTTTCAACCATCTAAGTGTGCCATTTGTTGTTTAACACATCTGAGTTATATTGTGTAAGTTCCATATTGATTTATAGTCTCCAACAATGTTGGAATCAGTTACTAATGTTATGCGCCACTTTGTTTATTTTGATCAGAAATATACATAATGCGTTAGCAAATGGATTATTAAGGCGTTAGTATAGATTTACCTTATCAAAGTTATGTTATTGGAGATCGAGGTGGTCAGGTGGGATCACACCTTTATGCAACAATTATACTACTATAATCTTCCTTTTAGATGTTCAATTTTCCATGAATTTGGCCATCTAAGGTAGGAATGAAAAAATGCTAATTTAGGTCAACTAAGTCCCTTCAAGAAAGAAAGGTTGAGTTTGGTGATAAGACTAAAGACCCTTTGCCAATAGACCCAGGTTTCAAGGATCACAAATTGGAGCTTTCTCCAATAAAAAAAGAATCCAAGGATGAACCTAAGTTTATCATGAGCAAAGATAATTCAGAGGGCCAACCATCAAGAAAATAAAATGGTAATGTCTCTAATTATATTTCTTTGTCATGGGATGAAGACTTTGTGTCAAAACCCTTTGATTCGAAGATGTCTTCAGAGGAAATAGTCACATGAATATCCTAGGACTTTCCCAAGGAGGATGTAGAATTAGTCTCTGAGGCCTTTGGGGCTCAAGTTTAGGATATATCCCTATGTCAAAAGCACCCTCTTTAGGTTTAGAGTCTTGGCCTCCATTGGATCGTTACAATTTCCATTCCTAAAAGGAAAAGAGCCATGAGTATTCTGGTTTGGTTGAGGGAGGAGTCGCATCCATGATGGAACCCCTTGGTTATCTGGGTCACAAGTATCTTCTCACTAAAGCTAAATTGAATTCTTCTAAAGAGGAAAATCAAGGTAGACAACAAAAAATCATTCAAGCACATTAGAGAAATTTTGAGGTAAAAAATGGGCCTCAAAACAAAAATGTACAACACAAATAAACTTTATAAGAACCACTAGGATTAAATATGATGATGTCAACCATGGGGGATGATTCACAATTTTTGGAGTAAAAAGGTAAAAATATTAAAAAATAAATAAATAAATAAACTACTTTTTCAACTCGTATTTTCAACTTCTCTCCCTATGATTTCAGTCAAATTTTGAGCATGTGCACTCATTGGATGCAAATTTTAATTTTTCACCTAAGGAATATCCATGTTTCATACTTTTGATGGACCCTATTACACGAAAAATGTGAAATACATGAAAAAATATGATTGCAATCATGTTTTTTCATGTATTTCACATTTTTTGTGTAGCAATTTCCATCGAAAGTATGCAACATGGGTACTCCTTGGATGAAAAATAAAATCACCATCCAACGAGTGCTCCCGCTCAAAATTTAAGTAAAATCATATGGAGATAAATTGAAAATACAAGTTGAAAAAGTAGTTTTTTTTTCCCCTCCAAAACTTGATGAGGTAATCTAATCTTAATTTATTATTTTCACTATTATTTTATAATATTCCTTAGGAGACCCATTTTAGACCTCAAAACGTCTCTGATGACTTAGAGAGGAGAAGCATGAGAGTGGGGTTCAAAGACTATTATTATTTCATTAAAATGTAAGAGGGATTGGAGGTGCCCTAAAAAGATTAGCCCTCCATAGGATGTTTTCTTTGTACTAGCTTGATGTCATTTTGTTGCATTAAAGTATGGTTGTTGGTGCTAAGTTTGAGGAAATATTTTTCCCTCTACTTGATGCTAAGGTTGAAAAGGTGTTGTCTCATGTACGTCCTAGTTAGAGGTTCTACAATATTGATGCTAATTTTCTTTTCGGAAATTTATGTATTGGATGGGGTATGTCTATCAAAGCTATCAAAAAACTCTCTTTCAGTAGCAGGTGTAATTTTGGAAGTAAAAATCAAATTTATGGATAATTTTTTTTAAATCTTAATTGTTATGGGCCATACACATATCACAAAGCTTTCTTGGACTCTCTAGTAGAATATAATATCGTAAGTGACTCTTCTCTAATTCTAGGAGGTGGTTTGAACTTGAATATTTTTGCAGGATAGGTATGGAGGGAGTTCATGTGTTTCGATCCTCTGGCTCAATATTTTTTACATATCTTTGAAGAGTTAAAGATGGTGGATGTGGAACCAATGAGGTTGGTGATAACTTGGCATAATGATCATTTTGGTGTTGTAAGGGTGTCCAAGTGTGATTGAGGTGGATATTGGCGGCCACCGACCTATTCCACCTAGACCTCCAGTTAGTTTCATCATTTTCCTTGATTATAGCAGCATTTACTATTTTTGGCATTTTTTAGGTTCTTGAATTTCTGGAGTTGTTTTGATCCCCTAAACGGGGTTTTTTGGGGTCTACAATAGGCCCATAGTCATAGGCAGGGGTCTGCCACAAATCCTGTAGTACTCAGAGAGACCTTTTTAATGAGGTATCATACGCACCAAATAGAGATCATATGACCAAGTTATGACCCAGGGAAGTTGGCAGCCCAACTAACCCCAACGATCCCCATAAAATATTGGAGTTCCATCTCTGAGGGTTAGGGTTTTCGTTGTTTAGGGTTTCCCTTTGTTTTTCAATAATAAAAATTCCCTTAAACCTCATTGTAACAGAGTTCAGAGGCATGTAGCTACCACATCTCTTCTCGAAGATAAGATACCATCACCCAAGCTAGTTTATTTCCATTCTATATGTAAGCAAATTTCATGTCTTTGATATCGATGAAATAAAGATTTATTTTTGTTTCATATATGTGTTTATGTTTATATATGTATTTTGTTGCATTCATGCATAATTCCATATTAGTGGTATCAGAGCGGTCTACTCTTTCTCTATTTTTCTTTGCATGTCCCCAACAAGGTCGAGGTATAAGGAGTTAGGGATCGAACTAGTTGAACATTTTCAATGCTAGCCTTGCAAACCCCCAACGACCTCCCATGTCGGAAGAAAATAAAAATGAGGGAGCAGGAGATCCATTAAAAATATTTCTTGAAGAATCCCTCGAGCGAAAAAGGAAATATCCTTCAATGAATTCCCACAGGCAACAGATCTTCATCTAGCAGCCACTCTAGAGGTGCCACTCCCTTCCAGGTACACGTCAACTTTGACATTCCCGTATTTGAAGGCCAGATAGATGCAAACATTACAGATAGATGGTTAAATGTGTTGGAAGGATATTTTTCGGTTCATAAATTTTCCAATAGGGAAAATATTACTTTTTCACTCCTCAAAGTCACCCCCCATGTCAAGGACTGGTGGGAAACCTATTATGAACAGAAGGACGAGAGAGAACCCTCATTATTTTCTGCCACACCCACTTGTAATTCTTTCCAAGACACCATCAACGAACAATATTACCCTGTGGGTGGTTATGAGGACAAGTATATACAATGGATTACGTTGTGTAAACAAAGGGATCAAGATGTGCATGAGCTGATGAATATTTTCCATACCCTAAGCACAAAGTTTGGTATCAAATATTATGTGAAACATCTGGTGCTCAAGTACCATTATTGTTTACACAAATACATTTAGGATGAAATTGAGTTCCTGGGCATCTCCTTTCTTGGTGCAACATACCAATATGTTGCCAAGATTGAGTAAAAATTCAAGTAGAAGAAGTGAGACTTTGGGTCTATGAACCTAAAGCAGAGAAAAGGCTCCCCCAATCCACAGAGAAAAGGGAAGATTCAAGCTGCAACCACCCAAGAAAACTCCTTGAATCCATAAGCTAAGAATAATGGTAAGGCGAAGAAATACACTGAAAAGTGGTGTGAGTTCCATAAAACTCCCACTCACAACACAAACGAATGTCGCGTGAAACATGCGTTGGTGGTTGAGATGAAAGACTCAGAGATGGATGCATACTCTAAATTTCATCTTAAACCCATCAATGGAACTAACAAATGAAAGGAGATCATTGACGTCGAACCCACTACGACGGTATCGACCACCAAGCTCCAAAAGTTGGAACTTGAGGATCCAGAGGAGGAGGATCACCTCTTCCACTCACAAACATGGGTAAATGGTTCACTGGTTTAGTTCATAATTGACAACAACAACCAGAAGAACCTAATCTCAACCGAAATCATTAAGGGATTGAAGCTTCCAACAATGCCGCTACCACAGTTGTACACCATCGGGTGGCTCCACCAAGGGCGATATCTCTATGTCAGTCAATAATGATGCCTGCCTTAAAGAATTAAGCCCTTTTCAAATGAGGTATTGTGTGATTTTTCCCCTATGGAAGTTTGTGATGTTTTATTAGGCCACCCATATCTGTCGAAGCGTCATGTTGTATATGAATCTAGACCTCATTTGTTATTATTACTTTAGATCAAAAAATGTACAAGATACCAGAGGTAGCACTGCCTATTTTCCTTTCTTTGACATTTCTTTAACAATGCAGTAAGATCATTTCCTAGACCGAGAAATTTGTCTTCCTTATGATTTTCCCTCAGAACAAGAGGAATATTGTGGCCACATCCACACCCTCGATACAGGGCCTCTCTGCACAATAGCAACATATGGAAAATTTCGTAGAGGAATACAAGGACATCTTCACCTCACCCACAAGGGTACCCCTACATTGTCAGGTCAAGCACTCCATCGATCTGACCCTGGGTGTGCTAAAACCTAATGGACCAATGTACCAATGCTCTATTCAGAAGAAATATGAGATTCATGAGATATTGCAGAAAGGGCACATCATGCCAAGTTCATTACCTTGTGGGAGCCTGATCATGTTGGTACAAAAGGACATAAACTAGAGGCTATGTATTTAAATGATTCAATAGGGAGATTCATGAGATATTGCAGAAAGGGCACATCATGCCAAGTTCATTACCTTGTGGGAGCCTGATCATGTTGGTACAAAAGGACAGAAACTAGAGGCTATGTATTTACTATCAAGCACTAAATAAATTCATTGTCTGGAATAGGTATCCAATCCCACAGATTGATGACCTTCTAGACCAACTCAAGGGGGCCAAATATTTCAGCAATATTAACTAGAATTTCGATTATTACCAAGTACCAACTGAACCCTATAATGTGTGGAAGACTGCCTTCAAATCCAATGAGGGCCTCTTCAAATGGCAATTCATGTCTTTTGGGTTCACAAATGCCCCCATAACCTTCATGCGGTTGAGGCACAACATATTGTGACCCTTAACCAACTTTTCCTTGGTAGTGTACCTGTACAACATCCTGATATTCACCCAGAGTTGGGAAGAGCACATACGCCATATCTGACAGGTCCTCCAAGCCTTGGGACAACACAAATTGTGTGTCAATTTGAAGAAATGCATTTTTGGTATGACCCAAGTTATTTATCTAGGGTACATCATCGATGAGTAGGGTGTGCATGTTGATCTAGGTGTATATTGGTGGCCACGCGCCTATTCCACCTGGGGCCCCACCATTATTTCTTTCAATTTTTCAATTTCCTTAATTGTAGTATAGTTTACTATTTTTAGCAGTTTTTCGGGTCCTAAACTTCCGGACCAGTTTTAAGGCCCTAAACGACGTTTTTTGGAAAAAACGGGAGAAACTTGAAATTTCCTTTAATGTTGCTCACACAAAAATTTGTATTCCTCAAATATATCTTTCTAACAAGGTATTGTGCGTGTCAAAAGGAAATCGTATGCCAAATTTACGTCACCGGGAAGATTGATGTAGCAATTTACCCAAACGGGGCTCATATTTTTGGCGCTTCATCTCCTAGGGTTAGGTTTTTGGATGTTTATGGTTTTCCATTGTTTCTCAATTATAAGTAGGCCCTAGAGCCTCATTATAACACAGTTAAAAGGCCAATATCTGCCACATCTCTTCTTAGAGATAAGCTACCAATGCCCTAGCTAGTTTATTTCCATTCTGTCTAAAAGCATATTTCAGTTATTTGGTATTAATGAAATGAAGCTTTATTTCTGTTGCATATCTTCTTTTATGTGTATTTATGTATTCCATTGTGTTCCTGCATAAATCTGGATCAGTGGTATCAGAGCGGTCTTCTCTTTTTTTATCCCTCTTTGCATGTCCCCAACGAGGTCGAGGTATAAGGAGTTAGGGCTTAGTCTGGTTGAACATTTGCAAGATCAACCTCACAAATCTCGATGCCCACCCATGGGGGAAGAAAAGAAAGATGAGGGAGCAAGATATCCTATCAAAATATTGCTCTAGGATGCCCTCGAGAAACAAAGGAAAGCGATTATGGATAAATTTTCCTAGATCCTTCAACGACTACCCACCTGCGGCGCATCTACATCCAGCAGTCACTCTAGAGGCGCCACTCCTTTTAAGGTACAAGTAAACTTTTAAATTCTCATATTGAGGGCCAAATAGATTCAGATGTCGTAGATAGATGGTTGAATCTAATAGAAGGATATTTCTCGGTCCATGACTTTTCCGATCGGGAGAAGATTATTTTTGCACTCCTCAAAGTCATCCCCCGTGTCAAGGACTAGGGGGAAACCTATTGTGAGAAAAATGATGAGGAGGAACCCTTTCTATTCTCGGCTGTAACCACTTGGAATTATTTCTAAGATTCCATAAAGGAACAATATTATCTCGTGGGGATCTATGAGGACAAATACATACAATGGACTATGTTGCAACAACAAAGGGATCAAGATGTGCATGAGCTGACGAATGTGTTCCATACCTTGCGCACAAAGTTGGGTATCAAATATTTGGAGAAACCTTTGGTGCTGAAATATCACAGTTATCTGCACATATATATTCAGGAGGAAATGGAGCTCCTCTACATCTCCTCTCTTGGTACGGCATACCAGTATGCTGGCAAAGATCGAGCAGAAATTCAAACAGAATAAGCGATACTTTGGATCTATGAATCAAAATCAAGGGAAAGGTGCCCCCAAAACGCAGAACAAAGAACAAAGCCAAGGCATGGCGACCCAAGACAACCTGCCAAATCCACAAGCAAAGAAAAACACCGTGAAGCCAAATAAGGACACGAGAAAGCGGTGTGAGTTCCATAAGAGCTCCACTCACAACACAAGTGAGTGTCGAGCCAAGAAGTCACTGGTAGTCGAGATGAAGACTTTTGAATCAGATGCATGCTCCGACTCTGAATCAAAACCTGACAAGGGGAATGACAAAGGGAAGAAATTATCAATGTTGAGCCCAACTCCACTGTTTCCACCATGAAGATCCAGAAGGAGAAACTGGAAGATCCAGAGTAGGAGGAGTGTCTCTTCCACTCCCAGATGTGGGTCAAGGGTTCCCCGCTACAATTCATTGTCGACAGTGGGAGACAAAATAACCTCATTTTACCAGAGGTCGTGAAGTGTTTCGGTTTGCTGACCATAGCACATCCACATTAGTACACCATCGGGTGGCTTCACCAAGGATGGGATCTCCGCGTCAGCCAGCAGTGTCGCCTTCCCTACACCATCAAGCCTTTCATGGATGAGGTATTATGTGACATTTCTCCTCTTGATGTTTGTGATGTATTATTATGCCAACCATACTTGTGGCAATGACATGCTATGTATGAGACCCGAGCTCACGCTGTTATTGTTACTTTGGGAAATAAGTTGTACATGATACCAGTGGTACCATTGCCTGCCATTATCTCTTTGGTTACTACAAAACAATGTAGGAAGCTCATTTCCAAAACTGGGAAATTTGTTTTCCTGATGATCCACGCTCATTTCAAGAAGAATATTTTGGCGACGACCTTGAGATAGGGCTCCTCCGCACGAAAACAACAAATGAACAAGGTCATGGAGGAGTACAGGGACATCTTCACCTCACCCAAAGGGGTACCTATGCACTGTCAGGTCAAGCACCCCATCGATCTGACCCTAGGTGTGTCACTGCCCAATGGACCAATTTATCAGTGCTCTGTTTTGGAGAACGATCAAATCAAGAGGTAGATTCAAGAGTTGTTGTAGAAAGGTTACATATGGACGATTTCATCGCCCTGTGGGAGCCTGATTGTGTTGGTGCAGAATAAGGATGGGTCTTGGAGACTTTGTATTGAATATCGAGCGTTGAACAATATCACTGTCCGGAATAGGTACCCAATCCCACGGATTGATGGCCTTCTAGACCAACTCAAAGGGGAGAAATATTTCAGCAAGAATTACTTGAAGTCTGAGTATCACTAGGTACCAATCGAACCCTCCGATGCGTGGAAAATTTCTTTCAAAGCCGATGGCCTTTTCAAATGGTTGGTCATGTCATTCGGCTTGACGAATGATCTCGAAACCTTCATGAGGTTGATGGACGAAATCTTGAAGCCATTCGCCAACTCATTTGTAGTAGTGTACTTGGATGAAATCCTGATCTTCAGCTAGACTTGGGAAGAGCATCTCCACCACATCTGACAGGTCCTCTAAACACTGCGACAACACAAGTTGTGTGCCAATTTCGAGAAGTGCACTTTTGGCATGACCGAGGTTTAGTATCTGGGATACATTATTGATGAGTGGGGGGTGCATGTGGATCCAACCAAGATCCAAGTCATTCGATATTGGCCAACCCCAACCACTCTAACAGAGCTTCGCAACTTTCTGGGTCTTGCTAATTTCTACCGCAAGTTCATGTTGGGATTCTCTCATATCACTTGGCCCTTGAGTCAAGTCACTAAGGGAGGAGCGAAAGAAAAAATATTTTGGTCAAAATCTCAACAGAAGGTGTTCTTGAATTGAAACATCACCTCTACTCTGACCCAGTGCTCACATTACCAGACTTGCAACAACCATTTGAGATCGAGACAAATGCCTATGACTATGCTATTGGAGAATTTATTACTCAACAGGGGCATCTAGTGGCATATCACAGTGAGACATTGTCCGACATAGTCTGCAAGTATCCCACTTATGACAAAGAAATGTGTTCCATTATGTAGGCTTGTCGACAATGGAAGCATGACATTTTGGGTAAGGAAACGGTCATTCACACGGACCACCGACCCTTGCAATTCATACAGACACAAGGGAAGTTTCAGAATGATCGCCATCAGAAGTGGTCCACATATCTAAAATAGTTTCATTTGAACATAAAGTACAAGAAGGGAAACATCAATAATGTTCCAGATTGCCTCAGTCAACCATTGATCGTGGCACTAACCACTATTCTCAACTCTTGTGGGCATGAGACTTCTGATTGGTCGCTTCTCTATAAGAGTGATTAGGAATTCATCCACACATACAAGACACTCTTGGAGGGTACGCAAGTTCCAAATTTTCACCTCCAGGATGCACTGCTATGTCACCTGGGACACCTTTGTGTTCCTTCAAGCGAGTGTTCTAAGATAATTTTGGAAGCGCACTACAATCGAGTCGCTGGGAATTTAGGGTTCAAGAAAATAGTGGTAGTACTACATAAGTATTTCTATTGGATGAACCTTCGACCGGATGTCGGGAAACACATCAGATCCTGCACTGCTTGCACTATTTCCAAACCGACCATCAAGAAACAAGGCCTCTATACTCCGTTACCTACCCCTAGTCGACCTTGTGAATCCATCTCCATGGATTACATGTCAGGCCTTCCTTCTATGAAGCATGGAAACGACTGTGTTTTCTTGGTCATTGACAGATTCTCAAAGATGGCCATTATAGCAGCCTGCAAGAAGAATATCACAGCAAAAGCCACTGCTAAAATCTTCCCTGAATGAGTGTGGGTGAAATTTTGGATTCCACATTCTATCATCTCAGATGGGGAAGCAGGTTCCTCAGCACATTTTGGTCCAGCCTCTAGTCAATGCCAGACACCAAGCTCACCAATTCCACAGCTTTCCATCCCCAAACCGATGGCCAGACAGAGGTCGTCAACATGATGATCGTACACATTCTATGCATGTACAATTAAAAACAACCATGCACATGGGATGAGAGCCTTCCCTATGTACAACAAAGTTATAATTGAGCTCTCCACAGCTCAACCGGCCATAACCCCTTTCAGGTGGGCTTGGGATTCCAACCACTATGTCCCATTGATGTATCCATGCCATTTGCGGCTACTCAGGCCGATTCGGCTCATGTCCAGTCTAAAGCTGACAACGCGAACAAATTCATTGAGTGCTTTCAGCACATCCGCCAACAGGTTCATGAAAAATTAGACAGAGACAATGTTAAGTACAAGCAACGACATGATCAACATTGGGTGTCACACAAATTCCAGGTGGGTGATAAAGTGTGTCTACATTTGCAGAATGAGCGCCTCGCTGGACCCCACTGCAAGCTTCGCCCGCTTCGATATGGGTCGTACACCATCACCAAGGCTGTAGGGGCCCATGCCTTCGAGCTCAGTATTCCACCATTCCTTGGTCTGCACCTAGTGTTTAATGTGGACCACCTTCGGCCCTACTTCCCACCTCTACTGGACACCTCTGAGATTGCAGAACAACTCACACCAATAGAGTTAAACCCTGACTGCATGGAACAGGCCACCACGAATCGTATCATGGACATGAAAATCAAGAACACTCACCAAAAGAAGATCCAACTGTATTGAGTTGTCAAAGCTGGCCAACTCCTGCACCAAGGCAAATGGTTCACCAGCGACCAATTTCAGCAAAAGTTTCCTCATCTCATGGAGAAACTCAACGCAATGGGGACCATTGCTTCCTAAGGGGGGAGGAATGATCCAGGTGGATATTGGTGGCCACCTGCCTATTCCACTGGGTTCCCCAACATTGTTTCTTTCAGTATTTCAGTTTCCTTAATTGTAGCACATTTTTCTATTTTTAGCAGTTTTTCGGGTCCTGAACTTCCGAAGCCGTTTTGAGGCCCTGAACAACGTTTTTTGGAAAAAACAGCAGCAACATGGAAGTTTCTTCGATGTCTCTCACATCAAAATTTTTATTCCTCATATATAAATTTCTAACGATGTATTTTTCACATCAAACAGAGATCGTATGCTAAAGTTACGTCCCCGGGAAGATTGATGTACCAATTTACACAAACAGGGCCCATAGTTTTGGTGCTTCATCTCCTAGGGTTAGATTTTTGGGTGTTCAGGTTTTTCCATTGTTTCTCAATAATAAATAGGTGCTCGAGCCTCATTGTAACATAGTCAAGGCCTATAGCTGCCACATCTCTTCTCAGAGATAAGCTACCAATTCCTTAACTAGTTTATTTCTATTGTGTCTATAAGAATATTTCAATTATTTGGTATTAATGAAACGAATTTTTATATATGCTTCATCTCTGCTTTTATGTGTGTTGTTGTATTCCATTGTGTTCCTGCATAAATATGGATCACATGTGGACCCCAACAAGATACAAGTTATTCGATATTGGCTAGCCACAACCACTCTAACAGAGCTCCACAAATTTTTGGGTCTTGCTAATTTCTATCACAGGTTCGTGTTGGGATTCTCTCATATCACTTGGCCTTGGATTCAAGTCACCAAGGGAGGAGCGAAAACAAAGTTATTTTGGTCTGAATCCCAACAAAAGGTGTTTTTTGATTCAAAGCATCGCCTCTTCTATGAACCAGTGCTCAAATTAAAAAACATGCAACAACCATTTGAATTGAGATAGATGCCTCTGACTATGCAGTCGAGTGCAATTATTCCCCGGCAGGGGCATCCGGTGGCATATCACAATGAGACACTTTCAGATAGAGTATGAATGTATCCCACCTATGAGAAGGAGATATATTCCATTATGTAGGTCGACCAATACTGGAAGCATTACATTATGGGAAGGAAACGGTCATCCACACAGATCATCGACCCTTGTAGTTCATACAAACACAAGGAAAGTTGTAGAACAATCACCATCAGAAATGTTCCACATATCTGCAACAATCCATTTGAAAATTAAGTACAAGAATGGAAGCACCAATAGTTTTGCAGACTGCCTCAGCCAACCACCGATTATGGTGCTGACCACTAGGCTCGATTCTTGTGGGAAATAAACTTTGGGGTGGCTGCATATTTTGAAGGGTGATCGATAATTTGACACCACATACTAAATGCTCCTAAAAGGTAAGAAATTCCCATATTTTCACCTTCAGGACACATTTTTATGCCACCTAGGACACCTCTGTGTCCCTTCAAGCGAGTGTTCCAAGATGATTTTGGAGGCGCACTACAATAAATTCGTTGGAAATTTTGGGGTACAAAAGATAGTGGTAGTGCTATAGAAGTATTTTTATTGGTTGAATCTTCGACATGATTTTGGGAAGTACATCAAATCCTGCACTGCTTGCGGCATTGCCAAACCTACAATCAAGAAGAAATGTTTGTATACTCCTCTGTCGACTCCTAGTCAGCCCCAAAGAATCCATATCCATGTATTACATGTCGAGACTTCCTTCTACCAAGCATGGAAATTGCTATGTTTTCGTGGTTGTCAACATATTCTCTAAGATGGCCATTCTATTGGCCTAAAATAAGAGTATCACAGTAGAAGCCACTTCCAAACTCTTATTTAAACGAGTATGGGTACACTTTTGCATCCCATAATCCATTATCTCAGGTCAGGTTATCCAATTCCTAAGTGCATTTTGATCAAGCCTCTAGTTGTTGTTGGATACCAAGCCCACTAAGTCCTCAACCTTCCACCCCTAAACAGATGGCCAAACAAAGGTCATCAATAGGATGATCATGCACATCCTGCACGTGTGCAACTCGAAGCACCCATGCACATGGGATGAGAGCCTCCCCTATTTCCAACACAGCTACAATAGGGCTCTCCAAAAATCAACTGGCCACGACCCATTTCAGGTGGGATTGTGATTCCAACCACTATGTCCCATTGATGTTTCCATACCATTTGCAACTACTCAAAAATATTTGGCTCATGTTTAGTCCAAATCTAAAAGGGAGAACAACTTCATTGAGCTCATCCATCACATCCTCTAGTAGGTCCATGGCATATTGGACAGAGAAAATTCTAAGTACAAACAAATTCATGATCAACATCTGGTGCCACACAAGTTCTAGGTGAGTGAAAAAGTTTTGTTACATTTACAAAAGGAGTACCTTGTTGGGGCACACAGAAAGCTTCACCCACTTCAATATGGGCCTTATACAATTACTAAGGTTGTAGGGGATAATTGTTTTGAGCACAACATTCCACCATTCCTTGTCCTGCACCCAATATTCAATGTGGATCAATTGCAGCTATACTTTCCCCCATTATTGGACACATTTGACGTTGTTGAGCAGGTGACATCAACAGATATCAAACCAATATGTATAGAACATGCCATAACTGATAGGATAATGGGGACACACATAAAAAACACTCGCCATTAGAGGATCCAACTATATTTAGTTGTCAAATAAGGCCAAATCCTTCACCAAGGCAAGTGGCTCATGAGGGACTAGGTTCAACAGAAATTTCCTCACCTCATGGAGGCTTTGCACGCAATGGGTACCATTTCTTCCTAAGGGGGGAGTACTGATCTAGGTGGAAATTGGTGGCCACCAACCTACTCCACCTATACCACCAGTCAGTTTCATCATTTTCCTTGATTATAGCAGCATTTACTATTTTTAGCATTTTTCAAGTTTTGAACTTCCGAAGTTGTTTTGACCCCCTAAACGACATTTTTGTGAGGTCTGAAACAAGCATGGGCCAACTAAAAATAATGTAGTACACATATATTCCTTTTTAATGAGGGAACGTATGTGCCAAAAAGAGATCATATGACCAATTTATGACCCCGAGAAGTTTGCTACCCAACTAACCCCAACAGGGCCCACAAACTCTTGGCATTCCATCTCCTAGGGTTAGGGTTTTGGTTTTTTAGGGTTTCCCTTTGTTGTTAAATAATAAAAATTCCCTTGAGCCTCATTGTAACATAGTTCATAGGCATGTAACCACTACATGTCTTCTCAGAGATAAGCTACCATCGCCCGAGCTAGTTTATTTCCATTCTATATGTAAGCATCTTTCAGTTATTTTATATTATCGAAATGAAGATTTATATGAAAGCATATTTTAGTTCTTTGATATTAATGAAGTGAATATTTATTTTTGTTGCACCTATGTATTTATTTTTATATCTGTATTTTTTTGTGTTCTTGCATAAGTTTGGATCAAAGTGTTTCAATCATTTTATAATGGTTGAAGGTGTACTAGATATTTTTTATTGATATAGATCTTAGATAGAAATGGAAGGAGGCTTTGATCATCATGCCATTTTTTTGTAATTAAATTCATTAGGGGATAGAATCCCTAGTCCTTTCAAATTCAATCATGCATGGTTGAAATAATTTGCTTCCATATATTGGTATTAGGAAATTGGTGCTTTATGATCCTAATAATGAAGAGGTGGTTATGGTTCAGTGTGTTAATAATCTAAAACATGTGAATCAGTGTGCGAAAGCATGGGAAAAAGAAAGAAATATATTTAACCAAGATGGATTATTCTAGGTAGAAGAGAATATAGGTAAGATTAATGTTATGAATTAGGTATAATTTTTCTTTTATAGGAAGGATGAATTAATATATTTAGAAGAATAGAAGGTCCAATTGCTAGAAATAGAGGAGACAACTTGGAGCCTAAAAAGTAGGGTAATCTAATTGGAGGACGGTGAAAATAATACAACCTTATTCCATAAGTTTTCAAAGCACAAAAATTTCAACAATAAAATGTGGGGCTTGGAAAGTCTAAGAGAGGAAAGAATTAGTTCCTTCAAATATATTCTAGAAGTAAGGTTAGTTTTTTTTTAAGACCTGTTTAAAGAACCAGAGGTGAATCATATTGGAGAACAAATTCAGGTAATCAAGTTATTTTCTTGTTTTTTCAATCAAAATGAAAATGATATGATTGGATATCTTGTTACCAAAGAGGAAATAAAAATGACTCATTTTAGGTTCAAAAAATCCAAAAGTCCAAGCCCTTACAGGTGGGTATTGGAATTTTATTTGGAATTTTTTTATGAGCTTGTAAACAAAATTGTAAGATAGTTGAAGAATCAAGACTAAACGATACAATCATAGGGGCTATTAATGCAAAACATTTAGCCTTGATCCTGAAGAAGTCTTTCGTTTTGTGATTTTATACTTATTCCCTTTGTAACATGAACTATAAGTTTATAACTAAAATTATAGCTAATCGAGTGAAAGGAGTCTTATCTATGTATTTGATATAAGAGAAATTTGGGTTTATTTTCAACAATAATATTTTAGATGATATACGATCGACATAGGAATGAATGAATGATATTAAAATAAAAATGATTTTGTCTCTGGTTATGAAATTGGATTTGGCCAAGACCTACGACAAGTAATTGGACCTTTCTTAGGTTGACTCTTCTTCAAATGGGATTAAGTATGGAAGTGACAAACTAGGTAATGGATTTTTTGAGTGCAACTTTCCATAATTGTGATTCAAGGTGAAGAAGTAGTTTTTGGAAAAAACCTATGTGAAAAGAATTTGAAACGTTCGATATTTTTAACCGTGTGAAAAGAAACCTAGCAATTTTAACAATGAAGATGGATTTAAGCTTAATCAATCACGGAAACCCACTATCCATTGTCTCTCTCATAAACATCCCTATCCCATCTGACCTTATCCTTTGTCACCACACCACCCCCCCCCCTCCCCCTTTAAACTTAGTCAGACATGGAAGCCCTATGAAAATTCCTAGATCTAGATGAACTCCATAATCCTACTGCAACCAGTTGAATTTACTTCTCCTATTTGTAAATTACCTTAGAAAATTATTTCATATTTCTTCATGAAGTATTGAAGCAAATTTCTGAAGCGACCTACACTTAATTACTTATGATTTAGAAACAAGGAAACTGAGAAAGGAAAATATACACATAGGACATCGTTATTTTTGGACAAATGTCCCCGGAAAGACCCAATGTGGGAAAACCGGTACAACAAATATAAGGGTTTGATTTTATTAAGAAGTAGAAAAATCTAAATACCACAAAGGTAATTTAGTTACAAAGAGATAAATACTGGCTAAAATATTGTGACTTTTACCTCACTCAATCACTGAAAAAATATATGTTTATCCATTCACTGGATAAAGTGCCCCTTGAAGGACCTGTGTTGCCTCTACGTAGTCTCTGCATCAACCTCTCTAGGCATTGCGTCACCCAGCTAGGTGATCGATTTTATAGCCCAGAATCACCGCTCTCAGCCTCCCGATCTCACACCCTGGTTCCCAGTTCCCGACTTCTGAAACTGATTCTTCTGCAAAATCTCGAACTTTTTCTCACCCTATTTGTTGCCTTTGCCGCTGACCCAGTGTCAGCCTCTGCGTGAGAGCTGCTAAATCACTCTCTGCCTCTCTCTGTTGATGATTCTTCGGTTGAGAAAATCTCTCTCTCAAA
Organism: Pinus albicaulis; assembly: GCA_034641835.2. Classification (NCBI taxonomy): domain Eukaryota; kingdom Viridiplantae; phylum Streptophyta; class Pinopsida; order Pinales; family Pinaceae; genus Pinus; species Pinus albicaulis. Next base: position 568,273,047 of record CM076576.1, read on the forward strand.
TTTATCTCTTCCCCTCACTGTGCTGGAATCACTTAGATCAAATTCTCCTCCGAGCACTGCTCACTTCATAAAATTGATCTGTAGATTCACTTGGTGTATTTTTCCAAATGACCCTCAAGCCTTCCTTTATATCTTTCTCATTGAGACTTCAACAACCAAGATTAGATCCCCAATCAACGACTAAGATTATAACTTGACTTTATCCATGTTCTCTAGAAGATTCATACCTTGTTTTATTAATACCCTTTAATTATTTAATTTTCCTAAGTTTAAACTACGGGTCACATTAAAATAATTAATTATTTTAATAAAACACATTCTAAGTATAATTTTCACAAATGGTTTCTGAGTTCTTTGGAATACATGTGCCTAAGCCTCTCCACAAATTTTGAGACTTAGATCACTTCCGATGCTACCAAAAATCAACAAACCCACTATCCATTGTCTCTCCCATAAACATCTCAATCTCATCCGACCTTATCCTTTCTCCCCACGTGCCCCCCATTTTCCTCATTTTCTTCTTTCCTTTTTTTTTCTTCACCTCGTTTCGTGCCTCCTTTTTGTTCTCTCCCCCTTTTTCCCCTTTTTATTTCTCTTTTGAACCTTACCCTTTATAATAATATTTATTAATATGTGAAATAACAATATAATTAGAATAATTATGTTAAACATTCCTCTTATTCTTCCTCTTTAAACCCTATCATTAATAATAATATTATTATTAAGATATAATTCAATTTAGAACAATAATAATAATTAATTAAAAAAATGATTAATAATATCATTATTAGAAAATTTTGTTTCAAATAAGAATATTATTATTTACATTATTTTATCAACAACATTATTATTTATTTCTTGTATCCCAAAGGAACTTAACAGCTCGTGTGACACGTAGCTAGCAATAAACCTTTAGCGGTCTATGACGTATCCTCATCTCCATAAATAGGGTCACAATTGGGGGGATTTGAACTTTTGATATCTTAATTATCTCTTACTTCACCAATTAAGATTCCCCCCTCGAACTTTATTATTATTATTATTATTATAACACTATTAATAATAAATATTATTGTAATAATATTATTGATAATATAATTAATAACACTTCTTCAGATTTATTAGTTATATTATTATGATATTTTAGAATAATAATAACATTACCTAATTATATTATTTACTATTAATTATTATTATTATATTGTTATTATAATAATATTTTAATATTATTTATATCTACATAATAATAGCAATAATTCATAATATTATAACAATTATTATATTTAATAATCAATAATAATAATAATAATAAACTTATATTATATTATAATAATAATAACATTATTATTAATCATTATTTTTTGGAATAATAAAAAAACATTTAATTAAATAATTTCGTAATTCTCTTTCCCAAAAAACTCATAAATTGCTTAGGTCTCTTTCTCTCTTCGCCTATGAATTTTCCTTCTTGTCCTTGATGATAGGTGAAATTTTCCCTATAAACGTCGGATATTTCAACTTCTTTTCACATAGTTTTTTTTCCAAAAACTACTTCACTAGGTAATGGCTTGAGTCTCTTTAGTTAATTTGCAATTCTAATTAATGGACACATCTAGGTACATTATAAACCATTATTTAGTGTGATGTAAAATAGAGTATACAAGAACGATGGATTCCCCTTATGCTCAAAATATTAGCATAATGTGGTTGAATAATAATATATCTATAATAGAACTATATGAATTACTTATAGGGTGTCAACAAGAAGGGGTTTAAAGAAGTGTCCCGAGGCTAAGTTAAGAGTTGGTAGCATGCGAAAGTTAAAAATTCCTAGTTGTTCTCAAAGGTTCCTAAATATTCCAAGACTATAAGAAATTTTTTAGCCTTTGCTAAGGAAATTTGCTAGCAACCACAACCATATTTTTTCTTGTTTTACTCAATAACATAATTGTTATGGGAGCCTCTTAACTGGCCTAGCGGGATACAAATCAATAGAAGAATACTAGAATTTTGTACTTCACATAGCTTAGTAGTTGGAAAATATCTTCTAAAAACATTGTATAAGAATTTAGACACAATAATGTAGGATGGTGGATATCATATTGTCAAGAAACAAAAAAGGAAAAGGAAGGCTTAGAAGACATACATGTCTACTCATTTGTAGTGCTAGACCCAAGTGAGTTATTAATGTAAGAAAAAAGGACATACATGTATTTGCATTTATATTTCTACTCTCAAGTGAGTTGTTAATGCGAAAAAATGAAGGCCTCGATTTAACTTCTTTGAGTTCTACCATGTATATCAATCCGTTAATTGAAGAGGAAGGGGAGGTTGTAATTTACAAGGTTCTTCAACTACCACAAACTTCTAGGATGTTGTCTTGACGATTGTAAGAAATATAAATTCAAACTCAAGGTATCCAATCCAAGACAAGAAAACTGCATTGATGTGGAAAAAATAGAGTAAAGATGTTAAGTTGTTTGTTGGTAAGGGAATCAAGAAACCTGCTAAATATGTGAACAAATATGATATGATATTAAGAAATAGAACAAGTGTAAAGGTTTAAAATAACCCTAAACTTTTCATATTAATATAATTCAAATGTGGTGTGAATATTAGCATTTATAGGTGCATTGGGTAATTTGTTATCAATGGTATCTTCATGTATATGTTTTTTTTCTTTATTCAAAATTCACCAAGCTCGTAATTACAATGATGGGGTGACTTCAACAAAGGTGTTGCATGAAGCTTGCTTATAAATGGTATCACTAGAGGTGTCATTTTTATAACAAGGATGTTTAACTTATGTATTCTTAGCGTCTAGCATCATAATTAAAATTTCATCAAAGATGTTGTCTGCAACTCTAAAGTTTAATAAAGTCTATGATTTCATTTATAATGGTCATTGATTTTGGCATTAATGACATTATGTGTTAGATGTTGTAGTTGAGCTATTTTTTATATTAAGACAATGCTAACTTTGGCATAAGTTTTGAGTTGCAATAAAGTGGTAAGCATTGTTTACAACTTCAACATTTGAATTTATTGAAAATCATCACCCCTTATACGTTGATGACCCTATAATTGAGAAATGTTTTTTTGTTGCATATGCTTGCACATTTCTTGGAGTTCAATTGTGATAATTTCCCAACAAATAAATCTATTTGACTTCATACATTGAGTTAATGGAGAGCTGACATCAATGGCAATGATACATGTTTTACCAACATTACTATTTTGAGCCAACTAACACAAGTACCAGAACACAATAGATTACATTGATGTAATAATTGAACAGATGAGATCCAAGTATATCCAAAACACCAAGACTATTATGGTTTTATTGCAACGATTGTCATTAAAACATACATTGTCAGTATCAAGTTTTGTTCATTATTACTAACATGTTGAGGGTGCACCAAGATATTTCATGCAATCATGGTTTCAACAATATTTCTATATATGCACTTGAATGGTGGATACGTGGCATATTTCATGTCGAGCTTATTACCCATACTTTTTTGTTGGGTAATAAAAATTTCATGGAAGTAACACTTGTTGATTTTTCCTTGACACTTCATAATCAATTTTATGTCTAATATCACAATCACAAACACACTAAAATGCCACAACACATGCACTTTTCACAGCAGAAAATGTACAACATAAAATCAATGTAGTGCACAAGACAATTTTTTACTAAAAATGTTGTATTAAAAAATTTAATACAACAAACATAGGGTTCCCATTCCAGAGATCATGTCCCTTATAATTAGCCCTGATACAAGAAAAACTAGGCCTTGAGATCAACAAATTATGATCACCATTGTACCCTGAACAAGATAGAATTGACTTACTTGCTGAAGGAGATCTCGACTTAACCCTTTCGGTGCATGTACCTTGAAAACTTCTGGAAAGTCCTTTGCCTCCTCTTTTGCTGCTCACAAGTAGTTATGCTTCTCCAGAATTGTCTTTAGCCACTCAAACTAGCACTATCAATCCCTTAGTTGCTCCAAAGGTGATTGATCTTTGGCTCACAACTCTGCCTTCTAACAACAACTTTTCTCCACAAAAGTATGCCACACATAGGGACTTCAATAATTTTTCCACTCACCATCTCCTAGTTGCTCCCAAGATAACAAAACTAGGGCACATCAAATTTTCCCTCTTACTATCTCTTGGTTTCTCCAAGGATGATAGACCTAGGGCTTCGTGTATAGCCCACACAATGACGAATGATCACCGCATACACTGTTCTTAGGGTCTTCAAACAACAACCTCCTAACAATGATGTTAACCCTCAAACATCACTGTACTTGGGTAACCAAACACATTGTTCAATAACCTATTGAACAAAACTCCACTTCCAACACTCTCCTCCATAAATCCAACCGTTACTTCACTTTATGATAGCCCATATCTTCCTCAGTGTATCACCCTACACTCTACCTTCTAACTCACACTCTTACGTTCAATATTCAACCCCATTTTTGGATCTGTTATCTACACAAAATACCCACACAAATATTCTTAGGATCTGCAGCATTGGTTGCAAATATATACCACCATCTTAGGGTCTTAACCCTTCATTTATCCACATATCTTGAGTGAGTTTCAATAGAACTTTAGCGCATACTTTAGTGAAAACTTTAAGGGTAAAACTTGGATGATTTATCATGCATAGAAGCATCCCTAAAGTAGGAAATGAACCACAAGAAATAACCTCCAAACCATGTGCAGGACATACCTACATGAGGGTCGAGTATCACAAATAACTTCATCTCACTTTTGGGTAGATTCGCCCTTCAAAACAAAGATATACTCACAACAAAAAAATTCCCGTCTCTTCCTCCTTAAGGTTCTAAGGGTTCTTGAGGCCAATTCACACTTCTTGAGGACATATTCACATGAGAGAGATGCTTATATTGATATCTCAAATGATTACAAACTCATCTCTTCTTATAGTATTCTATGGTGGTGTCAATTAGCCACCAAGGGTTGTGTCTTGTAGCTCCAACCTACTTGAGCCTACACATACAAACCCACTATCTTAAGAAATTAATTTCGTTCATTTATTTTAGCCACCATAATTGAACCCTTAGGTGCCCTTTAGTCCATAAAAGGTGCCCCACATGTTGTTAATGATTAAACAATTATTTTCCATCTCGGTTTTGCACCCACAACTACCCATTATTTGGGTACACTGCCCAAAAACCACTATTGTGGGTCAACTCCTCACAAATCCAGTACCCCAAGGGTTGTGGGAGTACCTCCCAAGCTACACAAATCAACAACACCTAGCTTGGCTTGTGCCAATAAATGTGTATTTTTTTGAAGACATCACATCAATCCTCTAAGTAATATCTAGAGATGGAAAATGGATTATCCTTGATAGATTGTTGAAGGCACCATTGATCAACATATTAAGATGATAAATAAAATGAAAAGTTTCCTAGGGGCATAGGAAGAAAGGTTCTCTAAAGGCCTAACTCCCAAGAAATGTGTTATGTTTCTTATGGGTGGGCCTACCATGTACCCTGAGATAAACACACTAATTAATTAATTACATAGAAGGTATATTTATACCTTTTTAGTGATCAATGTGCAATCTCCAAAGGTAATTAAATCATTAAAACCTATAACCTAGATCATGTAACTGTGGATGCAACAACACAACAAAGGTTGAAGGCCATTTATAGGCCTTTGTTTGGAGACTTTGAGGAGCATTTTATGGATTCAATGAAGGCTCGTGATGACAAACAATAGGGAATTGTTTAACACTAGGCATTAGTTAAAGGTTGGAACATACAAGAATTAGATGCATATACAAAGTTAACTAAACTTGGAAAACCAAAATTTGTTGAGATCAAAGGTATTACTTATAATGTCTTGTCCATGACTTCTACCTTAAATATGAAAATGTTCCATGGCATCATGATGTTAAGGATTTTGCAAAGGCTTTGGTGGAAAGGACTAAACGGGAGTGCGAGATTTATTATGAGAAGGAACATTCTTGCTTTGTACTCTTAGCCAATTTAGATATTGATCCAGGTGGATATTGGTGGCCACCCTCGTTATCCACTTAGGGCCCCACCATTTTTTATTTCAATTTTTCAGTTTCTTTAATTATAGCACAGTTTAATATTTTTAGCAGTTTTTCGGGTCCTGAACTTCTAGAGCCGTTTTGAGGCCCTAAACGACGTTTTTTGGGCATCAAACCTCTGGAAAAAATGGTTATGTTCTAAACTTGATATTTGCAGTCAATATTTGTAGTCCTCGGATAGATATTTCTAACGATTTATCATGTGCGTCAAACAGAGATAGTATGCCAAAGTTACGACCCTAGGAAATTGGTGTACCAATTTACCCTAACGGGGCCCATATTCTGGCGTTTCATCTCCTAGGGTTAGGTTTTTGGATGTTTAGGGTTTTCCATTGTTTTTCAATAATATATAGGCCTTCGAGCCTCATTGTAACAGAGAGTTCAGAGGCCTATAGCCACCACATCTCTTCTGAGAGATAAGCTACCAGCGCCCTAACTAGTTTATTTCCATTCTATCTATAAACAAATTTCGGTTCTTTGATATTAATGAAATGAAGTGTTATTTCCACTACATTTTTATATTTATGGTTATATGTGTATTCTGTTGCGTTCCTCCATAAATCTGGATCAGATATATTTAAGGTGAAAGGGCAATGGCTTACTTGGATGGACTATAAAGATTCCATGACTTGGTTGCATCTAGATAAGTTTTTAATAACAGAGACTACACAACTCCTAATCCATCTTCGTTGTTTATGGAATGAAGGAAAGTGATTTTGATTTAGAGAAAGTGTGATTCATATAGGAGAGAATGCATGGAGCTCACACACGTGTCCCTCCAAATCAAATATAATATAAATTGATGAGATTCCTACTGAGTTAGTCTACGGTCTGAAACCCTTGAAAGTGTATTTCTACCATGACTCTATCGCATGTGTAAGGAGTTTGGGTATATTAATTGCGAGAGTTGTGTGGCACATATGATTGCCTTCAAATGAAAAAATGCCATGAATTGTAACTTATTCAATCAACATATTCTAGAATTAGGTTAATTTAGACTTCTTAGAAATAGAGAATCAAACATTAACTTGAGATCCTTGAATAAAGTCAAATAAGAAAATTTATGATATGTTTGTGTGTGTGTGTGTGAGAGAGAGAGAGAGAGATGTGGAACATAAGTTGTGGATGATTGATCCAACATATATTAATCCTGAAGATAATTGATGAATGGAAAATAAGTTGGGTTTATGCTTGTTTAAGGGTAACTTCCAAATGGAAATCATGATTAGATTTAGGGTTGGCCTACTCCATTGTTTAGCATGTGGTTACCTTGAAGAAAAGGGTATATCACATGTTTGGTGTTCGTTTTGTGGGCATATATTTCCATTAAAGGAAGGAGTGTTAACCTTGGAAGATGAAAAAACGTGCATCTTGAAGCCCACCTACCCATTTTGGAGGAGTACTTGGGGGTTGTGCACCCACACTTAAATGATGCCTCGAGGACGACCAATTATAGTTTTAATGACTTATGTGCATTGAAGGGCCTTTGGGGGTTCGATGTTACACCAAATCCTTCCCCTATCCCTTTCATTTTTATTTATCTATTATAGTTTTGGCATTTTAATTTTTTAGAAATATTGATTTCCATTTATTAGAATTTGTATTTATTTTGGTAAAAAAGAGTTTTTATATTATTTTTACAATGAAATTACAACATCAATACCAAATTTACTAGGGAAATATTCATGAGGGACAATGAGTGTCATTCGTACAAAATAGCACACTAGAATGAAGGGATAAACCTTTGTACCAATAATTGGTTGTGTTATTCAAAAACTTCATACATTACATAACATATCAAAGAACTTATCTAAAACAATATTAATAGTATAGCGAGTATAATGGTCAACATAAATACTGGCCTTCAAATATGTTGAAGAGTATAAACAAAAACACAAGTATCATTGGATGTGTTTATTGGGTAGGTTGGTTGGGGCCAAGGTCTGCATTCTGGTGTTTCACACTTGACTATAAGTCCATGCCTTGTTGTTAAATTCTGGAAATGTTCTATGTCATTTCACATTAGGGCACAATACTAAAGCAGATAGAACATAGCAATAGATCGATAGAAGACAAGCCAAATCAGAGATAATGAATGGTGGCGTTATGGCGATCAGCAGGATGCTTCTACCAACAAAGTCTCCAATAGGTCATTCAGCCAAGCGTGTCACACATAACCCCAGAACAACCAAAACAAAGAAAAGTCCATATATATATCACAGCTCCAATGCTATCCAGAGAGAGAGAATTCCTCCACGCAAAAGTGTGTCAAACGAACTCTAAGTCTCTCCAATATATAGGAATCTTTGGGGGTGTGTGACACGTCCTTTAAGACATTTAAGTCTATATTTTATTTCAGGCCGACCTAGCACATAAGTGGAATAAATTCAAAGTACATGTTTTGCTCATCCGATCGAGATGATATTTAGATCAATCTTACACCTCTCTGAAAGAGGAATCCAATAAAAATATTGGGATCATCATCTGAGCAGCACAACCCAAACTTTCGACTGACCTTGTTTGCTCCCACTCTAAACAGAGGAGGCTGCTCCCTCGTGCCGTCCAGCTGTAGCTGTATTCATCCCGCAACTTGCTTTGTAACTCATTTCAGCACCAGTGGGTATTCAAGGACTCAGCCATGGCGGTCATTTGGGGAGGTGAGAGGTCAAAACCTCTATCAGACTCACAAAGAGTCTCCAACCAACCCAAAGTTGGTTCCTCTGACCCGAAGTCAGGCAGAGGTCCGAGACCTCACAAGACTTGATCCCAGATCAAGTGGTTGGACCATGCCATCCTAGATAGAGACTACGGCAATCTCTAATGCATCCATCAGTCTTTGCTACTAGTCTCTAGCTTTTCCCACCTCATTGGCCAAATGAGAGGTACTTCTCATGAGCCCTCAACTCAATGGGTAGGATGCATATGGGGCACAGATAATGAGAGGTGAACCAACTCAATAATCACAACGGTGGGGTCCAAGCACACCAACAAGGTTTGGCAAGCCTAGCCTTGTGGTTGCTCATAGCTCCGAGAAGTTGTCCCCAAAGCCCCCTAGAGCTCCTCGAGCTCATCGTCCAACAGGATCCACATCATAGGGTCGTTCTACGATACCAAGTCTCTTACGGAAGGTTAGGAACTTGACCTTCCCCAGGGGCTTAGTGAGAATATCTGTGACCTGCTCATCAATTCCTATATGATCGAGCCTTACGGCACCTCGTTGTACCATATCCCAGATGAAATGGTACCTGATATCAATATACTTGGATCGGTCGTGGAACACAGGATTCTCGATCAAGTGAATCCCACTCTGATTATCACAGAGTATCACCGTGGTATCTAGCACATGCTCGAACAGCTCACTGAAGAGCTTTCGCAACCAGACTGATTCACAACAGGCCATACTTGCTGCAATGTATTCGGCCTCAGCGGTGCTCAAAGCCACTGACTTCTGCTTCCTGCTCATCCATGAGATCGAAGCAGAACCAAGATTGAAACAGCATCCCGATGTGCTCTTATGATCCACCACACTGCCAGCCCAATCGGCATCAGTATATCTAAGGAGTGTCACGCTCCCAGCAGTTTATCTCAGCCCATGTTTTATCGTGCCCCAAAGATATCTCAAAATATTCTTGGCACCAACCCAGTGTAAGTGATGAGGCTCAACCATCTGTTGACTCAAAGTGTTCACTGCAAAACATATATCTGGACGGGTGTTCACTAAGAACATCAGGGCCCCTATGAGTTGACGATACTCAGTAGGATTTGCCAATATGGGCCCAGCAGCGCTGCCACTAAACTTCTTGAAGTTGAGTTCCATTAGTGTTGACACGGACTTGCATTCCATCATACCAAATCTTTCCAGAAGTTTCACAATGTATTTTCCTTGAGGAAGGAAAATCTCGCCAGGTCTCTGCCAGACCTCCAAGCCTAGGAAGTAGTGCATCAGTCCTAGGTCCTTCATCTCGAACTCATCAGCAAGATCCCTCTTGTATTGATGAATGAGGGGGTCAGCACCTGTCAGGAAGAGATCGTCCACATATAGCACCAGAATGAGAGGCTTCCCCTGGACAACCTTGAAGTAAAGGTTCATATCAGCCTTACTACGAGTGAAGCCCAGCTTCACCAGGTAGCTATCTATCCTCTCGTACCAAGCTCTGGGTGCTTTGTTTCAACCCATAGAGGGATTTTCTTCAACTTACAGACATGGGCGTCCCTAACCTGGACTTCGAACCCCAGAGGTTGCTCAACATATACCTTCTTCCTTTAATGCATCATGCAGAAATGCGATCTTTACATCTATCTGATGAAGACTCCATCCTTGCATAGCAGCAAGGGCTATTGTTGATCGAATGGTGGTATATCAGGTCACAGGTGCAGGTGTGACATCATAGTCTATGCCTTCCTCATGGGCAACGAATCTTGCCTGAACTTTTTAGCACTTTCATCAGATCCATGCTTGATTTTATGACAACACCTTTGATCTGTGTTCTAGGAACCGTATCCTAGACATCACCCTCACATCCTTGTAGACCTTGATGCTTTCTAGTTTCTTTAAATGTTCCAGGCTCATATTGTACTTATGGCAGCTAGATACTCCTGGTATTTATATGGCTTATCGGTTTTCTTCCCCCTCTGAAGCCATATGTATTTGATCCATGAGGATCTTCTTTCGTTGAGAAATGATATTAGCTCAGGAGCATGTAAAGTTTAATTCTCTCTCTTAATGCTAGCTTCTCTTGTGAGAGAAGACATTTATGTCAAATGAGGGCATCCCAGACACCAACTTGGAAAGGGGACTTAATCTTTCATAGTCAAAGCCATTTAGCAGGATTTGTTGATCATGGTTCAAGATTCCAATGTGTCTGAAAGTTGCCGAAACACATTTTACCATTACGCTCCAGTGAGACTGCTAATGTCTCATGCTGACTGCTACATAGGTGTCTATCTATGTCACTGTCCGACAGGGGGAATATATCAACATGCCTCAGCTTGTGTTAGAAGTCCTGTTATTCTGAGGAGATCTACTGGAGCCTCCTCAAACAGCCATCTTTACTGTGACCCATAGAACCAGGAATCCAAACATGATTCCTTCTTTCATAATTCTCACTTGAGAGCTTCATTTACTACATCTAGCATCTTATCCAGCACTGCTTCTTGATTTTAGATCTGCCCAACTACAGTTGACGGATCTAGGGCTACAAGACTTCAGATCTCAGTTTTGCGATTTGTCTCTTCAATTGCATAGGTCTAGAAACCAATTATACAGATGTTCAAAGAACACAGAATATTCCATTCTTCATGCCAGTCCAATTATACAAATGTTCAAAGAACACAGAATATTCCATTCTTCATGCCAGTCCAGACTCCATACCTTATGTGAAACCTTTCTCTTATGCAGATATAGCATACTCATAAGATACTTCTACTCATCAGAGTTCTATAAGGATACAGGCCAATCCTGCTCATCACTGATTCAGCCCTAGTCATCCAGCAGGATAAATCTCAAGTCATCAATAAGATGTTACATGTGTCATGTTAATGTACAGATCTGAATCCTTAGGGGATAAATACTCCAGATTCCTTTGCACATAATAACCCCTTAGGTCTATGTCCAACTTTGGTTTGGGCCAATGGCTACCCTAGAAGTGAGGTCAATACAGAGTGAGCACACAGTAAAAAAAAACTGTGATAACCGCCTATAATTTTATGTGATGATCCCTGAGGAGATTCATCCTTTACCCATCCTTTATGGAAGGGCCAGAGAGAAAAAAAAAAAAATCTCTACCTTAATCTTCCTTAATTTCATAGGCTAGAAAGGATATTCTTCGTTCATGCTGAGGGTAACAGGTAAAAAAAAATTGCCCATACAAGACTTGATGTTGTCTTCCTGTCATCCCATGTTGCTGCTATATAGTTTTCATACAAAGTTAGCATAGAAGACATACCTTAATTACTTAAGTCTGGCCCACAATTGTTTCCCTGAGCTGCAGCTACTCTTCACTGGGAGGTTGTCCCTTCACACAGCTCCTTGAGGTAAGTTACAATGCTTTTAGAAAGGTAGTGGCACCCTACAGGTATACAAGCAAACTTGTAACAGCCTCTTATCAGGGCTATCCACCCCTAAAATAGTTTTGAATAATATCCAGAGCCTCGGCCTTCTATCCCTGAAAGTAGACCTTCTAACAGTCCTCAAGGAAATGCCTTACAAGGATCTACTGTTATAGCCTTCCTTGCTTCCCATCTGCTGACTTGATATCAACGTACACGACATGTAAGCTTATGTATAACTTCCAGCGTGTTTCCTTCATCAAAATTAATTACTAATGATCTAATCATGAATTACCAAGTTCCTAGCTTAGGCATAGGTATTCACAACAAGAAATGAGAATAGAGGAACCTGATGTGAATTCAGGACACAGACTTCAACATTTCAGACAATATAATGTGAGACCCCAGCACTGTAATCTTTAGATTCAAGACTCCCAAGTACCTGAATGTTTGACCTTCTCTTCCACAATAGTCTCAGCCTCACAATGCACATATTAGCAACAAGGCAACATACGTATCCAAATTCAGTGAACAGGATTATTAACCCTATAATTTGTTCCAAAAAAAATTTAGCCGCCTAACAGATTGCTTTAGTATTTCTACAATAGAGAATCCTCCTTACTACGCAAAAGTTTCTCGGCCCTTCGTACCCTTCCGACTTCAATCATCAACCTTTAGTAATTGACACGTTTCGATTTCTGATATGGTAACCACCAGCAACAAGTTTATCGATCACAGTCATATTTGAAATTTTTTCTTAATTAAATAGCACCATAGGTTCTATAGGTCAATCAACCTTCTGCGCTTCACCACTGGAACCATGTGCACTGTATTATTTCAAACCATGTCTTAGTTCACGAGCTTCAGCCAAACATACCATTCTTGGACGTCGGATCTTTGTCATGCATTATGCAAGAGATGTACGTAAAAAAAATATATAGTGATGTCAATGAATAACGATGCATTCCATATTCTCGACCCTTTTCTTATACAGGTGTCGACCAATTTGTATGTGCATCATAATTATATTGATTTCTTCCTCATCGGATAACATCACTGTCTGCTTTTGATGCCTCCACAATTTGCTGCCGCCCACTTACCTGATGGTGATTCAGATCGGAACGAGGATTACACTCTTGGTCATCATAGCTTCCTCTGTAATGCCCCACAATGTAGAACAGGTTTCAGCTCCGTGGCTCAGATTTAGAATTGAGGACGTTGTTTATGTAACAATTCATGGAAATTTTCATAAATTTGGCCCTTCAGCAACTTCAGTCACCTGGAAATTTTGAGCGTGGCTTAACACCCATTAGATGACATTAAACGTGCCATGATCTCCTCGTATGCTTGACGGCACAGATGGTCCAATAGTTAGCCAAATTCTTCTGATGACCACGATCGGTTGACTTTCTTTTGCCCAATGAACGATTTGCATTGTGGTAATGTCGTGCGTGGTTTGGAGAGTTGGTCCAACAAAGAGCAAAAGGCCGCAGAGGGACGAATCTCCCTCTTTATTCATGCCCGCCAATTCATACGATCTTGGCAAAGAGCTTGTGATCCGAATTTGTTCCAGCGGCGTGAAAAAAATTCATCTGCCAGTGGACTCGGAGTTTATTCGGCCTTAATTTTCTACAATCTACAGCGTTTTGAGAATAATTTCCCAAGTCTTTTGATGTGACCAAAGAGAGGGAAAAGGCTCCTCTATACGCTGCCTTGGACATTGTCTTCTCCTACGCTCTGATACCATGTTAAATTCTGGGAATGTTCTATGCCATTTTAGATTAGGGCACAATACTGAAGCAGATAGAACATAGCAATAGATCGATAGAAGATAAGCCAAATCAGAGATAATGAATGGTGGCGTTACAGCAATCAGCAGGATGCTTCTACCAGCAAAGTCTCCATTAAGAAATTCAGCCAAGCGTGTCACACATAACCCCAAGACAACCCAAACAAAGAACAGTCCATATATATATCACAGCTCCAATGCTATCCAGAGAGAGAGAATTCCTCCACACCAAAGTGTGTCAAATGAACTCTAAGTCTCTCCAATATATAGGAATGTTTGGGGGTGTGTGACACGTCCTTTAAGACATTTAAGTCTATATTTTATTCCAGGCCGACCTGACACATAAGTGGAATAAATTCAAAGTACATGTTCTGCTCATCCGATCGAGATGATCTTTAGATCAATCTTACACCTCTCCGAAAGAGGAATCCAATAAAAATATTGGGATCATCATCTGAGCAGCACAACCCGGCGTTTGGACCTATTTGTCCAATTTTAACACTTGTGTTGCATGTGGAGAACAATGTCAACTCTCAAGTTCATGCACTTCCCTATGGTTGCCATGATAGTGTGGAGTTTAAGTTGTATTAAATTCATGAATTGATGTAACTCATCATTAGAGAAATTTTGTGGTCTAAAATGGACCTCCTAAGAAAAATATAAATTTTATAAGAACCAATAGGATTCAGAATGATGATTCACCATTTTTTGAGTAAAAAAGTAAAAAAATAATAAAATAATAAAACTATTTTTTCAACTCATATTTTAACTTATCTCCCTAAGGTTTTACTCAAATTTCAAGCAGGAGTATTAGTTGGATGCAAAAGTTAATTCCTCATCCAAAGAGTACCCATGTTACATACTTTTGATAGACCATACTACACGAAAAATGAGAAATACATGAAAAAACGTGATTGCAATCACGTTTTTCATGTATTTCTCATTTTTCATGTAGCAAAGTCCATCAAAAGTATGCAACATGGGTACTCTTTGGACAAGCAATGAAATTCTACATCCAACGAGTGTTCTCACTCAAAATTTGAGTAAACCCATATTGATAAGTTCAAAATACAAGTTGGAAAATTAGTTTTCTTTTTTTCTTTTTTCCCTCTAAAATTTGATGATGTGATCTAATCTTATTTTATTATTTCCATTGCTATTTTATAATTTCTTTAGGAGGCCCATTTTAGACCTCAAAATTCCTCTAAAAAAATCATCTATTGCACAAAAATATAAGGGTGTTAATGCACATGATAAATATTCATCAACTCCAACATCATTTTTCAAGAAGCTTAGAACAATGTTACAAAAGTCCATAATGTCTTTCATAAGATTGCACCCGTAACCAACAACAAATTGCTTTACCACAATAAATCAAATGTGAATTTGTGTACAATGTTCCACAAGGTTGCAAAGTCCTTTTTTTCCATGTATTATTTTCCTTTAATTTCCATTACCACCATGTTGTTTATGATCCATTGGGAGGGAATCTCAAGGATTTCTTATTAGTGGCATTCGTAGTCGAGGTACCACATAACCCTATAAATACAAGACGTTATGAGAGTAGGGAGATGTTGCTTGTTAGATGTATCACATAACCATGTCAATGCAAGATGCTATGAAAGTAGGGTGATGCTTCTTGTTAGACAAGCTCGCATGAAGAGATATTATATTCAAATCAAACATGGACAATAGGAGGTAAAGGGTTGAGAGGGGAAGAAATAAGCACTTAGGAAAGTAGGAACCTTAAAGCAATATGACATGCACGAAAAGGAGTTGGTGCAACAAAGCATGGAATCGAGGGGTTGAATCTTCACATTTGTGAAGAGAATTATAGAGCGAAGAAAAGAACACCCATGGTTGCACAAAAGGGTAGAGGACTAAACAAATTAATGTTGCTAAGATGGTAAGTCTCAAAGAGCGATGTTAGGTACATTAGTTTCTCCACATGAGAATCTAGGTAACATGAAAACAAACATATATCCAAAACGACCCCATGAACCCTAAGCATAGAAATTTAGATCCCCAAATATATTTCTCTCTAAATTTCTCTTACAAAGTCAAATCCAAGATTTGAGTATCTTAGAATGGGAAGGCCTATTTTATGGAAAAACGTTATGGTTTTTAGATCCCAATTTTTTATTTTTTATTTTTTTTAATGGAATTTTCTTGGATTTATCAACTTGACATTTTAGGCTAGTTGAAAATGAACCTTGAGCACATCAACCAACATTTCCAAACCAACTATGGATCTTGGGCCAACCTCAAATGGATCCCACTTAATTGAAATATGATCTGTGAAAATGTGAATTGTAAATCCTCCCTTGGTGAATATCCTGAATTGTGAATTAGCGGAAAGTATGCCATTAATATGAAGGATATGGGCATCAAACTATTAGCATCTAGTAGTACATTGAGCCTTTACCATAATCCATATTGACCTTCAAGTTTAGGTAATATGAAACACTCAATGACCACAATGATTGTCTTCAACATTTGCAAGCAAGTCAAGCGACTTATTTAATAGGCATGTCATGTGGGCAAGGTGACACTCCAAAATTGGTGTGTGAGCATTGAGTTATGACTAATCAATGCCTTCAACTCCTAATCAACTCAACCCCTTCCTAATTGGTTATCAAGGATGCCAATAACCTTGAGTTGCCTTCAATTTCAAATTGGCAAATACTCGTCTCTTTTTCTAAGATTAAATCCTAACCACCACCTCAATCTCAATGAAATTATTAGCATATCAATGGGTTTCTTAGCCTCGCCATTAGTGATTGGAATTTTTATTTGTTACTTATTTTTCTATTTTAATTTTTTTATTTTCAAATTTTTTTGAATGTGTTATTCTATTTTTTCCTAATCAACAACCATAATAACAATGAGCAAATCTAAGGGACTCAACAAAATTTTAACATATGATATTTGGCCTCCCAATACCAATTGAGATATCATTTGAGGTTAATGTTTTTTTTTTATATGTATTTGTAATAAATATTATTGAAACAATATAACTAGAGTACAAACTTAATTTATTGACAAAAATACACCAATATGCATATATATTGCCATGTATGAATATATATGAATCTCTACACTTTGAACTTAATATTTGACACTCCCTTTGAAATTCAGATGCCCTTTATGGCATCTCCGTTTGTTAGTATTAAATGACTCATCAAGTCAGTATCATATTTGTTGATCTTTCAACGTCCAATACTAACAAGTATATTACACTCAAGTGCAGTGTGATACACAAGTGAATGCTTTAGAATATGTATAATTTGTACATCTCAAAGGATATAAAGCATGATGTCCATCATGATTAAACAAGGGCCAACTTCTATAATATTTTGATTTTTTTTGTGTGCAATCAAAATTGAATGTAAGGCATGAAATGATTAAAATGATCAAAACTACTTCAATTATGTGCTTTTGAAATTTAGATACCCATTGTGGAATCTCTATCTGTTAATATTAAATAATTCATCAAGTTGTTATCATCTTTGTTGAATCGTTCTGATCCAATACTAACTAGTCTATCATACTTTGAGCACTGTGTGATATGCAAGTGCACCTTTTAGAATATCAATAATTTTATGGATCTCAAAGGATATCAAATATGGCATCTATCATTATTAAAAAAATGCCAACTTCTATTAACAAATAAAGCCTTGATTCTTTTTTTGTGATAAAAATCGAATATAAAGCATGAAAGGATTAAAAGTATGAAAGCTACTTCAATTATGTTTACCAAGGTCATGAAAATTGTTTCTGCACTTTGGTATGAATTATTCTCTTGAGATCGATTGGCTACCATAATTTTTCCCATTTTACTTAATAACATAATTGTTATGGGGGCCTCTCAACTGGCCTAGTGAGCTACAAATCAATCGGACACTTAACATTTGGTTTTGCACATAGCTAAGTAGTTGGACAATATCTTCTATGAATATTGCATTTTTATTTTTATTTTTTGAAAATCTTGTCCGAGTAAAATAAATTGGGTGTACATGAACAACATGTCCCAACAATAGCCATCTTGTTATTTGCCACTGCCTGAAATGGAACTTGTGTATCTAATTGACAACTTGAAATATGTTGCTCTCTAAATCTTTATATATAAAACTGATGAAGTTCTAATATAAATAAGCTATTACAATTTTGTGTTTAAAATCATAATGAGCATATTTTGAACTAAAAATTGTATTTGAATTGATATACTTGTATTTGCATTTTTCTAATTAAGAATTGATGAATATCTAAGATAATAAGATTAAAAAAATTGAATAACATTAACTATTAATTTAAGCTTCCCCATTTAAAAAATATTTCAAACAATACCCTTTCTGCCAATGTCCATATGATGCTTACGTGCTTTTTACAGTTGTTCTCACTTGTGTTAAGAGATATTTGATATTGTTGCCTTTCGGGGTATTTGGTGTTTATTCTCCTCTTTCTTGGGGACAGTTGTGTCAATACTTTATTAGTGTCATACTTTGAAGCCATCTTCCACTATGCCTAGGGTACTTTTTCTCAAGCTATCTTATGTAATGTGGTTCATCCCGTTGTACTCACTTTATGATATGATAAAGAATTGTTGCATCTCTAACTGGCCCTTCATGAGGTAATATAGAAATTTTCCATCTTTATTTTTAACTGACCTTTGATGAGTTAAATTTAGAATTTTTCATCTCCCTTCACAAGGTAAAATTATATTTTTTTCTTTCTTTTAACAAAATTCAAGAAAAATACACAACTGAAGCCAACTTTTGAAAATACAAATTCAAAAAATCAATAAACCAATTTTTCTAGATACAGATTACAATCTTTAACTGAAGCAACAATTATGATGAACTACTGCAAAAACAGCAGAGGGAATGCAGATTACCTTAGTCCCTTTTCTTGCACATCAGTACACTGTCACATACCCTGAAAAACAAGCTACATATGTTGCAGCATAGCAAAGAAATATGTAAGCAAACTCAAGTGCAAATCTTACACTGCCTAAAACATCCAGGCTTAAGATGGATTTATGTTAGTTTATTTTTGCTTAGGGTGATTTTTACGTTGCTATTTTTTACATTAGACTTTGGATGTTGGTTTCATATTCATTTTGATTTATAAAACACATGTGACACATCTCTCAGTGCAATAAAAATAATAATCCAAATGGTTGAATCAACAATAGCCAACAACCTAACAGATACACCATACCCCCTGCAAACTTGCTTCATTAGAAGTTGTTGATTTTTGAAGTGAAGAGGAAAGAAAACAGATTACTGGGTGCAAATTTGCTTGTCAATTATAATACAATTTTAAACCAACTGGCTTTGGGGTGCAAGTACTGAGGGTGATGTGATAACATCCTCACTTACTATAGTACTAGTATTTCCAGCAGTTTCAGTATGTGCCTTGTGACCTGTCTTTGAAATGTGGTTGTCGCAATGTGATATTTCATGCTATCTCTACGGTGACACATGCCCAAGTTGGGATTTTTTTCCATATTAACAATCCTCTTCACTCCTAAAGGCCAGTGGTGAGAGACACTGGCAGGTGCTGTTGGGTGCAATGGTGAAGTTGAAGCACTAAAATCAACATCCACCCACCTTGTACCAAACATCTCATAGACTTCTAAATATATGATGTTGCCTAATTACAAGTTACAACGTTGGCATCACCATACTGAATTGCACTTCCAGCTCTCCCACTTTACCACCTACTTTTCCATGACCAAAAGTATTTCTTCCGTAGTCATTGAAATGACCTTATAAAAATCTGAGAGGCCAGACCATGATCCAAGTCAATTTCCTAATTATTTGGGACAAAGAATTGCTGCCAGAGAAAATCCCCTTAACCTGAGATAGAGATATCCTGCCAAAATGCCACTAAGGTGGCCAAGGAAAGAAACTCCTGGAACAAACATTTGGACAAGTTGTAATTCTGCCCAAGCAGCATATCGTGCAGGAACATATATTCCATTTACATTAGTAAGATTTGGGGAGTTATAATTGAGAACCACTTTCAAAGCAAAGAGAACCGATGAAAATCCAACAACACAATCTGAGGTCAAGGGATATGGGTAACCAAAGAAGGTTGCCAGCACCTTTGCTAGGACCACCACAATCCCATGTGACAAACAAAGCAACACAGCAACCATGGAAGCAAATTCAGTGCTTCCCATCATCCTTTCCAATTGTACCCCCTTCCACAACAAGGAAAGCATGTTATAGACAAAATGTGATTCATCCACATAGTAGAAAGCTGATAAAAATATCCGTGTCAAATCCCAGTTCTGCAACAATCACCCAAACAATCAACTCCTGTTAAAGAAACAGCAAAAATGACTGTACAAGATAACAACGGTAAAATAGTGAGCTTGAAGTTGATAACATTGTGTCCCCTGGATAAAATGTATACATTCTCGCGTTAAAGTCAATTGAATAACAGATATGGATAGCAAATTATCAGCCCAAGTAAACAAAAGCTTTTCAATTATCATTACTCAAATCTAAGTCCACTCAAGTGACAACATTATCATGCATAATATATTTGCAGGTCTAGCATGACATAGTAAAGTTTTCGAAGAGAGACAATTCATACCAAACATGGAAATGGAATTACTCTTATCAATAAGAGAAATCACAAAAACTCGTTTCATTATAACATTCTCAAGAATTCTTTCAAGACTTTCCACGGAAAGTTCTTTCCATTTTACTCAAAAAGAAAAAATTCTAAATGCCGAATTTACAACAATTCAAGGTTTTACCAGACAGACTTTGTTTGTATATTCTTCTTTTTCTCCACTTTCACAAATTTAATATTTAAGAAAAGTGTTGTAACTTGTAAGTTCCGTATTTTCCAATGAAAATATTTTAGCTAGTATGATTTATGACAAATCAAAGAGTTGATATCCAAATCATTATTTTTCAAAACAAGGTAAAAAAATTTTAAGTGATCATCCAGAGAACTAAACTGACAAATTGTGAAAATTAATGGAGCCGATTGAGTCCAAGGGAGGATTGGAGAGGACTAAACCCACCCTCTTAGGTTTTGCAGCATATTCAATGAGCCTTTTACTAAAAGGAGAGTATTGAAAAATTTCAGAATGTCCCCAATGAACGTTTGAACATGGATATGTTTTTTAAATTGTTCTTAAAGAAACCATTGACACTATCCATGTATGAAGATAAATCTTGGTCTATAAGAAGGAAAGAAAAATATATGACGTTTCATGTCAAATGCGCTTAATCATCAACATGACATGTTTGGACACCATATCATCTTCACGAGAAAAATAATTGGAAAAATAGGTTCTACCAAATGGACTTTATCACTATAATCTTCCGTTTCTCTACTTTTATAAATTGAATGGATAAGAGAAGTGTTGCAACTTCTAAATTTTCTAAAGAATACATTTCAACTAATATGATTCGTAGATTTATGAAAAAACAAAGAGGTAATATCCAAATCATTATTTGTCAAAACAAGGTAAAAAAATTCTAGTGATCATCCACATAACTTAACTGACAGATTGTGAAGATCAATTGAGAGCATCGAGTCCAAGGCAGATTGGAGAGTGTTCCCTTTCAGGGTAACTATCATAGAGACACTCTTTTCCTTGTGTTGTTGCTTCACTGATAAAGTTCATATTCCAACTTATTAGCGCCAAACTTGCTTCTCCGCTGCATTCCATCATGCACTTTTTTATCCTACAGTGGTATATCAGCTCCTGCACCCTAGACACTCCATCTCATGTGTGTTGGAAGATATTACTCCATGATGTTTTCCTCCAGTTAATATGATTCCATGTGTTGTTTCCTAGCTTTGAAATGATGTTGATAATTTTGACTTGTTTGTAAGTTCCTATGACATTAGATTACCTTGTATAACCATGGGAGGTTATAATTGTCCTCGGATAAGCGTGTCTTAGCCTAGACCACTAAGTACTACTAGGAATCAAGGTGAGTAGTGTAATCATATCATCTACATACTGAATATTTTCCACAATTTCCGTTACCTTTTCATCTTATCCATATAAAAAATTACATTCCCTACTTATGAATAGCCTATCAAACGTCACCAGAAAGGTCTAAATGAAGAATTCAAAGAGAAAATGAAGCAAACCTAAGTTAAATAAAGGCAAAACAAAGGGCTGAGAGGTAAAGAGCAAGAAAAAATTAAAGAAAAAGAAAGTTATACTACTTCAATGAAAGGCCAACCCCCTGAAATCCCCAGAGTTAAATGCCTATCAAAAGAAAAAGGTACTAGAAATCAAAATAATAATAAAAGGGAAGAAAAAGGAGTCAAAGTGGCAAAATTGAACAAAAAAGGGCTCCCTCTCAAAGCCTTGCAACAAATAAAATGAAAACTCCTAGCCAACAAAGGGGCTAGTTGGACAAAAACAAACCTAGTACATCATCTCATTACTTTGAAGGTTACTTCATAGGCTTTTCCAAGTCCCCTTTCACAAATTACTTCACCTTTACCTATCCATAACCAAGAAACTTAGAAAAGACCTTATATTCTACTTAAAGGACACATGTAAAAGGACTAAGGTTATACCACCATGTTTACTTAGTAGTTTGGTAAGATTAGCTTAGGTTATTTATGTTAATTTGGATTATCTATGTTTCGGTGCCTAACAACTTGGTGCTACAAAATGGAGTTCATGCTTTGTACCTCAAAATCCATGCACACTACCTTGAGATTTGTGATAGCATGGGCAACAAATCATCAAGGTGCCCACATCAGCATATTGTATTATATGGAGTATCATGACGTTAACCTATGGTTATCTAGCACATGCGAGGGTGCTAATTTTAGTTAACCATGGTATGTTCTATGCTTAGAGCAATTTACTTCAATCTTTCTTAATAGCCCAATTCAATTCCCAGATATGCGATCACATAAACATTGACAGTAAATGCTGATAGAACATAAATAAATCGACAGAAGACAAGAGAGACAAATATTTGGCGGATGCCAGGGAAAAACCCCAATGCGGGGAAACCATTTGATCAAATCTTCTTATTATTCTTCAAATTCAGCAGAGAGAGAAAGTACAATTTACTGCAGTCAACAGGATGCCCTAGCCAGCAATGTCAATGCTGGTCAAACCAGCAAATCAGCCTCCAATGAAGCTCGTTCAAACCCAGTCAAACTCGGCCTCCAATCATAGTCAAACACAGCCCAAAACAGTCCTGAAATCCAGTCAACGCAGTGGTCAAAGTCTGCGGTCAAATCAGCAGTCAAACCTGCGGTCAACAGCAGTCAAAGTCAATGCTTATCCTCAGTTTCCATGCGTCCAGCTGCAGCCTCTCAAAATCGGAATTATGACCCAAAATCGAAGTCAAATAAGAAGTGTTGACCCAAAGTCAACGCTGGCCAACATTGTCAAGAAAAGCCCTAAATAGTCCAAAATCTTCTACTGCTGTTCCACATGTGTGAAGGAGAGAGAAAGCCTCTTAGGCTAGTACGAAACAATTAGATGAGAGAGAGATGTGTGAGATGAGTGAATGATGAAATGAGGATCATGTCTCTCCTTTTTATATCCATCTCTGAGGGTGTGTGACACATCTTTTGGGGCATGTCAGCCTACATTGCAATTCTGGCCGACCTTGACAAATTGCACGTGTGGATAATAAATTCAAAATCCAACTTCTGCTCATCCAAACAAGATGATCTTTAGATCAATCTTGCCCCTCTCCGAAAGAGGAATCCAACAAAAATATCATCTCCATCATATGAGCAATGCAACATGGAGTTTGGCACTAGTTGCCAAATTTAATACTCCCTCTCAACTAGGGAGAACTCCACTTGTCCATCCATCTATCAACCTGTGCAATCCTGTCAACCAATACCATCATGTACTCCATATATCATCCCACAATCCTGTGTCATCTTGTTGTCTCTGAACTTTGTTGGCTCTGCTCCGCTATAGAATAATAAGAAGATAGGATCGAGAGTGAGTCACAAAGACCTTGCCACTCTCCACTGACCCGAAGTCAGTTTAGAGGTAAAAACCTCAACCAGACTTGATCCCAGATCAAGTTGTTGGACACATCCCATTCTAAACATAGAGAATACGGAAATACACAATGCGTCCATTAGTAATGCTATGGTCTCTATCCTCATTTCCCAAAGTTGATTTTTGGGTAGCATTGGATGTGCTCTAGCTCCGAAACTTTGTGGTGGGGCTAGGACACATGAGATCTCCAAGGCCCAGAAATCGTTTGGAGAAATTCCACCTGGAGCTTAAGTTATTCAAATAATTAATTATTTTAATGGAGACCCTAAGTCTAACTTAGGGAAATTAAATAATTCAAGTGAATTAATTTAAACATGTGGGCGAGAATGTTCTAAGTAACGAGAATCAAGTCTTTTCTAATGTTAGCCGTTGATTAGAGATTAGATCACGGTCGTTGAATGTTCAACAGGAAAAGTATTAAAGGAAGGCCTGGGGTCAGTTGGAGAACACACACAGAGCGGTAGCACTTGTACTAAGTCGAAATTCTGGGGCGCGATTTGCTGATAATTTTCGAGTGAGCTTGCAATGCAGCGAGGGGCAATTCGACAGTGGGATTTCTGATCCAAGGCCGAGAATAGAATAGCAAAGAGGCAGAACAACACCAAAGGAGCAGTGCAAGCCCAAGAGGGGTGACACAGGCGCAGCCAGGCTCACGCGGAACCAGCACAGAGGCTCACGCAGGCCCAGAGGGGTGACATGGGCCTAGAGGAGCTGACGCAGAGCCAGAAGGGGCAACGTTGGGGTTTCAGTGGGCCAGATAGGACTTGTATTCAGCAGATCAGAAAGGGTGACGCAGCCACATTGAAGGGTGACGCAGTCTTAGCGCAAAGCTTGCTAGGGACTACGTAGGCACCTATGGGGTTCTTCATTCTTAGCTGAATCAGCCATAATATCTGTCTCCAGAGATAGAGGTACTTCTGCCGAGATTTTCTCTGTTTGGTCTACTAGTACCCTAGTTTGTATTCAGAAATCTACATAATAATAAAAACCCTCAAGGGTTGTTGCACCGATTTTCCCACATTAGGTTTTTCCGGGGACATTTGTCCGAAAAATCGTGTGTGTCCTTTGTAGAATGTGCTTATTTCTTCAGTACTTGATTTGTATATTTGTGTAGGCAGCAATGTATTTACTTCGATGTTTTTCTTGTATTATTCAGAAAAATAACTTGTTAAATTAATAAAACAAGTAGGAGAAGTAAATCAGATTACTGTCGTAGGACTTCTGTCTAGTAAATTCATAAATTTTCACACCCAACTCATTGGCTAGATGAGAGGTACTTCCCATGAGTCCCGGACTACATGGGTAGGATGCATGTGGGGCATAGATCAAAGAGATGGTGAACCAACTCAATATCATAACGGTAGGGAAATAGCACACCAACAAGGTAAGGCGAACCTAGCCTTGTGGTTGCTTATAGCTCCAAGCAGCTATCCCCAAACCCCCTACAGCTCCGAGAGCTCATAGTCCAACTAAAGCAGGACCCTCATAATAGGGTTTGTCCATGATACCAAGCTTCTCACGGAAGGTTAAGAATTTGACCTTCCCCAGGGGCTTCGTGAGAATATCTGCGACCTACTCATTAGTCCCAATGTGATGGAGCCTTACAGAGCCTCGTTGTACCATGTCCCGAACAAAGTGGTACCTAATATCAATATGCTTGGATCGGTCGTGGAACACGGGATTCTGAAAAAGACGAATCCCACTTTGGTTGTCACAAAGGATCACAGTGGTATCCAGCATATGCCCAAACAGCTCACTAAAGAGCTTTCTCAACCAAACAGCTTCACAAAAGGCCATACATGATGCAATGAATTCGGCCTCGGCGGTGCTCAAAGCAGTCGATTTCTGCTTCCTTCTCATCCAAGAGATCGAAGTAGAACCTAAGGTGAAGCAACATCCAGATGTGCTTTTACGATCCACCATGGCATCGGTATATCCATGGAGCCTCATACTCCCGACAGTGTATCTCAGCCCATGGTTGATTGTGCCCCGGAGATATCTCAAGAGATTCTTGGCACCAATCCAGTCAATGTGATGAGGCTTGACCATGTATTGAAACAACGTGTTCACTGCAAAACATATGTCCGGGTGTGAGTTCACTAAGAACATCAAGGCCCCCACGAGTTGACAATACTCGGTGGGATTTCCCAAATCGGGCCCAGCAGCACTTCCACACAACTTCTTAAAGTTGAGCTCCATCGGAGTAGTCACGAACTTGCAGTCTACCATCCCAAATCTCTCCAGCAGCTTCACAATATATTTTCCTTGAGAGAGGAAAATCTCACCTAGCTTTTGCCAGACCTCCAAGCCAAGGACATAGTGCATCAGTCCTAGCTCCTTCATCTCGAACTCGGAAGCTAGCTCCCTCTTACATTGATGAATGAGAGGGTCAGCACCTATCAAGAAGAGATCGTCCACATAGAGAACCAGAATGAGAGGCTTGTCATTATCAACCTTAAAATAAAGGTTTGGATCAACATCACTTCGTGTAAAGCCCAGCTTCATCTAGTAGCTATCGATCCTCTCATACCAAGCCTTGGGGGCTTGATTCAACCCATTGAGGGCTTTCTTCAACCTGCATACATGTGAGTCTCTAACTCGAACTTCGAACCCCAGAGGTTGTTCCACATAGACCTCTTCCTTGATTGAGCCATGTAAGAAGGCAGTCTTGACATCCATCTGATGTAGACTCCATCCTTGCGATGCAGCAAGAGCTATGATCGAACAAATGATGGTGTAGCGGGCAACGGGTGCAAATATTTCATCATAATCTATGCCTTCCTTTTGAGAGAAGCCTCGGGCAACAAATCTTGCCTTGAATTTTTCAGCACTTCCATCGGCTCCATGCTTGATCTTGTAGAGCCATTTCGAGGTGACAATAGATTTGTACCTTTGGTCTAGGGACCACATCCCAGACATCATTTTTCATGATCGACTCATATTCCTCGTTCATAGCATCCTTACAAAATTGATGCTTCACGGCTTCTTCAAACGTTCCAGGCTCAGATTGTACAATGGTGCTCATGGCTGCTAGGTACCCTTGGTACCTATTTGGCTTCTTACTTTCACGAAATGATCCCCTTGGAGCAATATGTCTCTCGGCATCTTCGAGAGTGTCTCTAAGCCATGAGGATCTTCTTTTACTTGAAGAAGGTGGATCTATAGGATCCATCGGACCTTCAACATCAGGCATCGGTTCATCCTTTGGTTCTTCCTGCTTTCCTGCTTCTTCTTCTTCTTTGTCTTCCTTTGAGACAGGAAGATTTCTAACCTTCCTGAGGTCAACATCTTCGTCGAAGGTGACATCATGACATATCTCCACTTCTCTTTGAACAGGCACATAGATTCTATATGCCTTCGAGGTTTCATTGTAGCCCACAAACATTCCCTTCTTTCCAGAAGCATCCAACTTGATTCTCTTTTCTTTCAGCACATGAAAATATAAGGGACTTCCAAAAACTCTAAAATGAGAAACATCAAGTTTCTTACTAGAGAAGACTTCTTTGGGAGTTTTGGAGTCCAATGCGGAATGTGGGCATCTATTTTGAACAAACACAGCGGTGTTGGCAGCTTCTCCCCATAGAAACTTCAGAAGACCTTGGTCATAAAGCATGGCACAGGCATCTTCCAAAATGATTCTATTCTTCCTTCCAGCAACACCATTTTGTTTGGGAGTATACACAATAGTGGTCTCCCTCTTAATGCCAACTTCCCTGCAATAGTCATTGAATTCATGTGACTCATATTTAGTTCCATTATCGGTCCTCAGAATTTTGATCTTCTTCCCTGTTTGATTTTCAACTAAGGCCTTGAAGGTGCAGAACCATTTGAATGCTTCATCCCTTTTCTTCAAAAAGTATATCCAAGTTTTGCGGGAGAGGTCATCTATGAAAGTGATAATATAAGCATCCTCCCAAGGAAGTTATGGGTAGCATACCAGAATGAATCAATTGTAAAATATTAGATGTCCTAGTGACCCTTGAGGGGAATGGTCACCTTGTATGCTTTCCTTTGGCACAACCCTGACATACACCTTCATGATCATCTTTAAAATCGGGCATACCTATCACCACCTTCCTTGCTTCAGGAAGGGCTTTATAATGAAGGTGTGCAAACCTCCAGTGCCATAGCTCGGATTGAAGAGTTGTGTTACATGCCATGGCTCCTATCGGACTTCCTCCAACTTGATAGAGTGTATCCACCCTAAATTCAAGAGTGAATGCTTCTTTGAAGTTCCTCTTCCAATTGCGTACCTTCCCATCGATGAATGCCACCTTGAAGCCTTTGTCTTCCATTGCCGAGATAGACATTATATTTTTCTTCAAGTTAGGTACGTACAACACATCTTGCAAACGGAGGACTTGACCTTGATTTAGATGAAGGGTCACGGTCCCTGTCCCTTTCACGGGATATGTGGCGTTGTCTCCAAGGATAATATCCAAATTAGTATCCTTTCCAATCAAATCAGAGAGGGCCTCTTACATCCAGTGAAGTGCCTTGAGGCACCACTATCAATCAACCAGTTATCCAAGGTGTCAGGAGGAGATGCAGTAGAGAGAGCAGATATAAGAATATATTCATTTTTCTTATTATCAACAACATTGAATTCATCATACCTGGAGTTCCTTGACCTTTTGAAAGGTTGACCATTATCATTTCCATTTCAATCAGAGGGAGCCTTCCTCTTTCCTTTGAACTTCTTGTTCCTTTGATTTCCATTCCCCTGAAGTTGTTGTTGTTGTTGTTGTAGTCATCATCTCGAGGAGAGTCCCTTTTATTGGGGCACTCTCTTGCATAGTGACCAGACTTGTTACAATTGTAACATCTTCCCTTCCTTCCCTTTGCACCCGCTCTTCCATGATTTTGATTTCTCGAACCAACATTGTTCTTCTTCTTTGCATGAGCGATGAAGGCAATAGGGTCACTTCCATTCCCATTAGAGGGATGGTCTCTCTCCATCATCCTTGTCTCCCCTTGAGTGCATTTTGTCAACAATTCATCAAAATCAGGAATTATATTATTATTGAGAATAGTAGTATTAAATAAATACCATGGTCGGGGAAGTCCTCCAAGAGCGATGAGAGTGAACTCTCGGTCAGCTATGACCTCTCCAATAGCTAAGAGATCATTCTTGATTTCGGCAATCCTCATGAAGTAGGATTGGATGGACTCTCCCTTGTCCATCTTGATGTTCTTCAAAATGAGAATTTGATTAGCATTGCTAGCCCTGAACATGCCAACCAACTTATCATACATCTCCTTAGATGTGCCCAACTCGGAGATATAAGCAACCAAGTGCTTATGAATGGAATCCCTAATGATTCTTCGCCTTGACTTCTCCTTTCTTGTACTTTGTTTTCGTGGCAACCAGTGCATTTGATGGAGGCTCAGTGATCTTTCCCTACACATAATCCATAACATCATGTTCCTCCAATGTAAGATCCAAGGACATTTTCCAAGCATGATAATCAGACTTATCATTCAGCTTGTCATCAAATTTGAAGTATGATGAGGAAGCCATTGACCCTGGTCCTTGTCTATTCAACTTTCAATGATTTCTCTTTTCACTCTTGCTTGGGCTTTGTCTTCACCTCAGCTCTAATACCATGTTAATTTTAGTTAACCATGGTATGTTCTATGCTTAGAGCAATTTACTTCAATCTTTCTTATTAGCCCAATTCAATTTCTAGATATGCAATCATACAAACATTGACAGTAAATGCTAATAGAACATAAATAAATCGACAAAAGACGAGCCAAGACGAGAGACAAATATTTGGCGGATGCTAGGGAAAAACCCCAATGCGGGGAAACCCTTTGATCAAATTTTCTTATTATTCTTCAAATTCAGCAGAGAGAAAGTACAATTTACAGCAATCAACAGGATGCCCTATCCAGCAAAGTCAATATTGGTCAAACCAGCAAATAAACCTCCAATGAAGCTCAGTCAAACCCAGACAAACTCGACCTCCAATCATAGTCAAACACAACCCAAAACAGTGTTGAAATCTGGTCAATGTAGTGGTCAAAGTCTGTGGTCAAATCAGCAGTCAAACCTGCGGTCAATGTTGTCGTCAACAGTAGTAAAAGTCAACGCTTATCCTCGGTTTTTGTGCCTCCACTTGTGGCCTCTCAAAATCAGAACTTTGTCCCAAAGTCAACGTTGTCCAAAAAAGCCCTAAACAATCTGAAATCTCCTGTTGTTGTTCCACACATGTGAAAGAGAGAGAAAGCCTCTTAGGCTTGTACAAACCAATCAGATGAGAGAGAGATGAGTGAATGATGAAAGGAGGATCATGTCTCTCCTTTTTATATCCATCTCTGAGGGTGTGTGACACATCTTTTGGGGCTTGTGAGCCTACATTACAATTATGGCCGACCTTGACAAATTGCACGTGTGGAAAATAAATTCAAAATCCAACTTCTGCTCATCTAAACAAGATGATCTTTAGATCAATCTTGCACCTCTTCGAAAGAGGAATCCAACAAAAATATCATATCCATCATATGAGCAGTGCAACATGGAGTTTGGCCCTAGTTGCCAAATTTAACAAAGGGACATCGCCCTTTCTTGAGCCCCTGGAGGAATATTCTCACACGTGTGGTTAGTGTTGGTTAGAGTACATTTTTAGAGAAGTCAGCTTCAAAGGGAGTTATATTTTGATAAAGTGCCCAAAATTCCCAAAATTCCACTAGATCAATGACATTGGATGCAAATGACCATGGGTTTTTTGAAATGGAGTCATAATAACAAATCAGGTAAAAATTGACCAAATTATGATGCTAAAAAAATTATCGCACATTTTGACCACTTAACATCCATACGTGTTGAATTTTCTCACTTTGAACAGGGTGCCCCTTCGACTAAAGGTTTTATTAATAACAAACTTTGGAATTTTCCATAGTTTGACTTGGCCATGTTGCCCACCACCTGTGGGTAGTATGCATAGGAGAATTTGTTCACCTAGATTGTCCTCAGCCGACAGCCAACAACCACTTGAAGCCACCAAATAGCTCGATGTGCCATCATCTCCGACACCTAAGCCATCCATGTAGTCCCTCGCCCATCTGTTACGATTGTATGTTTAAAGCTAGGCCTCCCAACCCCGAAGGTATGGCATTTCATTGGTATAGTTGGGTAATTTTCCTTAGTTGTCATGGGCACTTTTGGGCATGGATTGGTGGAGGGATTCAACAGAAAGAGTGGGCTAGGTTTGTACCCTTGTCTCTACTGCTCGATTTCATGGTTAGCCTTGTATCCTAGTCTAGTGGGATCTCCTTTACTGGCCATTAGCTTCAAAGTTGGCACTTCATGGGAAATCCTTATTTTGGTTGCCTCGTCCCATTTCCCGACACCATATACATCACTCCCTTTTGCTCATTTTAACCCTGTTAGCCATCAATAAACTCCATCATATCCTATGATGGCTAAAAACAAGTCTATTAGCCTTCAAGAAACAAATTTGGAGCAAATCTGTGAGTTCTTGAAGCCTTGCTGTGTCTCTTGTCCAAAGGACCGATCTCACTGATATCTTCACTCTAAAAAGCCTTCAAATAAGCCCTGCTAGTTCATAAGCACTGTTTCAAAGTCATAATTCTCATCATTTCTCCATTTCAAAATATTCCCTTCATGTCACCCATTTTCCTCATTTTACCCTTTATTTTCAAAATCCCCTTAAAAACCTTATAAATCCTCTTTATTTGGTTTTAAAACCCTTTTCTAACTTATCGGAACCCCTCAAAAGGCCTCAAAAAACCCTATTTTGGCCTATTTCCCGACCTTTTAACTTTGGGCCTTAAGCGCTTTTTGCTTAAGCCCCTAGCCCCTTTTCACCATAAGACCAAGGCTTGCGACCGTCGGCTATAGGCCTTAAGCCCCTTTCGCACTATCGGACTTCGCTCCTCCCTGTTTCCATCAGCCTTCTCTATATTTTCACCGTCGATGTTCATTCCCCGCCGATAAGATCTTGACCGTTGATCTCCTAGATCGGACGGTCATTGGTTTCCCTCCTTCCCATCGGCCATTGGGTTTTCGGCGATTCCCATTTCCTCATTACCAAAGCCTCCCCGCCGATATAATCTGAGCCGTTGATCTCCTTCATCCAACAATCATCGCTCGTCCTTGCTATTTCACCCTGTCGATTAAATTTTTCATTAAACGACAAGACAGCTGACGTCATTTCCGGTCCCACCCGACCGCGCAAGTCTGTCCGTCGCGCTCGCTCACAACCATCAATCTGGATTGCCCAGATCGGACGGTCACCATTCCATTTCACGTTCATTTCACTCAAACTCCTCCATCGTGCAACTTCCGCGCGAAATCGGCGGTTTTGAGGGGGACATGCGTCGTCCTCTCGACCGTATCGCGTCCAATTCGCATAATACCACAAACCACCTCGACCCTGCACGAAAACCACTCGCAGTTTTCCACAAAAACCACGGAAAACTGCTTATCATTAAATTTCGCGCCCATATTTGAATTCAAACCCTGGTTTCTACGCCCTTCTGCCATGAAACTCCTCTGCGCATTCTCCTCCTTCTGCATTGCTCTTCGCCCTCGCCGAACCCTTTGAAGCAGTTAGACCCATATAAACGCAGGTTTTATTTTGATTATTGGTTGTCTGTTGCAGGTTCTAATGACGGATAAACTATGAAAGCCGTCCCACAACCATTTATGTGGCATGAAACCTCAGGATGACGATCCTCGAGGCAGGATAAAGCAGAAAGGGAGATTTCAGGGTGTAATTTCGGGGTTTTAATCAATGTTTCATGGACATTGGTTAGCCAACGAAACCCCCCAGCGCGGAAGTCAAGTCGCCTGTAACCAAACAGTGAAGATCAATGAAGAACGGAGATCAAAGAGATAAAAGAAGAATAAAGGTTTAAGTCAAATCTGAAGATCAAAAGACTTAACCTGCAGTTTAATGATAAAGCACAGTTAAGGACAAATTAATAAAAGATGGAACAGTCAGAAAGTGACAAAGCAGAAGATGATTAAAGAAAGCCTAAAGCCAAATCAAGAGGCCTAATCAAGGTTCAAATGGATGTAATCAGACAGATCAACAGAAAGATGGCTTCAAATGCCAAATCACCAAAGCCTTTACTTCTCCAAAGATCAAAATGCCACCTACAAAGTTTATTTACCTCAAAAGCATACAAATTAAATGCACAGTCAGAGATATTTTACATAGACAGCTCAGAAGTTATTGCTAACCTACCAAATATGCCTAAAAGTCAACAAAAGTGACTAAGTAGTTCAAAAAGTTGATGAAACATTCATTTAACATAGTTAAAACATCAGATATTCTTTATCTTGGGTTATATAAATTCCCTAAGGTCGAGAAGCATTTACTCTGTCTTAAATGAACCATTAGAGACCCATTCTCCACTCCAACTCCTCGTTCATCTATAAATACTACATGAGGAGTTCATTAGTGTTGTTGGTTGGTTGGATCATTATCATTGAGGTGTAAGATAGTTGTTGAAGCTGCTGAAGTGCTTGTTGAGTAGTTGAAGAACACTAGGCTAAGAAGAGAAGTTTTGAGCTGTAGAGACCTGTTGGACTTGAAGTATGTAACTGGTTTGAACATCAATAATACAAGCTAATTCATGGGATCTTGATCTATGTTAATGGTGATGTTATTCTTCACTGTTTTTGTCTTTCCTTATGTTTTACATGTTGTCCATTTTCTCTGATAAAGAACAGAAAATTTAGAGTAGGATTTACCGTCAAAGTACCATATTTCTGTCTGAAAGATTTATCTTTATGTTTTCTTCTACTAGGGTATGTTTAGAGGATTCTTAATTGCCCTCTAAGTTTATCCAGCTTCTTGTTTTGAGAATGATTCAATAGAGTATAACAAGTGAAGAAATGTTGGTAAGCCCATGTCTTTCTGAGTACAACTTGAGATGTTATTCTCGAATGATTTCTTCAAATGCATGCTAAGTAGAGTCTAAACCAGGGAAGTCTATGGTTAGCCCTGTCAGTCTTTAAAAACTGTTTTGGAAAGATCCCTTGAGAGTATGCCAAAAGCAGGTTAGAATTCAAAGTTTCTGTCTGATCTTAGGCTATTTTCCTTGTTTTCTTATATGTTTTCTCCTTTCTGAAAGTAATCTTTTAGATTACTGGATTGTTGTCTGAAAAGTGTGCTTTAGTAAAAGTTTGTCCAAAGAAGTCTATGGTATGCCCTGTCCTTTGGCTTACTTCAAACAATTACTTTGAAAGGCTTTTCTTGTTTAGTGAAGTTAATAAATTCTTAATTGGTTGTTAGCTTTGCTTCTTTCACAACACTTTGATGTTTCATGCCACAAATCAATCTAAAGAAATCCTTTCATATAGATGACTTGCCCCATGGAAACCCTTGTAGAACTGTTGTACAATTAAATCCTTTTGTGACTCCATAGCCCAATGGATTGATACTGTCTTTTGACCTATCCTATCAGCTAAAACATTTTTCAAACTGCTCTCACCTTCACCCTTCTAGTGACCTTTTCCTTTTCTGATATCCATCCCAACCAATCAATCAAACAAACAAGTTCCTTTGAGCTTCATAACTAGCCTAATATCATAATTAAGCATAAAGATATATCATTCAAAGACACTAATAGAGAGATCCCTCTCTGAATCCAGGAAGGCTAGATCCCAAGATTCCAAAGTGGTTTTGATGTGGCCCCTGCAGCATTTATTCTTGCCACTCTCATAAATTACAGGGAGCCAACAAACCCCATTCATCATTTTTCCCATTTGGGTCCACATGTGTCCACTAGGTCCACATAGGGTTAGCCTCCCCCTCCCCTTGTCTACACCTTGGGTCGGGCCTGGAACGATGCCCAAAGCTTGATGTAACTACAAAGAAAAAAAAGCATAATTTGGCCACTCTCAACAGGAAATGTACCACAAAATGCAAAAGATGGTCGGGACATACAAATTTAGCACGTGGGAAAAAGCCAAACATGAGCTCTACCCCTCATCCATGGCCATCACCCCGGTTCTTATGGGCCTAGATGAACCCCCTCCATCATTAAGGAACCCATGGTTGTCCCAACCCCTCGTGGACTATGAACTGCTCCACTTTAAGGGGGTATCCCTGCTTTATCCTACACATCATGCTCTCATCCCCTGTAGCCCTGAGCAATTATGGAGAATGATCAATCAAAGGAAAAAGGCATATGAAGAAGGGTGGAAAAATAAAGGTCGGGGTAACTCATGTACCACGATTTTCTCCCTCCTACACTCATGTACCCAGGTGTGGGATTCCCTTATTATAACTACCCTTGTACCATGACATGTGGCCTGGAGCATGTTGAGATTTTCAGTGTTGAGGTAGCATCAAATGTGCTCTAGCCCTAACATTTTGTGGAGTGGCTAAGACACACAAGACCTCCAGAACCCAGAAAGTGTTTGGAGAAACTTCATCTAATGTGTAAGATATTAAAATAATTATTTTTTTTTAATGAGGACCCTAAGTCTAACTTAGGGAATTAGAAAAATTAAAGTGAATTAATTAAACACATGTGATGAAATGTTCTAAGTGACGTGGATCAAGCAGTATTTTAATCTCAGCCGTCGATAAGAGATTAAATCACGATCGTTGAATATCTCAACGAAAAAGTATAACAGAAAGACTTGAGGGTCAGTTGGAGACACACACACGAAGGCAAAGCTGAGAAACTAAGCTGGAATTCTAGGGGGGTCTGCTAAGAATTTCCGGAAGATTTTCTGCTGTAGTGAGGGGTAGTATGGCTAAGGGAATGATCTGATCCCAGAGCCAAGAGTCAGCAAGAGGCAGAGGAGCAGCAATCAGGATCAACGCAGAGGACGTTGAGGCTACGTAGTAGTTGCGCAGCGCAGAGGGTTTCAGTCGCTACGCAGGTGCTACGTAGGCCAAGAAAGGGCAGCATTGGGGCTTCAAGAGGCCGTCAGGGTTACGCAGAGGCCATCCAGGGCAACGTAAGGACTGCGTCACCCAGTCTCGGGTTATGCAGTCCTCTTCTGAGCAGCACAGGGGCAGCAAAGGCTAGCAGGGCTAGCGCAGGAAACTTCAAGGCAGCACTGGGGTTTCTAGAGGCAGAGCAAGGTTGAGTTCTCTAAATCCTGTTTGAGGGTGTGAATCAGTCCAGTTTCCAGTCTCCATAACAGCAGGTATTACTGCAGATCTTATTTTCTCTGTCGGGTTAACCAGTAAGGTGCCCAGATTTGTTGTACTCATATTCTACTTAATAATAATAAACCCTCATATCTACTGCACCGGTTTTCCCGCATTGGGTTTTTCCAGGGACAATTGTCCGAAAAATCTATGTGTCACTTTGTCGAATGAGCATAATATTCAGTAAATGACCTGTATGTGTGTAGGTTGTTAGTTGTGTTTACTTCGGTATTTTCTGAATATTTTCTAAAAATAACTTGTATAATTAAATCACAAGTAGGAGAAGTAAATCAAGATACTTCAGTAGGATTTATGTATTATTGTATACAGAAATTTTCACATGGTATCAGAGCTATTGCAGATCAAGCTGAATCTCCAACAAAGCAGTTGAAGACATATTTTCTGCAAGGTAGCAGCTGAAGCAGCAGATCCGGAGAAGGCGGATCAGCAGCAAGATGACGCGGTCCCAACAAAGCTACGCAGGGGCTAACGCAGTCCCATCTGGGTGACGCAGAGACAGCACAGTGCCTTCCAAAGGGACGCAGGAGCAGCTTGCGCTGCGCAAAGGCTGCGTTGGGCCAGTCTGCTCCCGCATAAGCCAGTTAGAGGGACGCATTCCAATTTACTTTTCTGTTGTTGTGAAGTATTCCTGAGATCCGGAAGCAGTGCTTCAGATCTTCAGCAGTTGCTAGTGTGGTGGAGATTCTGCCGGTGCAGAATTGTGCCTAGCTAAGTTGACAAAGAGCGGGAGGAAGACAATCACTCAGCAGATCTACGCCAAACAGATCTGAGGTTCGATCACGAGGGTGATCGTAGAGAACTGTTCGATTATTTTTGGCTGAAGATTTCCAGGAGGGAAATCAGTTGACAGAGGGAGTAACTACTATAGAGGGTTTCTAATCGCCAAGAACCCAGATCCAGCATCTTTGTTGAGTTTTGCAGCAGAAAGAGGGAAAAGAGTATTGTTTCGTCAGATTTGAGCTAGATGGCCTCTCATGGACTAAGAGATCATGACAGGTTGGACGATGTGTCCAACTTTGCCATCTGGAGAGCTAGGATACTGACAGTCCTGGATGAGTACGACATCAAGAACCATACAGAGAATGTCCTAGCTGAGTCGGTCGATCCTGATCCTCTGAAGAAGTTCAATGAAAATCAAGCGCGAGTGAAGCGTTTGATCATGGACGGAGTTAAAGATCACATCGTGCCACATATTGCAGGGAAGAAGACAGCAAATGAGATGCAGGCTGCTTTGGAAACGATGTATCAGGGAAGCTTCGTTCAAAGGAAAATGATTCTAGAGAATCAGATGTGGTTGTTCCAGATGCAGAAGGGTGAGGAGATAGATCCCTTCCTTTTCCGACTTCAGACTATCTAGGATCAACTGATTGCCATGGGTGCAAATCCGGATGAAAGGTTCTCGGTAAGGACTGCCCTGAATGCAGTCACCGAGGAGTGGGAAACGTTTGTCCAGAGCATATTGGGCAGGGTAGCGTTACCATCCCGGACGGATATGTGGGCAATCCTCCGTCAAGAGGAAATCAGGAGATTCACCAAGAGGCAAAATAGCAGCAGCGGAACTGTCAAGGTGAAGAAAGAAGAGGAAGATGATGCAGCCCTTGCATCGAAGGAACGAAGGCAGCAAGGGAAGAAGAAGAGGGACCTATCCAAGGTCTTCGTCGACACTTGTCCTAAGAAGAAGAACAAACGATCTTCTGAATCCAAGGCAGCAGCAGCAAAGGATGATCGGAGTGATGATGACGTAGCCATGAGTGCTCATGAGCCACGTAAGTGGGGCGATATGGCGATGTGGATCTGTAGAGTAGCTACAGATGGAGATGGTGGGATCCTTGAGTAGCCCAACTCTTGGATCACATACGAGCTACAAGAACCTTAAGACAGTAGCGGGGCAAGTAGAGAGATGGTCGCTGGAAAAACACAGTGAAATAAAGGGCAGTGTTGAGATGTTGTAGAGGGAGCAGCACAGTGCAGAGGCAGCAGCAGCGTAGAGGCAGTAGCGCAGAGGCTGATGGGACTTCAGCACAGCAGAGAGGCAGTGCAGAGTTGTGTCAGCGCAATGGCTTCAGAAAGACAGCGTAGAGCAACAGCGAAGAGAGTTTCAGTGATGGGATGCAGCCTGACTTGTTTGTCAACGATTGAGCAGGAGTCTTTCAGTTTCTTACTTCTCAGCAACTGAGTTGCAGTGCAGCAGTTAGCAGTGACAGTGCTATGAGCAGCATGATGCAGCAATTTGAGAGGGAGATGCAGTACAGATGTGGCAGTGTCAGTGGCAGTGACATGGGCAACATTACATAGAGCAGCAGCGCAGTGGATGGAGGGAAGCAGGCCAAGCATCAGCAACACAGAGACCAATGCCAAGATCTTGTGATACATGGTGTGGATGTATTGCTAGAGCACACTCTGTGCAAAGAGGGAGTCTTGAGATTTTGAGTGTTGGGGTAGCATCGAGTGTGTTCTAGCCCTGAAATTTTGTGGAGGGGCTAAGACACACAAGACCTCCAAAACCCAAAGAGTGTTTGGAGAAATTTCATCTAATGTGTGAGATATTAAAATAATTAGTTTTTTTTTAATGAGGACCCTAAGTCTAACTTAGGGAATTAGAAAAATTAAAGTGAATTAATTAAAC
Source organism: Pinus albicaulis (assembly GCA_034641835.2). NCBI lineage: Eukaryota > Viridiplantae > Streptophyta > Pinopsida > Pinales > Pinaceae > Pinus > Pinus albicaulis. Next base: position 568,311,813 of record CM076576.1, read on the forward strand.
ATGTGATGAAATGTTCTAAGTGACGCGGATCAAGAAGTCTTTTAATCTTAGCTGTCGATAAGAGATTAAATCACGATCGTTGATATCTCAACGAAAAAGTATAAGAGAAAGGCTTGAGGGTCAGTTGGAGACAGACAAACGAAGGCAGAGCTGAGAAACTAAGCTGGAGTTCTAGGGCGAGTTTGCTAAGAATTTCCAGAAGAGTTTCTGCTGCAGCGAGGGGTAGTACTGGCTAAGGGGATGATCTGATCCCAAAGCCAAGAGTCAGCAAGAGGCAAAGGAGCAGCAATCAGGATCAGCGCAAAGGAATTTGAGACTACGTAGCAGCTGCGCAGCGCAGAGGGTTTCAGCCGCTACGCAAGCCCAAAAAGGGCAGCGTTCGGGCTTCAGGAGGCCATCAGGGTTACGCAGAGGCCATCGAGGGCAACATAAGGACTGCATCACCCAGTCTAGAGTTACGCAGTCCCCTTCAAAGTAGCGCAGGGGCACGCAGAGGCTAGCAGGGCTGACGCATTCAGCGTCAAGCCAACGCTGGGGTTTCTAGAGGCAGAATAGGGATGAGTTATGTAAATCCCGTTTGAGGGTGTGAATCAATCGAGTGTTCAGTCTCCAGAACAGCAGGTATTGCTGCAGATATTATTTTCTTTGTCGGGTTAACCAGTAAGTTGCCCAGATTTGTTGTACTCAGATTCTACTTAATAATAGTAAACCCTCATATTTGCTGCATCGGTTTTCTCGCATTGGGTTTTTCCTGGGACAATTGTCCAAAAAATCTGTGTCACTTTGTCGAATAAGCGTAATATTCAGTAAATAATTTGTATGTGTGTAGGTTGTTAGTTGTGTTTACTTCGGTGTTTTCTAAATATTTTCTAAAAATAACTTGTATAATTAAATCACAAGTAGGAGAAGTAAATCAAGATACTGCAGTAGGATTTTTGCATTATTGTATTCAAAAATTTTCACAGAGCATTCCCTTGATTCCCATTTTGTTCCACCACTATCTCACATGCCGCCTACCATCTGATGGATGTACCACGGACATGTCACACCCTTTAAAGGTTGAAACCACCTAATAGGGTCCTTGGTTAACCCATTATTGAGCTTGGAGACACCTGTACATACCAAAGCCCACTATGGAAGGGCATGCCACCATAAAGTGCCCCATTGATTCCATGACTTGTAAGCTCTTTTACTTGATTATTCTAATGATTTGTTGTATTGGAGGGCAAGGGGACACATTGGATCTTATGTAGGATTGCAGATGGGTCTCCATTTGGGGGCCACATTGGCACTTGTAGAGTGAGTGTTGAGAGCCATGGGCCTCCACCATTACAAAGAGTACTTCATGAATCCCAAAGATCACTCATTGATTACTCGTGTTCCACCTTTTGGATGAGGATGTTGCACCTGTTTCACCATGCCCAGTCAGCGCCACATTTGCACCATACACTTGGAAGATGGTCCAAGGTCCAAATGAGGATGTCTCACTACAAGAGACAAAGGGAGGGCTTATGTCATCATCCTAGCCCTTACAAATGGTTTACAGGCATTTTCGATCCACCACTTGGAGACCCATGAGGATGTCCTTGTGCCCCTTCACCCACTTGGGAGCACCACAGTGACTTGCTTGCAAAACAAGGGGCCAAACCCTTGTCCACTATGTTTAGAGTCCATTCTCTCACCATGGCACACTTTGGACTTCATTGGACCTTCTCAATGGCCCAACGACTCGTTATATTGATCATTATGCCCTCTTGGGAGGCTTATTTTTATGTTATTGAGCTATCTTGTTGGGCTTGTCAGCAAGGGATGTTATTATTGCACATTATTTTATTATCTAGGGCTTAATTAGGCCAATTAGGCAAATCGAACTCATTAGAGATGATATAAATTGATGAGAGGTGATTTGTTTCTCTCATCATCACTTGGATTTGGGATTAGTAGCTACTTGGAGAATTTTGCATTCCCTTTTGGAGGACGAGTTTGGTTTCATGGATGAATTTTGATGTTTGGATACTATTCTCTTAGTCTTGGAGCTTCATTTTTGTCATGATTTGATGATTGGATATCCTCATTGTACATGTAAGTGGTCTATTTTTCATGTTTATTCTTGTATTTATCATATCACATGAATGTTGCTTGGATTTTCAATATCTAGGTCTTCTGAATTTTACTGCTACTTTATGCGAAATGCAAGAATATTTTTTCTATTGAAGCGTTGCATCATTGCATGTGTCATGTATGAATGGGTGAATGTTCCAAGAGGTTATTTCTATTGATTATACTTTGATAAGTCAACAACATTGTACATCGAAGTATAAAGTCCTTGGGTAGTTTCTCTCATGCCCTAATTTCCATGCGAAGTTACCTAGAGGCCTCCTTGATTAGGTTAACTCTCTCCATATCACAAATTCACCTTGACTCCATCTCTCTCGAAGGCAAGGCATTGATCCATCCACTAGTGGTCACTTAAAAAATTATCTTTCTTGCCTCCTATTTCTAGGCCTAGCCCTATAGGTCACCTAGGGCAGCAATCGAATTCCATTCTAGCCACATCCAATCATCTCGATCTTTGGTCCACTACTGCGTTGGGGTTTTGTTTAGAGGTCCTCCAGGGGTTTTGTTTAGAAGTCCTCCAAGTTTGAAGCAAATCCGACGGTGTAATCCCTAGATATAGCTAGCTTTAGCTGCAAGACCAATTCTTCCCCTACATTGACTTGGGTTAGTGTCCTCATTGGGATCATTGCATTCAAATTTCAAAAAAGAATTAGTCCTTTGATCTTATTCCCTACCCTAATTAGGTCAAGCCCCTCATTGGTTGATCAACTCCATACCCTTGACCTAGTTTTGGGTCCACTTGCCTTTGTGTGGTCCCACAACTTTGAAATTGCAATTCCGCAAAGATTAAATAGAAGCCTCTTTCCCATAAGGATCCTCAAGTCTAGGAAGCCCCTTGTTAAGGAATATCTTCCAAACCTAGGCTTAAGAGTCCTCTTAGCCCTCCTTAGAGAGCCCATCACCTTGCTTTAAAGCAAGCCATCTAATTGAGCCTCTCTTGTGAATAGGCCTTGGGAATCATTCTCTATCCATTCATAGACCTATCCTTCCTAGTGAGTCCCCCTATATCGGGTCTCCTCCCATCGGTGAAAGTCCGTAAAGAGCAGGGAGCCTTAACTGAGGTGACAGTGGGCTATCATTCTATTGTTTCCCCTTGACTAAGTAGTTTCTCTATAGGATCCCCTCCTAGGACCCCTGCTAGTTTGAGCAGTAACATTTTGGCGTCGTTGTCGGGGAGGAAGCAGGTCTACCTCCCTAGTGAATCATTGAGGAATTGATTCATACACAACATTTCAAATATTCCTCTGGTGACTCCGTTCATCGTCCAAACCCCTAGTTTGCTTGAAGGTGACAACATTGCTCCTATAACTAGGGTCGCTGCAAGAAGGGGAGAACGAACTCCATCACCTGTTAGAACTCCCCTTCTCCCTAGATTTGAAAAGGTTGGTAATCCCACCCCAAAAATGGCAAGAAATTCTAGCATTGAAGTAAACCAAGACCAACCTAAAATGACTAGAAGTGAAAGGTGTTTAGTTAGTGTCTTTGCCCCTTTGAACTTGAGTAATGACCCCAAAATTTTACCTGAAAAATATAATAACTGGTTGCCCAAGTTCAAGGGTGATGCTACCATAAGTGCTTGTCACCATGTTGAAGAATTCTATTGGAACATTTCTCCTAGGTTAGTATTTGTTGATTTTTGGGTAGCATCGGATGTGCTCTAGATCTGAAAATTTGTGGAGGGGCTAGAACACATGAGATATCCAAGACCAGAAATCGTTTGGAGAAATTCCATCCGGAGCTTAAGTTATTCAAATAATTAATTATTTTAATGGGGACCCTAAGTCTAACTTAGGGAAATTAAATAATTAAAGTGAATTAATTTAAACATGTGGGTGAGAATGTTCTGAGTGACGAGGATAAAGTATTTTCTAATCTTAGTCGTAGATTAGAGATTAGATCACGACCGTTGATTCGTCAACTGGAATACTATTAAAGGAAGGCTTGGGGCAGTTGGAGGACACACACAAAGTGGCAGCACTTGAGCTAAGTCAAAATTTTGGGGCGCGGTTTGCTGAGAATTGCGGACTGAGCTTGCAGTGCAGAGAGGGGCACTTTGACAGTGGGATTTCTCATCCAAGGCCGAGAATACAACAGCAGAGAGGTAGATCAGCGCCAGAGATAGCGCAGGCCCAGAGGGGTGACATAGAGCCAGCAGGGCTCACGTAGAGGGCCGTAGAGCCAGATAGGGTGATGCAGTCACTCAAAGAGCTGCGTCGGGGTTTTTGTGGGGCAGATCAGGTTGCCATCCAGCATTTTTATTTCTGAACCGGGAAGGCTCATGGAGAGGGTGATGCAGCTCCTGGAGAAGGTGACGCAGTCCAGCTTGTTGTAGCCATCACTCAGCAGCACTTGGAGACTGCGCAGTCAACTGTGAGATTTCTTCATCCAGTTGTAGGATCAGCCATAATATCTGTTTCTGGATAGAGGTACTTCTGCTGAGGATTTTCTCTGTTGGGTGAGCCATATTGGCACCCTAGTTTGTATTCAGAAATCTGCTTAATAGTAAAACCCTCAAGAGCTATTGCACTGGTTTTCCCGCATTGGGTTTTTCCAGGGACATTTGTCCGAAAAAATTGTGTCCTTTGTCTGCATGGTTGCTTATTCTTCAGTACTTGATCTATATAATTATGTAGGTTGTAGTGCATTTACTTCAATGTTTTCATGAATTATTCAGAAAATAACTTGTTAAGTTAAATAAACAAGTAGGAGAAGTACATCAGATTTACTACAGTAGGATTTTTGTTTAGAGAATTCATAAATTTTCACATGGTATTAGAGCATTTGCAGATCAGGAAGAGCTAAAGCCATCAGCAAAAGACCGAAGAAAATTTGTTGCAGGAAGGTCGTTGTCCCGAGTGACAGCACAAATCGAGAGAGAGAGAGGCAAGGAAGGGTGACGCAGTCACCTGTGGAGCGCACGCAGAGCCTGCGTCAACCAGGACTGTAGCTGCAGTTGTGGCAGCGCAGTGTTGTTGGGCCAGCGTAGGAGTTTCGAGCCTCCGTCTTTCCGATTATTGTGGATGGAAGTGCAGATCGTTTTTCTTCAGTAGTTGTTGGTGGTGCATTGTTTCTGTTGGTGCAAAGGAGTGTCTAGCAGGGCGTGGCAAAGTAAGGGGAAGCAGTTTCTCAGTAGTCTTCTTGCCAAGGAGTTCAGATCTTGTGTTGATCAGCAGCAAAGAATGATCAAAGAGGGTTGATTCGACATTAGTTGGCGGAGGATTTCCGGGAAGGAAATCATTTTTCAAAGGGAGCAGGTTCCTTAGAGAGTTTCTAGCGCCAAGAAACTCAGATCCGAGTTTGCTAGGGCATCAGCAAAAGAAGGAGAAGAGAACCAGTTCGACATCTTCAGTTGAGCAGAGATGGCCACACATGGACTGAGGGATCAAGACAGGTTGGATGGAGCATCCAACTTTGTCAATTGGAAGGCCAGAATCCTATCAATATTGGACGAGCATCGTATCAAGCATCTCGCCAAAAGCGCGGTTGTTGTTCCTGTTGACGTTGATCCGTTGAAGAAGTATGAAGAAGCTCAAGCGAAGGCTAAGTGCTTGATCATGGACAGAGTCAAGGGTCATGTGGTCCCACACATTGCTGAGAAGGACACAGCACATGAGATGCGGACTTCTTTGAACACATTGTATCAGGGGACTTATATTCAAAGGAGAATGCTTCTGGAAAATCAACTTCGACTATTCCAGATACTGAAGGGAGAAGAGATCGACCCCTTCCTCATTGGGTTGAAAGCGATCCGTGATCAGCTGGTTGTCGTGGGGGCCACAACTAATGAAGGTCTTATGGTAAGGACTGCTCTGAATGCAGTTTACGATGAGTGGGAGAACTTTGTCCAAGGCATTTTGGGCAAAGCAGCGCTTCCAAGTTGGAAAAACATGTGGGAAGCTCTTCAACAAGAAGAGATCATGAGGATGACCAAGGTGGGCATGAGCAATGGAGGAGGAAGATGCAGCTCTCGCATCTAAGGGATAGCATGGGCAGTAGAGGAAGAAGAAGAAAGACCTTTCAAAGGTCAAGTGCTTCAAGTGTGGTGAACTAGGACATTCACCACACGATGCCCTCAGAAGAAGAAGGTTGAAGACAAGTTTGATTCAAAGGTTGTCACAACTAAGGACGATGATGGAGATGATGACGATGTGGCCATGAGTGCTCATGTGCCTCGAGAGAAGAGGTGGGGCGACAATGATCTGTAGTTCTTTCGAACTACAGTGAAAAGAGGCAGGATCCTTAAGGTGCCCAAACTCTTGCATCATAATTGAGCTGCGGGAGCCCTTAATGATAGTGGCAAGATGACTAGAGTCAGTTGGTGTGAGGGATGATGGAGCAACATTGGCAGAGCTAGAACGCTGAAGACTGGAGCAGCACAGAGAAGAGGTAGCAGTAACGTAGCAGCAGCGCAGAGGCAGTGCTTACGCAGTGCAGTGCAAAGGCACCAGTGAGACAGCGCAAATTAGCAGCAGAGGGTGCTTCAATATCTAGGTGCACCCACACTGACTTGTATGGGTGAATTTTTCAATTGCTTACTTCTCAGCAACTGAGTTGCATTACAGCAGTTAACAATGGTAGTGTTATGGGTAACATGATGTAGCATTTTGAGAGGGAGTTGTAGTACAGATGAGACAATGTCAGTGGTAGTGGCATGGGCATTGGTACAGATAGCAGCAGCGCAATGGATGAGGGGTAGCAGTGGAGCATAAGCAGCGCATAGGACCGATGTTGTGGATCAGGGTGATGCTTCAAGTTGAAGTGTTGCTAGAGCACATTCCTTGCTAAGAGGGAGTGTTTATTTTTGGGTAGCATCATATGTGCTCTAGCTCTGAAACTTTGCGGAGGGGTTAGGACACATGAGATCTCCAAGACCCAGAAATCGTTTGGAGAAATTCCATCCAAAACTTAAGTTATTCAAATAATTAATTATTTTAATGGAGACCCTAAGTCTAACTTAGAGAAATTAAATAATTAAAGTGAATTAATTTAAACATGTGGGTGAGAATGTTCTAAGTGACGAGAATCAAGTCTTTTCTAATATTAGTCATCAATTAGAGATTAGATCACGGTCGTTGATTCGTCAACTGGAAAAGTATTAAAGGAAGGCTTGGGGTCAGTTGGAGGACACACACAGAGTGGCAGCACTTGAGCTAAGTCGAAATTTTGGGGCGCGGTTTGCTGAGAATTTCAGAGTGAGCTTACAATGCAGAGAGGGGCAGTTCGGCAATGAGATTTCTCATCCAAGGCCGAGAATATAATAGCAGAGAGGTAGATCAGCACTAGAGACAGCGTAGGCCCAAGAGGGGTGATGCAGAGCTAGCAGGGCTCACGTAGAGGGTCGCAAAGCCAGTGAGGGTGACGCAGTTACTCAGAGAGTTGCACTGGGGTTTCTGTGGGGCAGATCGGGCAGCCATCCAGCATTTTGATTTCTGAGCTGGGAAGGCTCACGGAGAGGGTGACGTAGCTCCTGGAGAAGGTGATGCAATCCAACTTGTTATAGCCATCACTCAGCAGCACTTGGAGACTGCACAGTCACCTGTGGGGTTCTTCATCCAGTTGCTGGATCATCCATAATATTTGTCTCTAGATAGAGGTACTTCTACCAAGGATTTTCTCTGTTGGGTGAGCCATATTGGCACCCCTAGTTTGTATTCAGAAATCTACTTAATAATAAAACCCTCAAGAGTTGTTGCACCGGTTTTCCCGCATTGGGTTTTTCCAGGGATATTTTTCCAAAAAAATTGTGTGTCGTTTGTATGCATGGTTGCTTATTCTTCAGTACTTGATCTGTATAATTGTGTAGGATACAGTGTATTTACTTCAATGTTTTCATGAATTATTCAGAAAATAACTTGCTAAGTTAAATAAACAAGTAGGAGAAGTAAATCAGATTTACTGCGGTAGGATTTCTGTTTAGAGAATTCATAAATTTTCACAGTATTCGACAAAGACAGGATTATGATGTTATTTGCTTTGTCTCTTGAAGGACACGCAAGCAAATGGTAACTTAGTCTTGCCCCGGGATACATTGACAACTCTGACCAATTTGAGAATATGTTCATGAGAAGATGGCCATGTTATGCACAAGCAAATTTCAACATTGAGAGGTTTTACCAAATAAGTAGGGGAAGGGAGGACATCAAAGAATTCATCCAAAAATTTGATAGGTTAGATAGGGATATCCTCGACCATTTGAAACTCCCTAATGCTTGTATACTTGACAAATTTATCAAGGTTGTGGGTGGCCACCTAACGTATGCATTAAGGGATAAGAAACCTAAAACCTTGGCTGAGGCTAAAGAGATGGTCATGGAAGTTGAGCAAAACCTACAAATTTCCAAGATGGATATAAATGAACACCCTAAGGCTAAGGTTGAAGTCAAGAAAGGAAAATCCAAAGATCAAACCAAAGAAACTCTCTTAGTGCTTCTTAAGAAAAAGGAAAATCTCGACGAAGAGATGAACTTAAGAGATGAGCTCGACATGAACAAGATCACCGCCTTGGAAAGGGCCCAAAAATCAAGTTATATCCCAAAAGGGAAACCTTTCCCTAGGAAGAAAAATGAAGAGGATAACCCAAGCTCTTCTCAAGTCCCCAACACTTTGGCTCCAACAAAAGTTGTGGAGCAAGATTCATCCTTTGAGGATGAACAAAGTGATGAGGATGAGAGTGATGATGAAGAAGTCAACAAGTAGGCTAATTCGTGGAATCTGAAGCCTTTAACATTTTGCTTGGGGGTTCATCTACTCAACCCCCCCCCCATTAGTGAGGTTACTATCAAAGAAGAAAAAAATGTAATATCCCCAAAGGGAAATAACCAGTAATAAACAGAAATATGCCAGACAGATATAGAAGATACAATGCTGAACCAGATCACTGAACAATTACACATAGGATGCCAGAAAACTGAGCCATTTTATTAATCTGAAAGTACATAGAGAGGAGTACAAGAAAATCAGAGTAAGTGCACCTATCCTTGCCCTAGGCAAGTGGAGACCCTCTCAGATAAATAATGGCTGCAACAAGGACAGCGTCCTAGCTGCTCTGAAGACCGAAGCTGGACTGCGCTGGTACTATGAGCTGAAGACTGGAAAATAGCTGATCTCACAACTCCAAACCCTCATCAATGGAAAACGCTGTCTCTGCTAGTGACAGCGCAGAAACAGATGAAGCACTAATCACCAAACCTCCAGATAGATGGATCAGCTACTGAATGCTAGAAAACGCTGTTGAGCCCACCTCACACAAGCCTGCTCCTCTGATCAGCGTCCTACCTGGTGGATCTGCCTCCTGAATGCTCAGATCTGCTGGATCTGAAGCCTCCAAACCAGATCTGCGTCCTATCCCTCCTGATCTGCGTCCTCCTAGGTCAGATACGCTGCCAACCCGCGGATCTATGCGCCGGATGCGACAATGTCTCTTCGGATCTACGGCCACTCGGTGCAGATGCGATGTTGTCTCTTGAGATCTAGGCTAGATACGCAATGTCCTCGGATCTACAATCTCCCAAGAGTGCTGGATCTGGTGCTATACCTTCAGTCTGCACCATACGAACTAGATACGCAAATATCTGCTCCGAGATCTACCCTCTCCAAGGGCACCGGATATGTCAATGTGCCTTCGAGATTTCGTCCTCCTCTTCGAGAGACGGAGCAGGCGCCGTCTCCTCAAGACGTCTGCGTCCTTCCTTCTCACAACGGCGTTTTCTGCTCAAATACGGTTGCGTCCTCTGAACGAGCGTCCTCACCCTCCCTGTCTTGATCGACGTCCTCTCTCTTCACGAGAAACGGCGTCCCTCCTCCTGCGAACTTCAGCTGCGCTACTTTGCTGCGAAAATGAAAAGGTGTACTCGAGAACGAACCTTACTAGGGCGGGCACTCGAAGTCCCCCGAAGCTAAGGGTGAAACGAGAAATAACCTTACCAGGGCAGGCACTCGAAGTCCCCCGAGGCTAAGGGTGAGATCTCCGACCGGAGACACTCGTGCACTAAACAGTGCTGCAGACCGACTAAACAACCGGCGTGCTGAAGCAGACAGAAGTCTAGCTCTCAATAATAATATCAAATCATGAATGATCCAAATGAGGTGAGAACCTCTCCTTTTATAATGCACTGCGTCCTTACTCTCCTTTGACCTACGCAGTTTACCTTGGGTCAGCCTGATGCCTCCCCCATCATATTCATGTGGACCCCCAAGGCCCCCTCTCTAAGTTACAACGTCAATCTACTAGGAAAAGAACACCTTATTTATAAAGTGAGGTGACCCCTCTTATTTCTCACTTTATTTATTATTTCTAGCTAAAGCGGCAAAATAAAGCAAAAATGAAATATTCCTAATTGGGAATATTACAGTCTCCCCCGGCAAAACGTTGCTTGTCCTCAAGCAACTGAAGTGATGGATGTTGTAAGATCCTCTCATCCTCCCAAGTGGCATCCTCATCCGGCAAATTCTTCCATCTCACCAAGAACTCTCTGATCTTCCTGCTCCGCAGCTGTCTCTCCCTGGTGTCAATAATGGCCTCCGGCTGTAACACCAAGTGCCCCTCATCATCTGTAGGCGGTAGCTCCCTGGTGACTGTCACATGCTGACCCAGTGCCTTCTTCAGGCATGATACATGGAAGATGTTATGAATCCGACTGCCTTGGGGCAGTTCCAACTCATATGCAACCTGCCCGATCCTGCGTATCACCCTGTATGGTCCATAAAAACGAGGCTTTAGCTTCTCTGCCCCCTTCTGTTTGAGCAAAGACTATCGGTATGGCTGTAACCGTAGGTAGACTAGGTCCCCTACCTCAAAGTGTCTCTCCACCCGACCCTTATCAGCATACAACTTCTGCTGATTTTGTGCTGTGGCTATGTTGTCCTTGAGAGTCCGAAGGATATCTTGGCTCTCTTGGATCCATAACTTGGCTCGCGGAGCCCTGCTAACACCAAACATCATGTCCACAAAAGATAGGGAATGATATCCATACAATGCATAGAAAGGTGTCATACCGATAGACATATGGTGGGTTGTGTTGTAGCAGTACTCACCCAGATGTAGCCATTTCAGCCACGCTCTCTGCTGCCCGCTGACGTAGTTACGCAAGTAGCCCTCTAGCCACTTGTTAACTATCTTCGTCTGCCCGTCCGTCTGGGGATGATAACTAGTGCTCGGTGTCAACTCGGTCCCCACTAGTCGGAAGAGCTCCTGCCAAAATCCACCCATAAAACGGCTGTCCCTGTCACTAACAATGGTCTTGGGTAGACCATGCAATCTGAAAACCTCCCGGAAAAACAACTCTGCCACCTGTGCCGCTGTGTGATGTGCCGAAATGGCGAAGAAATGAGCATACTTCGTTAGCCGATCAACTACTACGAAGATGCAGTCCTTGCCCTGTACTGTGGGCAACCCCGTGATGAAGTCCATCGAAACACTCTCCCATTTCCCCTCCGGAATGGGAAGTGGCTGCAGCACCCCCGCGGGATGGCTCATCTCTCCTTTGTTCCGCTGACAAACCTCGCACTCCCTGACATGCCGGAGTACGTCCTCCTTGAGGCCCTTCCATGCAAACCTCTCCCGGATGGCCCTGTACATCTTGGTGAACCCCTGATGGCCCGCCAATGGTGAATCATGTGAAGCCCGGAGTATCTTCTCCTTGAGCTGAGATCCCTCAGTCAAGAAGATCCTGTCTCTGTAATAAATGACCTCATCGGCCACCCTGTATCTGCTATCTGCTACCTGCCCATCCAGTACCTCGCATGCAAATCTATCTTTGGAGTACTCAACCAGTAGTCGAGCCTTCCAGTCAGCGTCCAAGCTCATGAGTGATAGCGTGGCCGGTCTACGGGAAAGGGCATCAGCCACCACGTTATTCTTCCCCTTGACATACTCTATGTCAAAGTCATAAGCCTGGATCTTGCTGATCCACTTCTGCTGCCTCTCCTGCAACTGTTTCTGCTCCAGAAAGTACTTCAGGCTGTTATGATCTGTCCTCACCCTGAATCTACCACCTACCAGGTACTGCCGGAATTTGGCCAACGCATGCATGATGGCCAGCATCTCCTTATCATATATATGATATAGTCTCTCGTGTGGAAGGAGCTTCCTGCTCTCGAACGCAATCGGGTGACCCTCCTGCATCAATACTGCTCCAATCCCCTCTCCTGATGCATCGCACTCTAGGACAAAGGGCTGCGTAAAATCTGGCAATGCCAACACGGGACAACTGCTCATCACCTCCTTGAGCTTATCGAAAGCTCGCTGTGCCGTATCCGACCAACTGAATGCTCCCTTCCTCGTCAACTCCGTGAGGGGTGCAGCAAGCTGAGAGAAGCCCTTGACGAACTTCCTGTAATAGGTGCAAATACCAATGAACCCTCGAAGTTCTGTTACATTCCGTGGCTCTGGCCAGTCCCTGATAGCCCGGATCTTCTCCTCGTGGACTCTCACCCCGTCCACTCCTATGATGTGCCCTAGATATAGCATCTCCGTCAATCCAAACTCACACTTGGAGAGCTTGGCAAAGAACTGTTGCTCCTCCAGAATGTGCAAGACCGTCTCAATGTGCTGTAGGTGCTCCTCCCAGGTCCTGCTGTATATAAGGATATCATCAAAGAAAACCAGCACGAACTTCCTCAGATGATCCCTGAAAATATGGTTCATACAAGACTGGAAAGTAGCAGGTGCATTGGTCAACCCAAATGGCATGACCAGAAACTCAAAGTGCCCATAATGACACCTGAAAGCAGTCTTGGGAATGTCCCGTTCCCTCATGCGTATCTGATGGTACCCGGATCTCAAATCAATCTTTGAGAAGAACCGTGCTCCTCTCAACTCATCCATCAACTCATCGATCCTGGGAATGGGGTACCTGTTCTTCAGGGTCTTTTTGTTCAGAGCCCTGTAATCAATGCACATGCGTAATGTACCGTCCTTCTTCTTCACCAGCACTACTGAAGAAGCGAAAGGACTGGTGCTGGGTCGAATGTGCCCAAGGGCCAGCAACTCTTGAATGGCCCGTTCTATCTCATCCCGATAGGCCTTGGGATGCCTATACGGTGTGGTGATCACTGCCTGTATCCCCTGCTCCAGCTCGATCGTGTGCTCAAACCCCCGATCTGGTGGCTGTCCTGGCGGAATGTCTCCAAAAACTACCGCATATCTGTCGAGGATAGTCTGTAGATCAGGGTGCACCGTCCGTCCTGTATCTACTGTCTCTGATGCCCGCAACTCTACTGCCCACTCTATATCTCCCTTGCGGAATGTCGCCTCCATGCTGTGTGCCGATACTGTCTGAGGTGGATATGTGTTCTGCCCTCGTATCTTTTCATGCTTCCCCGTCTTGGGATCATCCCACTCCATCTCCAAGGCCTTCCAATCTATTGTGACCTTCCCCAGAGTAATAAGCCACTGAACTCCCAATATCACATTGGTGTCCGGGATGTCCACCACAAAGAAGTGATCGGTCAATGTATAGGTGCCCATCGTCACTGATAACTCTGGTACATATCGAGCACAAGCCATGGTCTGATCTCCTGGTACCAAAACAGAAAACCCATCAAAGCCCTCCGTCGGTATGCCTCTCCGTGCAACCATCTGGGCATCAATGAAGTTGTGGGTAGCCCCACTGTCGACTAAGACCGAAACCCTCTGTCCGCGCACTGTCCCACGTACGCGCAATGTCAGATACTTGGGGACTCCTCGTAATGCTGCTAGAGCTCCCCCAGTAGGTGCGAATGATGCCCCACCTGCATCGGGTGGTGGAGGTGGTAAGGTACTCTGCGCTGCATAACATCCTCCTGCCTCCTCATCATCCCCCTCATCCTCTTCCCCGCTGCTCTCGGAGAAGACCTCTATGAAATGTGCCTTCCCTGCCGTACATTTGTGTCCCGGTGCCCACGGCTCCTGGCAAGTGAAGCATAATCGCTTCCGTCTCAGCTCTCTCCTGGCCTCATCATCAAACTGTCCTCGTCCTGGATTCGCCTTGGGAGGCGGAACCCTCGTGTCCTTACCCTTAGGCTGGAAAGCCTGTCTCTGGGAATAAGGTGGCCGAGTCCTAGGCAAGACATCTTGTAGGTCACGGGCCCTACTGATAGCATCCTGTAGTGTGGCCGGTTTGTTTGACCGAACTAGGCCACGAAGTGGCTCTGACAGCCCCTCCACAAACATATAGACCATCCGAGTTGTCGATAAGTCAGGTACCATCACTGAGACCCTCAAGAAGTCTGAGATGTATGCCTCTGCACTCCCCGTCTGTCTAAGCTTGGTTAGCTCAAAGAAAGGCTGCTCCGGGTCCTTCTTGTCAAAACGCTCCACCACTCTCCTGGTGAACTCAGCATATGTCGTCACTGCGGCATGTCCCAGTGTTGTCATCCCATGAAACCACCAGTCCTAGGCCTCACCCTCTAAATGCAATGCAACCATCTTAATGGCCTCCCTCTCTGGCATCTGGTTAAGCTGAAAATAGATGTCCAGCTTCTCCACCCAGGACCTTGCCGTAGTCTTCTGCGAACCATCAAACATCGGCAAATGGAATTTACTCGCTGCACGGTGACTATCACGGTGGGATCCACGTCCCTTGTGTTGGTCCTGCTCATGGGCTTTGCCGCCACATCGGAACTGGATATAACGGTCTAAGGGGAAAGCATCCATGAACGCCTGACCTAGGCCCTGCCAGTCTGCAAAAATGGCCGCATGTTGAGCTGGACCCCCATCTCTTGGTGCTGTCGACCCCTCGTCCTCTACCGGAAAGGTAGGCATGGTGGGTCGCGTGGGTGCGGAATTGACCCTCTGTGCACCACCCCGTACTCCTGTCTCTGCGTCTTCGAATGTGGGCATATAGGGTCTCTGCGCTGTCACAATGGGAATAGCGTCTGGTATGTAGCGAGACACGCCCGATCCTTCTCCTACCTGGTGAACCCTAGGGGGTTCTCTCTGTGCTACCTCTACAGCTGCAACCCTCTTGGTTACATCCTGCATGTGATGGATGAGTGTATCCAACTTCTCAACTATGTCTTCCATTGGATTCCGCTGTTCTGTCTCTGAATTAGAATCACTTCCCCCGAAGAGACTCTTCCGATGGATGTAGGGGTTATTCCCGGGCGTCATAGACTGCTAGCACCACAGGCTGAGCCAGATCTATGCTCTGATACCACTGTAATATCCCCAAAGGGGAAATAACCAGTAATAAACAGAAATATGCCAGACAGATATAGAAAATACAATGCTGAACCAGATCACTGAACAATTACACATAGGATGCCAGAAAACTGAGCCATTTTATTAATCTGAAAGTACATAGAGAGGAGTACAAGAAAATCAGAGTAAGTGCACCTATCCTTGCCCTAGGCAAGTGGAGACCCTCTCAGATAAATAATGGCTGCAACAAGGACAGCGTCCTAGCTGCTCTGAAGACCGAAGCTGGACTGCGCTGGTACTATGAGCTGAAGACTGGAAAATAGCTGATCTCAAAACTCCAAACCCTCATCAATGGAAAACGTTGTCTCTGCTAGTGACAGCGCAGAAACAGATGAAGCACTAATCACCAAACCTCCGATAGATGGATCGCCACGAATGTTAGAAAACGCCGTTGAGCCTCCACCTCACACAAGCCGCTCCTCTCCGATCGGGTCCTACCCGTGGATTCGCCACCCGAATGCTCGATCCGCCGGACTGGCTTCCAAGCCAGATCTGCGTCCTATCCCTCCTGATCTGCGTCCTCCTAGGTCAGATCTGCTACCAACCCTTCAGATCTATGCTGGATCTGACAATATCTCTTCAGATCTGCAGCCTCCAAGGCTGGATCCGATGTTATCTCTTCAGATCTAGGCTAGATCTGCCAATATCTCCTCAGATCTGCAATCTCCCAAGCTGGATCTAGTGCTATACCTTCAGATCTGCACCATACAGAACTAGATCTGCAAATATCTGCTCAGATCTACCCTCTCCAAGGCTGGATCTATCAATGCCTTCAGATTCGCGTCCTCTCCTTCGAACCGGACAGCCGTCCTCTTTACTCCAAGACCGATCTCAAGGCCCTTTTCCTTCCTTCAAGCATTGCTGCTGTGATTCGGATCGTATCCTCCTCGAATCAGTCAGTTCTCACCCTCCTATGTTGACTGTCCTCTCTCTTCAATGTCATTCCTCCTCCTCTCGAATCTCAACCGTCGTTACTTTTGCTACCGAAATGAAAGGACATTTTCACGTAACCTTACTAGGGCAAAATCTAAGTCCCCCGAAGCTAAGGGTGAAAACCAAAATAACCTTCTTTGGGCAGCACTCGAAGTCCCCCGAGCAGGGTGAGATCTCCGACCGGGAGACACTCGGTTGCACTAAACAAGGTCGCAAACCGACTAAACAACCGGCGTGTCGAAGCAGACAAAGTCTATCTCAATAATAATATCAAATCATGAATGATCCAAATGAGGTGAGAACCTCTCCTTTTATAATGCCAAACTCCCTCCAAAACTCAACTGCGTCCTTACTCTCCTTTGACCTGCGCAGTTTACCTTGGGTCAGCCTGATGCCTCCCCCATCATATTCATGTGGACCCCCAAGGCCCCCTCTCTAAGTTACAACGTCGATCTACTAGGAAAAGAACACCTTATTTATAAAGTGAGGTGACCCCTCTTATTTCTCACTTTATTTATTATTTCTAGCTAAAGCGGCAAAATAAAGCAAAAATGAAATATTCCAATTAGCAAGGCTAATTGGGAATATTACAAAAAAGGAGCCAATCCTCAACACTAATGATAGTGGAAGATTCAAAGGGGTCCAATATTCACGAAAGAAGAACAACAAAAAACCCCACAACCTCCAAGGATACCAACAAAAATGACTCAATTCCCAAGTAGGTCCTGTTGACCACTGGAGTGGCACCTGAAGATAATGAGAAGACTCCATGCCCAAGGATGAACCAAAAGACACTTGTACCATCAGATATCATCGGTTCAACAGAGTTTTTGAGCTCTACTTCTATTTCTCATCATCTTTCTCTTGTACCCAGATTCCACGCCCTACGGGGAATTGTAATAAATGATGCTAGTAATGATGAATTTGAGTCAGTATTGAGTATGTAACAGGCCTAGGTAGCTTGGGACCTTTCCAACAAGTGAGTATTACTCTGGGAGGTTTTTTTTTACTCGGTTAATTATCATCTCCCTACCAAGACTTAATAATTAATTGAGTTTTTTCCTCCAATTTTACCCCAAAGTCAGAGTACGGCTTGATGGTGAGGCCTTGGGTGAGAACTAGTGTCTAGAGTCAATGTATATTACCATACTAGATCACACAAAAAATTTCGTGGAATTTGGTTAGGTCTAGGTAGTGATTTTTTAATTTTTCAAATTTCCCGCAGGTCAAAAATTGCAATAAAAATTGTAATTGAATTGTAATAAGTGTTGTCTAGAGAAGTTGTATGGGGTATAAGTAATCAAAATTACACCTTTCACCCTCAACTTTCTACTATGACACACTTTGAGCGGTTAATAATGAGTTTTGGACCCTCATAACCCACATTTCCTAAGTTTAGTGGAAATTGTGGCATTTAATTAGGCTAAAATTAAATAAAATAGAGAAAAGTAAATTATTCCATGTGACAAATGACGTTGAAATGACTCGGAAATTATTCTAAGTCAAAGAGTTGAGTCAGCGAACATGTAGAGGATGAATGAACACACTGCATCATTAATTCATCATTTATGTATTCAAAATCGAATTTCCCAGAGATAAAGCAGCAATTACACACAAGGAAAATCGAATTTATTAAAGGCAATTGAGCATAAAAGGAATATTCTACAGGATCAGTGGACTAAAGACCAAGTGGGGACCTCTTCTCACAAGCTATCTGGAGTGCAACAACACTCAACACTTCACTCAAAGAATTTACGCTATTCCTTGAGCTTAGACTGCACAGTCACTCAGAGGAAAAACGTAGTTCTCAGGGACCTACGCAAAAGATCATTGGGGTCATTTACAGGTACGGTTTTAGTTGGTTCGAGTTTGCAGTGGTGGACTTGGTGTAGCACGGGACTTCGTTTGGCTTATGGATTAGTTCACTAGATCATATGGGGAATTCGATTTCCCTTGGTGTGCACAAAAGAAATTCGATTTTGTTGTGAGTGTCTCTATCTTCTCCACATGGAACTTGGCTTATCTTTACTTGGGATTTCCTCCAAGTTCACTTCTCGCATGCATTCGTCCTTGGGATTTGTTCCCAACTTTCTATATAATGGAGCCATGGGTTCTCATATTGTATCATGTAATACGAGCTATTGGGTTTGAGGACGCGCTGTCGGATTGTACACAAAATTGCAATATAATATTAAAGTCTTTGGGGTAACTTGTGATGGTGTTCTTCTCCTTGCATATATGGTAAATTCTTGGCTTGTTGTTATGCTTCTATTTATTTCCTCATGCTATTGTTTCTTTTATGCTTGTTTCAAGTTATGTTAGTATGCAGCCATCTCATATTAGCATAAAAGTTACTCAATTGCTTTAGGATAAGAAATCTTCTATTTGATGTCAAATATATCTATAGGAGTTATTTCCATTGCTTTTATTTAATTTCATGTGGATTTAATATGTTGTGGTGAGATTGTGTAAAAAGATCCGTCTTTGGTCAAGCTTTTCAAGCGTGAGGAAAAGTTCTCGGAGGAACCAACCCATTCAAATATTCAAGGAGAACCCGCATGTGTTGATTTCCAAAGACTAATCTATATTTTATTTTGTCTTGCAGAGGTTTTTTTAAGTTTCTCAAAGCTCTTATTTCTTGCATTAACAAAAAAAAAAAAATTTACTTTTCAAGTATTGTCATTTCTTTAATATCTGGAGACTGGCTATTTCAAAAAGCCAAGCTATGGCTAGTCAAAAAGGGGAGCTTGCTCAAACTCTTTGGCCTAGCCTCTTGTAGATTAATTTTGTAATATTACTTTGTGATTTTTTTTGAGCTAACATTTGTTGTTGTAGATTTTCTATAACTTGTTGTCTTGCAGCTACTTGCAGGTTTCATTTTCATAAAACTACTTACAAGTTTGCATGCATGACCTTGGGGCTCCAACTTCTAGATTATTTCCTTCCCTTGGTTGTGAGCATTAGAGGACATTTATTGGACGAAGCCGAATTCTTTTTAAGGGAGGTCGAGTTCACTTGGGGTCTCTATCTCTCTCTCTTGGCCATGTAACTCAAAGAGGCTTTGCCTTTTTTTTTCTTCCTCAAAAAATCTGCATTTTGTTGGGCTTTTATGGGCCTCAAATTACAAAAATTTTCAGCAAGGAAATATCTATGGCTCAAGCCAACATTGTGAAAATTTTCCTTGGATTTTAGAGAATACTTCATAGTTTTCTCCTCTTTGTAATAACTAATAAAATTCTTGGTTTTGGGAGTGTGGGTTTTACCCATTAGTATCCCTATCTCTCCACCTCTTTGGAGAGACTTTGTGGCTTGATCTTTGATCTTTTTCACTTGAATGCACATCATTTAATTGGGCAATTAACAAAATCATGCATTAAACTCATTTTGCATGCACCTTAATCTAATTTGCTACAGATTTCTAGTTTTTTTTACTTTCATAGCAGGTTCAAACTTTTGCATGCATGCACTTTTAAATTTGTCATGAATTTTGTTCTTGTTGACCACTGGAGTGGCACCTGATGATAATGAAGGGACTCCATGCCCAAGGATGAACCAAAAGACATTTGTACCATCAGATATCATCAATTCAACAAAGTTTTTTAACTCTACTTCTACTTCTCATCATCTTTCTCTTGTACCCAGATTCCACGCCCTACAAGGAATTGTAATAAGTGATGCTAGTAATGATGAGTTTTGAGTCAATATTGAGTCTACAACAGGCCTAGGTAGCCTGGGGCCTTGCCAACAAGTGAGTATTACTCTAGGAGGATTTTTTTACTTGGTTAATTATCATCTCCCTACGAGTTAATAATTAATTGAGTTTTTTCCTCCAATTTTACCCCGAAGCTGGAGTACGGCTTGATGGTGAGGCCTTGGGTGAGTCCTAGTGTCTAGAGTCAATGTATATTACCATACTAGATCACACAAAAAATTTCGTGGAATTTGGTTAGGTTTAGGTAGTGATTTTTTAACTTTTTAGATTTTCCGCAAGTAGAAAATTGCAATAAAAATTGTAATTGAATTGTAATAAGCAGTGTTTTGAAAATCGCGATTTTTTCGGAAGGCCGATTTAGCCAAAAAATCGCGATTTTTTCGATAAAAATCGTGGGCCTATCAAACAACAACCCAATAAGTTCAAAAATCGATTTTTTTTTGTCATTTTTGCAGACAGAGGGCAAGAAAGAGAGCTAAGGAGGAGAAGAAGTCATCTTGAGAGGACACAATCCGCCTAATGAACGGCCCAAATTGAATAGAAATTACTATACTTTTACAAGGCAATTTTACATCTATTTTTAGCTTTGGGGGCGCTGCCCCCGAAACCCCCCGCCAGGGGGGGCTCCATAAAGTCACAGCCGCCCCCCCCTGGACCCCCCAGGCAGCGTTTAATTACGGGCGGCGTTGTCGCCACATTAAGATACAGGGGTCCAACGTTGTGATACAAAATAAACAAGATAATCAAACTCTACACCCAAAAGAGAGGCCTATCATGGAGTCAGCCCCTGATTGGATAGAGCAGGAGGTAGTGGAGGGGGAGGAGGAGGTGACACCACCTACCCCTGCTACCAGTAGAGGATGTGGTCTACCTCCTTTAGCTCCTGGTGCTTTAGGTTCTGGTGCTTCAGGTTCTAGAGCACAACAGAGTCCATTTCCAGCCCCACCAGCTTCTTCGTCTAGAGGGAAAGCTGTTACATTTTCTTGTAAAAGGGGCAGAGGAAATCAGTAGTATAGGTTATTGGGTGCATTCTTTTATATATAACATTATGACTCATGATATGAGCTACATTATTAAATTTTTTGTTGATATTTTGAAGTTGAGTTGAGACTCAGGACTTAGTATTCAAGACATGATTCACTATTATGTGTGATGTAGCACTAGACATGATATTACACATCTTATATGTTAGTTTTTTTTCATATTTGTGTCAATGCATTTATTTTATGTTGTGGGTGCTTTAGATATTAAAAAAATTGAAAAAAAATGAATATTTTTGTATGTGCCGATTTTTTCTCGATTTTTACCGATTTTTTCTCGATTTTTATGATTTTTTTTCCGATTTTTTCCCCTCGCCGATTTAATCCCGATCGCGATTTTCAAAACATTGGTAACAAGTGTTGCCTAAAGAAGTTGTATGGGGTATGAGGAATCAAAATTACACCTCTCACCCTCAACTTTCTACTATGACACGCTCAGAGGGGTTAAAAATTTGTTTTGAACCCTCAAAACCCACTTTTCCTAAGTTTAGTGGGAAATCTGGCAATTAATTAAGCCATAAATTAAATAAATGGAGAAGAATAAATATCCACACATGCTAAATGAGGTGGAAAATTATGGAGGAGTTAAAGTGAAGTCTAAAAATGATGTGAACTCCTAAAATCAAGGAAAATACATGTGCTCAAATAAAATTGTATTTCTGGCATTAAATGAGAACTGCTCACTTGGAAATTTGAATATGTGAAGTTAGTGCATATTTGGGAGGATTTGGGAGAATATTTGGTGGAGATTTTTGTGGAAAATTGTCTCCACATGGGTTACCACCCATATACACTTGTTATTCCATCATAAAATTCGAATTTGCAACATAAGGGAAGAAGAAAATGATGTCCACTTGCCAAAATCTAATTTTTTCACTTGGCAATAGAGCTCCACATATCAAATTTGAATTTGCCTTGTGATCTCCTCCCTCTCACCACTTGGCATTTGGTTCTTCATTGGGATTTGCTCTCAACTTTCTATATAATGGCCATGGACTCTCATATTGTATCATGTTATGAGCTAATGGGCTTGAGGAAATTCTATCATTTTTGTATATCAATAAAATCAAGACTTTGTCGCTATTTAGCAAATATTCTCTTGGCGTTATGAGGTGATTTCTTTCCATACTATTGCTATTTTATTTGAATTCGTTTATATGTTTGATCATAATAGTTTATATTTGTCATCTTGCTTGGATTGATGCGAGCAAGCTATCTTGCATGCATCATTGATTTAGAGTATTATTCTAGGAATTAGCTTGCCAAGTCATTTTCAGAGGAATGTTTGGTTCATCTATTTCATAATTATGCTCTAATCTTTTTGCAGACTAATATTTGATTAAGTGTATAGGGAAGATCTATTTGTATTGTGTGCAGGAAATCCATCCGGGCATGGGAAAAGTCTCAAATAGATCAACTCACTCCTAGATTCAAAGCGATCCAAGACTCAGTTGCTTTCAACACCAAGTTTTGCATCAAAAGAAGACAAAGAGGGAGTTCCTCGTTCTCTAGCTACTTGATCACCTATTCCACTTTTAAAATCTAAAAATTTCCATTTGTAGAGCGTCTTAAAGTCATATTTGCTACTTAAAAAGCATTTTTCTAGACTAGATAAGAATGGAGGTTCACTCCCATTCCTTGGGCTAGTGCCTTTATATATTAATTTGTATTTTAGATCCTCTTTATTTCAGCCTAATGTTTGATTTTTTTTCGCAGCCCGCAAACTTGAGCGTGAAAAGCGAGGAGCTTGAAGAAAAAATGGCAAAAGGAAATTGATCATCCTTGTATGCGAAGGCTACCATTACTTCAAAATCTGATTTTAAGGAGGTCGTAAGCACCTTTGGGACAGCATCAAACTTGATCTTTGCTGTGGGCCTTGGAGCCTTGAAAATTTTATATTTTGAAGGTTTTCTCCATAAGTTGTGTTGTCAATTTTTGAGGAGGAGATTAAGTTTTTTTTCCAAGCTCTTTATTCATAAAAGGACCTCCTTTTGAGCAGTTTTCTTAAAGGTTGTTTTCTTCATTTGTAATCAATAATAAAATAACTTTTTTTGCTTGAGGGAGCTTGGGATATTTTTCCCATGGTATCCCCCTTCCTTGGTTGAAGAGGAAGGAATTTCTTGAGTGGATTGATGCATTTTCTAATTTTCGTTTTATGCATGCTAATGAATTAACAAGTAATGCACTCTACATCCATCTAACTAAATTTCGATTTACTTAAACTTACATGCATGAGCCCCAATGCTACAAACTTAAGCAAAATCTTCTTCTTTTTGTGTAAGCAATTCGCATGTTTGGCAAAATTCCATTTGATTTAATGATTATGCTTCATGCATGTTGAGGAACCATTAAAGTACCCTTTTAATAAGAACTTATTTCATTCCACTTGCCATTAAAATGCTACAACACATATAAGTTTATTCGTTTCTCTCAAAGTTTGTTTTATTATTGCAAGTAAGCACCATCTCATCTTTTGTGGAAAATTTGCATTTATCATTTAAATGAGAATTATCAACATTCATTTCACACAAGCAACTCATTAAAACTTACCTCCAACATAAGTTGGTTGTATAGACTTCTAGGGACCCTCCAATCCCTATTGACTCCTCACTGTGAGATCCACATAATTTGGGCGACAGTGAGGTATGGGGATTGAAGAGTTGAATTGAAATATTTATTGTAGAGAAAGTTTAACTAAAATGAACCAAGAGCACTCTTCATCACATTTCCCTTTTTATGGTTGTTAATCTCATGCAAGTAGTGTGATGCTCACTTTCTAAGTTTAATTTCATCTTCAACATCTAATTTTTTTTTTTTCGAACTATGACACGATATGCTTAAATATTGAGATTTGGTTATCCTGTAATCATTTTTATCCTACAAAAATCTTGTGCTGACATCTTCTATTTCCATTTCAGGATTATTGTGTTATCTTATTTTGAGCATTATTCTGGAGCACATTATTTAAGGCACTGGTTAAACGGTTTGTTATTATTATTTCAAAGTTGCTTATGAAATGCTCATTAATCTTTAAAAGTAATCCAATTTCACTCTAACAACTCTCCTAGAAAACTCACATTTTTAACTTAGTTTTTCTTTAAGGACCACCTCTGTTAGCTAACCCAGGAGATCGCTTAAACGGAGAGAGTCGGGAATAGGTGACAGCCCCTTCTCTAAGATCCTTGCCACCAACCACACCTTATGGGGTTGAAGGCTTTTTACACTAACTTGTAAGTAGGTGTAGGCGGCAAGGAGAGTTAACAGTTCCAAAACCACTTATGTTTCACCTTTAATTACATCTTGCATGCAATAAGTATTAAGGCAAATTTTCTCCATAAAGTAGCACTCTACTTCATGACATGCAAATGCATCTCAAGTTTGAAAGTTAATTTTCATTGTTGATTAATTTACTTACATGCCCCAAGCAAATCACTAAAATTTTACCTCTAACATAAGTTGGTTGAATAAACATTTTTAGGGACCCTCTACTCCTCTATTGACTCCTCACTGTGGGATCCATATCTTTAGGCGAGGATGAGGTCTGAGGATTAAAGAGTTGAATTATAACCTTGTTTTAGAACTAATTAATAAAATAAACCAAGAGCATTTTTCATCACATTTAGCTTACTTGCAAGTTCTTGAATTTTGCTTTCTTGATGGCTCAAAGTCTCACATGAAATATCATTTCCCTTTTTCAAGAAAGCATTTACTTTCATGCAAGTATTGTAATCTCTTTTGCAATAAGTTTTTTCTTAATTTTCTTGTACTTGGACATTGTCTACTTTAGAAAGCTCCATTCCGTGTTTAACATTCATCATGTTCATGGATGGTTGATGAATCTCATTTCCTTTCAAGTACTCTTATTTCATGTTGCAAAGCTAAATGCATGTTAGTTTAACTTTCAAGTCTTTTTATTATCTAGTTTATATTTAGATCACTAACAGTTTCCTTGTGAACAGGATACCTTCAGGTGCTTTGATATATAAATGTGTTCATCTAGAGAGCATTTCTGATATCTTGTGCTAATAATCTTTTGTTTCCATTTCAGCATTACCGTGCTCTCATCTCTTTGAGCATTACTTTTACTTTTGAGCACATTATTTGTAAAGGCACTGGTTAAATGATATGTCATTATTATTTCAAAGTTGCTCATAAATGCTCATAAATCTTTAAAAGTAATCCATTTTCACTCTAATATTCTCCTAGAAACACAAATCTTTAACTTAGTTGTCCTTTAGGGACTACCCCCCTTAGCCGACCTCGGAGAGAGCTAAAATGAAGAAAGTCAGGATCAATGTGACAGCCCCTTCTCGAAGATCCTTGCCACCAACCACACCTTGTGGGGTTGAAGGCTTTTTCCACTGACTTGTAGGTAGGTGTAGGCAGTAAGGAGAAGTGATCAACAGGTCCCTCACAAAGAACCTCTCCTTAAAGATCCCCCAAGAAGGATACCCCAAAGAAAGGTAATCCCAAAAAGGATCCTCAAAAGAAAGAAACCACCAAAAAGGATAAGGGTAAAGAGGTTGAGCTTGATATCAATTTAGAGACTATTATAGGGAAGATGACTATACAAGTTCCATTAAAGGAGTTGTGAAGCTTCCTTAATAGAAAGGGAAAGTTAAGAAATCCCTAGAGTTTGAAGAGGAGGAATTATCGATAGCATTGCAAAACATCCACCTTCCCGATCTAAACCATGGGCACGAGCCATTCCTACACACCTTAGCTGCCAATGACCGTCTATTACATAATTGCATGCTAGACTCAGGTGCTTCCACAAACATCATGCCACTAAAGGTCATGAAGCAATTGGGTCTTAACATCACTTGAAGGTATAAAAGTGTGTGTGGTTTCAACTCCCAACCTATTGAAGTACAGGGCCTCATAAAAGATCTTAAGGTTTCTTGTTGATTTATGGTAGCATCGGATGTGCTCTAAGCCTCAAAATTTGCAGGGAGGCTAAGACACATGCACCCTCCAAGACCCAGATATCGTTTTGGGAAATTCCACACGGAGAGAGTTTTATTAAAATAATTAATTCTTTTTAATGGATGTCTAAGTCTAAACTTAGGAAATTAAAATAATTAAAGGGTATTAATGAAGCTGGGTGTGAATATTCTAGAAAAAGACGTAGATCGAGTCAAGATGATCTGAGCCATTGATTAGCAATTAATATCTAGGTCATTGAATGTTCAATGAGAATATTATAAGAGGCTCGATGGGCACTTGGAAGACACATCGATTTGGAGATCAAGAGATCGATTTCTCAAGAGAGTAACGCAACAATTGCCGGAGAAGTGATCGTGAGATTTCTTGCAATGAGGGGCAGAGATAGTGACCGATGGAAGTTTTCTTGATCCGGTGAGTACAACGCAGAGAAGGCAGAGAGATATCTAGAGAGGCAGTGCACAGCCATGCTTGGCAGCGCAGAGCCTGAAAGGAGATCAGCAATTCTGTTGAGGAGCAGTCCTGATCTAGTGTCGAGAGTCTAGGTGTGAGACCGAAGATACAGAGCTTCCAAACAACAAATCGATCAACCAAGAGTGTGACACAATGCCTATCAGTTGTGACGCAAAGGCAATGCGATGACTGCGCAGAGTCTGCTTGGGGCTAGCCATTCAGGGGTTGGATCATTGTTGCATCGCCAGTGATAGTTTGAGGTTATTTCTCACTAACTTTCTGTCAGTTATATTCTTTGTATCGGATAGCCAGTAAGACATCCAAAGATTGTATTCATAAACTATTGCCTAATAATACAAACCCTCAGTTGCTGCACCGGTTTTCCTGCATTGGGTTTTTCTGGGGACATTTGTCCAAAAATAACGGTGTCTAGTGTGTGTATTATTTCTTTCCTACGCTGTATTTTGTTTCCGCGACATTTTTATATTTGTGAAGACTGCAATGTGTTAGTTTCGTTAGTTACCATAGCAAGCAATAAATAATTTTGTTCAGTTACATAACAAAATAGAAGAAACTTAACCAGTTGTTGTAGAAGGATTCTAATCGTGGAATTTTCACATGGTATCAGAGCGCAAGTGAAGCAGGGAAGAGCTCAGAAGGAGCGTTGAAGAGGGAGTTCGAAGTGCTACGTAGGCAGCAGATCGAACCCCCAGAAGGCTTGCGCAGTCAGTGTCAAGAGGGCAAGATTCTCAAGGAAAAATCTCTCTCTGAGTGAGTCGACAGAGAGGAAGATTTTCCAGATCGAGATCTGTTAGTGGCAGAGGGAGTAGCACAACAACTTCAGTGCAAAGAAGATCTTCAACGAGGATGCAAATTTTCTGCAGAAGTTGCTAGTGCAGAAAAGCATCAGAAGGGAAGAAGAGCACATTGAGGGAATTCTGACCTCAGAGAATTTCTTGCCCATAAATTCTAATTTCCTACGCAGAAGCAGCAGTAGCCGAGCGAAGTTTTGCTCATTCCAACGAGGAGTGTGTAGAGTCAGTTAGCAGCTATGTAGAGGGTTAGAGGCAGACTTCGACATTTGTTCGGCGTGATGGCAGCAATCGGGTTGTGAGAGATCAAGATCATTTAGAGGTTGCCTCCAACTATGTGATCTGGAAGGCAAGGATCTCCTTCCTTCTAGATGAGCACGATCTCAAGGCCGTTATCGACAGTGTGGTAGTTGTCCCCGCAAATCTGGATCCATTGAAAGCCTACAAGAAGGATATGGCAAAATCCAAGAGGTTGATCCTCGACAGAGTAAGGGATCACATTTTTTCTCACATATTTGGCAAAGGGATAGCCAAAGAGATGTGGGATGCCTTGGCTACGTTGTATGAGGGATCTTCTGAGCAACGAAAGATGTTCTTGCAGGAGAATATGAGATCCACAAGGATGCAGAAGGGGGAGCGTATAGATTCATTCCTTTCAAAGCTTCAGGAAGTCCAAGATCAGCTGGCGGTTGTAGGGTCAGTGCCTCAAGCTATGGAGATGGTAAGATTGGCCCTGAATTCCGTCTCAAAAAAATGGCAAGTCTTTGTCCAAAGTATCCTGGGCAAAGAAAGATTGTCGGGTTGGGAAGGGATGTGGGTTGCTCTTCAACAAGAAGAGGTGAGGCGAGACTTAGTAAAGTGCAAACTTAATGGCAGCAGCAGCAGTGGGACGAAGCCCAAGGACGAGGAGGAGAATGCAGCCCTTACGTCAAAGGGTCCACAG
The DNA here is from genome assembly GCA_034641835.2 of Pinus albicaulis. Taxonomy (NCBI): domain Eukaryota; kingdom Viridiplantae; phylum Streptophyta; class Pinopsida; order Pinales; family Pinaceae; genus Pinus; species Pinus albicaulis. The sequence goes on from CM076576.1 coordinate 568,339,948, forward strand.
GCACAGCAGAGGCAGAAGAAGGATGTCTCGAAGATCAAATGTTTCAGGTGTGGTGAGCTTGGTCACTACGCGACGCAGTGTCGTCTCAGAAAGAAGGACAAGGAAGAGAAACATGATTAGCAGGCTACAACCGCAGGGATCAAGGAGGAGGAGTTTGCCATGATTGCTAACATACCTCCAGGGGAGAGGTGGGGTGATCTAGTACTGTAGTTCGAGAGAGTCGCAGATGGGCAGGATCCTTGAGGAGTCCACCTCTCGGATCAATACCTTGCTACGAGAGCCCATATCAGAAGTAGCAGGATGGACCAGTGTTGGTCGGTGCAGAGGAGTGTCGTAGTGACAGTTGCAATAGCTAAAAGCACCAAAGACTGGGCAGCGCAAAGCAAAGTTGGCAACAGTGCAGTTGGCACAGTGCAGAGTCAGCAACAACGCAGAGGCTTCAGAGGGTTAGCGCAAAGACTAGCAGCAGTCAGAACTCCAGTGACAAATGCATCATGCTGAACACACTTGGTTTAGTATTTTGGATGTTTTTCTGTTGCAATAGCAGCAGAGTTGCAGTGCAGATGCAATTGGCAACAACATGCAAAGTCAGCAACAGCACAGATACAACATTTGAGCAGTAGTTGGTGGGCAATGATGTCAGACATCAGCAGCAAAGAGGGAGTTGATATAGAGTCAGGATGATGCTTCAGCAGGTTGCATTACTAGAGCAAATTCCTCGCTAAGAGGGAGTGTTGATTTCTGGTAGCATCGGATGTGCTCTAAGCCTCAAAATTTGCAGGGAGGCTGGGACACATGCATCCTCCAAGACCCAAAAATCGTTTTGGGAAATTCCACCTCGAGACAATTTTATTAAAATAATTAATTATTTTTAATGGATGCCTAAGTCTAAACATAGGAAATTAAAATAATTAAAGGGTATTAATGAAACTGGGTATGAATCTTCTAGAAATAGATGGAAATCGAGTCAAGATGATTTGAACCATTGATTAGGAATTAATCTAGGTCGTTGAATGTTCAATGAGAATATTATAAGAAGAGGCTCGATGGGCACTTAGAAGACACATCGATTTGGAGATCAAGGGATCGATTTCTCAACAGAGCAGCGCAACAGTTGTCGGAGAAGTGATCGCGAGATTTCTTGCGGTGAGGGGCAGGGATAGTGACCGGTGGAAGTTTTCCTGATCCAATGAGTACAAGCAGAGAAGGAAGAGAGAGATCCAGAGAGGCAACGCAAAGCCACACTAGGCAGCGCAGAGCTACGCTGAGGCACCACAGAGCCTGAGAGGAGATCCGCAATTCTGTTGAGGAGCAGTCCTGATCTAGTGCTAGGAGCCGGGTTGTGTGACCGGAGGGTCAGAGATTGGAGCATCCAGCCAACAGATCGATCAGCCAAGAGAGTGATGCAGCCCCTATCAGTTGTGACGCAAAGGCAGCTTGGGGCTAGCCATTCAGGGGTTGGATCAATGTCGGATCGCCAGTGATAATGTGAGGTTATTTCTCACTAACTTTCTGTCAGTTATATTCTCTGTATCAGATAGCCAGTAAGGCATCCAAAGATTGTATTCAGAAACTACTGCATAATAATACAAAACCTCAGTTGTTGCACCGGTTTTCCCACATTGGGTTTTTCCAGGGACATTTGTCCAAAAATAACGGTGTCGAATGTGTGTGTTATTTCTTTCCTGCGCTGTATTTTGTTTCTATAACATTTTTATATTTGTGAAGATTGCAATGTGTTAGTTTCATTATTTACCGTAGCAAACAGTGAATTATGTTGTTCAGTTATAAAACAAAATAGAAGAAACTTAACCAGTTGTTGTAGAAGGATTCCAATCGTGGAATTTTCACATTTCTTTGGCTATGAGCCCCAATATATCATTTCTTATGGAAGTTGTGGTCATAGAAATCCCTGATGTTTGGGGGATGTTGTTATCAAGGAAATGAGGAGTCCTCGTTGGTCGTCAACTCCAAATGGACTTATTATATGTCACCATTCCACAATCTGATGGGACCCCTTCCATTCTTTATAGAGAGCCTGCTTACCCTACTCATGTGGTCAAGCCGGCGCCAGTCCCATATTATAAGACACATGAGGTTGAGAAGCCTTCTCCCATACTCCCTTCACAAGAAATCCATATTCTCAAGCGACCAAATCACAAAGCAAACGGGAAGTGGAAGCCTAAAAAGGAATATAAGGTTGGGGATGTGGTCTTGGTAGATAAAAATCATGTGACCGTCAAGATTCACGGGAAGGTTGGGGAGGATTATTACTACATTGCCAAACTTAATGACGAACTTTGGTTGCAATCGGTCAAGTTCAGTCATATCACCCCTTACATTGACACTTGACATTGTGTTATATGCAAGTTAGGGTAGCATGCATTGCATGCTGATTTTCTCATTAGAACTAACATCATATGATATTATCATGGTAGATTAGTTGCATTTAGATAAAATTGCATGAAAAACAGATTTACTTTCTTGTTGATTTTATGACCAATACTAAGCATGGGTGATCATAAGACAACACAAAAACATGCTACTATGTGTTCTTGGTCTTTGATATGTGCATGTGCAGGTAACAGGTTTGCGGTACCAAGAGATTGTTGATGTTCTCATGACCTCCCATTCAAGTAGCTTTGCACAACTTCCCGAGATCTCATGTCCCAGTTGGAGCCAGATGTTGCCCACCACCTGTGGGTAGTATGCATAAGAGAAAATTTTCTCCTAGATAGTCCTCAGCCAACAGCCGCTTGCAGCCACCAGATAGCTCGATGTGGCATCATCTCTGCCACCTGAGCCAGCCATGTGGTCCCTCGCCCATCTGTTATGATTGTATGTTTGAAGGTGGGCCTCCCAACCCCGAAGGTATGGCCTTTCATTGGTATAGTTGAGTAATTTTCCTTACTTGTCATGGGAACTTTTGGGCATGGATTAGTGGGGGGATTCGGTGCAAAGAGTGGGCTAGGTTTGTACCCTTGTCTCCACTGCCCGATTTCATGGTTAGCCTTGTATCCTAGTCCCGTGGGATCTCCTTTACTAGACATTAGCTTCAAGCTTGGCACTTCATGGGAAATCCGGATTTTGGTTGCGTGGTCCCGTTTCTCGAAACCATATACGTCACTCCCTTTTGCTCATTTTAACCCCATTAATCATTTTTCCCATCTAGGTCCACATGTGTCCATTGGGTCCACATAAGGTTAGCCTCCCCCTCCCCTTGTACACACCTTGGGTCGAGCATGGAACGATGCCCGGAGGTTGATGCAGCTAAAAAAGAAAAGGAAAAACATAATTTGGTCACTCTCAACAAAAAATGTACCACAAAATGTAAAAGATGGCCGGGACATACAAATTTAACACGTGGGAAAAAGCCAAACATGAGCTCTACCCCTCATCCATGGCCATCACCCTAGTTCCTGTGGGCCCTAGATGTGCCCCCTCCATCAATAAGGAAACCATGGTTGTCCCAACCCCTGGTGGGCAATGAACTGCCCCACTTTAAGGGGGTATCCACTGTTATATCCTACACATCATGCTCTCATCCCATGGAGCCCTGAGTAGTTATGGAGAAAAATCAATCAAAGGGAAAAGTCATATCATATATGAAGAAGGGTGGAAAAATAAAGGTTGGGGTAACTCATGTACCATTATTTGCTCCCTCCTACACTCATGTACCCAGGTGTGGGCTTCCCTTATTATAACTACCCTTGTATCATGACATGTGCCCTGGAGCATTCCCCTCATTCCCACTTTGTTCCACCGCTATATCACATTCCGCCTACCATCTGATGGATGTACCATGGACATGTCATCCCCTTTAAAGGTTGAAACCACCTAATAGGGTCCTTGGTTAACCCATTATTGAGCTTGGAGACACCTGTACATGCCAAAGCCCACTATGGAAGGGCATGCCACCATGAAGTGCCCCATTAATTCAATGACTTGTAAGCTCTTTTACTTTATTATTCTAATGATTTATTTTATTGAAGGGCAAGGGGACACATTGGACCTTATGCAGAAATGCAGGTGGGTCTCCATTTGAGGCTTGATCTCCCTATACGGGGTCCAAGCCCTCTAGAGGGCCACATTGGCACTTGTAGGGTGAGCGTTGAGAGCCATGGGCCTCCACCATAGCATAGAGTACTTCATGGATCCCCAACACCACTCAATGATTGCTCATGTTCCACCTTTTCGATGAGGATGATGCCCCTGGTACACAATGCCTAACTAGCTCCACACTTGCACCATACACTTGGCAGATGTTCCAGGGTCTAGATAAGAATGTGTCTCATTGCATGAGACAAAGGGAGGATTTAAGTCATCATCCTAGCCCTTACAGATGGTTTATAGGCATTTTCGATCCACTTGGAGACCCATGAGGATGTCCTTGTGCCCCCTTACCCACTTGGGAGCACCACAGTGACTTGCTTGCAAAACAAAGGGCCAACCCCTAGTCTAGTATGTTTCGAGTCCATTCTCTCACCAAGGCACACTTTGGACTTCATTGGGCCTTCTCAATGGCCCAACGACTCATTATATTGATCATTCTTCCCTCTTGGGAGGCTTATTTTTTTGTTACTGAGCTATTTTGGTGGGCTTGTCACCAAGGGATGTTATTATTGCACATTATTTTATTATTTGGGGCTTAATTAGGCCAATTACGCAAATCAAACTCATTAGAGATGGTATAAATTGATGAGAGGTGATTCATTTCTATCATCATCACTTGGATTTTGGAATTAGTAGCTACTTGGAGAATTTCACATTCCCTTTTGGAGGACGAGTATGGTTTCATGGATGAATTTTGATGTTTGGGTACTATTCTCCTGGTCTTAGAGCTTCATTCTTGTCATGATTTGATGATTAGATATACTCATTGTACATCTTAGTGATCTCTTTTTCATGTTTATTCTTGTATTTATCATATCACATGAATGTTACTGGGATTTTCTCTATCTAGGTCTGAAATTTACTGCTACTTTAAGCAAAAAGTTGAATTTTTTATCTATTGAAGCATTGCATCATTGCATGTGTCGTGTATGAATGGGCGAATGTTCCTAGAGGTTATTTCTATCGATTATACCTTGATAAATCATCAACATTGTACATCGAAGTATAAAGTCATTGGATAGCTACTCTCATGTCCTAATTGCCATGCGAAGTTACCTAGAGACCTTGATTAGGTTAATTCTCTCCATATCACAAATTCACCTTGACTCCATCTCTCCCAAAGGCAAGGCACTGATCCATCCACTGGTGGTCACTTGAACAATTAGCTTTCTCGCCTCCTCCTATTTCTAGGCCTAGCCCTATAGGTCACCTAGGGCATCAATCAAATTCCATTCTAGCCATCCAATCACCTTGATTTTTGGTCTACTAGTGCATTGGAGTTTTGTCTAGAGGTCCTCCAAGTTTGAAGCAAATCCGACAGTGGAATCCGTAGATATAGCAAGCCGTAGTTGCAAGACCAGTTCTTACCCTAGATTGACTTGGGTTAGTGTACTCATTGGGATCATTGCATTCAAATCTCAAAACAAAATTAGTCCTTTGATCCTATTCCCTACCCTAATTAGGTCAAGCCCCTCATTGGTTGATCAACTCCATACCCTTGACCTAGTTTTGGGTCCACTTGGCTCTGTGTGGTCCCACAACTTTGAAATTGCAATTCCACAAAGATTACATAGAAGCCTCGTTCCCATAAGGATCTTTAAGTCTAGGAAGCCCCTTGTTAAGGAATATCTTCCAAACCTAGGCTTAAGAGTCCTCTTAGCCTTCTTAGAGAGCCCGTCACCTTGCTTTAAAAGAAAACAAGCCATCTAATTGAGTCTCTCTTGTGAATAGGCCTTGGGAATCACTCTCTATACATTCATAGACCTATCCTTCCTAGTGATTCCCCCTATACCAGTGCTTCTCCCATCGGTGAAAGTCCGTAAAGAGCAAGGAGCTTTAGCTGAGGTGACAATGGGCTATCGCTCCATTGTTGCTCCTTGACCTAGTAGTTGCTCTATAGGATCACCTCTTAGGACCCCTACTAGTTTGAGCGGTAACAAGCCACATGGTATTGAACTCATAGTTTTACATATCAAGAACTATTGGGAAATTAGGTTGGGTAGCGTGGACATATCCTTTCTATACTTAACTTTTTCGTTAAACACTCCTCACTTTCCATCCCATCCATAAGAGACAAAATTTCCCTACCCTATGGTTAACATGCTAAAGATCATCCGAAAGAGGGTCGTCAAGAAAGATAAAAACAGGAAATGCAAGCCCCAAAAAATTCAACTCAAGCAAAATAAAAGGCTAAAGAAGTGAAGAGCAAGATAAAATTAAGAACCCCCATATGCACCCCACCCCCTTCATCAAAAGTCCTAGGAGAAAAACACATATATAAAGAAATGGGACTTGGAAAAAGCCAAATTTATAAATAAAAATTAAAAAACTAAAGGGGAAGTGTGTGTAGGCCGAAGTAGTAAAGGCTCCCTCACAAGGCTTTGCAAATAAAGAAGCCACAGTTTAATCGAGCTAGTTGGACCAGAATAACACCCTCAGCACTATCTATGACTTTGGAAATTAATCTATATGTTATCCTTTCATCACATTCCATGAAAATTAGTAATATCATCCACCTACTTTAACTTAAAGTACACAGGAAATATTTTGTGTTTTAGCCCAATGACGTGTAACTTAGGTAAGATTGTCCCCTTGGTTAGTTCTTTAAGTTAATTGGTAACATCTTTACTCAGTTAAAAACGATAAAACATCCAACTAATCCTGACATCTACACAACAAGATGAAACCTTAGCATCATTTTAGATGAGGAAATCAAGGAATGAAACCATACCAATCAATAATTGAAGCAGCATGACATATTATCTAGCACATCTCGATCAAGGGCATGGGGGGTGATGCACCACTATGAAAGATAGATGAGCACAAGACTGTAACTAATGAATGGAGAATAACAGGTCCAGACTGATAAGAGAATCTCATTCGAGCAGCAGCAACAAATCACACCAAGTGTTTCTTTAGTGGGATTGCCTGAAGAGCAACACATAACACATGGTATGAACTCACGGTTTCACATGAGCACATTGCATTGCATGATGGTTTTGAAGCACCTCTTCTCCTATAAAAGAGGTTGTTCTAAGTCATGTTTACTCACTGGAAAATAAAGAAGACGTTCGTCTATTATTTTTCCTACAACACTTTTTTCCATTGTGAAAATGTTTCATATTCTTAAAGGAGGTCGATTTGGCCTGTAGAATCTTGAAGCAATAAAAAGTTGTAGCAAAGGTGTAGACACCCAAAGGGTATGATAGTTTTTAGTTTTTGGCATTTCCAAGTATTCTCTATATGGCTTTATATTGTATTTAGGAAAAATACCACTTCAGATTTTGGCTTATTACTTCATGATTGTCTAGAGAAGACCTTGCTTGACTTAGGTTACTTTGTTCAATTAGATTAAACCCTGTTTAGGAGCTACTAGTTGATGCTTTTCTCTCAACTCTAAGTGGGAGAGAAATTGACATTTTCAAGGAAGCATCTACAAGGGAAAAGGACTTTGTGGCCCAATTGTAGGCCAAACTTCAGACCTCTTCTTCAATTAGCTTTATTCCTTTTCGTCACCTTGAATCTTGCAACTTTAATTTCTTCAAGTAAGCTAGCTCCTGCCTGAGTTAGAGTTCTAATTTTTTTTAAATCTTTAATCTAACTTGGGTTTTTAAACAAATCGATCTACGGTTCCAGAATTTTAATTTAGTGAAAGACCAATTTTAAATTCTGAAGTGCTAAGAATTGTTTTGTATAGTTTGATTATTCACATTTTGAAGCACAAATTGACTCATTCTAAAGAATTTAAGTGATTAATGTGATGTTGAACTTTTGGTAAAGCTCAAATGCCCTTGTTCTTTTGTTCTCAATTAGCATATTTCCTGTAACGTTCTGGTTCACATATATCTCTGGATGCCATCTTAAAATCAATCTATGCCCTATCTAATCAAACGTTGCATTTGTGAAGGCATTAGTTAAAGTTTTTCTTTGCAGAAATTTCTTTTGATTTGGTTTATATTACGGTGATTGAATAGATACATTAAAGTTCTAACTGAGATTGCACTTGCTCTAAGACTGATCTAATGAATTCTGTGGTTGTTGACTTGTGATCGTATCTCTGTTTTTGATTCGTATAGTTTGACAATAATACAGTCCATAGTTTAACAATAACCTCACACACATTTATTGAAGGATTAACACATTGATTCTGCACATAATTTGGAAGCATTTTCTCAGAAAAAAAAGGCTGAAATATTACAAATATGTTCATGCATACGTCTTCCCTATATTTCACTATTTACTGAGCTAAATACTTTGCAGACAACAAATCACTTTTTCAAATTGTTCCATTTTTATGATATTGTCCAAAGCACATTGCAAACATCTGAATGGGATGTGAATAAGCACAAATTTACTTGTTTCTAGTATAAATCTGTGGAGCGCAGAGGACATTACAACACTCGTGGGTCTACTGATCTATTGGCCATTAATAAAAGTTTAAACCTAACATGTGAATGATCCTTGAATACATTGTGGATTTTGTCTTTAACACGTGAATGATCCTTGAATACAATGTGGATTTTGTCTTTTCAGTATATAAATCTCATGAGCGTATAACCCACTTTGCCATCAATCATTCATGGTTTCAGAACACAAAATGCATTAAAGGGATTTTTTTTCCATGCAATGATATTATGATTCAATGTTATGGTGCTTTCTTTACATAGGTGATGTTCACATGTGATTTAAATTTTAATATGGTTGAAATAACACATAAGCGTATGGAATAATCACATTTATTTCTGGGTTCCTTCACTGAAGAACACTGTTCCTTTTCTGATATTACATTTGTTGGCTAGATCTCACTTGGGATGTAAGAACCTTAACTTGTTGAATTAACCATCATGAACAAAATTCATAAGTATAAAGCCCTTAACTTTCAAAATTTACATTCATTCACAAAATTCATACTACATCATTCAGAGTGGGATTTTTGAAGCCGAATATATATATATATATATCAATTGACAAATTAATACTTACCTGGAACTGTGTTTGAAGATGTTCCCGATTCGCCGTAGCTCCATCTTTCGTTACCAAACCGCCGTTTTCCTCCCAGCCTATCTGAGGTCAACCTCTCTGGTCCCCAGATCCAGAAGACAAGTCTTCTGGCCCCCGTGCCCAAAACTCCAATAACAATCGAGAGCATTCCATAACTCTATTAGAACTCTCGAACTCACTGTGTATGTCCCATGCAGTTAGAACTCCTCTGACAACATCCGGGTCAGTGTTCCCACTCACTACCCATGCCCATGAAGTTTACCCCTCTTCCCTTTTTATACACAAACTCCATTCCTGATATTTATTAGAATATGATTTTTAATAAATATCTTTGAAAAAATATCTTAAAAATATTATATTTTAATAAATATCTCAGATTTATTAAAATATCTTAAAATATTATATTTTAATAAATATCTTAGATTTATTAAAATATTATAGCCATTAATGTAGATATTATAGGCATTCATGGGGATATTGACTTATTGACCAAGTCATTTATGGAGATATTGACTTTGCTTAATTATTTTAAGATTTATTTATTTATTTTGAATAATGCTCTACCACGCATACTCATATAAGAGTGGTACATGCGTTCAGTCTCTAGCTTGATGTTCCATCATATCTCGGTGAGATAAATGCATTACGATATTCAGTTCGTTACTCTAACTTAGTTAGTTTCCATACTAGCAGGCATGTATACTAGTGCAGTACACGTGATACATGCATATGTAGCTATCATATGTAGGTTTCATATGCATGCTAATATTTCTAAGTTCCATATAATTCGAGTTGGGTCGTTACATGGGAGTCTAAGATTGAATAGAATTTCCCAAGCCTAAAGAGTGGAGTGAGTCACTAGGTGATAGGTACTGATCACTTGATGGTGTGCTTAAATTCCCCTCGAGTGAGGTTAGGACTTTTTACTAGAGAGTATTTGAGCAATAACATTTTGGCATCATTGCCAAGGACAAAGTCCATTCCTTGGGCACTTGAAGTTTGGCTTCAACAAGAGTTTGGTGAGTAAGATTCAAAGGTTTTAATAAATTAACACGCTTGGAAACTCCATTGTAGGGAAGAAGCCCATTCCCTTGGAAATTTGAAAATCTTGTTGCTTGAAAGGTGAATCAAGCAACATTGTGCTGGCAATTGACGCATTCACCTTGAGTTGCAGGAAATATGGCTCCATGGGAATTTCAGGAGCAATTCAAAACTCTTGATGTCGAAGGAATTCCTGAATACCCAAATCATTACTCTCAAGAATGGTTAGATGACCTCCCAAAATATAATGGTGATCCTTCATTTGCTATTCCTGATATTGTAAGCTTTCTCAAATATACTTCAAAAATCAATGAGGATGTGTTGATGAGACATTTTGTTTATTCTTCAAGGATGGAATAAAAAGAGTGGGTCCTATTACCACCCAAACTAGCAGGTCTCATCAACATCTTCACGAGATGGTAGGGTGACACCTATTAAGAAACCAAGTGTAGTGTAGTTTAATGCTTGATTCCTCTTCTTGATAATTACTTGTGAATATTAAATGTCTTCTTATTACTTCCTATGTCTTATTCATCAAGCAATTATACAAGCAAAACCCACAATGGGGAAAACCCAACAATCCTTCTCTTATAGAATCAAATCGAAGTGAGAAATATCCAATACCAAGACCAAGACCAAACTGCCACAAAGATACCATGCCAAACCCTCCTCCAAGCCAAACTTCCTTAAAATTTAGTCAAACTCAGAATTTCAGCCCTGCAATAGAGGCCAAATTTCGGCCTGCAATTACCTTAGAAATTCGGCCCTGTTCCACAAAAAAATTTGTCACACGTGCGAGCTACAATAGGGTAGAAACTTCGATTTTCTTCTTGTGCTTTGACTGCCTTCTCTCTCCTTTGACTTCGGCCTTCTTCTTCTTTGTTTAGGTGCAAAAGAGACTTGATGATGTGATGAATGAATGAGCTCTCCAAGAGGTCAAACTATCTCTTATATATAGCTGTCCAAGAGGATCGAATATGTGCCACTAGGCTGACTTGGTCATCTTGTGGGCTTATGACACAAAAATAAAATTTGAATTTTTTTTCTTACAGATGTCCAAAAGTGACATGACCCAAATAAATTTTCTTTTGACTCGTAATAAATTCTCTCTAAACATGAAGAACATGCTTTGAAAAAATATAATAAATATATCAACAGTAAATTTATATTATGAAGACTGACTCTAGTTACAACTTCAACACTCCTTAACTAGGGAGGTATTCATAATGACTCAACAGGATAGTCTCAAGTTGAAATATTCATATAAGAAAGGATCAAGATTGATAAGCATCGTCGATGACAACATCATTATAACTAGCATTGTCAAAATACCAAGGCCTTGACAAGTAAGCTCTATCTCTCCGCTAGATCAAAGCACAGTGTTGTGACGCTTTCAATAGGACATTGCGGCCTCTCTGAGGCACATACTCCACCTAGGTTCACCAAAGATGTCCTCATAGGACCATTTCCTAATCCATTGTCATAATGCTTGACGCAAGGAAATATCAGTCCCCCAAACCATTCTTGTACCAAATCAATCTACTTGACTTACGACTGTTAGTCCCAATCACAATACATGTCTCAAGAATGTTGGTCCATGATGTTTATCCAATCCACCATTCTCCCTATGTGTGTTCATGTACTAGAATTACGATTGTTAGTCTTGGTCATAGTACATGACACATGGAGAACAAGGTGTCCATCCTCACTCCCTTTCAATCTGGGAGGAGATATCCACAAGCCCAAGCTTGTCTCGAAAATACTCATGCTTTCCCTTAGGAAGGGACTTCCTCAATACATCGACTACTTATTCTTCAATGGAGATATATTGTAGCTTCACGGCTCCATCCTGCACCATGCTTCAAATGTAGTGATACTTATTCATAATGTGCTTCGACCTCGCATGAAAGACTGGGTTCTCTGACAATTTTATGCAGCTTTGATTATCACAACATATTATGGTTGAATCCAATACTCCTTCAAACAAAGAAACAAGCAATTTACGAAGCCAAATTGCTTCACGATTAACTTCACTAGCCACCATATATTCAGCTTCAACAATACTTGGTTCAACTGAATCTTGTTTTTTGCTCATCCAAGAAACCATAGCAGATCCCAAACAAAAACAAACACCAGTAGTACTTTTCCTATCATCAGTACTGCCTGCCCAATCAGAATAAGTGTAACATAATAATCGAAACGAATCTCCTGCAACATATCTTAAACAATGATGTATGGTTCCACGAAGATGTCTCAAGCTGTGTTTCGCTATTATCCAATGATCATGTATGGGCTCCATCTGAAACTGACTTAGAGTATTTACAACGAAACATATATCTGCTTGGGTGTTCACTAAATACATCAAAGAACCAATCAGTTGCCAGTATGAAGATGGATCAACAACATTCGAATCTAAACTTCTCAGCTTCTTCAAAGCCTTGCAGTTGTTCAATGTAAACTCCATCAATTGTGCCATTGAGAAAAGCGGTCTTTATGTCCATTTGATGTATGTTCCATCCCAAAGAAGATTCAATAGAGATAAGAGTTCTAATTGTTGTGTATCTAGCTGTAGGAGCAAAAATTTCATCATAGTCAACTCCCTCTTGTTGAGAGAACCCTCTAGCCACAAATCTTGCCTTATATTTGTTGATGCTCCCATTAGTTGCATGCTTAGCCTTATAAAACCCACTTGGAAGTCACAACAGATGTATTCTTTGGTCTAGGAACGATTTCCCAAACATCATTCTTCATTATTGATTGACATTCTTCCATCATTGCATTCTTCTATATGTCTTGTTTATTGATTTATGGTAGCATCAGATGTGCTATAGCCTTGTAACTTTGTACATAGGCTAGGACACATATATTCCATAAAACCCAGAAATGGTTTTGGAAAATTCCACTTAGATGGTTTAATTAAAATAATTAATCGTTTTTTAATGTTTTCCTAAGTCTAAACTTAGGGAAATTGATTAATTAAAGGTTATTAATTAAACTAAGTGTGAATCTTCTAGATAAAGCCATTGATCACCTCCAAGTTAATCTTAGCCCTTGATTATGTTTTAATCTTGGTCGTTGAAGGGTCAACAGAAGAATATAAGGAAGGTGAGGGGCCTATGGAAAACAACATTATGACACTTGAGCCATTGAGCATTTTCGATTTGTGTGAGGAGACATAGCTTTTGATAAAGGATCAAATCACTTGGGCAGGGCTTGCTAAGTGATTATGATTCAGTGATCAGATCCAGAGAGGGGCACAAGCAGAGATTGGTCAGGTGGACCAAGAATACATTTCAGAGTGAGACAGCACTTACGCAGAAGAGAGACAGTGCAGTTTTCTGCAAAGGTGACGCAGTTCCTATAGAGAATCATGTAGAACCAGCGCAGTGTCTCTTGAAGTCAGTCTGGAGAAAGCTAGAGGTTGGGGTTCTGAGCCAGGAGGGCCAAAATCCAGCTTCAGATCAGCCAAGTCAGTTGCAGAGAAGGGTGACGCAGTTCCTCAAGCTTGCCCACGTAGGCTTACGCAGATCCAGCGTAGGCAATCACGCAGAGGCAATGAGGGCTTCACCAGCTCCGTTTTGATCAGTCGGAGACTTGCTGAGTGAGGTATATCTCACAATTACTTTTGTCTTCTAGATTTCTCTGATGGGTTTGCCGAATGTTGGAACCCTAGTTGTATTCAAGATTCTGCTGCTTAATAATACAAACCCTCAGATCTGTTGCACCGGTTTTCCCAAGTTGGGTTTTTCCGGGGACTTAGTCCAAAAACAACTGTGTCACATGTGGATGTTTTTCATTGTATTTTGTTCAGATTGTTTCAACACTTAGATTTATTTCCGCAGCATTATTTGTTAGACTGCTTCAAAAATTACTTTGATATTTCACAGTAATGAAATAATTATGTAACATAATAGAAGAAGTAATTCAGATTTGTTGCAGTAGGAATCCAGATCTGGGATTTTTCACATGGTTTCAGAGCTTATTCAAGCTGAAGTGCAGGAGAAACACAAGTGAACCAGCAAATTAGCGCTGAAGAGTCTGGGATCTACATAATCAGCAGCAGACCCTCCCAGAAAATTACGTTGTCTACACCAGGAAGACATTTCAGTGCAGAAAAGGCTCCCTCTGAGAGAGTTAACAAAGGGGTGATCTTTTTCAATTGCAAAAGAGGCAGCGTAGCTGAAGGACGCAGTTACTGCACAGCAGTAAGAGCTGGTGCATAAGCATCAGGAAATTCTGAAAAACACAGTTGAGGTTTACTTGACCTCAGAAGGGTTTCTTACTCAAAGAAACTCAGTTTTTTCCTGTGCAGCAGCGAAAGCAATGACTTACTCCTCAAGGAGTGCGTAAGTCTAGCTGAGCAGAGGGTTAGAGGAAGATTTCGACAAAGTTGAGGAGATGGCCAGCAATGGATTGCGCGACCAAGATAGATTGGAGGGTGCCTCCAACTATGTTATTTGGAAATCAAGGATAGAGTTTCTCCTTGATGAGCATGATCTGAATGCCCTCATAGACAGCTCAATTGCAGAACCTCTTGATGCAGCACACCTGAGGCAATTCAAGAAGAATATGGCAAGAGCCAAGTGGTTAACCCTAGATGGAGTAAAGGATCATATCGTACCCCACATAGCTGCAAAGACCACGGCTAGAGAAATGTGGGTAGGGCTGGAAAAGCTATACCAAGGATCTTCTGAGCAGCAGAAGATGTACCTTGAAGAGAAGATGTGGAATATCAGGATGAAGAAGGGAGAGCGTTTTGACTCCTTGTCTCGGATTCAGGAAAACCGAGATCAACTGTCTACAATAGGATCTGCTCCTAGAGACTCAGAGCTAGTAAGGCTCGCACTGAACTCTGTTTCAAAGTATTATCAAGTCTTTGTCCAAAGTGTATTGGACAGAGAAAGACTTCCAGGATGGGAAGCAATGTGGGCAACGTTACAGCAAGAAGAGTTGAGGAGAGATCTCCCAAAAATCCACCTAGAGGATGGCAGTAGCAGTTCAAAGGTCAAGAAGGAGGAAGAAGATAACACTGCCCTTGCATCAAAAGGGAAACAGAAGCAGAAAAAGAAAGATCTGTCTAAGACCAAGTGCTTCCGGTGTGGGGAAATGGGGCATTATGCCACACAGTGTCCTCTTAAGAAAAAGGATAAAGAGGAGAAGGAAGATCCACAAGCAGAAGCTGCCAATATTAAGGTAGAAAAAGATTGTGCCAGGTTAGCTCATATTTCGAAAGGAGAGAAATGGGCTGACTTGGATTTGTAGATCCAGAATCTACAAGGAGGCGGGATCCTTGAGTATTTCCGAACTCTTGGATCACATGTGAGCTAAGACAACCTAAAGACAGTAGCAGGATGGACAATGTAGTAAAAGATGAGAAGACAGTGCAGTGGCTAGCAGTACTAGAGCCTGATCAACACAGAGAGGAGCAGCAGCATAAGCAGTTGAGCAGCAGCAGCGCAGTGCAGGGATGTGCTCACACAATGCAGAGCAGCACAGCGCAGTGTTTTCAGAGAGCTAGTGTAGAAACTAGCAGCAGTCAGTCTGTAATATCCCAAATGGAAATAAACAGCAATACAAGCACATAAACAAAGACATACAGCAACTAGAGACAAATCATAAGGGAAACAAACAATATGGAGAACGTTGAGCCATTTTATTAATACTGGGAAATGGAAATGAGTACAGAGGTGATCAGAATGATGGCACCTCGGCTTGCACTAGGCAAGCGTAGAAAGACACTTAGGAAATGACCCGGAATGGCTGCTCCCTCTGGACTGCGTTATCTCCCAAGCTGCTGGCACTGCTACTGTGCTATTGCTACTGCTGGAATGAACTGAATCTTTGGGGCTGCTCCCCACCTCGAAAAATTCTGAAACTTCGAGAATGGCCTCTACTCCCAATACCCAAAAAAACCCAGAAAGCTTTTCAAAAATGGCCGAACCCCCAAAATGGCTCCCTTGAGGCACTACACTATTCCTCAAGGACGGACACTGGCTCTGGATAATTTGCTCCAAATAATGGCCCCTAACTCCTCCAAAATGCTGGAATAGGGAAGGGCTGGCCCCTTACCCACTATCCCGGGCTGAATCCACCAACAAATCCCCAATCCGGAACCACCTCCTCTCAAGACTGCGTCCTCCCTCTCACTGACTGCGTTGTCTCTCTGAGTGGATGCTCCTCCTGTGGTAGTTGCAACTCTCTCCGGCAAAACAAGGATGAAACTCCTCACCCGAGCAGGCACTCGAAGTCCCCCGGGGCTGAGGCTGGGATCTCCGAACGGAGACACACGATGTACTGAACAGTACGTGCAGACTTTGCTAAACAGAAAGCGTGCTCAATGTCAGAAGACAAATCTCAAAGATGCATAATCAGAATGAATGAGAATGAGGAGACCCCTCCTCCTTTTATGTTTGGTGAGCCTTTTCCTCACCTAGGCCCCACCAATCTTTGCGTTGTCCCCCTTAGCCCACGTTGTCCAACTCACTATGCGCTGGCTAGGCCCCACGCTATCTACGCTGCTCCTTTTCCTACGCTGCCACTTGACCACTAGGCCCCACGTTGCCAAATAGACATGTCTCTTAAGTGACTTTAGGAAATACCTTTTATCCTAAGTGTGAGCTAAGTGTCCCCTTCACTCACTCTATTTATATTTTAACTCTATAAAGGCAAAATAGTCAAAATTATTATTTCCAATTAGCTATTGTTGATTGGGAATATTACACAGCCATTTTTTCAGTTGCAGATTTACTTGTCCAATTTCGGATGTTTTTCTATTGCAAGTAGCAATAGTGCAGCAGTGCAGCGGCCGCAGTAGTTTAGCAGCAGCAACAGCGCAGTGCACAGAGGGGCAACGCAGTGTAGAGTAGTGCTCACGCAGTGCAGAGCAGTGCTCACGCAGTGTAGTAGCATGGTTGCAGAATTCAGAGGGAGTTGCAGTACAGTGGAAGTTGGCAGCAGCATACAGAGTCAACAACAGTACAGATGTAGCATTTTCCTATGCAGTGTTGGTGAGCAGCATCAACAGCACAGCAGCAGATGTTCCAGAAGTCAGAAGCAACACATTGAGTTGTTTTTCTAAAGCACTTTCCTCGCTAAGAGGGAGTGTTGATTTGTGGTAGCATCGGATGTGTTCTAGCCTTGTAACTTTGTACATAGCCAAGGACACATGTATTCCATAAAATCCAGAAATGGTTTTGGAAAATTCCACTTAGAGATGGTTTAATTAAAATAATTAATCGTTTTTTAATGTTTTCCTAAGTCTAAACTTAGGGAAACTAATTAATCAAAGGGTATTAATTAGACTAAGTGTGAATCTTCTAGATAAAGCCATGGATCACCTCCAAGTTAATCTTAGCCCTTGATTATGTTTTAATATTGGCCGTTGAAGGGTCAACGGAAGAATATAAGAAGGAGGGTGAGGGGCCTATGGAAAACAACATTGTGACACTTGAGCCATTGAGCATTTTCGATTTGTGTGAGGAGACACAGCTTTTGATCAAGGATCAAATCACTAGGGCAGGGTTTGCTAAGTGATTATGATTCAGTGATCAGATCCAGAGAGGGGCAGAAGCGGAGATTGGTCAAATGGACCAAGAATACATTTCAGAGTGAGATAGCACTTACGCGAAAGAGAGATAGCACAATTTTATGCAGAGGTGATGCAATTCCTGCAGAGAATCACGTAGAACCAGCGCAGTGTCTCTTGGAGTCAGTCCGGAGAAAGCTAGAGGCTGGGGTTCTGAGCCAGGAGGGCCAAAATCCAGCTTCAAATCAGCCAGATCAGTTGCAGAGAAGGGTGACGCAATTCCTCAAGCTTGCCCATGCAGGCTTACGCAGATCCAACATAGGCAATCACGCAGAGGCAGTGAAGGCTTCACCAACGCTGTTTTGATCAGCCGAAGACTTGTTGAGTGAGGTAAATCTCACAGTTATTTTTGCTATCTAGATTTCTCTGAAGGCTTTGCCGGATGTTGGCACCCTAGTTGTATTCAAGATTCTGCTGCTTAATAATACAAACCCTCAGATCTGCTGCGCCGGTTTTCCCAAGTTGGGTTTTTCCAGGGACTTAGTCCAAAAACAACTGTCACATGTGGATGTTTTTCATTGTATTTTGTTCAAAATGTTTCAGCACTTAGATTTATTTCCGCAGCATTATTTGTGTAGACTGCTTCAGAAATTACTTTGATATTTCATAGTAATGAAATAATTATGTAACATAATAGAAGAAGTAATTCAGATTTGTTGCAGTAGGAATCCAGATCTAAGATTTTTCACATTGTTCAACAACCTTTTCGTAAGTAGAAGGTTCTGATTCAATTCGTTTGGTCATATATGTTGCATAACCAGAGTACCTTTTAGGTCTTTTGCTTTCTCTGAATGTTCCGCTTGGGGCTACATGTCCTTCAACTTCTTACAAAGTTGTTCTAAGCCAAGCAAGTCTCTTTTTGGTTTCAAGAATGATAACAAGTTCTACAGGTTCGCTTGGTCCTTCTAGCTCTTCATGATGATCAACTGTGGATTCTGGAAAATTGATTTGTCTTGGACTATCTTCATTAGGAAAGAAAAGTCCTTCTTCTTCATTAGAGTCAACGGGGATATCTTTGGACTTCTTGTATGCAATGCTTTCATCAAATGTGACATATTTGCTTACTTCGATACGATGTTGTTCTTTGATGTAGATTTTGTATGCTTTAGATGAGTTGCTATAACCAACAAAAGTTCCTTTCATGCTTGCATCCAACTTTTTTCTCTTGTCCTTGGGAATATGAATGTATAATAGACATCCAAAGATTCTGAGGTGATCAACATTGGGCTTCTTTCCAATAAAAGCTTCTTCCGGAGTTATGTCACCAAGAATTTTGTGAGGGATTCTATTTTGAATGTATACTACGGTCATGGAGGCTTCTCCCTATAGGAATTTGGGAAGATCTTGATCATGTATCATGCTCTTACACATTCTTCTATAGATCGATTCTTCCTTTCAACTACACCATTCTATTAATGATTATGGGGAACTATCAGCTCCCTCTTAATCCCAACTTCTTCGCAAAAGGTTATAAGTTCTTTAGATGTGTATTCCCCTCCATTATCAAATCTCAAGGTCTTGATCTTCCTTTCTGTCATATTCTCAACTTTGACTTTGAACTCTTGGAATTTGTCGAACACTTCATCTTCAGACTTCAAGAAATATATCCAAGTCTTTCTAGAATAGTCATCAATAAATGTTACATAGTATAGATGACCACCAAGTGATTTTTCGAACATTGGGCCACACATCAGAGTGGATTAGGTCCAAGATTTCCTTGGACCTTGAGTCACTGCTAGGAAATGGCTTTTTCACATTTTTTCCAAGAGCACACCCTTTACAAACTCCTCCATGTTCTTCTTTCAATTGGGGCCTGCCTGTAACCATTTGACTCAAGGATGGCAATATCTTGTAATGGAGATGGCCATATCTGGATTGATGTCAATGTGTACTAAAGCTTGAGGAGGAGTTAGAAATCTATAAAACCTACCCTCACAAATCCCAATAATTTTAGCACTATCTATACTAGATCCCTTAGCCCAAACAACCACCCTGCCATCAATAAATGTTATTTTCTCTCCTTCATCTTCTAAACAAGAAATACAAAGTAAATTCTTTTTCAAACTTGGAACATAGAGGATGTTGTTGTGATGAATATTTCCACCAGATTCCAGCTCGATGGAGGTAGATCGAATGCCTTTTTCTAGATAGTTATTTTTGTCTCCAAGTTCAACCTTGAAAGAGGAGTTTCCTTTTGACAACGTGTTGAGGTGTCCACATTCACCTGTCATATGCCTTGAAGCCCCACTATCAACTACCCATGTGTTGTCATCTTCAATTGAACCTGTTAGAGCAAGTAGAAACTTCCATCCTTTACTTCCTTGGGTAGCTTTGTAACAAAAGTGGTGATATATCCTTTGATAGATTCAAAGAGAATTTTTAGAGCCTTGAGACCTTCTTTCATGTACTTGGTCATTGGAAGTGAGAGAGAGCTACTACAAATATGTCTTCAATCACAAGTGCCAACAATTTGTGATCTTCAAGCTTCCTTCCTTCACCTTAGTTCTAATTCCATGTTGAGAAACCAAGTATAGTGCAGTTTAATGCTCGATTCCTCTTCTTGATCATTACTTGTGAATATTAAATGTCTTGTTATTACTTCTTATGTCTTCTTCGTCAAGCAATTATACAAATATTCAAAACATAAAGATCACAATGAGACAAAGGACACTAGAAATTAGGCCAAAGGCCAGGGCAAAACCCAGAATGGGGAAAACCCAACAATCCTTCTCTTATAGGATCAAATCAAAGTGAGAGATATCCAAGACCAAGACCAAACTGCCACAAAGATACCAAGTCAAACCCTCCTCCAAGTCTCCTTCAATAGTCAAAGTTAACACTGGTCAAACTTCCTTAAAATCTGGTCAAACTCAGAATTTCGGTCCTGCAGTAGATGTCGAATTTCAGCCTACAATTACATTAGAAATTTGGCTCAGTTCCATAGAAAAATTTGTCACACATCCGAGCTGCAATAGGGTAGAAACTTCAATTTTTTTCTTGTGCTTTGAATGCCTTCTCTCTCCTTTTACTTTGGCCTTCTTCTTCTCCGTTTAGGTGCAGAAGATACTTGATAATGAGATGAATGAATGAGCTCTCCAAGAGGTCAAATTGTCTCTTGTATATAGCTGTCTAGGAGGGTCGAATAGGTGCCACTAGGCCAACCTATCCAAGGAGGGCCGACTTGGTCATCTCACGGGCTTCTGACTCAAAAATAAAATTTGAATTCTTTTTCTTACAAATGTCCAAATGCTACATGACTCAAATAAATTTTATTTTGACTCGTAATAAATTCTTTTTGACTCTTTTTTACTCTCTAAGCAAGAAGAATGTGCTTTGAAAAAAATATAGTAAATATAAATATAATAAATACATCAATGATAAATTTATATTATGAAGACCGACTCTAGTTACAACTTCAACACTCCTTAACTAAGGAGGTATTCATAATGACTGGACAAGATAGTCTCAAGTTGAAATATTCATATAAGAAAGGATCCAGATTGATAAGCAATGTTGATGACAACATCATCATAACCAACATTGTCAAAATACCAAGGCCTTGACAAGTAAGCTCTATCTCTCCTCTAGATCAGAGCACAATGTTGGGAGGCATCCAATAGGACACCACCGCCTCTCTGAGGAACATACTGTGAAAATTTACAAAGAGTTGCAGTGATAGATTTATTTCTCCTACTTATTGTAATATTCCCAATTAGCGATAGCTAATTGGAAATATTAACTTTGATCAATTTTGCCTTCTATAGTTAGAAATATAAATAAAGTGAGTGAGAGGGGGACATAACTCACTAAAATAAAGTGCACTCCCTAGTAGACTCAACGTTGTCACTTAAGTGGGCCAAGGGGGGCCAAGAGACCACGTAGAGGGGGACCCACTTAGACCACGTGGGCCATGACAGCGCAAGTTAGTTGGCAACGTGGGCCAAATGGAGGCTACGTTGGAGATGGTGGGGCCTAATGTTCAGAGAGACCCATTGTTATAAAAAGGAGGAGAGCCTCCTCATTTCCTCATTCGAGTTTATGAATATTGAGCTGGTCACTACGATTTTGAGCACACTGGCTGTTTAGCTTGTCTACAACACTGTTTAGTGCATTGAGTGTCTCCGTTCGGAGATCTCACCCTCAGCCCCGGGAGACTTCGAGTGCTTGCTCGGGTGAGGTTGTCCCATCAGTATTTTGCAGGAGGATTGGTGTTTGGCATTTGGGGAGGAGCAGTGCATCCATAGACTGTGCAGTCTTGAGAGGGAGGACGCAGTCCATTTTGAGGAAGCTCCGGAGTGGCATTATTTCGGAGGATTTTGGTCGGGAGATTGAGCAAGGGGCCAGCCCTTGCCTATTGGAGACTTTTGGTTGAGCGGGAGGCCATATTTTGGAGTATTCCATTCAGTCTCAGCGCAGAGCCTTGGAGGATAGCGTAGAACCCCAAGGGGGGTATTTTCGAGGGTCGGCCATTCCAGAAACGCTCTTTGGGCTTTTCTGGGTATTGTGAGTAGAGGCGGATTCCAGAGTTTCAGTTCATTCCGAGTAGGGGAACAACCCCAAATACTCATTTGGTTCCAGCAGTAGCAGCTACACGGCAACTTTCCAACAGCTTGGACGCAGATCAGAGAGCAGCCATTCCATCGATATTCCGAGAGTATTCCTACACTTGCCTGGTGCAAGTCGAGGTGCCATCACTCTAATCACCTCTTGTACTCATTGCTATTTCTCAGTATAATAAAATGGCTCAGTATTCTCTCTATTTTATGTGTATCTGTTGCATATATTGTTTCTAGCATTTCATGCACTGTTGTATGATCTGCATCACTACTTTGAGACATTCCGTTGTTATACCATCTGTTGTGTTTTGCACATACTCTATAGACGGAGTCTGGTGAGGGCCAGGTAGCCTCCAGATCTCATCCTCTTTTCAGAGGTGAAATACCTGGTAAACGCCCCTCCAGTCCATCTCTGGTTTAGAGTTGACTGTGTTTGAGAGATATCCCTGAGAGAGGATATTACAATGGTATCAGAGCTCATAGATCTGGCTCAGCCTGTGGAGCTAGTTGTTTATGACACTGGGGGAGAAGCCGTATATTTGCTACAGAGGTAGGAGGTACCGTGACAGAGAGCATAGGTTGCAAATCACCTACGGAGAGGGTGACTGCGTTCCAGTGGTGGACACAAAACAGGAGGAACCAGTGGTCGACGCAGAACAGGATCCAGGAGTAGACGTAGAACAAGAAGAGCCAATGGCAGATGATAGTGATGCAAAATAGTTTGGGGAAGCACTCCTCAAATCAGTGCAGGATCTGGCGAGGCAGATCGAGATGATGGGTCGGAGATTCACTGCTGTGGAGGCCAGACAGCGTCAAACCCCAAGGGGTTTCCAGGTGGGTGAGGGGTCGGGCACATCCCACCATTTGCAGGAGTGGGATGCCACTCCGCACCAGGCATCACATGCCCCCACTCGTTCCACTATGCCCACTTTTCTGGGTGCAGACACTGACGCAGGAGCACAACAGGAGCCAGAGCCTGGCCACATGGGTGATTATTTCGCTGAGTATCAGGCATATGGGCAGGAGTTCAGGGATGCCCTTTCATTCAGAGATTTTATTCAGCTCCAGCGGGACAGCAGACCTTGTGACCATCACAGAGGGCATCGACATTATCACGAGGGAGATACCCAGCGTACAGTGAGCAGGTTCCATTTGCCCACGTTTGATGGTTCATCAAACAGTTCAGCAAAGTCTTGGGTGGAGGAGCTGGACATATACTTCCAGCTCAACCAGATGGCAGAGACGGAGGCCATCAAGGTGGCGACGCTGCATTTGGATGGTGAGGCCCAAGATTGGTGGTTCCATGGGATGGTTACACTCGGACATTCGACAGTGACCACATATGCCGAGTTCACCCGGAGATTGATAGAGAGGTTTGACCGGAGGGATCCGAAGGAGCACTTTGTGGAGCTGACGAGGCTCAAACAGACCAGGAGCCCGGAGACATATATTGCAGATTTCCTGAGACTTTCAGTGATGGTGCCCGATCTATCCGCGGCACGGATGATATACATGTTCACTGAGGGGTTAGCAGAGCCGCTTCGAGGTTTGGTCAGATCCGCTAGATCAGCCACACTCCAAGATGCAGTTGGCAGGACCCGGGATTTGCAGGATGTTTTACCCCGGACCAGGACACGTTACCCCCAAAGACAGGCTTGCCAGCCAAAGGGGAAGGATGTGAGGATTCTGCCTCCTAAGGGGAATCTGGGTAGGGGGCAGTTAGATGATGATGTCAGGAGGGAGTTGAAGAAGAAGAGGTTGTGTTTTACCTGTCAGGAGCCGTGGGCACCGGGACACAGATGTGCTGCTGGCAAAGCACATTTTATCGAGGTCTTCTCTGAGAGCAGTGAGGAAGAGGATGAGTATGATGATGGGGGGGCAGGAGACAGTCAGGCAGCATAGGACCATTTGCCGCCTCCACCTCCAGGAGCAGGAGGTGCAGCTTTTGCACCCACAGGGGGGACCCTTGCAACATTGCGAGGAGTGCCCAAGTATTTGACACTGCATGTCCAAGGGACAGTACGTGGGCAGCGAGTTTCAGTCCTAGTAGACAGTGGGGCAACCCACAACTGCATCGATGCACAGATGGTTGAGCGGAGAGGCATACCGACAAAGAGCTTCAATGGATTTTCAGTATTGGTCCCAGGAGATTAGACGATGCAGTGTGCCAGATATGTTCCAGAGCTGGTTATGACGATGGGCACCTACACAGTGACTGACCACTTTTTTGTGGTTAACATACCGAATACCAATGTGGTATTGGGTGTACAGTGGCTGATTACTCCAGGGAAGGTCACCACAGATTGGGAGGCCTTGGAGATGGAGTGGGATGATAAGAAGACCGGGAAGCATGAGAAGATACGTGGGATGCACACTTACCCACCCCAGAGTGTTTCAACTCACCAAATGGAGGCAGACTTCCGGAAGGGAGACATAGAGTGGACAGTAGAGCTGCGTGCATCAGAGGCAGGGACTACCGGGCAGTCAGTTCATCCGGAGATACAGTCCATCCTTGACCGGTATGCCGTGGTGTTTGGGGAGATACCGCCAAGACAGCCACCAGATCGGGGATTTGAGCATACTATTGAATTAGAGCAGGGTGTTCAGGCCGTTATCACCACACCCTATAGGCACCCCAAGGCCTATCGAGACGAGATTGAGCGGGCCATTCAGGAGTTGCTGGCTCTTGGACACATTCGGCGTAGCACCAATCCTTTTGCTTCTTCAGTGGTGTTGGTGAAGAAGAAGGACGGCACATTGAGAATGTGCATTGATTACAGGGCCCTGAATAAAAAGACCATGAAGAACAGGTATCCTATACCGCGGATTGATGAGCTGATGGATGAGTTGAGAGGAGCACAGTTCTTCTCGAAGATCGATTTGAGATCCGGGTACCACCAGATTCGCGTGAGGGAACAGAACATTCCCAAGACTGCTTTCAAGTGCCATTATGGCCACTTTGAGTTCTTGGTTATGCCTTTCGGGCTAACCAACGCACCAGCCACCTTCCAGTCATGCATGAACCACATCTTCCGCAGTCACATGAGGAAGTTTGTGTTGGTTTTTTTTTATGATACATTGATATATAGCAGGACTTGGGAGGAGCATCTCCAGCACATAGAGGCAGTGCTACATATCTTGGAGGAGCAGCAGTTTTATGCTAAGCTCTCCAAGTGTGAGTTTGGGTTGACGGAGATGCTATATTTGGGACACATCATAGGAGTGGACGGAGTGAGGGTCCATGAGGAGAAGATCAGGGCCATCAGGGATTGGCCAGAGCCGAGAAACGTGACGGAACTTCGAGGATTTGTTGGTATCTGCACTTATTACAAGAAGTTCATCAAGAGTTTCTCTCAGCTTGCTGCACCCCTTACAGATTTAACGAAGAAGGGGGCATTCAGTTGGTCAGATACAGCGCAGCGGGCCTTTGATAGGCTCAAGGAGGTGATGAGTAGCTGCCCAGTACTTGCATTTCCGGATTTCACGTAGCCATTTTTCCTATAGTGTGATGCATCAAGAGAGGGGATCGGTGCAATATTGATGCAGCGAGGTCACCCGATAGCTTTTGAGAGTCGGAAGCTCCTTCCTCATGAGCGGTTATATGCCATATGTGACAAGGAGATGTTGGCCATCATGCATGCCTTGGCCAAATTCTGGCAGTACCTGGTGGGTAACAGGTTCAGGGTGAGGACTGACCACAACAGCCTCAGGTTATTTTTAGAGCAGAAGCAGCTACAGGAGAGGCAGCAGAAGTGGGTCAGTAAGATCCAGGCCTACGACTTTGACATAGAGTATGTCAAAGGGAAGAACAACATGGTGGCTGATGCACTTTCACGGAGACCAGCCGCGTTGTCCTTGATGAGTCTGGACGCAGATTGGAGGGCTCGAATTTTGGTGGAGTACTCCAAGGACAGGTTTGCTTGCAAGGTTCTAGATGGACAGGTGACAGATGATCGAGACAGGGTGAGGGATGAGATCATCTACTATAGGGACGGGATCTTCTTGACTGAGGGCTCTCAGCTCAAGAAGAAGATACTACAGGCTTCTCATGATTCACCATTGGCGGGCCACCAGGGGTTTACCAAAACCTACAGGGCCATCAGAGAGAGGTTCTCATGGAAGGGCCTCAAGGAGGACGTACTCCAGCATGTCAGGGAGTGCGAAGTTTGCCAGCGCAACAAGGGGGAGATGAACCATCCAGCAAGGTTGTTGCAGCCTCTTCCCATTCCAGAGGGGAAATGGGAGAGTATTTCGATGGATTTCATCACAAGGTTGCCCGCGGTGCAGGGCAAGGACTATATTTGTCGTCGTTGATCGACTGACAAAATATGCACACTTTTTTGCCATATCCGCGCACTATACAGCAGCACAGGTGGCAGAGCTATTCTTCCGGGATATCTTCAGGTTACATGGTCTTCCCAAGACCATTGTCAGTGACGGGACAGCCGCTTCATGGGCGGATTTTGGCAGGAACTTTTTCGGTTGGTGGGGAAAGAGTTGACACCGAGTACTAGCTACCACCCACAGACAGATGGGCAGATGGAGATAGTTAACAAGTGGCTGGAGGGCTACTTGCGTAACTATGTCAGTGGGCAGCAGAGAGCGTGGCTGAAGTGGCTGCACCTAGGAGAGTACTACTACAACACCACACATCACATGTCTATCGTTATGTCTTCGTTTTATGCATTGTATGGTTATCATGCTTTATCTTTCATTGATGTGATGTTTGGTGCCAGCAAGGCTCCGAGAGCCAAGATTTGGATCCAAGAGAGTCAAGACATCCTCCAAGCTCTTAAGGATAACTTGGCTACAGCACAGAATCAGCAGAAGCTGTATGCCGACAAGGGTCGGGTGGAGAGACAGTTTGAGGCAGGGGACTTGGTCTACCTACGCTTGCAGCCATACCGACAGACGACTCTGAAGCAGAAGGGGGCTGAAAAGCTCAAGCCCCACTTTTATGGGCCATACAGGGTGATACGCAGGGTTGGACAGGTTGCCTATGAGTTGGAGTTGCCCTAAGGCAGCAAGATTCATAACATTTTTCATGTATCATGCTTGAAGAAGTCTTTGGGACAGTAGGTGACAGTGATGGAGGAGCTTCCGCCTACAGATGACGAGGGGCATTTGGTGCTACAGCCGGAGGCCATCATTGATGTTAGAGAGAGGCAGTTGCGGAGCAGGACAGTCCGGGAATTCTTGGTGAGGTGGAAGAATTTGCCTGATGAGGATACCACTTGGGAGAGCGAGAAAGTATTGCAGCATCCATCACTATAGTTGCTTGGGTCAAGCAACATTTTGTCGGAGGAGACTGTAATATTCCCAATTAGCGATAGCTAATTGGAAATCTTAACTTTGATCAATTTTGCCTTCTATAGTTAAAAATATAAATAAAGTGCGTGAGAGGGGGACATAACTCACTAAAATAAAGTGCACTCCCTAGTAGACTCAACATTGTGACTTAAGTGGGCCAAGGGGGGCCAAGAGACCACATAGAGGGGGACCCACTTAGACCACGTGGGCCATGACAGCGCAGTTTAGTTGGCAACGTGGGCCAAATGGAGGCTACGTTGGAGATGGTGGGGCCTAGGGTTGAGAGAGGCCCATTGTTATAAAAAGGAGGAGAGCCTCCTCATTTCCTCATTCGAGTTTATGCATATTGAGCTAATCACTACGACTTTGAGCACGCTGGCTGTTTAGCTTGTTTACAACACTGTTTAGTGCATTGAGTGTCTCCGTTCGAAGATCTCACTCTCAGCCCCGGGAGACTTCGAGTGCTTGCTCGGGTGAGGTTGTCCCATCAGTATTTTGCAGGAGGATTAGTGTTTGGCATTTGGGGAGGAGCAGTGCATCCATAGACTACGCAATCTTGAGAGGGAGGACGCAGTCTTGAGAAGGAGCTCCGGAGTGGCATTATTTCGGAGGATTTTGGTCGAGAGATTGAGCAAGGGGCCAGCCCTTGCCTATTGGAGACTTTCGGTTGAGCAGGAGGCCATATTTTGGAGTATTCCATTCAATCTCAGCGCAGAGCCTTGGAGGATAGCATAGAACCCCAAGGGGGGTATTTTCGGGGGTCGGTCATTCCAGAAACGCTCTCTGGGCTTTTCTGGGTATTGTGAGTAGAGGCGGATTCCAAAGTTTCAGCTCATTCCGAGTAGGGGAGCAGCCCCAACTACTCATTTGGTTCCAGCAGTAGCAACTACAAGGCAGTTTTCCAGCAGCTTGGACGCAGATCAGAGAGCAGCCATTCCATCGATATTCCGAGAGTATTCCTACACTTGCCTGGTGCAAGTCGAGGTGCCATCACTCCGATCACCTCTTGTACTCATTGCTATTTCTCAGTATAATAAAATGGCTCGGTATTCTCTCTATTTTATGTGTATCTGTTGCATATATTGTTTCTAGCATTTCATGTACTGTTGTATGATCTGCATCACTGCTTTGAGACATTCCGTTGTTATACCATCTGTTGTGTTTTGCCCATACTCTATAGACGGAGTCTGGTGAGGGCCAGGTAGCCTCCAAATCTCATCCTCTTTTCAGAGGTGAAATATCTGGTAAACGCCCCTCCAGTCCATCTCTGGTTTAGAGTTGACTGTGTTTGAGAGATATCCCTGAGAGGGGATATTACACTTATTCTTTCAACAAGTTATTATTCAAAAATCTTCCGGCAAATATCAAAATAAATACTACTGCAACAATCCAGATTGATAAGCAATGTTGATGACAACATCATCATAACCAACATTGTCAAAATACCAAGGCCTTGACAAGTAAGCTCTATCTCTCCTTTAGATCAGAGCACAATGTTGGGAGGCATCCAATAGGACACCACTGCCTCTCTGAGGAACATACTGTGAAAATTTACAAAGAGTTGCAGTGATAGATTTATTTCTCCTACTTATTCTTTCAACAAGTTATTATTCAAAAATCTTCTGGCAAATATCAAAATAAATACTACTGCAACATTCACAATTATATATGCAGAGAAATAAACTATAGAGAACATAAGCACAAGAATCAATCACATGTACACAGTTATTTTTGGACAATTGTCCCCAAAAAAACCCAATTTGGGAAAATCGGTGCAGCAGACGAGGGTTTTATTAATTCTTCAGTAAATGATATCTTTACAGGGAAAATATACGGCAGATAAAATTTGAACCACCTGAGATTGAATTTCCGGCTTACTCGGACAATTCTCTGAGACCCAAAACAGCCCCTGCATGCCCCTGCATGATTCTTTGCGCAGTCCCAGCGCTAAACTGCGTGAATCTGCGTGGAGACTGCGTGAGGTCTCTGCACTACAGCTTCAAGCTGCCTCCAGTGACCTTTTGCTGCCCTCCGGCCCTGATCTCGATCACCTCTGACCTCCTCCTTCTGCTTCTGCAACTTCTCACCCTACAACTCTCCCACTAAAATTGAATTCTACATCAGAATGGATCTCCTTCGGGTACTGAGTGTATGCCCAACTTATTTTCCAAGTGACCCTCAAGCCTTTTTTTATAATCTTCCTGATGGAGAACCAACAGCCCTGATTAAAAGATTAATCAATGGCTAAGATTAAAACTTGACTTGATCCATGTTTTCTAGAAGATTCACACTCTGACTTATTAATACCCTTTAATTATTTCATTTCCCTAAGCTTAAACTTAGGGTCTTCATTAAAATAATTAATTATTTTAATAAGTCTTGAACCGAGTGGAATTTCCACAAACTGCTTCTGGGTTCTTTGGAATGTTGTTGTCCAAGCCTCGCTGCAAAGTTTGAGACTTGGAACACTTCCGGATGCTACAAAAATCAACACTCCCTCTTAGCGAGGAAGGTGTTCCAGCTATATGCGTGCTGCATGTTGCTCTGATTCTAAAGCACCCTCTACGCTGCCAATCTTAGGATTCTGCTCCCCCCATCTGCTGCGTTGCTGCCCCCTGTACTGTTGCCTTTGACACTGCCACTGTCACTTGTTGCCTCTGTACCACAGCTCCCTCTGAATACTAAATCCTCCATTCCTACTACTGGAAGGGATTCTTCATCATCCCCATCTTCTCTCTGAAGTAGACAAACTTTGTCTTTCCCAGAGCCTTTGTGAGGATGTCTGCCACCTATTCTCCTGTTGGAGTGTACTGTAATTGAACAGCTCCACGTTGTACACAGTCCCTGATGAAGTAACACCGGATGCCAATATGTTTCGACCTATCATGAAACACAGGATTCTCAGAGAACTTTATGCAACTTTGATTATCACATAAAATGTTGGTCGCTTCAATTTTCTCCTTGAGTATATTTACTCGCAGTTTCCTAAGCCATATGGCTTCGCACGAAGATATGTTGGCTGCCATATATTCTTCCTCAGCTAAAATCAGTGCCACAGACTTCTATTTCCTACTGCACCAGGAAGTCATTCCTGATCCCAAACTAAAACAGTACCCACTGGTACTCTTCCGATCAACAGAACTTCCAACCCAATCTGCATCAGTGAAACCACTCAACCTGACATCATTGTCACGGGTGTACTTCAATCCAAGCTCGACTGTCCCACGAAAGTATCTGAGAACATGCTTGGTTGCTGCCCAATGTGCCCTCTTCGGTTCCACCATGAACTGACTTAGGGTATTAATAGCATAATAGATGTTTGGCCTAGTAATTAACAGATACATCAATGACCCTATGAGCTGTCTGTACAACGTAGGATCAGCTTCATCATCTTCGAACGTGTCCATTTTCCTCCAGTTGGTAATCATTAGAGTGGTCATGGGCCTACAATCCTCCATCTGAAATCTCTTCATAATTTCTGTAGTGTATCTTCCTTGACCAAGGAAGATCTCCCCATTTTGCTGCCAAACTTCCAACCCCAGAAAATAGTGCATCCGTCCTAAATCCTTCATGTCAAATTCTTAAGCCAGATTCTTCTTGCAATCTGTGATGAGCCTTGATGATCCTGTCAAGAACAAATCATCCACATAAAATACTAGTATCAAAGGCTCACTCCCTACTCTCAGATAGTAGAGATTGGGATCTGCATCACTCTTAAGGAATCTCATCTTTTGCAAGTAGTTGTCAATTCGACCATACCAGGCTCTAGGAGCTTGCTTTAGTCCATATAAAGCTTTCTTCAATCTGCACACGAGTTTTTTATCATGTGTCTCAAAGCCCTCTGGTTGTTCTATATACACCTCTTCTTCTATCACACCATTCAAGAATGTCGTCTTAACTTCCATCTGGTGAATTCCCCATCCCATTTACGCAGTAACGGATATCATAGACCTGATAAGATGTGTATCTGGCTACAGGGGCGAAGATTTCTTCATAGTCTATTCCTTTCTTCTGAGCATACCCTTTTGCCACAGACCTGGCTTTAAATTTGTCGATGTTGCCGTCTGTTGCATACTTGATCTTGTAGATCCACCTAGATCCTACAACTGATCTCTCCTGCGGTCTGGGTACTACTTCTCAGACATCATTTGTCATGATGGAACTGTACTCTTCCACCATTGCATCAACCCATACCTGGTGCTGAGCTACTTCCTGAAAACTAGAAGGTTCTCCTATTTGAGCAACTAAGGCTTAATACCTTTCAGGTTGCTTACGTTTTCTCTTCTCATTTCGGGGAATTCCGACAAAATCCTCTGCATCCTTCAAAATCTGTCAAAGTTCCCTGCTCTTTCTTCCACTGGTGGTGGGTGGATTTATCGGCTTTCCTTCTTGCAAATCCTCGGGAAACCCATCCTTTGGATCACTATGCCTTGGAGAGGCAACTGAATTTTCTACTGCTGGTTGTTGGGGCTGGACCAGAGGCTCTTCCTCTAACTGCGTAGCAAAAGGCAGCTCTCGTGATCTTCTGAAGGCTTTCTCCTTCATGAACTTCACATCTCTTCGCACCACTACTTTCCTACTCTCAGAAATGTAGATGTGATAAGCCTTTGCATTCTCGTTGTACCCTACTAAATACCCCTTTTCAACAGTCATCTCCAACTTCTTCCTCTTCTCACTGGGTACATGGCAGTAAGTTGTACTATCGAAGATCCTAAAGTGACTCACTTTGGGCTTGCTGCTAGTGAAGACACTTTCTGGCGTGATATTTCCCAGTGCAGTGTGAGGAGTTCTATTCTGAATGTAGACAGTTGTATTACACGATTCAGCCCATATAAATTTGGGTTTGATATGGGCATGTCTTGGTCATACAGCATAGCTCTAGTTGCTTCAACAATAGTCTGGTTCTTCCTTTCTGCCACTCCATTCTGTCCTGGATTGTATGGAGTTGTCCATTCTCTTTTGATGCCTTCCCTTGCACAGAATCCAGTGAATTCTTTATCTATGTATTCACCTTCATTATCTAATCGCAATACCTTGATCCGCTTCCCTGTCAGATTTTCCACCAGAGCCTTAAACTCTTTAAATCGATTGAAGACCTCATCCTTGGTCTTCAAGAAGTAGATCTCGGTTTTCGTGAAATGGTCATCAATAAAGGTGATGAAATATTCGGCACCGCTAAGAGCTCTTATGGACATTGGCCCGCAGATATCTGAGTGTATTAGATCCAACACACCCTTGGCCCTATTGTTGCTTCTCTGATATGTTGCCTTGGCATATTTCCCCAATACGCACCCCTTGCAGACATCATCCCGTTTGGTGCTCAGTTCTTGAACACCTGTGACAGTCTTCTGGAGAGTTCTCAACACCCCATGATGCAAGTGCCCCATTCTTTTGTGCCATAGCTCATTTAGGTCTGTTTCATCTGCGCCGCCAACTAGTGCCATTGGAGAATCAAGCTGCAGCTTGTACGGCTTGTTGCTTCTTACCCCGATCTATGCCTTCTTCTTCCAACTGGGGTGCTTGACGTATACTCTATTGCCAATAAAGTAGACGTCATATCCTCAGTTTTGAAGCTGACATTGAGAGTGGATATATTCCCAAACCCGGCACATGTAGTACAATAGTGGTCTAGATTCTGTTCTCTACCTCGGTCTGAAGAACTACGGTACCTCTCCCAATGGGAGTGCACTTTACTTTGCTACCCATGGTTATTTTGAAATTCATCTGCGCTTCTTGGTAGTCGGAAAAAAAATCCCGAACTCCCATCATGTGAGCAGAGGCTCCGCTGTCAATATACCATACGTCTAAAGACGCAGTGCTTGATACACAAGCAAAATATTCCTCTAGTTTGGACGCCAATACAAATACATCGTGATCCATTTTTTCTATCGTGCTTTTTCCCCCTCCAGGAGAACTGCGTGAACCCTTTTGCGTTGTTGCTGCAACAGTAGATCTTTGTTCACTGATAGATGCCCCCTCTTTGTTATTCATCTTTGCCTTTGATACCATGTGAAAATTTACAAATAGTTGCAGTGATAGATTTATTTCTCCTACTTATTCTTTCAATAAGTTATTATTCATAAATCTTCCGGCAAATATCGAAATAAATACTACTGCAACATTCACAATTATATATGCAGAGAAATAAATAATAGAGAACATAAGCACAAGAATCAATCACATGTACACAGTTATTTTTGGACAATTATCCCTGGAAAAAACCCAATGTGGGAAAACCGGTGCAGCAGATGATGTTTTTATTAATTCTTCAGCAAATAATATCTTTACAAGGAAAATATACGGCAGATAAAATCTAAACCACATGAGACTGAATTTCCGGCTTCCTCAAACAATTCTCTGACACCCAGAACAGCCCCTGCATGCCCCTGCATCACTCTGCGTGATTCTCTGTGCAGTCCCAGCACTGGACTAAGTGAATCTACGTGGAGGCTGCGTGGGGTCTCTGTGTTGCAACTTCAAGCTGCCTCCAGTGACCCTCTGCTGCCCTCCGACCCTGACCTCAATCACCTCTAACCTCCTCCTTCTACTTCTGCAACTTCTTGCCCTGCAACTCTCCCACTGAAATCGAATTCTACATCAGAATGGATCTCCTTCGGGTACTGAGTGTATGCCCGGCTTATTTTTCAAGTGACCCTCAAGCCTTCTTTTATAATCTTCCGATGGAGAACCAACGGCCCAAATTAAAAGATTAATCAATGGCTAAGATTAAAACTTGACTTGATCCATGTTTTCTAGAAGATTCACACTCTGACTTATTAATACCCTTTAATTATTTAATTTCTCTAAGTTTAGACTTAAGGTCTTCATTAAAATAATTAATTATTTTAATAAGCCTTGAACGGAATTTCCACAAACTGTTTCCGGATTCTTTCGAATGTTGCTGTCCAAGTCTCCCTGCAAAGTTTGAGACTTGGAACACTTCCGGATGCTACAGAAATCAACACATACTCCACCTAGGTTCACCAAAGCATTTCCTCACAAGAACATTTCCTAATTCATTGTCATAATGCTTGACACAAGGAAATATCGGTCCCCCGAACCATTCTTATACCAGATCAATGTACTTGACTTACGACTATTAGTCCTAGACGCAGTACATGTCTCGAGAATGTTGGTCCATGATGCTTATCCAATCCACCATTCTCCCTATCCATGTTCATGTACTAGAATTACGACTGTTAGTCCTAGCAATAGTACATGACACATGCAAAACAAGGTGTCCATCCTCTAGGTGTCCATCTTCATAAATTTATATCATAAAGACAGACTCTACTTACAACTTCAACAACACCACATAGGACAAGTGCCCATGGTCATCTCAACACGAGTCTCCATTCTTTAAGCCCAACTTCTATTGAATGGCTATGGGAGGGTTCCCTATAAATGTGTTTCACAAAAGAAGTTAGAAGACTAGTACCTAATAATGGAGTACAGGGTGAAAATAGGACTTATTTATGGTTTATTACTGATCGAGAAACAGGATATGACTACAGAAGAACGCAAACCAGGCCACCAAGTGAAAAGACACTCAAACTAGAAGAAATGATCCTTAAAGTAACACAAAGTTGAGCATTAGAAGCTCTTACCAATTTAGATATGAATGCCTTGCTGTAGACCTTGGTAAATGGTTGCAATCTGTAGATGATGAAATATCTCACCATTCTGCACCTACAGATCTAAAAAAATGCAGGAGTGGATAAGTTAAACCCGCTTTTGAGCCCACCCACCAGCATAGAAGTACTAATAAAAGTTTGATTTATGGGTGGGAACGTTAGGAGAATGAACAAACAACAATAAAAGCAGCCTAGCACTACATATAATTGAGTAATATTAATGATAATGAAATCTGGAAATTATTTATTCAATGAAGGGATTAAATTCCCAGAGGGTTAAAATCTAAATTTGTTTTTATGCAGATTTTTAATTTCCGTCAAAATGGAAATTGTTTATTCACTTCAATTAACAATAAAAAATACAATTTGTAAGTAAAAAATAAACAAGAGTTTATAAGTACACACCTTTAGGATCAAACCCTTGAGTGAGGGTTCCACTTACCACCTAAATTCTGTTGTTGTAAATTGTATGGCAGACTTGTAAAACCCTTGGACAACCCCTTAAAATAGTTTTAGATTTTCTTCCTTACACAACACATGAGAATCATACCTTCCTTGGGCCAAATGGATTAGATTATAGCAAAACCCAAGTGATATAAAGTTAGCTAAAAGATAAACTCGAAACACAAGCTAGTAACTTATCTTTTGTATTTTTATATCTTTATAAAACAAAAAACTTAGAGAAATTTTGGTTTCTATATAAGTTGGTTGCTGCAGTGAGGCTTACCTTGGCCTTTTAAGTTAATATTTCAGAGTGTTGGATTGTGATCACAACCCCTTTTAGATCAACCTTGTGATTTGGACTATGAAATGGGAATGGATTCGAAAAGACTAATCGCACCCACTCTAGTATAAAATGATTATACCGATCTCCAAGTCCAACTAGGAGTGATTTTCCTTGAAATACCTCTAGACACTAGGTCAACTATGGTATTGGGAGAGATTTTTCCTTACTGAAGGAACCCCCACCAGCAAGGGTGTGTCCTACAGGTGAGTCTAATAACCCCAATTACAAACAAAGTAGACGCAAGATTGTGGGGGAGTGTCCCCCCTCTCGAATCTACTCCCGAAGCGCGCTCCGCTTGGGAGCGGATCCGAAGCGACATCGAGAGCACGCTCCCTTAAAAAATTCACTCCCTGGTTTTTCAGGGCGGTTGGGGAGCATTCGCTCCCGTTTGCTACCGAAGCGAATTTTTTAAGGCGGGAGCGTTTGGGGAGCGATCGCTCCCAACTGCTCCTGCCTAAAAAATTTGCTCCCCGTGGGTGAAAAAGGCACAGTGAATTTTTAGACGGAGGGAAGGGACAAAAAGAAATAAAAGGCCCTACTCCCCTTCCCACAATCCACTATTTGCATATGAGAGAGCAAGAGAGGGCTTTTGGAAGAGAGAGCTTGAGTTGAGGAGGAAGATTGAGAGGGTTGCTTGGGAGCTTGAGTAGCTAGTAAAGGAGATTGGAGCCTGGGATTGAAGGCCAAAGAGGTAGGATCTAGACTCTAATCTAGCATTTGTGTTTTTTATATGTTCATTGTTAAATGAAAATGTTCTCTTCTCTCTTTCCCATTCCCATTCCTCCATTTTATTGCATGCAAAAAACTATAACTCCACCAAAGTTCAAAACTTCAAACATGATGGATATGTGGCTTGGTATTCTCTTGTTGGTTATGATGATGTTGGGGAGCAGAAGAAGGAGTAATGATGAAGAATATGAAGAAGTCGGAAGTGGTGGAATAAGAAACCCTGGAGAAGAGTAGTGCCTTGGTAAGGAGGAAGAGGAAGATAATGTGAGTGGAGATGATGAGGGCACAAAAACCAAACTAGACCAAACCCCATTGTGGAAATATGTATGTAGGCATGCAAGAGGGAAAGGGGGTGGAACCACTAAATTTACATGCCTCCATTGCAAAAACACTTACACGGGTTCATACACTCGTGCCAGAAAGCATCTTTGTGGGAAAATGCTATAGGATGGAAATAAACAAATAGGAATCAAAACTTGTGGAAGTGTGTCACACCATCAAAGAGCCAAATACATAAGGGGGGAGGTGGAAGCCTAATACAGATCTAAAAGATCAAATGGTGACTTTGAAGATGACACCACTAGCCCACAATCACATAGACTAAAAACTCCATCAACATCCTCCCATGGCAGTGGATATGGAGGCACGGAAAGTTAGGAACAAACATCCCTTTAAGGCATAGAACCATATCAGATTTCCTTGACCAAGGGTGTAGGAATGATGTGGATGCAAAAAATTACCGATTTCTCTATGCATGTGGGATACCATTCAATGCTCTTCGTTCACCTTATTGGCATGAAATGGTTGGCGCCATTAATGATGCCCCCAAAGGATACAAGAGCCCTAGGTTTGACAAGGCTAGAACCGTGGGACTTGATCATGAAAAAGCAAAAATAGCACATGCTTTGGGTAAAATGACAAATTCTTGGAATGACTATGGGGTATCCATTGTATTTGATGGTTGGAAGCCATTGATAAGTGTTCTTGGTGTGTCTACTAGTGGTGCAGTCTTCCTTTCAGCATATGATTTCTCAGAAAAGTTCAAGACCACCATCAACATTGCAGAACCATTACTTCAAACAATTGAAAGTATTGGACCATACAATTTCATCCAAGTCATCACTGATAATGCTTCTAATTGTAAGGCAATGAGCGCAATTATTGAGGATAGATACCCCAACATATTTTGGCCTGGGTGTTTGGTTCACACAATGAACCTTTTGATGCATGATATTATTAAGAACAAGCACCCTCAATACATATGGATTGGTGATTTGTACAAGAGAGGCAAGAGAATGATAAAATTTATTACTGATCATAGAAAATACCCGTGGGCTTTTCCGTAGTCACTCAAGTTTGGATTTGTTGAATATTACGAAGACTAGATTAGCTAGTTATTACCTCACCTTTAGGCACCTTTTGAAGGTAAGAGAGACATTGGATAGCATGGTATCAAGTCAACAATGGTAGGTATTAAAGGATAGGCCTCCAACCACAGTTGACAGGCAAGGTTTTGAAGAGGTGGAGGAGACCGCTCTTGTGGTCTGTTTTGGGCATGTGTGAGGGAGGTTCTGCAATACACCATGCCCATTTATAACATGATTCGTTTTACAAATACAGATGCACCAGTGATTGGGGAGGTGTATGAGTAGATGGATAACATGTTGGGGAAAATCAAAGATATTTTTCAAGAAAAAGATCCCAACTTTTATGATATTATTCACAATTTTGTGTGTTTATGGTGGGATAAACTTAAAGTTCCACTACATTCCTTGGCATATATGCTTTTGCCAAAATACTACTCCCCATCTTGGTTGGGAAACCTTGCACCTGGGGGTGAGGTTAGGGTCAAACCCCATATAGATCCACAAGTACAAAATGGGTATATGGCAGCATTGGACAAGCTAGTCCTAGAGGAGGAGTGTGCTAGATTGCGTCTTGAATTAGGCAAATACTTCACTAGCACTAGAGTGTTTGGTTCTTTGCATGCAATGAAAGATAGGGATAGAATTAATGTTGTCACATGGTCAGACACATATGGAGGCCAAGTACTTTTGGCAAAATTGCCAAAAACGTGCTTTCACAGGTTGTAAATACTTCTTTTGCAGAGAAGTGCTCGAGCACCTATAGCTTCACCCATAATGTGAGAAGAAACAAACTCAATGAAAATTGGGCAAAAAGCTTGGTTTATGTGCACTACAAATTGAAGTTGTTGACACATTATTGCGAGAAGGCTCGTGATGATACATCAAATGTATATTGGGACAGCAACCAAGAGGAAGATAATTTGGAGGATGGCACTCTCCATCTTGAAGAATTGGAAACAAAACTTTTGAAAGATGATGATGAAACAACAGTAGCAGCCATGCCACTCCATCATCCAATAGCAGTGCCCGAGTTCCATAATCTTTGCCTTT
Source organism: Pinus albicaulis (assembly GCA_034641835.2). Lineage (NCBI taxonomy): Eukaryota > Viridiplantae > Streptophyta > Pinopsida > Pinales > Pinaceae > Pinus > Pinus albicaulis. Next base: position 568,379,121 of record CM076576.1, read on the forward strand.
GTTGCGGTCACCTCCATCTACATCCTCACATGGAGGCCATGTGCCTTCTGGTTCTGGTTTTGGACATGGTCATCTGACTATGTAAGAGGAGACTCCCAGTAGACCACCACGACCTTGGCAGAAATTAGACATTGGCAGCAAGAGGAAGCAGAAGATAATAGATTTACTTGTCTTTTCTAGGTTCTAGTAGTTTTTATAATTGTTGACTTTTCCATATTTATTATGATATTTTTTGTAAACAATATATAACAATTTAAGTTTGAAGTTTGAAGTTGGAAATTATAACTCATTGGTAATGAATTATGAATATGGTGCTTTGTGAAAGTTGAAAGTTGAAACATTTCATTTCATGTTAGATATTCTTTGTTATCGTTTGGTTACTTGGTAATGGTAATGGTTACAAGTACAAGTTACAACTTTTAGTGATCAATGATGATAAATGTTATATATTGAATTTTGAAAACTTGAAACTTTAAGATTGACGAATCATGAGACTCAATAATGTTGTATGTTACTAACTTCCGTACGTGCATGATGAAGATTATAACTTCTGGATGACTGATGTTATATGGTTCAATCCATGTTTATATGATTTTTATATCTAATTCATCATTCTACATGTTTTTGTTGACATATATGCATCAAAATATATAAAAATATATATTATATAAAAATTCGCTCCTGACCCTATTGATTTTTTGTAGCATCCGGAAGTGTTCCAAGTCTCAAACTTTGCAGGGAGGCTTGGACAGCAGCATTCCAAAGAACCCAGAAACTGTTTGTGGAAATTCCGCTCAGTTCAAGACTTATTAAAATAATTAATTATTTTAATGGAGACCCTAAGTCCAAACTTACGAAAAGGAAATAATTAAAGGGCATTAAAGAGTCAGAGTATGAATATTCTAGAAAACATGGATCAAGTCAAATTTTAATCTTAGCCATTGATTAATCTTTTAATCTGGGTCGTTGGTTCTCCAACAAGAAGATTATAAAAGAAGGCTTGAGCGTCACTTGGAAGATAAGTCGGGCACACACTCAATACCCGAAGGAGATCCATTCTGATGTAGAATTCAATTTCAGTGGGAGAGTTGCAAGGCGAGAATTTGCAGAAGCAGGAGGAGGTCAGGGGTGATCGAGATCAGGGTCGAAGAGAAACAATGGGTCACTGAAGGTAGCTTGAGGCTGCAGCACAGAGACCCCACACAGATTCACGCAGTCCAACGCTGGGACTGCGCAGAGAATCACGCAGACTGATGCGGGGGCTGTTCTGGGTATCAGAAATTTGTCCGAGTAAGTTGTAAATTCAGTCTCAGGTGGTTCAGAATTTATCTGCCGAATATTTTCCCTGTAAAGATATCATTTGCTGAAGAATTAATAAAACCCTCATCTGCTGCACCGATTTTCCCACATTGGGTTTTTCCGGGGAAAATTGTCCAAAAATAACTGTGTACATGTGATTGATTCTTGTGCTTATGTTCTTTACTGTTTATTTCTCTGCATTTATAATTGTGAATGTTGCAGTAGTATTTATTTTGATATTTGTCGGAAGATTTCTAAATAATAACTTATTTAAACAATAAGTAAGAGAAATAAATCTATCACTGCAACTGTTTGTAAATTTTCACAAACCCGAGAGCTTTTGAAAATGTCACTCCCCACTCCCACTCCCAAGCAACCTTAGACGATAAGGACTAGGGCCCTAGTCTTCTGTTCCATGTGGCTTGTAATCCATCAATGGATCAACCCACGAAGCTTTGTGTGACTTGGTGTACCTGCAAATAATCTCCTGAAAACTCAATCATAAAATTGTTTGACCCAAAAATGATTGTTATTATGGCATAATGAACTCACAGTTCAACAACAACAAAAATGGGAGGGGTTGGCCTCATATAATTTTTCTTGTAATGGCTAGTTGAAAACCCTCTCCAAGAAATAGTTATTTGACTTGTCATCAACAACTTGACAACTAAGTGATTTCAATAGAAGATATGTTTTAGATCACATAATTTCCCACAAAGGGGGCCCACTTGCTTGCATGAGGAAAAATGGCTACATGAAAGGTCGATTTGACTTGAATTGGGTCAATTTGCTTGAATTGTGGTACGATTTGCTTCCATGAGGACTTGGCTTCCAATGGCTAGCTTGTGTCAACCAAAGGTCCAACATCTAGCTTGGTTGACGCCCTAAACAACCTAACGTTCACCTTGGTGGACAAAACAACTAGTAGAGGAGGGTTAACTTGCTTAATGAGGCATGATCTCCAACATCCTTCATCTTTTTGACTTGACAACTTTATTTTCCTTGACTTCTTGGCCACCTTCAACATTCACTTCACCGCCAAAAACTATTTTTCACCCACACATGTGGGTTGGATGGATGATTTACTAGATCTCCAATGCCCTTGCTACTTTGTAATATCCCCAACGGGAAATAAACAGTAATACACGGCAAAATAACAACAGCTATACAGAACCAAATGCCAGAAACAGAATATAAAGCAAGTACACATAAAATGCCAGAACACTAAACCATTTTATTAATCTGAGAATATATGTATATGGGTACAAAGATAATCAGAATGAGTGCACCTATCCTTGCTCTAGGCAAGTGGAGACCCTCTCAGAATAAGAAATGGCTGCAACAGAGACTGCGTCCTAGCTGACTGGAGAAAACTGCCATAGAAGACTGCTGCTGCAATGTACTAAAACTAGGGGCTGATCCCCACACTGGAATGAGCTGAAAACTGGAAGACTAGTTGTACTCAACCCTCCGGACAAAACCCAGAAATCGTGAAGCAAATGCTCCACCTCCAAAAATCCACCAAATAACCCTCCTCAGTGAAAACGCTGCCTCTCCCAGGAACAGCGCAGTAGCTCAAGAAATACACTGAGGAAAAGAGCTGAATCCTCCTGCAAAACCCCCAGCTGAAATGGCAACCTCCTCAAGGCTAAAAAAAACGCTGAACCCACTGCCAAATCACCCCACAAAAACGTTGCTCAACCAAGACTGCGTCCTCTCTCCTAGACTGCGCAGTCACTCAAGGGGCAGCTCCTCTGCAAAGCGTCCACCAGAAATCCACTGCAAATCACCAACTAAAACTGAAGGAAAAACCTTGCTCTAGCAGGCACTCGAAGTCCCCCGGAGCCAAGGGCGAGATCTCCGACCGGAGACACTCAGTTTGCACTAAACAGTGCTGCAGACCGACTAAACAACCGGCGTGCTGAAGTAGACAGAAGTCTAGCTCTCAATATCAATATCATATCAACAATGCCAAATGGAGTGAAAACCCCACCTTTTATAGTGCTAGCTCCCTCAAAACCCTAACTGCGTCCTTGACCTCCTCCTTGACCTGCGCAGTTACCTTAGGGTCAGCGTGAGGCCTTCCCTCATGTGTGTGTGGACCCCCAAGGCCACCCCTTTAAGTCACAACATTCATCAACTAGGAAAGCACTTTATTTTATTAAGTGAGTTGACCCCATAATTCTCACTTTATTTATTAATTTAACTAAAGGCGGCAAAACTATACAAAAATGAAATATTCCAATTAGCAGTGCTAATTAGGAATATTACAGTCTCCCCCGGCAGAACGTTGCTTGTCCTCAAGCAACTGAAGTGATGGATGCTGCAAGATCTTCTCATCCTCCCAAGTGGCATCCTCATCTGGCAAGTTCTTCCATCTCACCAAGAACTCCCTGATCTTCCTGCTCCGCAGCTGCCTCTCCCTAGTGTCAATAATAGCCTCCGGCTGCAACACCAGATGCCCCTCATCATACGTAGGTGGTAGCTCCTCTGTGACTATCACCTGCTGGCCCAGTGCCTTTTTCAGGCATGATACATGAAAGATGTTATGAATCTTGCTACCTTGGGGCAGCTCCAACTCATACGCAACCTGCCCGATCCTGTGTATCACCCTGTACAGCCCATAAAAGCGGGGCTTCAGCTTCTCCGCCCCCTTCTGCTTGAGCGAAGACTGTCGGTATGGCTGTAGCCGTAGGTAGACCAAGTCTCCTACCTCAAAGTGTCTCTCCACCCGACCCTTATCAGCATACAACTTCTGCTGATTCTGTGTTGTGGCTATGTTGTCCTTGAGAGCTCGGAAGATATCTTGGCTCTCTTGGATCCATAACTTGGCTCTCGGAGCCCTGCTAACACCAAACATCATGTCCACAAAAGATAAGGAATGATATCCATACAAAGCATAGAAAGGTGACATACCAATAGACATATGATGCGTTGTGTTGTAGCAGTACTCGCCCAAATGCAGCCACTTCAGCCATGCCCTCTGCTGTCCACTGACGTAGTTACGCAAGTAGCCCTCCGGCCACTTGTTAACTATATCTGTCTGCCCGTCCGTCTGGGGGTGATAACTAGTGCTCGGTGTCAACTCGGTCCCCACTAGTCGGAAGAGCTCCTGCCAGAATCCGCCCATGAAGCGGCTGTCCCTGTCACTGACGATGGTCTTGGGTAGACCATGTAATCTGAAAATCTCCCTGAAGAACAGCTCAGCCACCTGCGCTGTTGTGTGATGTGCGGATATGGCAAAAAAATGGGCATACTTCGTCAGCCGGTCAACGACTACGAAGATGCAGTCCTTGCCCTGCACCATGGGCAACCCTGTGATGAAGTCCATCGATATGCTCTCCCATTTCCCCTCCAGAATGGGAAGAGGCTGCAACAACCCTGCAGGATGGCTCATCTCTCCCTTGTTTCGCTGGCAAACATCGCACTCCCTGACATGCTGGAGTACGTCCTCCTTGAGGCCCTTCCATGAGAACCTCTCCCGAATAGCCCTGTATGTCTTGGTGAACCCCTGATGGCCCGCCAATGGTGAATCATGTGAAGCCTGGAGTATCTTCTTCTTGAGCTGAGATCTCTCAGTCAAGAAGATCTTGTCCCTGTAATAGATGATCTCATCGACCACCCTGTACCTGTCATCTGCTACCTGCCCATCCAGAACCTCACATGCAAACCTATCCTTGGAGTACTCAACCAGCAGTCGAGCCCTCCAATCAGCGTCCAAGCTCATGAGTGATAACGTGGCCGGTCTACGAGAAAGGGCATCAACTACCACGTTATTCTTCCCTTTGACATACTCTATGTCAAAGTCATAGGCCTGGATCTTGCTGATCCACTTCTGCTGTCTCTCCTGCAACTGCTTCTGCTCCAGGAAGTACCTCAGGCTGTTATGATCTGTCCTCACCCTGAATCTGCCACCCACCAGGTACTGCCGGAATTTGGCCAATGCATGCATGATGGCCAGCATCTCCTTATCGTATATGGGATACGACCTCTCGTGTGGAAGGAGCTTCCGGCTCTCAAAAGCAATCGGATGACCGTCCTGCATCAAAACTGCACCAATCCCCTCTCCGGATGCATCACACTCCAGGACAAAGGGCTGTGTAAAATCTGGCAACGCCAACACAGGACAACTGCTCATCACCTCCTTGAGCTTGTCAAAAGCTCGTTGTGCCGTGTCCGACCTACTGAATGCCCCCTTCCTCGTCAAATCTGTGAGGGGTGCAGCAAGCTGAGAGAAGCCCTTGACGAACTTCCTGTAGTATGTGCAAATACCAATAAATCCCCGAAGCTCCGTCACATTCCGCGGCTCTGGCCAATCCCTGATGGCCCTGATCTTCTCCTCGTGGACTCTCACCCCGTCCACTCCTATAATGTGCCCCAAATACAGCATCTCTGTCAACCCGAACTCACACTTGGAGAGCTTGGCATAGAACTGCTGCTCTTCCAAGATGTGCAAGACTGTCTCAATATGCTGGAGGTGCTCCTCCCAAGTCCTGCTGTATATAAGTATGTCATCAAAGAAAACCAGCACAAACTTTCTCAGATGACCCCTGAAAATGTGGTTCATGCATGACTGGAAGGTAGCAGGTGCATTGGTCAGCCCAAATGGCATGACCAGAAACTCAAAGTGCCCATAGTGACACCTAAAAGCGGTCTTGGGAATGTCTTGTTCCCTCACGCGTATCTGATGGTACCCGGATCTCAAGTCAATCTTCGAGAAGAACCGTGCTCCTCTCAACTCATCCATCAGCTCATCGATCCTGGGGATGGGGTACTTGTTCTTCAGGGTCTTCTTATTCAGAGCCCTGTAGTCAATGCACATGCGCAATGTGCCGTCCTTCTTCTTCACCAACACTACAGAAGAAGCGAACGGACTCGTGCTTGGCCGAATGTGACCAAGGGCCAGTAACTCCTGGATAGCCCGCTCTATCTCGTCCCGATAGGCCTTGGGATGCCTATACGGTGTGGTAATCACGGCCTGTATCCCTTGCTCAAGCTCGATCGTGTGCTCAAACCCCCAATCCGGTGGCTGCCGTGGTGGAATATCCCCGAAAACCACTGCATACCTGTCAAGAATAGACTGTAGATCAGGATGCACTGTCTGCCCTGTATCCACTGCCTCTGAAGCCCGCAACTCTACCGCCCACTCTATATCTCCCTTGCGGAAGGTCGCCTCCATACTGTGTGCTGACACCGTCTGAGGTGGGTATGTGTGCTGCCCCCGTATCTTCTCATGCCTCCCCGTCTTGGGATCATCCCACTCCATCTCTAGGGCCTTCCAATCTGTCGTGACCTTCCCTAGAGTAATAAGCCACTGAATACCCAATATCAGGTTGGTGTCCGGAATGTCTACCACAAAGAAGTGATCTGTCAATGTATAAGTGCCCATCGTCACTGATAACTCCGGAACATATCGAGCACATGCCATGGTCTGATCTCCTGGGACCAAGACAGAAAACCCATCAAAGCCCTCTGTCTGTATGCCTCTCCGCTCAACCATCTGGGCATCAATAAAATTGTGGGTGGCCCCACTATCAACTAAGACTGAAATCCGCTGTCCGCGCACGGTCCCTCGTATGCGCAGTTTCAAGTACTTGGGAACTCCCTGCAATGCGGCTAGAGCTCCCCCAGTGGGTGCAAACGATGCCCCACCTGCTGCGGGTGGTGGAGGTGGTAAGGTACTCTACGCTGCATAACAATCTCCTGCCTCCTCATCATCCCCATCATCCTCTTCTCCACTGCTCTCGGAGAAGACCTCAATGAAATGTGCCTTCCCTGCCGCACATTTGTGTCCCGGTGCCCATGGCTCCTGGCAAGTGAAGCACAAACGCTTCCTCCTCAGCTCTCTCCTGGCCTCATCATCAAACTACCCTCGTCCAGGATTCGCCTTGGGGGGCGGAACCCTCGTGTCCTTACCCTTAGGCTGGAAAGCCTGTCTCTGGGGATAAGGTGGCCGAGTCCTGGGTAAGACATCCTGTAAGTCCCGAGTCCTGCTGATGGCATCCTGAAGGGTAGCCGGTTTGTTCGACCGGACTAGGCCACGAAGTGGCTCTGACAACCCCTCTACAAACATGTAAACCATCCGAGCTATGGATAAATCAGGTACCATCACTGAAAGCCTCAAGAAGTCTGAAATATAGGTCTCTGCACTCCCAGTCTGTTTGAGCTTTGTCAGCTCAACAAAGTGCTGCTCCGGATCCCTCCTGTCAAAGCGCTCTACCACCCTCCGGGTAAACTCGGCATATGTCGTCACTGCAGAATGCCCGAGTGTCGTCATCCCATGGAACCACCAGTCCTGGGCCTCACCATCCAGATGCAATGTAGCCACCTTAATGGCCTCTGACTGCGACATCTGGTTGAGCTGGAAATAGATGTCCAGCTTCTCCACCCAAGACTTTGCCGAACTGCTCGATGAGCCATCAAACGTGGGCAAATGAAATCTGCTAGCTGCGCGGTGATCATCACGGTGGTGCCTGTGCCCCTGGTGATGATCACGGGATCTAATGCCATACTGGACCTGGAGATAGTCTCTGAAGGTGAGAGAATCCATGAATGCCGGTCCGAAAGCCTGATACTCTGCAAAAATGCCAGCCAGCCGAGCCGGATCCATCTCTCATTGTGCTGCTGTCCCTGCGTCCTCTGCCAGGAAGGTAGGCATGGTAGATCGCGTGGGTGCCGGAATATCCCTCTGTGCACTTCCCTGTACTCCTGCCCCTGTGTCCTCTGGCAAGAATGTGGGCATAGCGGATCGTGTGGGTGCCTGAGTCGTCACAATGGGGATAGCATCATGCACTGGTACGTGGTGAGACATACCCGATCCCTCACCGACCTGGAAAACCCTAGGGGGTTCCCTCTGTCCGACCTCTACGGCCGTGAGCCTCTGTGATATCTCCTGTATGTGACGGAGGAGCGTTTCTCTAAATCCCCTCTCATCATCTGCCATTGGGTTCCGCTGCTCTGTGTCCCTCACAGGCTGCTCCTCCTCTGAATCTGTCTCAGGTGGCTCCTGATCAGAATCCCTCCCCCCGAAGGGAAACTTCCACCTATCCTCAACGTCTCTGTGTCTCCTCCGATCAAAGTAGGGATTATCCCCGGGCGTCATAGACTGCTAGCACCATAGGCTGAGCCAGAACTATGCTCTGATACCACTGTAGGGAAATAAACAGTAATACACGGCAAAATAACAACAGCTATACAGAACCAAATGCCGGAAACAGAATATAAAGCAAGTACACATAAAATGCCAGAACACTAAACCATTTTATTAATCTGAGAATATATGTATATGGGTACAAAGATAATCAGAATGAGTGCACCTATCCTTGCTCTAGGCAAGTGGAGACCCTCTCAGAATAAGAAATGGCTGCAACAGAGACTGCGTCCAAGCTGACTGGAGAAACTGCCGTAGAAAACTGCTGCTGCAATGTACTGGAACTAGGGGCTGATCCCCTCACCGGAATGAGCTGAAAACTGGAAGGCTAGCTGAACTCAATCCCCCGGACAAAACCCAGAAATCGTGAAGCAAATGCTCCACCTCCGAAAAACCACCAAATAAACCCCCTCCAGAGAAAACGTTGTCTCTCCCAGGAACAGCGCAGAAACCCAAGGAAACGCTGGGGAAAGGGGCTGAATCCACCTGCAAATCCTCCGGATGGAATAGCAACCTCCTCAAGGCTGGAAAACGCTGAAATCACTGCCAAATTCCCACACAACAACTCTACTCAACAAAACTGCGTCCTCCCTAGCTGGGACTGCGTCCTCTCTCCTAGACTGCGCAGTCACAAAAAGGGGCCACTCCTCTGCAAAACGTCCACCAGAAATCCACTGCAAATCATCAACTGAAACTGAAGGAAAAACCTTGCTCGAGCAGGCACTCGAAGTCCCCCGGAGCCAAGGGCGAGATCTCCGACCAGAGACACTTAGTTTGCACTAAACAGTGCTGCAGACCGACTAAACAACCGGCGTGCTGAAGTAGACAGAAGTCTACCTCTCAATATCAATATCATATCAACAATGCCAAATGGAGTGAAAACCCCACCTTTTATAGTGCTAGCTTCCTCCCAAACCCTAACTGCGTCCTTCACCCTCCTTGACCTGCGCAGTTACCTTAGGGTCAGCGTGAGGCCTCCCCTCATATGCGTGTGGACCCCCAAGGCCACCCCTTTAAGTCACAACGTTCATCAACTAGGAAAGCACTTTATTTTATAAAGTGAGTTGACCCCCTTATTTCTCACTTTATTTATTAATTTAACTAAAGGCGGCAAAACTATACAAAAATGAAATATTCCAATTAGCAGTGCTAATTAGGAATATTACATACTTTGAGGCTAACACATGCCTTTTGTCCAAATAAAATTTTACATAAATTTTGATATACTATTTGTCCCTACATGTCAAGTATGGACCTTGATTTGCCACCTTGTTACCCACCAAAAGTGGATAACCCATAGGAGGAAAATTTTCTCCTCATTTGACATCGAGCCAGCCAACAACCCTATGCTGGTTAGCACATAGCATTATGCCACAGTTATCCACCCCTTGCTCCGGTCAGATCTCTCTCCCTTCTAGCATTCTTCTTAAAGGAAGGTGGGTCATTTGTCGGCAAGTACTCTAACCATTATTGCAATCATGTGCTTTCATTGCATGTTAAGGACATCTTGATATGGATCACATGGAAAATTGGACGATTGGTCGATCTCGATTGAATCCTTCTTCCCACACTTAACTTGGGAGGTTAGTCTTTGACTATAGTCCATTGGGACCTCCTCTAAGGCCTTAAGATTTAGGAAGGGCACTATTGGGGATGCACTGAATGATACAACATGTCCAAAGTAATCCATACTTACCACTTTCCATCTCCCCTGATTATCCACCTCCATTCTTCGAGTTGGTAGTTGTTGATCACTATGATTGGCACCATATATCCACATATTTGAGTCAAGGCCCAGAAACTTGGCCCTAGAGTTTGATGCAGTTGAAAGAAAGTTAAAAGCATATAAATCCACAATGAAAGAAATTGTAAATTGCAAAAGATGGATGGGACAATATTTAGCACGTGGGAAAAAGCTTACCATGAGTTCTACTCTCCTCGTTAGCCATCACCCAATTCTTTGAGCATTTGATGCTTCATCTAAAAAAAAGGAACTCATGAATGTCCCAACCTCGATGAGCGAGAAACTACTAAATCTTAAAGCGGTATTGGAAAAACATAAAGCAAGCTTGGGCTCCTATGTTAAGCACCAAATAAAGACAAATCATTGTTAGTCAACTTAATTAACATAAATTTTGGACATTAAATTACCAATCTAGGGGCATAAGCTTGTGAAATACTAACATTGTATGTGTAGGTTTTAGGACATAAATGGACTTCTAGTCTAGGAGAAAAACCCTTAAACTCTAATCTAATGTTTCGTAACAAGATCACACCTTTAAAATCTAAATAACTTGAAACAACAGCTAATAATGGTATTTGTTCACTGGATGGTTAACCAGGGAAACGCCTTATTGGTCATGAATGATAGTCTTTCATTAAAGCAACACTCTCGAATGTTTTTGTAATTTGTTATGAGGCACGTCTTTATTCCAATCTCCAATGGAATTGTTCCCCTATAGGTTACTACATTAAAGTTCAATTAAAAGCATACATGCAACTATTGAAAGAAAGGTCTAACAATTTATTGCATAAACTGAGATTTCGTAGAGGCGGCTCATATAATTGGATTGGCAAGTACATAATGACTTTAACAACATAGGTTTCAATCTTTCACTTGGATCAGATTCAAGTGTCATACAATCAAATGAGAAGCACAACATTGTCTTTCAATGTTCAAGTGGATACTTACTCTCTACAAGGAATTGTACACAACATAACACAGTGAAGATTACCATAAGCAATGAAACAAAGCAATTAATCTAACAATTGTTAGAAGTGTTGTCATTGATGGAAAAGGACAGCAGCAGAAGCAAAGGAGAAGACAGCAGGTAACATTTACAGGGAGCATGAGAAGAACAGAGGGAGAGTTTATTTACAAAGACAGGGCAGCAAAAAGAGAGGCGGAGACAGAGAAAGGAGGCAGAGCAGCAGAGGCAGAGGCAGAGAAACAGTCGAGCAGCAGAGGCAGAGACAGAGAAACAGTCGAGCAACGGAGGCAGAGGCAGAACCGTTAACAAACAGTGAAATGATCAAGCAGAGATGGAACCCTGAGGGAAATGGAACCAAGCGTTTAGTAGTAAAAACCCAATGAAGTCGAGTATTAAACATTATGGTAGCGCTGAATTAACATAATAATGAAACAGGCTTCATATATTAAAGCGCTGAAGAAATAAGAAATAAACCTTTGAACAGAGTGTATGTATACATATGTATATAACGAAGGCGCGAAGTAATTGTTGGAGCGGAACCATGACTTTAAGCGGAACCCCGACCATGAACAGTAAAACCGGAGGGACACAAAACCAGTGGGTTCGCGCGTCGATTGAAGTGGTAAGCTGTATTACCAAAATGAACGCGATATATGTCATTGAAAGACACGTGTCCTCAGGCGGTTTTGTAAAACAACTTTTTTCGAGTGATTTTGGAAGATTATGCAGCGAGCATTTAAGTTGCGCAATATTGTGCGTCGACCATTGGATGGGGGTTCAAAGCCCAGTTGGTGCGCGAGAGCAGATTGACCGTCCGATCAAAGGTGAAGGTGCGGAAAGAGAACCAAGGATGTGGGTCCTACATTCAGACTTGCGGAGCCAAAGCATTATGTGAATGACTGTGTATTCCGTGTTATGAAAGTTAATAAACAGGCGAAGGTTATAAATTATATTAACATATGTTGATATATGATGGGCCGAATGCAGGTTGAACTACATTGTAAAGTGTTCACATATAAGTCAAATGCGTGGGTATATTGTAAGGTTCATAATAAATTAAAATGGGTCGTTATATATGTCAATATATCATGATTGATATGCAAGTCACCAAAGGAGTGGTACATATGATAGTCAGCATATAGTAGTACATTGTGGGCCTGAATGCTTCTACATGAAGTAGGGATTTGATACCTATTGCAATGTTAATATGCTACATGGCTAAGGTTATACTGGGAAGCGGAAGCATTAATCAAACTATGGAACCCGAGAGGTTATATATATATATCTATATTAGTGCTAGGCTTATGTCTAAGTCCAAGACTTAATATAATGTTGACGGAAGATATTGTGTGTGTAGGGTGGGACCCTCCCTACATAAAATTCCGAAAATCATAACCCAAGCTGGAGGATACATTAAAGCTAAAGCGGAAGCTTATATATATGCAGCGCGTTACATATGTTGCGCTTTATTTACAAAGGTCCAATGCATATATATATCTATATGTAGTGCTTTGTGGACAAGGGACCAAAGGTATAATACAAAGCATATGTATTATATTATTGAGCGCGAGATCTAAAGAACCAAAGGTTCTATCACAAACGAAGTACCACATGGTGGGACCCTCACCAATCGCATCGGAGAAAATTTGGCAGCGGAACACGTTAACAAAAGATTGCGATTGCGAGGAAGTTCCGGACCCGATGGGCTGATAAACTGTGATTCATACATGCTTAAGTTCTGACATCAGAGTAGGCCATCGCATCGGAAAGAAGCAGAACATCAGAGCACTATATTGAAAGCTGTGATTGCGATGATCGCATTGGTTCCTTCACAAATACACCAATCGCAATCGGAAGTATTCGGTTACAATTAATCGCATCGGCACAATAAAGTGCAGTGAACAGTGAAACATCGGATCGGAGTGATCGCATCGCATCGGAGAATAATGCAAGCTCGGCAAGTGGGCCCGAAAGGGCATTTTATGTATTAAAATGATTCATTATTGTTATATTGCCAAGAGGTATCTGAGTTATATAACACGGCAGTTTGTATGTTAAAACTCTGTATAATTATGCGGAAAGTTGAAATTGTGTTATATATAAAAAGCGTTGTTACAGATACATGGCAGTTACACCACGGCAGTGAACAGGAGATCAAACAAAGCTGAAAAGGACAAACACAGTCACAGAAAAGACAAACTCGGTAATCCAAAACTGAATGGGTTGATTTGTAATCCTCATTGTAACTGAATATATATGCTTCTGATTGATTTATATTGTTTGTGATGCACTGGCAAGTCTCCGTAGGAAATAAAACTCCACTGTAAAACTGATAGTCGTATAAATTGTTGAGATTTTATGAATGAGCTGAAAAAATAAGTGAGGAGGCAAAATGCAAAGAGTCAGGGCTATTCACTTTGAATTCCCTGTGGAATACGAACTGTTATGAGACAAACTGTATAAAGCATATCACATTGATGTGCAAAAAGTGGTTAGAGAGAGTGAGTATAGAGAATGCCGAGTATGGAAAATTGAGGCAGAGAAGATAAAGAAGAGAGGAGCAGAAAGAGATGCTACAGAACAACGTTGATATCTGAGGTAAATCAGCAAACATTTCTTTTGATAAATTGAGGAAGTTGGAGCTTCCCTATCAAGTTGAAGCTTGATAGTTGTCAGTTGTAGCTGACTGAAGTTGGAGCCTCCTGTAGGTTGGTGCCTGCAGAAAAACAGTGGTGAGAGGGAGTTGGAGCTTGCCTTTGCATCACAACAATAATAAGATGTGGTTTTCTCCCTTTGTAACGACCCATTCCCCTGTTATACCCAAAACAATATTAGCGTGTGAACGATATAGGCATTTGATAGCTACACCTGCCTATACCGTCCACATCGCACTAGTACGCCCACCTAATATCAAGATTACCAAGATTGGGGACTTAATATTAAGATTTCATACTTTATATCAAATTCAACTAAGTATAAAATTTTATGAAACAAGTTAATAAAAGAAATGAAGTAATAAAGTTAAAATCCTTAAGTTAATGAATCTTTAAGTTAAAATGAGTATACGATATTAAAGATTTATATTAAAGGTATTTAAATAAAATCCCACCTTTATAAATATGTATACGTAAGCACATTAATGGGGATCACCCACCATAACAACATTTAATATAAACTTAAGGTTGGGTAAAGCCTCGGGAAGTTTGAGGCGGTGGAGAAAGATTGTTTACATTATATTCATATCCAAACATAATGAAAAGTATACCACCATAAATACATAAAAATATCATCATTAATAAGGATAAGACTTCGGAAGTTAGAGGCGGTGGAAGGAGATTATTTAAAGGAGGTGGTATGGAGGAGAAGGGGGGGAATGTTTTCTTGGGGGAAAAGAAATGGTTCTGCTGAAAGGAGAAGGAAGGAAACGCCGGCTTGCAGTGTTTGGGAAGGAGTCTCTTGTTCTTGGAAATCTGGGCACGGGGGACAGAGGGGACACCCTCTGGGTCTGGGATTAGTCCCGGATTTGGCTGGGAGGATTCGATTGCCCCAGTAATCTGTTCTGTTCACGACATCACCAACAAATCTTCAGCCGCTTCAGGTTCAGGATTCGTAAGTTGTGCTGATTTTCAGGTATTCTTCTACATATAGTTTAATTATGCAAGCTGAAATTTCAATTTATATCCTTTCAATGTCTTATTAGATCTGTTTTACTTAAACAAAATTTCAAATAGGTACAAATTCTAGAACTCTGGGAGCAGGGTTATTACATTTGGTATCAGAGGGCAGTTTCAAACCCTCTTACGACCTTATAGGCCCATTAAGAATTCATTTATAAAGCTGCTGCTTGTGTAAATCAGTCTCTGGCTGTTCCCAAAATTTAAAAAACGTTAAATGCAGATCAGAGCCTGTTCAGACTTTTTGGACTTATTAGTAAGATGGTATTATGGAAGGTAAACAGATTTTGTGCTTAAATTTAGCAACTGTATTATAAGCGAACTGTGTTATAAACCATTTAGAAAGAGCAATATGCTTCAACATTCATTTTGAAGGACACTGTCATTCTGGTTTATATTCATGGAAACAGTACGGCAAACAACCCAGAATTTACAATAAAACATTTCTGTTCAGCCTGCTCAGCACCAATTCAATTCACAAATTTACCTACACCTACAAAATCAAATCTCTCTCTTGCTCAAAATCTGCATCAATGTACTGTCAGTCCTGCAAAGCATGCATGACTTCAGTTGATCTGCACACTTGCTTCAAGTTGTATCAAGATCCTGTCCATACTCCTCTGTCATCAACTCTTAGTTATTCATTATTACCAACATATAGATAGCCCTGCAACACATTATCCGCTCATGTCCTGCATACAAACATAGCTAACCATTTTGTTATCTCTTCCTCGGTCCTTTAGAGCCTAAAGTCTCGAATCATTATGGTTAAGAATCAAGATACCATATTACCTATTCATCCATGAGACTTTGCGTCTAAATCTTTTGAATTACAGGGACATGACTCTATTAAATACCAATGAAAAATGCTTTTTATAATTCAAAATGTGTATATCCTTGTTTATACTGTACGATTCAAACTCTGCACTCTTTTCTCACAATTTTATGCCAATTCTAAGTCTGTGACTTTGAAATAGAGAATTATTTAGATATCCTACCTAAATTTTGAGAAGAAATCGAGGTACAATTGGCACATAATAAACGTTCAGGTTAATAATGAAGCCACCAAGGTACAAAAATTTCCTGAAATATTAAACAGAAGTTGAATTAATAACAGCTCTAGTCACTTACTCATCTCCAGACAACTTTGCACAGTTAAGGGGTGATGATGGTCAACAAACTTGTTAACATAAAGTAAGCAGAGGGTTAGCCATCGTTGTTAACTACTGATGCACTTGTTCATGTCTTGCTATCTATTCAAGGCTTTGTATAGACTGCAAATGAGGCCTCCTAACCATAGAGCGCGGTAGAGTACTTTACTTTTATTTTTCTTATTCATTGTTCAACCTCGTATTTGAGAGATGAGGGCTGCTGGTGCTCCATCTATTGCATCACTCTGAATAGAAGGAGTCTCAAGAATCCAACAACTCCAGCAATAGCAAGGTTTCACCTTCAAATGTTAAATCCCTGAGTTGAGCTTATTTGTTTATGTTTAATAGCAGTCCGTGTTATTATTGGAGCTCGTGCTTGTTTTGCCCTTCTGATCAATTAGAAGAGAAAGCTCTTCAGAAAGCTTTTTGTGCTCTCTGCCACTTAATTAAAGACTGCGTATTTCACAATTTATCTCCATTTCAAATGAAATAGTAGAAATGATGATTGGGGAATTGCTTTACTTCAAACGTGTATTTTTCAAAACCAGTGTTTAATCCGCGCAGATTCATCAGAAAAATAGGAAGAGCAGAAAAGCTTACAAGATCAAGAACCGGCCAGATCTCCTTTACAGTTTGTTGGTCGATTAGCGTTACCCACAGCTCGGCCCTTGTGCAATTATTCAGGAACATGATTTCGGCTTGAAGTCCATAGCGTTCCATTTTTTTGCCAATAGGATTGAAATCACCAGGAACATAACAGATTAACTACCTACTCACGAATCAAAGCGAATGACACAGCTACAACTTCGCGCATCGATGAGGAAAATGGTCTCCTGATAAACATTGACGGTGACTCTCTCCCTTGATGCAATGCAACAGTCATTCCACGCAGTCTGTAAATATTTGCCATACCTCCAGTGGCCAGGGACGGGACCTTTTACCAAGTATGTCAACTAAGCAACGTGCCTCAGCTATTTTTGGTATCACGACTATTTAAAAGGGAACCGACTGGAACGTATAAAGTGTGACACGATACCAATGTGGATACAGATGTTGAAATCAAAAAAATAAAAAAATAAAAAAGAAAGGAGACTGATAACCGACTTCATCCACTCCGCATAGCGGGACCCGTGCGTAAAGTAACTCTCGGCACCGAGGCTATCAGTCGCTGAGGTGTCGTGGTCAGCCGCCGGGGGGTGTGTGTCATATGGAAGACCGCATTAAAACCAAGTTTTCTACAGTCGCGGGTTTAATAACCGAATACCATTTCGTTAAAAATATATATATATATATATATATATATATATGGTAGAGTTAAACGGTGGGACGGCATGTGTCTATATATATAAGATTGGCAAGCGCTTAACTGAACCCGACGTAAATCGAACACGCAATCTTCTGATCTAGAGTCTGCTAGTTTTGTATATAAAAATATATTAAATAAACATATGGAACACACTACATTATTGCAAGTCTGCTAGTTTCAAATATTACCTTTCAGGTGTTCTCAAACACAGTGTCGACAGATCTGCAGAATTAAAGCAAGGTTCGCATCAATTCATACTCTTATTAAGATAGCTTTAAACATATTCCTTTTATTTCCCAAATTCAATAGTTTCCTAAGTGACCAACTTGCAACTTCTAATCCCAGCACGTAATAAGTATCAAAGAGTTGAGAATGGTTAATCAGCATACCAGGGTTTGGTTTCTCTAGAATGTGAAGTGACAAGCATTGTAACGACCCATTGCGCCACGCATATACATTATACGCTAAAATACAAAGGGTCCGAAACCGGGCATATAAAAGTTTGCCCAAACCTCAACTCAACGTAAATCCTAAAATTGTTAAATTCGGCTTTGGTATCGGAGCTAAGGTCAGGATAAAAGGCAGTTGGAATATCACAAAGAGCTAGTTCAGTCGCTATTCATCATATCAAGGCACCTTGAAGAAGCAGGTGGATTTCAGTATATCTAAGGACAAGATCATTTCAGAAATCACGTACAAGAAGAGATTAAAGTTTTTCGATCAACCACACTAAAAGATGAGTATAAAGTTTTGATGCTAGATCTCTGAAAAGATTCCATATTACAGTGAAATAGGTTCGGTACCATCGTAGCAAGGAGGCTTCATAACTTTGGTACCATTACAGTTCGCATCCAATTCAGTCTCGTGAACTCGCAGAATATCAGAGATTAGTCATGGGTACTGATTTGGTGTAGATTTCAGAAGGAACTTTAAGCTACAGTGATGAAATTTCGGTTTATGACAGTGGGATCATTTCAGAGAATAAGCCTGTAAAATTTCAATGGATACACAGTGCATCAAAGAAGTGATTTCACTATAAAAATTGTAGAAAGATTATCAGCATATAAGTGAAAACAACAGAGACAGTTTCAGTGATATAACAAGTTCGGATATTTTCCAGAATTAATTCGTAACATTTTCGATGATGAAGGATTGGGCTCCTCTATATGGAATTTCATCATTTTGGCTTCTTTAAAAAACACTGAAAGGTCTGCGCCATAACTATCGGTAAGATGCCCTGCCTAGCTAAACATACTCGATCATTCTGAAACTTTCAAAGAAATTCTAGTTTCAAAGTTCACATTTCTGTTCATGCTTTTGAATTAAGCTTTTGTTTTATTATGTCTCCCGGCGGGCAGAGACGGTTCTTTTGTGTTTGTACTTGATCAAATAACCATGCTCAAATTTTATATTTGCATGCGGGTGGTGATAAACCGTTGAAACGCTATGCATAATTGAAATACAGTAGTTTATCCTTGAAGACAGAAAGAAGACCGAGTCCATACTTGCTCTATTAGCTGATTTATTACCCTCAGAATCCACAGAGTAAACAGTTTTGGTTCCCTAGGTGTTTACTATTTAGGGCATACGCTTTAGGTGTGTAACCTATGGGGATTTAATTCATGTATAGAGTGTAGATAAAATGTTGTTTTCATTGAACGTGACATGAAAAACAGGGCATCACTTTGAGGGCTCTTTTGAACAAAACTATATACTCTGCAAATGCCTTGTGACTATGTTTTGCTTTCAAAGAATTTCTGGACCATTATTATGGATGTCTTCAGGAAAACATTTCCTGGGTATACCAAGAGGGAAATAACACCTCACTGATATACAATAGACCATCCTCAACCGACTAAGACTCCACAACTGAGGTGAGGCAATGTATTTTAAAATTATGGAGAAAGTTGGTGTTGTCGCAGAATCTTGATGCTAGAATGCTAATGCTCCTTTTACACTTCAGAGTCCAGACCAAGCTACTTCTACCTAATAGTAAATACATAACATGATTGCCGGTTTGAATTGATGTAATACTTTTGAACTTAGTCTTGGATAACAGTACGTGTAAACTACTGCAAGAGTAGATAATTGATGAATACTTAATTTTGTAGGCAATTTTATTACAGGCTTGGAAAGTTCATGTAGCTCATAGGATGACTGTTTAAGTTCAGATGCACCATTTATTGTGTAAAGTGTTCCTCCTGTAAGAACTATCTGTTCCCTTTATGTATGTTAACTTGGAGATATGTCTTTCTGTGTAAACATTGCGTTCATCTTCGTCCAATAAAGTTAATTTCTCCAATACAAAACTCCTCTATGTTTCATCATCTCCCTAAGGATCCTTAATTTGTCCAAGGGTTCACTCATTAACTCCTATCAGAAGTTGCATATGAGTTAGCAGAAAATATAGACTTGCAAAAGTGAGAGAGTCGTATATCTGAAATATTTGAGTTGACACCTATAAATAGGCAAGAAGTATGAAGAAATAACACAACAAATGAGTTGTTGGCCCAATAACAGATTGTAGGATAAGAAATAAAAGGGAAAGAGTTGTTCATATTTTTTTTGATATTGTTGACATGGTGATGACATTTTAGTGAGTGAGATGAAGGGGACTGTCAACTGATGGGTGATGTATTTGAGAATTGGCACTAACAGGGTGGGTCCCGGGCCATGTAATCCTGTCAGCGTGTAATCTTGGAAGAGGAGTTGGATGATCGCTCTTATTATTATTTGCCAATATATTATCTCCATGTAATTATTACATATTAATCTGTACTTCCAGTCGGTAATAAATCTATTTCTGTTGGATATGAAAAACGTTCCGAGCTTCATGTTTAAGTTTCCAGCTTTCACTCATTGAACATACTATGTATTAGTTGTGGGCAGTTTTGTGGGCATGCTGTTAGCAGAGTGAAGGAAATAGTGCCTCCAAAAGACGCTATAAAACCGCTTCCATTTTTCATTTACAAACAAAAGCAAGGAATCTCATGACTAAAGATGATCTAAGTGCCCAGGAGTTGGGATTGGAGGCACCCAGGATTTTCGAAGATTTCCTCACTGAAGATGCTTCCTTTAAATTAACAAATATATTTAGCAGATTGAAGCTATGATATGCTCTATTTTGAAGTGGGTAATCTATTGGAGTCGATATACTCACTATGATATCTGCCCATTGGAAGTCACTTCGAAGCAGCCACACTAACTTGTAATATAACAGGGACAAATTTCCTTTAATGCCTCGGGAGGGAAGGTGTGTTTAGGCTGACAGTAAAGCTAATCAAACCATCCAGAGATCGCAGTTGTCTCAAATGCAAGGTTAAAATATAAAAATTGAAGGAAACTAAAGTTAAGAGTAAAGACCTGCAAGTAATACGGATCCCTGGATACCTTAATCACCTAGGAGAAAAGATTAAGAATGTCGTATAATTAATATTAAGATATTAAAATGTAGGCTTATTACAGGTTCTTATTTCTCAGGAAGAGAAAGAGATACAATTTCTCTTTATACACTACGTATATGAGACGCTTCTACTTTGGCAAGGCAATTGCAGCAAAGGAAGAGCTTAAGATAGCATTAAATCAACATATAGCAGCGAATTTAGGAAGGAAACTCAAAATTAATAATCAATAAGGTTATAAAACTCGATAAGGAGCGATATAAAGCTAATTTTAAGTTTGACAATGGGATTCATCAATTAAGAGAATTAGCAAAACTATTTCCCATGTTGAATGTTGCAGAGAAACATACAAGGACACAGGAAAGAAAATCTATGAGTGCATTTATCATGATAAAGCACTCAATGATCTAGCTGAGACAAGAGGAGAACAAAAGAAGAAATGTTCAGCAGTTTTGTAGCTTTATCATGAACCTGAACATCGATCAGCTTTTGAGTAACTATTTGTAGTGGCTATCTCTTTTAGGCATTATCATTTAGAGAGAAATTTTATGATAGTCGTGCTTGGTATTGTAGAACTACTCAAAAATCCAAACATTAACAGAAAGTCTATCAATTCTGTACAAAAGTTATTTGTTTCAGGTGCAAGGATGAATGGTGCAGAGATCAGGCCTAAGAGGTGTTGATATCAACTCTACTTGATGAAAATGAACTATTCTATGCAATGATTACAGTTGTGATTATAACAATAGTTATAATTAATAAGAATCCATAATAAATAGTGATCAATAAGCTTAAAGTAACACGTATATTTGGTAATAACAAGAAGTGTATAACCATAATTAGAGTAAGTGCAATATATGAGTGACAGTGAACCATATGATCTTCATAGCTTACTGAGTGTAATACCATAGCTATTTGGACTAGAGCTCACATATAAAAGCAGGGTTTCAAGTGCTCTAAGTGATTCCGTAATAAACCGGTACCATTCACCAGTTAAGTAGGAATAAGGATAGAAGTAATGGCATTCATAGGCTTGATAAAAGTTGAATCCTATCTGATATAGCATCTACTCGTATATAAAAGAGACCTTCTTGCTTCACCTATTTCACATAGTGATACTCAGCCTTGCTATAAGATTCTAGTAGTCTACATGTTCGTAAGGTCAGTACTATATAAGCTATACTATTCAATGGATTCACACTGGTTAACCTGTTGTAACGGTAATAAAAGCTCTTTTGTATAGAGGTTCATCTCTCCCCATGTTACATAATAAACAAGGTAGTATTGTACTAATATAGAGTCAAGGGTAAAGGTTCAAAGTTCTTCATTAACATATCACTATCTTCACTGATTCCCATTGATTTTATTAGCTATGAAGAGTATGACATAAACACATACTAGCCCAACTTACCGCTTTGTAATCATAATCACACAGCTTACTGGTCATGTATAAAGAGTGGTCATAGATTATCCATGAATTTATAAAATTTATTTTGAATGATCTCGTAAGAATGAATTTTACCCCCTGATACATGGATACCCATAAAGATAGAATGCTACTTCAATTTGGTGATACAGGATATATGCTGTTTATTTCAATTTACTAGGGCATGGACACCAGTATGCAATATGGCATTTAAATTAACATTGCAAGAATGTGAAATTTTAGATTAGACATTATAGATGAAAATATCTATCAAATTATTTCATTGCATTTCCAATACGATTCAAAGAAAGAGAATAAAAGTGTAACTACATTGTGAATATGAAAAGTGAAAATAGGGGTATATAGAATGAAAGTGAGTAAAGTAGTGCGTCATAATTAGAACATGAATAAACTAAACCGAAGCAGCATCTGAAATGAGAAATTCTATTGAACATATTGATATCTATGTGAGCAAATTTTCTTTTTATAAATTCTAGGATTGATATGATACGTATCAAAGTATTTCGAATGTGTAGAAGTTGTTATATGGGTAACAATTGGTTATGAGCAATATAAAATGCATATGCTGTAATATGTGTTCGAGTGTTTACATTGCAGATTATGTACCAGTAAGTATCATGCAGAAAAACAGATTACTGGAACAATCTACGTGATGACAGATTTCCAAGAACAATTGAGACTCCATGAGATCCCAAGATAGGGTGTTGACCCTGGTCCTGCTGGGAGGAGTGGAAGTGTTGCCCACTGTTTACCCTCCAATACCTGGAGTCATGGGAGGACTGTGTGAGTCACGCTCCCCTAGACGTGTGATGATGACTGCCGGATGCCTACGAGCATGTCAGGTCGACGTAATCAACTCTGACATCATTGAGGTCTATGAATGGATCAGTAAAACTGATGCCATGGCATATTCCTGTAGAGGACGGATAGGATGGAAGTGGAAGAGATTAGGAAGGATCGGATGATTTTAGAATAGTTTGGAGACTCGGTGAAGATGGGAAGTAACAATTAAATTACCAATACATACTTATTTAAAACGAAAATTCAATCTTAAAATACAAGCATTCTACAATCACCCTAATCTCTAAAAACACAATATTAATCTGAGTATATAAAACCATAAACTTCGGGACGAAGTTTTCTGAAGGGAGGAAGTATGTAACGACCCATTCCCCTGTTATACCCAAAACAATATTAGCGTGTGAACGATATAGGCATTTGATAGCTACACCTGCCTATACCGTCCACATCGCACTAGTACGCCCACCTAATATCAAGATTACCAAGATTGGGAACTTAATATTAAGATTTCAGACTTTATATCAAATTCAACCAAGTATAAAATTTTATGAAACAAGGTAATAAAGGAAATGAAGTAATAAAGTTAAAATCCTTAAAAGTTAATGAATCTTTAAGTTAAAATGAGTATGCGATATTAAAGATTTATATTAAAGGTACTTAAATAAAATCCCACCTTTATAAATATGTATACGTAAGCACATTAATGGGATCACCCACCATAACAACATTTAATATAAACTTAAGGTTGGGTAAAGCCTCGGGAAGTTTGAGGCGGTGGAGAAAGATTGTTTACATTATATTCATATCCAAACATAATGAAAAGGATACCACCATAAATACATAAAATATCATCATTAATGAGGATAAGACTTCGGGAAGTTAGAGGCGGTGGAAGGAGATTATTTAAAGGAGGTGGCATGGAGGAGAAGGGGGGAATGTTTTTCTGGGAGGAGGAGAAATGGTTCTGCTGAAAGGAGAAGGAAGGAAATGCCGGCTTGCAGTGTTTGGGAAGGAGTCTCTTGTTCTTGGAAATCTGGGCACGGGGGACAGAGGGGACACCCTCTGGGTCTGGGATTAGTCCCGGATTTGGCTGGGAGGATTCGATTGCCCCAGTAATCTGTTATGTTCACGACATCACCAACAAATCTTCAGCCGCTTCAGGTTCAGGATTCGTAAGTTTGTGCTGATTTTCAGGTATTCTTCTACATATAGGTTAATTATGCAAGCTGAAACTTCAATTTATATCCTTTCAATGTCTTATTAGATCTGTTTTACTTAAACAAAAGTTCAACTAGGTACAAATTCTAGAACTCTGGGAGCAGGGTTATTACACCCTTGATGGGTTTCCACTTATATCTGCTGTCTCTATGTGTGTTGCCTATGTGTTGATATGATCTACACAATCTGCTTAATATTTGCTGCTCTCATAATAAGTTTGGTGTCACATCAATTTAATACTTACTGCAACATATTAAGACTGCTCACATATTCAAGTTGGTTATAAAATTAAGTTGTCAATAAGTTTGTTGAAAAGTTTAAAAAGCTTATGTATGTGTTAAACTGATTCACCCCCCCCCCTCTCAGTTTATCTGAGGATTCAACAACAACTAAAAAAGAACACATTGTTTATGAAATTCAAAGAAATACACTACAAACTAGATATACTTATCGAATCTAATGCTAGCGTATTGAAGAGCAACGTTCGCTGAATTGAGGGGCCCTCCCAACTGGCTTCGTGCTGCTAGAGAATTACGATGCTAAAGGCGAATGTCACACACACAAGTCCACCTGAGAACATCAACTCGATCACTTTGTATTAATAGATTAAAGGTTTAGCAGCACAAATAACAATCTAATGATATTCCTTTGTTTATCTATCTTTGTTTGTTTATATCCCATTACATTACGTCATTATTGGTTTATATAGACATATACATTACAAAAGGATGCACGGGAAGACTTTAAAATGAATCCCCTATTTCACGCCTTGAGTGCATTGATTACATAGCATGAAAGGTAAAAGAAAAGATACAATTTACAACTATGGTAAAACTTTGGCAAGAAGAGAATGCAAATAGGATCGAGTGATATTCTTATGACATGGAAATGCATAAGAATATCCTCGATTGTTTCCCACAACCCCATTGCTTGC
The DNA here is from genome assembly GCA_034641835.2 of Pinus albicaulis. Taxonomy (NCBI): domain Eukaryota; kingdom Viridiplantae; phylum Streptophyta; class Pinopsida; order Pinales; family Pinaceae; genus Pinus; species Pinus albicaulis. Next base: position 568,404,213 of record CM076576.1, read on the forward strand.
CGAGTATGTTGTTCTTGGCATGGTTTGATCACAGGTCTGACTAAAGGATAGCATCCACCCTATTTGCTCTGCAGTTGATGTGATGAACATGAAACCATCTTAAAGCACCTAGGAGAAATCTGAAAAACCCATGCCTCGAATTTCCTTCCAAAAGTGCATTGGTATGTTGAATCAAGAGGTTGGGAAAACTGAATGATTGACCGATCTTGATTGTATCCTTGTTCCCACGCTTAACTGGGGAGGTTAGTCTTTGACTCTCATCTAGTGGGACCTCCTTTGAGGCCTTAAGATTTAGGAAGGGCACTACTAGGGATTGGCACCGTATATCGACATACTGAGTCACAACTCGAAAACTTGGCCTAGGAGTTTGATGCAGTTGAAATAATGTTAAAAGCATATAAGGCCACAATGAAAGAAAATGTAAAATGCAAAAGATGGATGGGGCAATATTTAGCGTGTGGACAAAATCCTGGCATGAGCTCTACCCCCCATTGGCCATCACCCGATTCTTCAAGCATTTAATGCTTCATTTAAAAGAAGGAACCCATGAATCTCCCAACCCCAATGAGCGAGAAACTGCTACATCTTAAAGGAGTATTGGAAAAACATCATGCAAGCTTGGGCTCCTAAGTTATGCTCCAAATAAAGACAGATCATTGTTACTCAATTTAATTAACTTAAATTTTGGGCATTAAATTATCAATCTAGGGGCATAAGCTTGTGAAATATTAACATTGTACGTGTAGGGTTTATGGCATCAAAACTCTTAAAGGTGTGTAGGTGTATGTGTTTGTGTAGGGACTTCTAATCTAGGAGAAAAACTCTTAAACTCTATTCTAATGTTTCATAACAAGATCACACCTTTAAATTCCACATAACTTGAAACAACAACTAAGAATGCTATAAAGATGTTGTTCACTAGATGGTTAACCAACGAAATGCCTTGCTGGTCATGAATAAAAGTCTTTCATTCAAGCAACACTCTCAAATGTTTCTGTAATTGCTTATGAGGCAAGTCTCTATTCCAATATTTAATGGAATTGTTCCAGTGTAGGTTACTACATTCAAGTTCAATTAAAAGCATATAGGAAACTATTGAAAGAAAAGACTAACAATTTATTTCATAAAGGCAGCTCTTATCATTGAATTGGAAAGTACAAAGTGACTTTAATTTCATACGTTGTGATCTTTCACTTGCATCAAATTCAAGTGTTCATACAACGAAATGAGAAGCACAACTTTGTCTTTCAACCTTCAAGGGGATACTTACTCTTTGCAAGGGATTGAACACAACATAACACAATGAAGATTACCATAAGCAATGACACCAAGTAATTAGTCTAACAACTAAACAAAGCACATATTTTTTATGGAATTCAAAGAAATAGACTGCAAACTAGATATACTTATCAAATCTAATGTTGATGTATTGAAGAGCAATGCTAGCCGAATTGAGGGGTCCTCCCAACTGGGTTCGCGTTGCTAGAGAACTACGATGCTAAAGGCGAATCCCACACACACACAAGTTATTCTCAAAACATCAACTCAGTCACTTTGTATTAATAGATTAAAGGTTTAGCAGCACAAATAACAATCTAATGATACTCCTCTATCTATTTAACTCTGTGTGTGTGTCTGTCCCATTACATTGCTTCATTGTTGGTTTATATAGACATATACATTACAAAAGGATGCACAGGTAGACTCTAAAACAAATCCCCTATTTCACACCTTGAGTGCATTGATTACATAGCATGAAACGTAAAAGAAAAGATACAATTTACAATTCTGGTAAATCTTCAGCGAGAATGGAACACAAATTGGATTGAGTGATATTCTTATGACATGGCAATGCATAAGAATATCCTCGATCATTGCCCACGACCACATTTCTCATTTAGTACGTTGTTCTTGGCGTGGTTTGACTATGGGTTTACTGGAGGATAGCGCCCACCCTATTTGCTCTGGAGTTGATGTGTGAACATGGAACCATTTCGAGGCACCCAGGAGAAAAAATCATGTCTCAGATTTCCTTCCAAAAGTGTGTTGGTATGCTAAGGATGAGGTTGGTTATCGAATCCATATATGAGTCACAAGATCCAAACTATTTAAATCATCATTAGTAATAAAACATCATTTAATCCACCTAATTTACCAAAAACAATGGAAAATCTATTAATTTAACAACATAATTATATTATATGCTCTAGCTGACCTCTCCATTGAAAATCATGGTAAAAAGGGGCGATGACAAGATAAAAAGGAAGGATTAGGTGGTCAAAAAGGGAATAATAAGCAGTGAAAACAACATCAAATTAGAAGCTTGATATCTCCCCCACGCGTGAGATTTTGCATGTTCCCATGCAAATAAGATGTATAGTTAATGTCCTAGTGAAAAATCATTTAAAATTGTGCAAGACTTTATTAATGCTTCAATTTTTCTAATGTGTACCAATTAACATGTTCACATTGGCCCACTTCTTCTTTTGCGATGCCTTGGGTTTCTTTCCCAAGGTCTTTTTATGCAATGCCAAATATTAAGTTTGTTTGTGCTATTTACTGGTGAGTTTGAGTAAATTTTGGTTCTTTGAGGTCAATTGCTCAATTTCATCCTATAGATAAGCACTTTTTGCCTTCAATAATGTGTTTTCACTCTTCACATACCTGTCTAGGATCTTGAATTCTTCAATTTTTATCTTTAGTCTTTCAATTTTCTTGTTTTTCTTCTTCATTTTTTAAGAGACTGGCCTGCTTGGGGTATTGGATGACATGGTTTGCTTGAAGGGCTCATAATAGTCTATGTTATCCTCGAAATCATTGGGCATTGGTGTCGAAGGCCCAACAAAATCAAGTTGTTGGAACTTGGTACACAAGGGTCTTAGGTTCTGAGAATTTGGTTCTAGACTTCTTGGGCAAGGGGGTTACAGACTCCTACTAAATATGATTGTGCTCGATTGGTATCAACTCAGTATGCAAGGAAGTAGCACTTTTGGTGGACATGGAGTGACTGGTGATGGAGGTTCCACACTATTTTTCACGCTTCTTTTTGGACATACTCCTAGTGGTTCTCCTAGGGATGATTGTTGTTGTTGGAACATGTTGTCCACATCTCTTCTTTACAGGGGTTATTTTGGAATTTTCTCCACAAGTGGTGAAGCCCTCAACCTCATGGAGGTTGAGGTTTTCACCGTTATTTTTACCATTATGCTTAGGAACAACATTTGCCTCTCAGGGTATCTGTTCAGCCACATTAACAAACTAAGAATGCATCCAAACTATCACTCCTCTTATGCAACTCATCTATGATTAGTATTTTAATCAGGTCGTGGTGATATGTACTGCAACTAACATTCCTAGGGTTTTGTTGGATGTGCTTTGACATTCTACCCAAACTCTTGCGCAAATAGAATGGGAAATTCATATAATCATTTGCTTCAAATTGCAGGAGGAGATGAATATGGTAAAGAAAGGTAATCGCATACCTTCCCTTGCATGTAATGTATTTTTGTAGCACAAAAAACAAGTTTCTTCACTTCTCTTTAATCCATGCTTTGTGCACACCCTTTCCCCAATTAGGTCTCTATTCAATTGAGCATAGGAACTGAGTCCAAACCCCCTATTCAACTTGCTTATTCTTGAACCACCTTTCCCCTATTTGTGGCTATCCAATGGCTTGGGCCATTGATTCTTTTGATACTGTGATTGTTGAGTTGTCTATACATGCAATCCAACCATCAAACCCTTCAATGAATGCTTTAGTTACAGAGCCCTTGTACCCTGAGAATTTTCTAAGGAATGGGAGCCATCCTGCAGCTCTAAGCATGGGTTTGTCGACATTATACTTAAGGTATGCTTCCAAAATTGACAATGAATAGGGTTCTTGTCTAATAGCACCAAGTCTCCCCATGATGCCACAAATATTTGTGTATGGGGTTATGCAAGGACACTCTTCCTCTGAGTGATTATCACTTCCAGTGAATAGGTAAGGAACTTGGGAATGCTAGTCAATATCTGGACAACATGCAAGTTCAAAGCTCATTTCAAATCCTACAAGTAATTTGAAATGAGGTGGGGAATTATGACGATGGGTGGTCAAAGAATGTTTATGCACACATTGAATGATAATCATTGCAGTGATGGGTAGTGACATTGTATTTTGGTTGATGGTAGGTTCATAAGGCAGCGGTGGTTTAAGGAGAATAGGTAGGGAAATAGTGGCTATGAGTGGTGAATACGACAAGGGTAGAGTATAGGAAATGTCACACATAAAACTTAACATAGGAAATGTTGCATATGAGCTTAAGATTTTTTGTTTTAAGACTTTCCATGTCTTTAATAAACTAGAAGAAATTAAAAAGTTGATTTCTAACCTCAAGTTTACCTTAATGAATTTCCCGTGAGATGATGCATGTTGGGGTTGATGAATATGATTATGAGAAAGTACTAAACCAGATATTTTCATTCATGGAGCTAAACCAAAACTGAGTGCTGATGGTTGAGACTCAAGAGTGACCAATTTGAGACAGATTGTTGAACCAAATATGAAACAAAAATGGTTAATGCTACTAATGAAGACCAGTGGAATGATGGAGATAAGAGACTAGAGCTGCTTGGGCAGCTCTAAACTCTAATCCTGAAGCTAATTACCATCGTACAAACTTGGATTGCAACACAAATTTGCATAAAAAAGATAAATCTAAAATTTATAGCAGATCTCCTCCAGCTCAATAAAAATTCAAGGAAAAGGCGGGAAAATTGATAGGCATGCAAAACCTATCAAAAAACTGTAAAAACAAAAAAGAAAGAGGTGTACATACCTACAAATATACCATCAGCTATGGCAATTTGGGACACCCTTCCCACTCCACAATAAATTGATGATGGCAAACAAAACACACTCTCTCCCTCGCAAGATGAAGGAAAACCAACGGGTAAAGGAAACCACATGAAAAATCTGAAAAAACAAAAAAAGCAATGGAAATTGATATCTATACTTGCAAATGCGTCCACGGTTGAGGGAAATCAATCCCCTCTTGTTAAAATTGGCAACTAGGGCCAAATTCCACCTTTGGGGCAACTCATTTGATGGAGATGATGATTGCATTAAATTCCTCTTTTCGAGAGGACCAAAATCGATATAAAGATCACCTCATTTGGACAAACGGAAGTGTAATTTTGAAATTTTGTTTTCTCACATGCAAATTAACAAAATCGGCCTCACCTATATGTCGGCTCAATAAGCCCAAAAGACACGTCTATTCAACCTCATCGAATTGTATATATAGGGGAGCCTTCTCCCTCATTTTGTCACATCAAAAAGGGCCTGATCTATGTCTGAGGCTGCCGATGGTTTCAAGAAGGACGAAGGATGGTCAGTTTCTGGGTTTACTTCTGCACTAGAGCCGAGTCTTCCACAGATGGACAGCCGCAGGTATGGACTATTTTGTTTGGGCTATATTATCCTTGTTGGTTCGTATTCAGAAGCACATTGGAAGGTCGGGTTTGTTTCTGGTCTTTTCTGTGAAGGAGAAACTCTCTCCTTATGAGGCCGCATCCCTGACCTTTTATCTCAGGAAGGGCCGTTGTATATTCAGCCTAAATAAAGGAGGCTGAGATGTCCTATAAGAGCAGAGACCAGCCCTGAAGGAAGCACCTTGCATATTATGCTCAACCGCTGTAATAAGGAAGTGATTTAGGATGGATGACATCCATTCTCAAGCAGCCCTAACCAGTCTACTATCATCAGTTGTTTGTCTCCTGTTAATGTCTAGATTACAGTTTTTAATGGATTATTCATTTGCTTAAGGGTTGTTATGATCAGATCTTCAGATTGACAAGTCAGTATTGACTTTGAACCACTTTACTTTACCTCTCTCTCTGTGCTGAACATTTGATGATTAATAATAAGAAGAATTGATCAAGGGTTTCCCCCATCTTGGGGTTTTTCCCTGGCTTGTGCCATATTCTCATGTCTTTCTGTCGTGGCTTGTCTTCAGCATCTATCATTTATGTTCTTTCGTTAGTTACTGTCATATAATGTTTGATGTGATTGTTAATGGATTAATGGGCATATGGTTGAATGAAGTATCTAACCTAAGCAAAGAACATGTTAACTCAAATTAAAATGGTATCGGAGCTCAGGTGGGGACAAGCCCAAGCTTAAAGAAATTGCAATCACTAAGAAGCATCTGAAGAAATTCATTGATACCTTCAGCCCTCTGTGGTAAGTCAGTATGAGATCAGAATGACAAATCTGAGTTATTTTCTTAATGCCTTCTTCAAGCCCTCATCAGTAAACATGAGCACCAATCCAAAGCAACTCAATCATCACAGGCTAAAGTTGGAAGTCAACAAAGTATGTTCCAGTGCTTTGTAATATATTTTCGGAGGATTATTCAGCAATCAAGCTTAACACTGTACCATCATCGTAAAAAGGATATTCTTAAATCTTGTATGATTGCTCAAGATAACAGGTATAGTTTTGCATTCATTTTATCCCTTTTGGTTCATTACATTTGAAGCCGAGTTTCTTATCTAAGAAATTACAGTCCTGGGCATCACTTATGTGTACCAAATCCTAGGCCGGAACATATTCCAAATTTCCTCCATCAAATTCTGGTCATAATCTCTATGATCACTGATTCGTATCAGCAGTTCAGTGTTATTCTCTTTATCCCTGGTCAAATATGACTCTTTTGTTTTAGGAAGGATATTTCGATTTGAAGATAGAAATCTTCTATGACCACGGTTTTATTTTAAGTATCAATTATGATGATCCAAGAAAGCCATTCTCCGATTTATTAAAACATCTGTTAAAATGGAATCTGAGGCAAATTGTGATCACCTGTTGAAGACTTACTATATAGACCATTTATCAAATAAATCTCTATGCCTGTGACCTATTTTTGTCAAGTGTAAAGACATCATTTGAGACTCAGCCCTGAGTGTCAGTATTCTGAGCATGAAAATTTGATTTCATAGTGTGGACTAAAGGATGTATGAGGTAAAGTTATGGCAGTCCAAGCCCTATTCTGTGTCACCAAATCAAGGATTCATCTGTTGTGCCAAATCTGAAAAGTCTCGTTGTCTCACTGTTTATAGATGAAGAATTCAAGAGCAGTCAATCTGACAGAAATGTGAAGATAGAACTTGAGTCTCCTTCATTGAAGTATGTTCTAGCTTTATTTATGATTTCTTCCTGTGATGCATCCTCAACACTCAGACAAGACAAAGGTTTGTTCAGAACAAATTGGCTGAAAAGATCAAATCTGTTGGACACCTAATCCTCTATGGGTAGGTGTGGAAAGCGAATGGACAAATGGAATCCAAGAGACCACTTGGAATGGGAAACCAAGGGTCACCTACTGTATTATATATATTCATCTTTATGGTTAATAGAATAGCATCTCATGCTTATCTTTCTCCTTGTGTGTGTTTACCATGCGTGTGTTTAACATGGTATCAGAGCAAGCGATTGCTGGCCCTGCTCAAATTTAAGCCACTAGTTTTGTGCTCATTTATATCTTTTGTCAAATCTCTTATAGTGCAACAGTTTATCCTCTGGCATCTAAGAACACCTTTGCTGCATTCGTAGTCTGCTCTTACCCTAACGCCTCTCTTACCACCTCTTCTCGAACACTGTCTTCGCTGCCATATTACTCCTATGTTGTCCCTTCATACATTACTTTCATACGTTACTTGCATGGTTCTTGAATTGACTCCATACGTTATATGTGCACAGTAAATACAAGAGCGCAGTTAGCTTGCACTCACCCAGCCTCGGCACGCCGGTTGATATACCTCCCACTCCTGGCCTTGATATTTTGTCTTTCATATACCACTGCTCCACTCCCTCAACATCGTGGTCACCCTGACCTCTGCACTCTGTTCCACACACCCTCTACGATATAACCAAGCGCCAAAGCTTCGATCATGGTATCAAGTGGCTTGAGGAGTTGAGAGGCCATGCGAACAAGAATATTGTATCATGATGCAACAAATGTGACATCCGTGATATGTGTTGCCAAGTATATCCCCTCAGCATACCACACTCGGTCCCTGACCCTATGCGATCTCCACAAGGATATCGTGTTGGTTTGACAATATTTTGAATATTGCATTCCCTCTCTGTGTGTTGTAACTCCTCTCCCCAGTCCCGGTTGGCTCCTATATACACAATCTTGTTTGGTCTGTTGATCGACTTCTTGCACCGCTCCATCTCCCTCACGTAGGCTCCACCGATGACCCTCCTGTTGTGTCGAACTACATTCCCTTCGGCTCGACCTCCCTCCGCCGACTCACATTCTCTCGTGGCCTCCATATTCATAGTTAATACTCCATAGACAACGCTCCACTCCACGTTGTCCACCTCGTCCCTCAACATCTTGCAGCCAACCTCCTCGCCTTCCCCATATACACAGCTGCCAACTCTATCACGGTAGCCCTCCAACACCGCAAACTCCTCTACACACATGGTGATCCCGGTTACCGCTTGGTATCTTGGCTTGTACACAGCTTCCTCCTGGCTCCATATACTGGTCGCGGCGACCCTCATTTACGCAACGGCCCTCAAATTGTTATGTGCCCTCAACACAGCGGCCATTTAACCAAAGTCACAGAATGCGTGTAGAGGCTGGTTTTACGTCGAGGCGGTCTACAGTCAATGTTTAGGCTGAGTTCGAAAATCCGTGTATTGTTATCGAAATTCAAATGGATTGATAGTTCCAATCATAGGATACGAGAAAGCTTGAGGTACGAGAGACAACATAAAACGTAGGGTTTCACGTATGTGAATATATTTAAAATTTTCACAAATCCGCGTTGTCTACTGCACTATTTGCAATATCAGTAGGAGTTATCATGGGAGTCCTCCTCCAGCATTTCATTGTTGCTCCACACCTAGAGGTCGTTATTTCAAGACCGTGACATAACTTTTGTGCTCTCCATAAAGTGCATATGATTCATATATATGCGTTCAAATTTCAATATTAATTCAGCAGCAAACATCTACGTACATGTTTATTGAATTTCTTTTGTAGAGCAGTGATGAGGTAGAGGATCTTGATGTTGACAAGCTTTATATTTCTCACATTCAAGTGCACAAGGCTCAGAAGTAGCAGAGACGAACATACCATCCACATGGATAATCAATCCTTCTATGTCATTACCGTGTCACATTGAGTTGATATTGCTTCAAAAGGAAGGAGGTCGAAACTCAAATTGCTCCTAGAAAACCAATGAAAGTGGGACTTTCATTTTGAGATGTTAAAATTTGATTAGTGTCAGAAGTGGGATTTGAAGTGCTAGTTGTGAGTTTTATTTGAAGTACTAGTTGTGAGTTTTATTGTACAAGGCAATGATATCTCCTCACACTTTGTTGAGTTGAATTATACACCTAAAATTATGTGTTGGTGTCATTTTCTATCTTTGAGGCCAGATATTTTTGCTATTATTGGTTGAACTTATAAAAAAAAATGGTCAGAACTAATGAGTTATTAGAGTTGCTAAATACTTTAATACACTCCACTGTTCATGATATAGTTGAAATTGGAAAAGACACTCTTTTTGACATCTAGAGATATCTACATAATGCACAAGAGAAGATTGATTTTTTGCAATTTGAATCGCAGCTTCAGCAAGCAGAATTACTGCAACAGAGTCATCATTCTAAACTTGTTTATGTTTAGAAAATTGAAACAGACTCCCATAAGCAGCAAGTCAATAATGTTGCAGTCGATTCACATTCAGTGCCTAGTTCAAGAACAAATTTGCATGCAGGTGTCGAAATTCAACCTGCGCTTCCAAAGCCCATCATCAGACATTCGGAAGAGCTTGTCCACAACAAGCACAGAACAGGTCTTGGATATGACAAAGAATTGTCTTTTCATATTCTGGACTATTCCAAGCCCATCGAATTTCAAAGTGTCAGATTTCTTCATGACAACTCAACTACAACTGTTCCAGATTCTGCTCCTCTTCCACAGTAGCAACAACAGATTGGAAAATGCCAACACTGTGATCGAGGTGGCCATATTAAAGATCATTGTTTTGATCTTCACCCATGCAATCATTGTGGTCGGCACACCCATTCTTCACACAGATGCTTCAAAAACAAGCCTCCTGCAAGAACAAAGATTCATCTTGGATGGATCGCTTATTGGCAATGGGCATCAACAGCTAAGAAGATGTTTAAGTCACATGTCAGAACTTGTTCTAGAATATTGAACAATCTTGCAGTTGAGTTTTCGCCATCATCTCACCTTGTACCTGACAGTGTGAAATTTTCAAGAGGAAAATATTTCTGCAATACTTGGTTTATTTCTCCAACTTATGAGATATGTTATTTACAGATGCTTCAGTAAATTCTGAAATAAACACATTTGCATATCTTCACTATCGTTAAGAGCATAAGAACAAAAAGATAATTTACACCATTAGCACAATAGAAATAACCACATGAACACAGATGTTTTTGGACAATTGTCCCCCAAAAAACCCAATGTGGGAAAAAGGTGCAGCAGATGAGGGTTTTATATTTATCTTCAAAAATGGAAAGTACATTTACAAGGGTCATAATGAGCAAAGAGAAATTAGCAAACACCAGGCTGAATTTTCTAGACCTTCCAGACAATTTTCGGACCCTCGGGGTGACCTCCTTCACCCTCTGCGTCATCCAGCGTGAATGCTCTGCGCAGTCCCTCTCTGGACTGCGTGATTCTGCGTGGAGGGGTTCTTGCTGCTGATCAGCTCACCCTTCGCTTCACCCTCCTGAGATATATTTCCCGATAACTGACTCCTCCCTCCTCCTTTTGCAATCCAGCCTCTACAAACTCACCCACTGAAATCGAATTCTCTTGCTTCAGAATCAATTTCCTTCAAGTACGGAGAGTGTCCCCAACTTGATTTCCAAATGGCCCTCAAGTCTCTTCTTATAGTCTTCTCGTTGATAAATCAACGGCCAAGATTATATCTTTAATTAATGGCTCAGATTAAAAGATGACTTGATCTTCGTCTTCTAGAAGATTCACACTCTGCTCTATTAATACCCTTTAATTATTTAATTTCCCTAAGTTTATACTTAGGGTCTGCATTAAAATAATTACTTATTTTAATAAAGTCATATCCGAGTGGAATTTCCACAAACGATTTCTGGGTTCTCTGGATAACTGATGTCTAAGCCTCTCTACCCAAAAATGAGACTTAGAAAACTTTCCGATGCTATAGAAATCAACACTCCCTCTTAGCGAGGAAAGTGTTTAAGCAAGATACTGTTGTACTGTTCTAACTCTACATCATCTGCTGCGTTGATGATGTCCTGGCTGCTGCCCCTCATCTCTGCGTTGTTGCTTCCTGTACTGCTGCCCTGTCACCGCAACATCCGTACTGCAACTCCCTCTTCTTCTGAAGACCACCCTTTCCTCTAGTGGAAGGGGTTCTCGACCATCCCCATCTTCTCTCTGAAGTAAGTGAACTTGATCTTACTTAGAGCCTTTGTGAGGATATCTGCCACTTGTTCACCTGTAGGAGTGTATCGCAACTGTACTGCTCCCCTCTGGACATAGTCCCTGATAAAGTGACACTGAATGTCAATGTGCTTTGACCGGTCAGGAAACACAGGATTTTCAGAGAGCTTAATGCAACTTTGATTATCGCACATAATCCCGGTCGGTTCTATCTGCTTCTTGAGTAAGTTCAAGAGCAATTTGCGGAGCCATATGGCCTCGCACGAAGCTGTGCTTGCTGCCATATACTCTGCCTTGGCTGAGCTCAATGCTACGGACTTCTGTTTCCTGCTGCACCAGGAGGTCATTCCTGATCCGAGACTAAAACAGTACCCACTAGTACTTTTCCGATCTACTGTGCTTCCAGTACATCTGCATCTGTGAACCCACTCAACTGGATCTCATTTCCCTTGGTGTACTTTAGCCCATACTCGATTGTCCCTCTCAAGTATCTCAGAATATGTTTGGTTGTTGCCCAGTGAGCCCTCCTTGGTTCCACCATGAACTAACAGAGGGTATTCATTGCATAACAGATGTCTAGTCTCGTGTTGACCAGATAGATCAATGACCCGATGAGTTGTCTGTACAATGTGGGATCAGCCTCATCATCCTCTGATGTGTCTATCTTCTTCTAGTTAATAATCATTGGCGTGACCATGGGTCTACAGTCTTCCATCTGAAATCTCTTCAGAATTTCTGTCGTGTATCTTCCTTGTCCTAGGAAAATTTCCCCTTCCTGCTGCCAAACTTCTAAACCAAGAAAATAGTGCATCTGCCCCAGGTCCTTCATGTCAAATTATGTTGCCAGATTCTCCTTGCAGTCTTTGATGAGCTTGGATGACCCGGTCAAAAACAAGTCATCCACATATGGAACAATAATAAGCGGCTCATCTCCTACTCTTAAGTAGTATAAGTTGGGATCTGCGTCACTCTTAACGAACCCCATCTTCTGCAAGTAGCCATCAATCCGGCCATACCATGCCCTGGGGGCTTGTTTTAAGCCATACAAGGCTTTCTTAAGTCTGCAAACATGAGTCTTCTGCTTGTGTGTCTCGAAGCCCTCTGGCTGCTCTATGTACACTTCCTCCTCTATCACACCGTTCAAGAACGCAGTCTTGACATCCATCTGGTGAATCTCCCATCCCATCTGCACTGCCAGAGAGATGATGGATCTGATAGAAGTGTATCGTGCTACTAGAGCAAAGGTTTCTTCATAGTCAATGCCTTCTTTCTGGACATTCCCCTTTGCTACAAATCTTGCCTTGAATTTCTCTATGCTGCCATCTGCAGCATATTTGATCTTGTAGATCCATCTGGATCCTACAACTGATCTGTCCTGTGGTCTAGGGACTACTTCCCAGACATCATTTGTCATGATGGAGCTATACTCCTCCACCATGGCATCTACCCATATCTGATGCTACGCTGCTTCCCGAAAGGTAGAAGGCTCTCCAACCTGAGCTACCAGCTCCTGATATCTATCAGGTTGTTTCCTTATCCTCTTCCCTTCTCTACGTGCTCCAACAAATCCTTCTACATCTCTAAGAATCTGTTGGAGTTCTCCGCTCGGTCTCCCAACAGTGGTGAGCGGTCTCACCTGTTCTTCCTCCTGTTCTTCGTCGAAGGAGCTTTCCTCAGAAATATTGTGCCTTGGAGAACTCTCCTCCATAGGTCGTTGAGGTTGCACCAGTGGATCTTCCTCAATCTGCGTATCTATGGCCATCTTTCGAGATTTCCTAAAGGCTTTCTCCTCCAGGAATTTTACATCCCTTCTTACCATGACTTTCCTGTTCTCTAGAATAGAGACGCGGTATGCCTTTGCATTCTCACTGTAGCCCATCAAAAAACCATTTTCTGCAGTTTGATCCAGCTTCTTCCTCTTCTCCTCTGGAACGTGGCAGTATGCTATGCTGCCGAATATCCTGATGTGGCTCACTTCTGGCTTGCTGCCTGTGAACACACTTTCGGGAGTAACCTTTCCCAAAGCTCTATTGGGAACTGTTCTGAATATAAACTGCGGTGTTGCAGGCCTCTACCCATAATAATTTGGGCATCTCTTGGTCGTACAACATTGCCCTTACAGCTTCTATTATGGTCTGATCCTTCCGTTCTGCAACTCCATTTTGTTATGGATTGTAAGGAGTTGTCCATTCTCTCTTGATGCCTTCCCATGCATAGATATTGGTGAAGTCTTTATCGATGTATTTTCCACCGTTATCTGACCTCAACTTCTTGATCTTCTTTCCTATCGAGTTCTCCACCAATGCTTTGAAATCTTTAAACCGATTAAAGACTTCATCTTTGGTCTTCAGAAAATATATCCAAGTTTTCCTAGAATAATCATCAATGAAGATGGCAAAATACTTTGCCCCACTGAGAGTTGTTGTGGACATCGGACCGCAAATTTCAGAGTGTATTAACTCTAATACACCTTTGGCTTTGTTGTTGCTTCTTGGAAATGTTGCCTTAGCGTACTTCCCTAGTACGCATCCCCCGCAAACTTCATCTTTCTTTGTGCTAAGTTCAAGAGCCCCTATGACAGTATGTTTGAGAATCCCCAAGGCTCCATGATGTAGATGCCCCATCCTTCTGTGCCATAACTCGTTCAGATATTTGCCGTCGGTACTGCCGATCAAGGCCACCAGAGATTCAAGTTGGAGCTTATACAACTTGTGACTCCTTACTCCGATTTGTGCCCTTTTGCTCCAGTTAGGGTGTTTGACATACACCTTATCTTGAATAAAGTATTCGTCGTAGCCCTTGTTCTGAAGTTGAGACACCGAGAGTAAATTCATCCCCAACCTTGGTACATGCAAAACATTCGTGGCTCGAATCTCGTTGCCATCCTTCGTCTGAAATGTTATGGTACCTCTCCCGATGGGGGTACATTTTGCCTTATTTCCCATAGTTATTTGGAAATTCATCTTCTCTTCTTGATAGCTCGAAAAACATTCTCGAACCCCCGTCATATGAGCAGATACTCCACTGTCAATATACCAAACACCTGGAGGAGTTGTGCTTGCCACATAGGTAAGATCCTCCTCTAGTCTGGATGCCAAAACCTTCATGTCGTGTTCTCTCTGCATTTCTGCGTGCTGTGGAGGACAGCGTGAGTCCCTTTGACTGCGTGAACCCTTCCTTTGGTCCAAGGCAAATCCTCCCTTCCTGTTTTTAGCCCTTTGCTCTGATACCATGTGAAATTTTCAAGAGGAAAATATTTCTGCAATACTTAGTTTATTTCTCCTACTTATGAGATAAGTTATTTATAAATGCTTCAGTAAATTCTGAAATAAACACATTTGCAGATCTTCACTATCGTTAAGAGCATAAGAACAGAAAGATAATTTACACCATTAGCACAATAGAAATAACCACATGAACACAGATGTTTTTGGACAATTGTCGCTGTAAAACCCCAATGTGAGAAAACCGATGCAGCAGATGAGGGTTTTATATTTATCTTCAGAAATGGAAAGTACATTTACAAGAGTCTGATGAGCAGAGAAAAATTAGCAAACACCTGGCTGAATTTTCTAGACCTTCCAGACAATTTTCGGACCATCGGGGTGACCTCCTTCACCCTCTACATCATCCAGCGTGAATGCTCTGCGCAATCCCTCTCTGGACTGCGTGATTCTGCGTGGAGGCATTCTTGCTGCTGATCAGCTCACCCTTCCCTTCACCCTCATGAGATTTGTTTCTCGATAACTGACTCCTCCCTCCTTCTGCTTCTGCAACCCAACATCTACAAACTCACCCACTAAAATCGAATTCTCTTGCTTTAGAGTCGATTTCCTTCATGTACTAAGAGTGTCATCGGCTTGATTTCCAAATGGCCCTCAAGTCTCTTCTTATAGTCTTCTCGTTGATGAATCAACGGCCAAGATTATATCTTTAATCAATGGCTCAGATTAAAAGATGACTTGATCTTCATCTTCTAGAAGATTCACACTCTGCTCTATTAATACCCTTTAATTATTTAATTTCCCTAAGTTTATACTTAGGGTCTGCATTAAAATAATTAATTATTTTGATAAAGTCATATCCGAGTAGAATTTCCACAAACGATTTATGGGTTCTCTGGATCACTGATGTCTAAGCCTCTCTACCAAAAAATGAGACTTAGAACACTTTCTGATGCTATAGAAATCAACAAACATGGGGGAAAATGGTGGTTGTCTACAAGCTTCGAAGCCACATCAAGCAAGCATGAGCCACAACCTGTCATTCCAGATTTAGAGTTGTAGCCAGAGACACAGCAGTTCAAGCGAACCTGAGCCACAACCTGTCATTCTAGATTCAGAGTTGTAGCCAGAGACGTAGCAGTTCAAGCGAGCCTGAGCCACAATCTCTTATTTCAGATTCAGAGTTGTAGCCAGAGACACGGATGCCCATGAGCAGGCCTTTGGTTGGTGGACAGCCTTAAACCATCTATGCGAGGTTGATATTCTTCCTCTTCAAAGAATTCGGAGCACTTCCTCTAGCAGAAGACTTCAGCTTCTTGCCAGCTTTGGTAGAGTTCCGAGAAATGCATTGAGCATTCCAGTGTTGGTGGTCATCCTTAAACCATCATAGGTTGTAGACCTCCCTTCTTCTAGGTTGAAGGTCTCCCTCTTCAAATATGAGGGACACTTCCTCTAGCAAAAGACCTCAGCTTTTTGCCAGATTTGGAAGAGTTCCGAGAACTGCACTAAGCGTTCCAGTGTTGGTGATCATCCTTAAACCACCTCTTTATGCCAACATTTCAGAGAGCTCATTCGGCCTAAGTGTTGCCATGCATACTTTGCAGATTTGTATTACAACCCTTCGGATTAAGGGGGGAATGTTGGACACCTAATCCTCTATGGGTAGGTGTGGAAGGGAATGGACAAATGGAGTCCAAGAGACCACCTGGAATGGGAAACCAAGGGTCACCTACTGTATTATATATATATGCATTTTTATGGTTAATAGAATAGCATCTCATGCTTATCTTTCTCCTTGTGTGTGTTCACCATGCGTCTATTTAACAAAATCTTTGTGAAAATTCCTAAACCCAGAATCCTACTGCAGCAACTCATTAAGTTTCTTGTATTTGTCAAATACATTGAACAAATTATTTACCGTGTTCTACAGTAAATATTGAAACTAATACACTGCAGCCTTCACAAAACAAATACTGCGGAATAAAAATAAAACTGGAAAGATAAATGCACACACACACAAATAACACTCTTATTTTTGGACCAAGTCCCCGGAAAAACCCAACTCAGGAAAACTGGTGCAGTAGTTGAGGGTTTGATTATTATGCAGTTGTAAATCTGAGTACAAATCTATGGTTGCTTAAATCTAGCAAACCATACAGAGAAATAACAGACAAAAAGTCTAGTGAAAAAAATCTCACTCCCACTGGCGATCCGACACTGACCTATTTTTGTAAAGTGTAAAGACATCATTTGAGACTCAGCCCTGAGTGTATTCTGAGCATGAAAATTTGATTTCATAGTGTGAACTAAAGGATGTATGAGGTAAAGTTATGGCAGTCCAAGCCCTATTCTGTGTCACCAAATCAAGGATTCATCTCTTGTGCCAAATCTGAAAAGTCTCGTTGTCTCATTGTTTATAGATGAAGAATTCAAGAGCAGTCAATCTGACAGAAATGTGAAGACAGCACTTGAGTCTCCTTCATTGAAGTATATTCTAGATTTATTTATGATTTCTTCACGTGATCCATCCTCAGCACTCAGACAGGCAAAGGTTTGTTCTGAACAAATTGGCTGAAAAGATCAAATCGGATCAAATCTTTGTGAAAATTGCTAAACCCAGAATCCTACTGCAGCAACTCATTAAGTTTCTTCTATTTGTTAAATACACTGAACAAATTATTTACTGTGTTCTACAATAAATATCGAAACTAATACATTGCAGCCTTCACAAAACAAACTCTGTGGAATAAAAATAACGTTGGAAAGATAGATGCGCACACACAAAAAAAACATTGTTATTTTTGGACTAAGTCCCTGGAAAAACCCAACTCGGGAAAACCGGTGCAGCAGCTAAGGGTTTGACTATTATACAGTAGTAAACCTAAGTACAAATCTATGGTTGCTTAAATCTAGCAAACCATACAAAGAAATAACAGACAAAAAGTCTAGTGAGAAAAATCTCACTCCCAATGGCGATCCAACACTGACCTTGGCTCAAGATGAGTTGCTTTGCACTACCTCTGCGTAGTCACTGCGTCAACCTACGCAATACTGCATCCCCACAACTTGGAACAACTTTCCCTCTCACTAACTGATCAACTGCTATCTAGAAGATGGACCCTCCTGGCCTCCAGACTCTCTCTCCGGCTTCTGGCACGGAATCAACTCTTCTTCCCAGCAAAAATACGGATCTCCTCTGAAGCACTGCGCTGCCTCTGTGTGGCTCTGTGATGCCTCTCTGTGGCACTCACTACCTCTCCGTTGTGCACTCACTGGATCTAGAAAATCTTCCTCCGTCCTTACTATCCCTACCCCTCTCTCACTGCTTCGAGCTCACTTTCTCTCTCTCCAGCAACTCAGCGCTGCTACTCTGGAAATCGATCTGTAGTGAATTCGACCTCTGCAAGTGTTTTCTCCAAGCCCCATCGAGTTTCCTCTTTTAATCTCTTATTGAAACATCAACGGCCACGATTAAAACTTAATTGATGGATAAGATTAACTAGAACTCGATCCATGCATTTTTCTAGAAGATTCTCACCTGATTTAATTAATACAATGTTCCACCAAGACTCCAATGCGGGGAGACGCACAGAGGTGACGTGTGGGAGTACCCTGAAATTTTAGGGAAATTTCAGGGGTGTCGGGAGTCATCGGGGTATATATATATATTTCAAGTTCATATTCATTGTTAAATAATGAAAGCATAAATATTAAATAGACTAATAGACTAATAATAATATAGTATATACTATATACTAATATGAATAACAATATATTGAAAATTGAAATTTGATCTACACATGATAAAATTTAAATTCATAATTGAATTGAATAATGACATACATTGATCCATCCTCATCATTCATTTTGATACATACATCATTCATATGACATACTCATTATTCTAATATTCATCCATAAGCAGTGATCATTCCATAAATAAATTCAATAATGAAATCTTCAAATACATTGATTCATGATTCCATATCATTCATCATTCATCATTCTACAATCTATAATGTGCATTGATTTAAAAATTAATTTCATCATTCATCATTCTAGAATCGAAATTGAAAGCAAAACATACTAGAAGTCTAGAAGTAGATAGTAGATACTAAAGTTTGAACTTTGAACACTAAATAGTAAATAGTAAATTTATATAACTCAAAGTTTCAAACTCAAAAATAATTAAGAGTGAAGAGTCAAGAATCAGTCTGAGGTCATCAGCGGAAAAGTAAAAATGTATAATGAGCACTAAAAATAAAATCAACATCAAGGACGCAGAGAGATGAACGTCGAAGTCACAGAGGTCAGTTGGAGGTCAAAGAGCTAGAAATGAAATGAATCATTGAATAATGAATCGTAATTTTTTTTTAAACTTACCATTTTGTTCTTTTTGTTTTATTTATTTTTTTAATTTTAAATTTTTTGACTTTATACCATATGATGGTCATTTTTTTACAATAGGTGTCATTAGACAAATCTAAGGGGGGACGCGTCCCCCTTCAAAAGGGGGATGCCCAAAAGCACCCTTTTTGGGGAGTCCTATACCCTTTCAAAAGGGGGACGCCCAGAAGCACCCTTTTTGGGGAGTCGCATCCCCCACACTGGGGAAACGCACCACCTTGCGTCTCCCCGAGACTCCCCAAAAAGGGTGCACGAGGAAACGCACCCCCAGGAGACTCCCCATCCCGGGTGCAAGGGGTGTGTGCACCTGAACCTGGGAGACGCGACCCCGTGGAACACTGAATTAATACCTCTTAATTAATCATATTTCCGAAGTTTAGACTTAGGAAATATTAAAAACTAATTAATTATTTTAATTAAGTCATCTCTAAGTGGAATTTCCAAAAACGATTTATGGGTATTGGAGTACTCATGTATTCTAACCTCTCTGCAAAATCTAGAGGCTAGAACACATCCGATGCTACAAAAACTAACATTTCCTCTTAGCGAGGAAGGTGTTCTAGTACTGCAACTGCAATACACTGCCTTTGCACCATCTCTTGTTACGTTGTTGATGTCTAGCTACTGTTGCCCACCAACTACTATGCAACTTTGATATGCGCTGCATTTGTGTTGTTGCTGACCCTATTGAACTGTTGCCAACTACTGCATCTACACTGCAACTCTGTTGCTGCAGCTACTGCAATATCTGCAACTGTCTCTCATCTGTTGTTGCCTTAGTCACCGAGTTCGGCAAACATCAAGGATAAAATTCGAAATTCGGCGAATTTAAACCGAATCCGAACATGTTCGATTTTGTTCAGCGAACACAAAGCTGAACCCTAAGCCGAACAAAATGCCGAACCCGAACAGGAAAAAAAAGCCAAACAAATTCGTTTTTTTATTAAATTCGGTTTAAAATCGATTTTGTTCGTTTAGGTTTGGGATTTTGGTGCAAAATGCATTGGCATTGGCATTGGTAATGATTTTCGTAAGCTCTCGGCCACCGACGCCACACTGCTGCTCACGAATAGCTCGCAGACCAGCTCTCAGCTCTCAGCTCACGAGTGGACTCCGGAGTCACAGCCTCTCGGCTCACAGCGCACAGGTGACAGGCTACAAGCTCAGCTTGTAAGTTGTGGGACGCCGCGCCACAGGCTACAGCCACCGTCCACGGGCCACAGGCTAGAAGCTCGAGCCTCGGCCCTCACCTCTCCGCAGGCTCACACTACCCAGTGTCGACCCAGGCTCACATGGTACATGGTAAGTTGGTAACTTACAACTTACATACCTATTTGTTCCATGTTTTGCCCGGTGTTCTTTCAAATCGATTGACGATGTGATGCTTAAATCAATGTCCTGTAACAAAAGCCTTACTAATAGCTTCTTGAATGCACCTGCACTCATTTTTCGACCTGGAAATCGATAGCCTTTCTTATTAGGATTCATAGGCAATGGATACATCGACATCATTGTAGTACAACAAGCTGACTGCCAACCTCCACTTCCCCATCTGTAAGTTACAAATTCACAGGGATAATTTATAAATCGGATTTGACACAGAACTTCTACCCATCCCTGTAATTTGTTGACGTTATAGAACATTCAACAGCATAACAGTAAAGCCTGATTACTATGTAACGAATACTATTACAGTTACTGGGAATAAAGACTCTTCCGGAAAAAGAGTATTTGAAGCAAATCCCATTTCATGACATTCAATTAAGCATTTAAAGCTTTTCTGACTCCAGGCTGTGACAGATCAAACCTTTGACGCAGCTGAATTTCGGACCCCTTTTGAGGCCAGTTTCTGAGGCTGTCTGAAGCCAGTTTTGCCCCTCAATGAGACTGCTACTGAGGCCTATTTTCGGGCTCTGTTTGACTCTTGTCTAAGCCTGCGCTCTGTATATTCTTTTGACCCTATGGTAGCCTATCTTGACCTGTCCTTAAGCAATTGTTGGAGCAAACTTTTATAAAGTAGTGAAGGTGTCCAAAGCCTAAAACAATTCGAACCAGAAGGAGATATGACACAGAATCCGAATCTGAGGAAGGATGGACTAATCCAAGGGTCTGTGAAAGACATCAAAGGATGTAGGGCATACTTATTAGAGTAGATTTGAAGCTGAACATGTTTACATAGCACTCTTAGGATGTAGGGCAGCTTAGTAATGAAAATAAAGATCTGCTATAGGAAACATCACCCAGAAGTTTTGAAAATGATTGCCCTGTTATGGCTGCCCAGTAAGTGGTGGAATCACAATGCAGGCATTTGCTAGCCTGCCAGTGATAGAAAAATTACATAAAATTGGCGTAAAAATATTTCAATTGGGTTTATATAAATTAGTAAAAAATGTATATACAAAATCTAATAGGTGGTGTAATGACGTGCAGGCTGCAAGCAGCAATTATAGACTACAGGCTACAGCGTCCAGTGTCCAAGTAAGAAAACAATTTTTTTACTGAATTTTTATTTAAATAATTAACATATACAGGTTTTAAATATATTGTGTTTGGATTGTCAGACCAGACAATCCAAACACAATATACTGTAAGTCTGTATATTAAAAAAAAAAAATTACAGTCTAAAAGAAATTTCATTATGCAAAAAAATTTAGAACTAATTCAAATGTAATTTAAAAAAACAAATTGCAGACATTTCACCCTTCACAGTTCACTTCAGCAATCAGGATTTAGAACCTTTAAACTTCAATGGCACCCCCAAAATCAACTACTGTAGCATGGAATTTTGTCAGAAAAGATGGGAAAAATCTTTTGTGTGAGAATTCTGGACATCAATTCACTAGCTCTTTAACTAGAGCCATGGATCACCTTCTCAGTATTAGCAATGAAAGTGGAGGTGGTGTTGAGGGTTGCACTAAGATCTCAGATGAACAAAAAGCCGCAATGGAGAAAAGTTATTCCTCTTCAAAGATGGAAAAGGAAAAAGGGAGCAGAAGAGGTAGCGAATTGAGAGGGAGATTGCCATGTCTTCCTCAAACACCATTAATTCAATCTCAGCCATTGGTGGATCAAGTTCTACTGTTGTAAAAACAGGTGGAACCAAAACATTAAATCAATTATGGAAACCTGTGGAGAGACAAGAAGTTGATGATGTTGTTGCAAAAAAATTTTATGCATGTGCAATTCCCTTTAATGTGGCCAGGAGTCCATATTTTAAAAATGTAATTAAAAAGGCCATTGATTTTGGAAAGGGCTATGTTCCTCCCGAATCTGAAGCTTTAAGGACCACTTTGCTAAAGAAAAGAAAAGACAGAGTCACAGAAAAATTGTCTGAGATTAAAGAGTCTTGGAAGCATACAGGATGCACAATTTTGAGTGATGGTTGGTCAGATTTGTGTCATCGCCCATTGATCAATGTGCTTGTTTATAGTCCTCGAGGGGTACTTTTCTTGAACGCAGTTAATGCAATGGATCAGGTGAAGACATCAGAATTTATTTTTGACATTTTGGATGAAGCAATTCAAGAGGTTGGAGAGGAAAATGTGGTCCATGTTATTACAGATAATGCATCAAATTGTGTTGGTGCAGGAAAGATGATTATGGAAAGTATAATCATATTTATTGAACCCCTTGTGCAGCTCACTATTTGGATTTGATGTTGCATGATTTAGCCAAATTTCCTTGGGTCAATGAAACAATACGAAGAGCCAAAACAATTGCAAACTTCATCATCAACCATCGTCTCACTTTGAGCATATACAGGAAGAATGCATCTAAAGAGTTGTTGAGGCCTTCTGATACAAGGTTTGCTACTTTTTATATTACTCTAAAAAGAGTTGTTGAGGAAAAAGGAAGCCTAAGAGCTGTTTTTTGCAATATTGAATGGGAAAGATCTCCCCTTTCAAAAAAAAACTAAGGGGAAACATGTTGAACAAATAGTGTTCAATAATGGCTTTTGGGAAAATTCAGACAAAGTTTTAAAAATATGTGGCCCAATTGTTAATGTGCTCCGCATGGTTGATGGTGACAAACCTTGTATGGGTTTTGTTTATGAAAGTATTGATCGTTGCAAAGAGACCCTTGCAAGTGCTTTTAATAATGTGGAAGTTGATTACCAGGAGATATGGGAAGTAATTGATCAAAGATGGAAGATGATGCATAGTCCATTACATGCAGCAGCATGTTATTTGGACCCCAAATTGTTTGGGTTATCAAGACATAAGGATGAAGAAGTCATGAATGGACTTATTCAGGCTATTGAGAAGCTAAATCCAGATCCAACAATTGCAGGTTTGGTCAGATCTCAGTTGAGGGCATACAGGTTCGAAGAAGAGCTATTTGGTACACAATCAAGTATGATAGGAGCAGAAGTGATCCAGTAGTTTGGTGGGAGTTTTATGGTCCAGGGGTGCCAGAATTGCAAACTTTTACAATTCGTATCTTAAGTCAGGGATCAAGTGCATCAGCGTGTGAAAGGAATTGGAGTTCCTTTGACCCCATTCATTCCAAGAAATGAAATAGATTGTTATCTGGAAGATTAGAAGATCTTGTTTATGTTCGTAGTAACTTGCACTTGGCTTTGAAAAATGTGTCAAAAGAGTCATCCAATTCCTCTACTCCGTGGATCGATCCTGTTCTTAATGCATCAAGGGATGAAGCTGATTTTTACAATGATAGTGACATTGACAGGGAACTGCGTGGTGAATCTGATGCTGAGGCATCTAGCGGATTCACAACCCATACTGCTCTTGATGATATAGAACTTTTTGATATCACAAGTGGGCCACGAGAACATCAAGAATAAAACTTGTGTTCTCGTTTTAGACTTCTAGTTTACTTTTGCTAGACCTCTAGTTTACTTTTTGCATGAACAATATTCTAAAACTGCCAAACTACCATAAAGTTTATATATTTTGAAAACTTTTTTATCAGATTGTTTTCAATATATGAAATCTGATATGGCCCATGGTTTTGTTGAATTTGATATTCTTATAATGCTACTAGCCTACTGCTAATGTCTATGATGAATTTCTCACCTTGTTTACTATGTATGGAAGAATGAAGTTGATTATTTATTGGAAATTTGGCACTCACTTTCATGGTTTATATGTGGAAATGATGTAAATGTCTGAGCAATAATCCTATCATCTATGTGTTTGCAATGTGCATTATGCACTTTGAAAATTGACATGCTTATTTATTTATGTGCATCATATTTATCTTTCAACATGCTTAAAATTGTTATATATATATATATATATATATATATATATATATATATATATATATATATATATTTTCAAATTTCTATATGTTGAATTTTATGTCGAACTTTATCGGCAAAATTTTCGGTGCCGAACTTTGTTCGAATTTCAACATCGCCGAACTCGAACACGAACACGAACCTGGTGACTTAAGTTGTTGCTGCAACTGAGAGATGTCCATCATACTAAACCAACTGTGTACAGTTTGATGCATCTGTCACTTGAGTCCTTACTGTTGCTAGTCTTTGCGTTGTCACTGAAGCCTCTGCGCTGTTGCTAACTCTACATTGTGCCAACTACACTGCTGCTAACTCTGCTCTTCAATGCTTAGTCTCAAACCGCTACTAGCTACAGCATCTGTCACTCTGGCACCTGACTGCACCAATTGCCACTGGTCCATCCTACTACTACTGTTATGGGCTTTTGTAGCAAGGTATCGATCCAAGAGGTGGACTCCTCAAGGATCCTGCCCATCTGTAGCTCTCTGGGGCTACAAAACCAAATCACCCCACCTCACTCCTGGAGGTATGTCAGTGATCATGGAAAACTCTTCCTCCAACCTGGAGAACAACCTATCAATCTCCATGGATGCAGCTTGTTGATCCTGCTTCTCCTCTTTGTCCTTCTTTCTGAGAGGGCATTGGGTGTTGTAGTGACAAAGTTCACCACATCTGAAGCATTTGACCTTGGAAAGGTCCTTATTCCTCTTGCGCTCCTCCAACTGCCCCTTTGATGCGAGGGTTGCATTCTCCTCTTCCTTCACTTCCTTCATCCCACTGCTCTTGCTACCACTGATGGTGCACTTCACCAAGTCTTGCCTCATCTCCTCCTGCTGCAGATCAGCCCACATTTTGTCCTAATCTAGCAAGTTTTCTCTTCCCAGGATACTTGGACGAACACTTGCCACTCCTCAGAAACATTGTCCAGGGCTAACCGCACCAATTCTATGGGTTAGGGCGCTGACCTGACTACAGACAGTTGATCTCGGACATCTTGAATTTTATTAAGGAAGGGGTCTATATGCTCCCCTTTCTGCATCCTGGTACATCTCAGCTTCTCCTCAAGATACATCTTTCGCTGCTCGGAAGATCCCTGGTACAGTGTGGCAATAGCATCCCACATCTGCTTGGCAGTGTCCTTGCCATCTATGTGTGACACCACATGATCTCGAACCCCATCAAGAATCAATCTCTTCGCCTTCGCCATCTCCTTCTTGTAGGCCTTCAGCTGATCTAGATCCGTGGGTACAACTACCACGTTAGTAATATACGCCTTGAGATCGTATTCATCTAAAAGACAAGAAATTATTGCCTTCTAGATCACGTAGTTAGACGAACCGTCCAACCGATCCTGATCTCTCAGCCATACTGATGCCATCTCTGCAAAAATGTCGAACTCTTCCTCTTCTCCTCTGCACAGCTGTTGTTAAGCTCTACGTACTCCATGCTGGAGCAGTCAAATCTGCTCACAAATACTACTGCTCTACAATGAGAAATCGAATTTATGGGCTAAAAATTCCTTGAGGAAAGAATTCCCTCAGTGTGTGCTCTTCCTTCCTCCTTACACTATTCTGCACGAGCAAACTGCTGCAAAATAATTGCTTCCCAGCTAAAGATCTACTCTACAAGGAAAATGTTGTTGCTCCCTGTGCCTCTAACAATCTTCGATCTGGAAAATTTATTCTCTGTCGACTCTCTCAAATAAAATTTCCTCAAAATTTTCCCTCCTTGCCAATGGACTGCGCAGCCTTCTGGGGTTTCGAGCAGTTGCTCACGTAGTGCTTCGAATCTCCCTCTTCTTTTCTGCAACTAAGCTCTTCTTTCTTCTATATGCGCTCTGATACCATGTAAAAATTCCTAAACCTGGAATCCTACTACAACAACTGATTAAGTTTCTTCTATTTGTTAAATACACTAAACAAATTATTTACTGTGTTCTACGGTAAATATCGAAACTAATACACTGCAGCCATCACAAAACAAATATAGCGGAATAAAAATAACGTTGGAAAGATAGATGCACACACACACAAATAACACTGTTATTTTTTAACTAAGTCCCCGGAAAAACCCAACTACGGAAAACCAGTGTAGCAGCTGAGGGTTTGATTATTATGCAGTAGTAAATCTGAGTACAAATCTATGGTTGCTTAAATCTAGCAAACCATACAGAGAAATAACTGACAAAAAGTCTAGTGAGAAAAATCTCACTCCCACTAGCAATCCGACATTGACCTTGGCTCAAGATAAGTTGCTCTGCGCAGTCACTACATCAACCTACGCAGTACTGTGTCCCCACAACTTGGAACAGCTTTCCCTCTCGCTATCTGATCAACTATTGTCTGGAAGATGGACCCTCCTGGCCTCCGGACTCTCTCTTCGGCTTCTGGCACTGAATCAACTCTTCTTCCCAGCAAAAGTACGGATCTCCTCTGAAGCACTGTGTTGCCTCCCTGTGGCACTCACTACCTCTCTGTTTTGCACTCACCGGATATGGAAAATCTTCCTCCAGCGTTACTATCCCTGGCCCTCTCTCACAGCTTCAAGATCACTAGATCTCTCTCCAGCAACTCAGCGCTGCTACTTTGGAAATCGATCTTCCAGTGAATTCGATCTCTGCAAGTGTTTTCTCCAAGCCCCATTGAGTTTCTTCTTATAATCTCTCGTTGAGACATCAACAGCCACAATTAAAACTTAGTCGATGGCTAAGATTAACTAGAACTCGATCCATGTCTTTTTCTAGAAGATTCACACCTGACTTAATTAATCATATTTCCAAAGTTTAGACTTAGGAAATATTAAAAATTGATTAATTATTTTAATTAAGTCGTCTTTAGGTGGAATTTCCAAAAACAATTTTTGGGTATTGGAGTACTCATGTATTCTAACCTCTCTGCAAAATCTCGAGGCTAGAACACATCCGATACTACAAAAACTAACAATCTTGTCAAGGCAACTTCAAACACAATAGTGGCAAACTCACGATATATGCGAAAATTTCTGAATACAAAAACCCTACTGCAGTATATTGATTCACTTCTCCTACTTGTTTTATTTACTTAACAAGTTATTTAACTGAAGTATTCAAAAAAACATCAAAGTAAACACAACTGCAACCTACACATACATACAGATCATTTACTGAAACATAGCGCACATATGACAAAGGACACACATGATTTTTCAGACAAATGTCCCTAGAAAAACCCAATGCGGGAAAACCAGTGCAGCGGCTCTTAGAGGGTTTTTATTATTAAGCAGAATCTAAATATTTAATACATCAAGGGCACCAGTAGTGGTTTGCCCAACAGAGAATTTCATGGCAGATGTACCTTATCACTTGGAGACAAAAAAATATCGTTGATTCAAACCCTCAAGGGAATTACTGAATATGAACCCTTTCTAGCCCACTGGAACCCCAGCGTTGTCCCTCCAACCTCTGCATCAGCCTCTCCTGCCCAGCATAGCCTCTGCGCAACACAGGCTGCCCCTGCGTCACCCTTCTGGGCTCACAGCGGCCTTTGCGTCACCTTGAAGGCCCTACATCAGCCCCTGCGTTGCCTCTATGTCAGCCTGGCTAGGTTGCATCCCTCCTACTAGGCCTTTGCATTGCCTGGTACGGATCTACCTCTCTAATTATGTATTCTCGGCCTCGAATCAGTGTAATCCCTCGCCGATCTGTCCCTCACCAGCACTGCAAGCTCACTCAAAAATTCTCAGCAAACCGCGCCCCATAATTTCGACTTAGCTCAAGTGCTACTGCAATGTGTGTCTCCCACTGACCCCAAGCCTTCCTTTAATACTTTTCTCATTGAGAAATCAACGGTCGTGATCTAATCTCTAATCAACAGCTCAAATTAGAAAAAGATTGATCCTTGTTACTTAGAACATTCTCACCCACATATTTAAATTGATTCACTTTAATTTTTTTAATTTCCCTAAGTTAGACTTAGGGTCCCCATTAAAAAAATTAATTATTTGAATAACTTTCACACCGGGTGGAATTTCTCCAAACGATTTTTGGGTCTTCGAGATCTCATGTGTTCTAGCCCCTCCCCAAAGTTTCGGAGCTAGAGCACATCCGATGCTACCCAAAATCTCAATAATATAAAATAGGAGTTGATTATCAAGTGGAAATTGTTCAAATTTGTACAGACTGCGTGGGATGACTAAGTTAAGCACTCAAATTGGGTCACCTATAGCTAAGGATCAAAATCACAGTATATCAAACAACATTGAGTTTGGAAATGTAATTTGAGTCGTGTAGATTTGTGCTTTGAAAGGCCAATTCCAGTTATTCCTGTGACTAAAACAGACTCTGGTGATTTTAGCATGAATGCATTATCTTATATTATAATGTGTGAAGTAACATAATGATTGGGTTGATTTGAATAAGTGATGCAGGTATTGAAAATGACCGAATATCAATCAGAAATTATTGAATGGCAGGGCTTGATGTCCTTTATATTAATTCAAGCCTCTATCTCAAAGGAAGAAAGATTGAGACTCCTATCTCGTTTTTTATGCACTAGGAGACATCATCAGCACATACATATATACATAGCCTAAACTTCTCTCAGAAGAGTCGACCTGTGGAGATTGTTGATATTCGGTGGCAGCGTTTTTATACTACTAAGGTATAGACATCTTGGTCACGCCATCAAGTAGAGGGGGCATTTAATACTCTATAACAAAAGTATAGAAAGGCATTAATCCTCTTTCAGTTTTGAGAAGGGTCGGTCTCCTTGAAACCATCTATATCATAATTCATCTTAGAAACCTGTAGTTGTATTATTGAAACATGTTGTCTGTAGCTCAAAGGCTAGCTCAAGGAAAACAGAGTTGTCATTCATTGAAAGGGATCTAGTAAAAATTATTGTAAAAGAACGAGTTACAAAACAAAGCAGTCTACATCAAGATGAATAAATCCATCGTTGTTTGAAGCAATCTGGAGGAATTTTCAAAGCAGGCAAAGTTCAGAAAGAATATAGGTTGCAATATTTGAAAGTTTCCTCCTTTAAAGGACAGTTTTATGGCCCTTTGGTACAGAATCTTGAAGCAACCCTTACAATCACAAAGGAAAGATGTTCCCCACTACGAATGCATTATGGAGAGGACTGAGAAGTCTCTTATTTCGATTGATCATTGGGCACCTTGACTTTATGATCTTAAAGATGAAAAGTAGTCTGATGAAGGCCCGATGATCAAACTGACATAAGTCTGCAAAAGGAGCTATTCAAGCCCCTGCCCAATAATTATTATAAGGAAGATCATGTCAAAAGACTTTGATGAAAGCAAAGACATGTTTATTGATCTAATGACTCTAAAATGATTCAATATATCTTTGGTTGCCTGAGAATTTGCATGAAAACTTTAAGCACATAATGACAGGAAGAAAGCAGTATGTCACGTTCCTGATATTTAGAGGGAGCCATGATCGAAAATTCTACCATTAATGATGTTTGTTTAAAGCTTGTTACGCTCAGATGGAAATCCTTGATGAGATGTAAAAGTTGTTGATCCCTGGTTTTCTTGGATAGTTGTGTGCTGAGATATCCCTTGGACGCTATTATTTATGATCTCAAATACACTGCCAGGATATAGGATTTCATGACTATTTTGATACTGACTCGATTGGCAGTATGATGAGTAAGAAGAGCACAATCGGTGCTATAAATTTTCATTCTGTTGAAAGCATTCTTAATGGTGAATACATGACTAACTAATATGAAGACTTTGAGCCAATTTATGAATAAGTCTCGTATATTGGATAGCTGCTTATTGAGATATTTTTATAATTCTATATGTTGATTTTTGGGTAGCATCAAATGTGATCTAGCTCCGAAAATTTGTGGAGGGGCTAGAACACATGAGATTTCCAAGACCCAGAAATCGTTTGGAGAAATTCCACCCAGAGCTTTAGTTATTCAAATAATTAATTATTTTAACGAGGACCCTAAGTCTAAACTTTAGGGAAAGTAAATAATTAAAGTGATTTAATTTACCATGTGGGTGAGAATGTTCTAAGTGACGAGGATCAAGTATTTTCTAATCTTAGCCGTCGATTAGAGATTAGATCACGGTCGTTGATTCTTCAACAGGAAAAGTATTAAAGGAAGGCTTGGGGTCAGTTGGAGAGGACACACAAGGAGTCTAAGAGATTGAATTCTTCTGACAGAGCAGCGCTCGGACGAAAATCAGATCTGAGTGATTCAGAGAAGCAATGAGGGGCAGATGCAATAATTGGTCGGAGGACCAAGAGTACATTGCAGAGCAAGGGCAGCAGAGACACAGAGGAGGCAGCGTAGCCACCAGGAGAGGTGATGCAGTGACGAAGGAGTGCTCGGACGAAGATCAAATCTGAATGATTCAGAGAAGCAGTGAGGGGCAGATGCAGTAATTGGTCGAAGGACCAAGAGTACATTGCAGAGCAAGGGCAGCAGAGACGCAGAGGTGGCAGCGCAAGCACCAAGAGAGGTGACGTAGGCCCCAGAGAGGGTGACGCAGGCTCACGCAGCGGCAGCGCAGAGCCTCCGAGGGACAGTCCAAAATCAGCTAGAGATCAGGGTTTCTAAGTCGGCAAGGTTGAAACTCGATTTCTGGAGAGGCAGATCAGCACAGAGGAAGGGTGACACAGTCCCTCAGCCAGACCCACGCAAGCTTACGCAATGGCAGCGTAGGGACTGCTCAGAGGCAGCTGGGGTTTCACCAGTGTCTGATCCGGATCAGCAAGGACTTGCAGAGTGAGGTAAAACTCACAATTTATCTCTATTTGCCAAGGTTTTCTCTGTTGGGTGAGCCGAATTATGGCACCCTAGATGTACTCAAAATATTGTTGCTTAATAATATAAACCCTCAGAACTGTTGCACCGGTTTTCCCGCATTGGGTTTTTCCGGGGACATTTGTTTGAAAAATGTGTGTCCTTTGTCTGTGTGCTTTACTTGTTTTTCAGCACTTGATCTGTATAATTGTGTAGGTTGCAGTGTATTTACTTTTATGCTTTATTGAATTATTCAGAAAATAACTTGTTAATTAAAGAAAACAAGTAGGAGAAGTAAATATGATTTACTGCAGTAGGGTTTCTGGTTTAGATTCAGAAATTCTCACATGGTCTCAGAGTTGTTGCAGATAAGGTAGAGTTGAAGCCATCAACGAAGAGACGAAGAGAAAATTTTTGTTGCAGGAAGGCAGTTGTCCCGAGTGACAACGCAGATCCAGGAAGAGGCAAGGAAGGGTGAAGCAGTCACCAGAGGGGCTCACGCAGAGCCTGCGTCAGCCAACTAGGGTGACGTTGCAGTTGCGCAGAGGCAGCGCAATGTTTGTTGGGCCAGCACAGAGGTTTGAACCTCTGTCTTTCCAATTGTCGTGGTTGGAAGAGCAGTTCGTTTTTCTTCAGGAGTTGCTAGTGGGGCATTGTTTCTGTCGGTGCAGAACAGTGCCTAGTGGGGCTGTGACAAAGTAGAGGGAATCAGTTCCTCGGAAGACTTCTCGCCAAGAAGTCTAGATCCAGTGTTGATCAACAGCAAAGAGTGATCAGAGAGGGTTGATTCGACATCAGTTGGTAGAGAATTTCCAGGAGGGAAATCATTTTTCAAAGGGAGTGTGGTTCCTTGGAGGGTTTCTAGCACCAAGAAACTCGGATCTAAGTTTTTTTGGGGCAGCAGCAAAAGAGGGAGAAGAGAACCAGTTCGACATATTTTGTTCAGCAGAGATGGCCACACATGGACTGAGGGATCAGGACAGGTTGGATGGAGCATCCAACTTTGTCATCTGGAAGGCCAGAATCCTATCAGTACTGGATGAGCATCATATCAAGCATCTGATTGAGAGCGCAATTGTTGTTTCTGCTGACATTGATCTGCTCAAGAAGTATGAAGAAGCTCAAGTGAAGGCTAAGCGCTTGATCATGGACAGAGTCAAGGATCATATGGTCCCACACATTGCAGAGATAGACATAGCACATGAGATGTGGACTTCTTTGACCACATTGTATCAGGGGACTTTTGTTCAAAGGAGGATGCTTCTTGAGAATCAACTTCGATTATTCCAGACGCTGAAGGGAGAAGAGATCGACCCCTTCCTCATTAGATTGAAGGTGATCCGTAATCAGCTGGTTACCGTGGGGGCCACACCTGATGAAGGTCTTATGGGGAGGACCGCTCTAAATGAAGTTTCTGATGAGTGGGAGAACTTTGTCCAAGGCATCTTGGGCAGAGCAACACTTCCAAGTTGGGAAAACATGTGGGTAGCTCTTCAACAAGAAGTGATCAGGAGGATGACCAAGGCAGGCATGAGCAGTGGAGGGATCAAGATCAAGAAGGAGGAGGAGGAAGATGCGGCTCTCGCATCTAAGGGACAGCAAGGGCAGCAGAGGAAGAAGAAGAAAGACCTTTCAAAGGTCAGATGCTTCAGGTGTGGTGAATTAGGACATTTCGCCACAACATGCCCTATGAAAAAGAAGGCTAAAGAAGAGTCTGATTCGAAGGTTGCCGCAACTAAGGATGATGATGGAGATGATGACGATGTGGCCATGAGTGTTCATGTGCCTCGGGAGAAGAGGTGGGGCGACATTGATCTGTAGTTCTTTCGAACTGCAGAGAAAGTAGGGCAAGATCCTTAAGGTGCCCAAACTCTTGGATCACATACGAGCTATGGGAGCCGTTAATGATAGTAACAGGATGACTAGAGTCAATTGGTGCAAGGGATGATGGAGCAACATTGGTAGAGCTATAACTTTGAAGACTGGAGCAGCGCGGAGGTTGATGGACTTCAACAACGCAGAGGTAGTGCAGAGCAGCAGCAGCGCAGAGGCACCAGAGGGAAAAACGCAAATTAGCAGCAGAGGGTGCTTCAGTATCAAGGTGCACCCAAACTGACTTGTATGTCAAGTTTTTGGGTGGATTTTCAGTTGCTTACTTCTCAGCAACTGAGTTGCAGTGCAGCAGTTAGTAGTGGCAGTGCTATGGGCAGCATGATGTAGCATTTGAGAGGGAGCTCTAGTACAGATGAGGCAATGTCAGTGGCAGTGACATGGGCAGCAGTACAGATAGCAACAGCACAGTAGATGAGGAGCAGCTCTAGTACAGATGAGGCAATGTCAGTGGCAGTGACATGGGTAGGAGTACAGATAGCAACAGCGCAGTAGATGAGGGGCAGCAGCCGAGCATCAACAACACAGTGGATGAGGGGCAACTGCCGAGCATCAGCAGCGCAGAGGACCGATGCCAGAGATCTCTAAGTGTTGCTAGAGCACATTCCTCGATAAGAGGGAGTGTTGATTTTTGGGTAGCATCAGATGCGCTCTAGCTCTGAAACTTTGTGGAGAGGCTAGAACACATGATATCTCCAAGACCCAGAAATCGTTTGGAGAAATTCCACCCAGAGCTTAAGTTATTCAAATAATTAATTATTTTAATGAGGACCCTAAGTCTAAACTTAGGGAAATTAAATAATTAAAGTGAACTAATTTAACATGTCAGTGAGAATGTTCTAAGTGACGAGGATCAAGTCTTTTCTAATCTTAGTTGTCGATTAGAGATTAGATCACAGCCGTTGATTCGTCAACAGGAAAAGTATTAAAGGAAGGCTTGGGGTCAGTTGGAGAGGACACACAGGGAGTCTAAGAGATTGAATTCTTCTGACGGAGCAGTGCTCAGACGAAGATCAGATCTGGGTGATTCAGAGAAGTAGTGAGGGGCAGATGCAGTAATTGGTCGGTGGACCAAGAGTACATTGCAAAGCAAGGGCAGCAGAGACACCAAGGAGGCAGCGCAGCCACCAGGAGAGGTGACACAGACCCCGGAGAGGGTGACGCATGCTCACGCAGGGGCAGCGCAGAGCCTCCAAGGGACATTAAATAATCAACTGGAGATCGGGGTTTTTAAGCCGACAGGACTGAAACTCGATTTCTGGAGAGGCAGATCAGCGCAGAGGAAGGGTGATGCAGTCCCTCAGCCAGACCCACGCAATATTATGCAATGGCAGCGTAGAGACTGCGCAAAGGCAACTGGGGTTTCACTAGTGTCTAATCTGGATCAGCCAGGCTTACAAAGTGACGTAAAACTCATAATTTATCTCTGTTTGCCGAGGTTTTCTCTGTTGGGTGAGCTGGATTATGGAACCCTAGATGTACTCAGAATACTGCTAATTAATAATATAAACCCTCAGAATTGTTGCACCGGTTTTCTTGCATTGGGTTTTTCCGGGGACATTTGTCCGAAAAATCTGTCCTTTGTCTATGTGCTTTACTTATTTTTCAGCACTTGATCTTATAATTGTGTAGGCTGCAGTGTATTTACTTTGATTCTTTCTTGAATTATTCATAAAATAACTTGTTAATTAAAGAAAACAAGTAGGAGAAGTAAATCAGATTTACTGCAGTAGGGTTTCTGGTTTAAATTTAGAAATTTCCATACTATAATCTAAGGTACACTGTTGGAATCTAATAGTCCTTGAACATTTTGATGCTGGTTCAAAAGGAGCTCCATTCAATTGCTATTGAGGTTGAATGAATATAGCAACTAGCATGGAGCCAGTTGATTGAGGAAGCTCTTCTATGAGTCATTTGAGCACATGATGATAACAACCATTGTATATTCTTCAATAGGATTCATTTCTCAGAGTATCCATGTTCCATGACAGCTCTAAATATTGGGTACCGCTTTATTTTGATATGGTACATTGAAAACTACCGAGCTCCATTACTATTGGTTGGATGAATAAATTACTGACATAACATCTTGGTAAGATTATCTTTCTTCAAAAAAAGGTTGGAAGTCATTGAAGAACCCTCCCATGAGGTTCACGCTTAAGTTGGACATTGAGCTCTGGGAGCTCCTGGGGACTTGGGGTACTTATTGAGCTATGAGTGACCATAGGGTGAGTGGTTCACCTTCCCCTATTGATGCGCTATGTAACAGGGTGAGTGGTTCACCTTCCCCTGTGATAGCCCATGGTGGTTGATATGTGTGTAGGGTGAGTGGTTCACTTTCCCCTACGATTGCGAACACGTGTGTAGGGTGAGTGGTTCACCTTCCCCTATTGTTGATGACATATGCATAGGATGAGTGGTTCACCTTCTCCTATGGCATATGAGCAGGATGAGTGGTTCACCTTCTCCTGCGGGTACCCCAGTGAGAGATACATATAGGCATTTGTTTACATGTCAGTGGGACGTGGTTCATCCTTTCTCCACCTGTAGGATGCTCATTCCCTACGATCTGTGGTTGACATGACGATGGGATGCGGTTCATCCTTTCCCCACATGTAGGATCCTTCCTGCTATTGTTGGTCTGCGTGCGTGTAGGACATGGTTCATACTTTCCCTACTCTCAGAGTTTTGCATGCATGTAGGATTTGGTTTAACCTTTTCCTACGATGATTGTGTGATGTGATTGTAGGAGGTGGTGCATCCTTTCCCTACATGTGGTTGTGATATATGTTTGTAGGATGCGGTTCATCCTTTCCCTACATGTGATTATGATATGTGTTTGTAGGATGTGGTTTCTCCTTTCCCTACGTGTGATTGTGAGCAGGAAGTGGTATATTCTTTCCCTGTTGGTGTTCCTACATCATCTACCCATATTGTCTGGGACACTTGGGAAGTAGCTCTCATCTGGCCAATGAGTTGGGAAAAGTGGATAGAGACCATAGCGCTACCGACGGACGCATCGTGTACTGTTGTACTCCCTATGTCTAGGATGTATGATGTTTCTTCAACTTGATCACTTGAGATCAAGTCCAAATGGTTATGTGGACTAACTTTTGTCAGTGGAGAGTGGCAAGGTCTTGTGACTCACTCTCGATCGATTCTTCCTTAGTATTCATATCAGTGTTTAACAGAGCCGATATGAGATATAGAGATGGTTCATGTCAATTGGATGGCATGATGATGAATGGATTGGCAGGAGGAATTCTCCCCAGTTGAGAGGGGGTGTTAAAATTGGCAACTAGGGCCAAATTCCACCTTGGGGACAACTCATTTGATGGAGATGATGATTGCATTAAATTCCTCTTTTCGAGAGGACCAAAATTGATATAAAGATTGCCTCATTTGGACAAACGGAAGTGTGATTTTGAATTTTTGTTTTCTTACATGCAAATTAACAAGGTTGGCCTCACCTATATGTCGGCTCAATAAGCCCAAAAGACACATCTATTCAACCTCATTGAATTGTATATATAGGAGAGCCTTCTCCCTCATTTTGTCACATCAAAAAGGGCTTGATCTATGTCTGAGGCTACCGAGGGTTTCAAGAAGGACGAAGGATGGTTAGTTTCTGGGTTTACTAGGGCCGAGTCTTCCACAGACGGACGGTCGTAGATATGGACTATTTTGTTTAGGCTATCTTATCCTTGTTGGTTCGTATTCAGAAGCACATTGGCAAGCCGAGTTTGTTTATGGGCTTTTCTATGAAGGAGAAACTCTCTCCTTATGAGGCCGCATCCCTGACCTTTTATCTCAGGAAGGGCCGTTGTATATTCAGCCTAAATAAAGGAGGCTGAGATGTCCTATAAGAGCAGAGACCATCCCTGAACGAAGCACCTTGCATATTCTGCTTAGCTGCTATAATAAGGAAGTGATTTAGGATGGACGACAGCCATTCTCAAGCAGCCCTAAAAAGTCTTACTATCGTCAGTTGTTTGTCTCCTGTTCATGTCCAGATTACAGTTTTGAATGGATTATTCATTTGCTTAAGGGTTGTTGTGATCAGATATTCAAATTGACAAGTCAGTATTGACTTTGAACCATTGTACTTTACCCCTCTCTCTCTGCTGAACATTTGATGATTAATAATAAGAAGAATTGACCAAGGGTTTTCCCCATGTTGGGGTTTTCCCTGGCTTGTGCCATATTCTTGTGTCTTTCTATCTTGGATTGTCTTCAGCATCTATCATTTATGTTCTTTCGTTAGTTACTGTCATATAATATTTAATGTGATTGCTAATGGATTAATGGGCATATGGTTGAATGAAGTATCTAACCTAAGCGATTTTTTCAGTCATCAAGCAATTTTTTCGAAATGTTTACAATAAAATCGTGATTTTTCCACTTTGGTTAAAAATTGCCACATCGAAATTTTTTCACGATTTTTGTGTGTGTATTCAAAAAGTCAAATAAATTTGTTGACATGCACTCGAACACAAAAAAATGACGAAAATGGAACATAGCAATGGATATTTAAACCCTGAGTTGTGTTTGCTATTTAATTATTCACAACCATAGATTATTTGAGTGCAAGGAACTTAGGGATCTAAATTTAAAAACAATTTTAAATTTCATATCCTCAAAAATCTCGTTTTGGCCCACAACTCTTTAAAATCCTTCATGTACATATCTATGGATGCAAATTCATTATGTAAAGTGCCCTCCTCAAGTCATGAAAACTGGGGTCTTTGAAGCCCTTGTGACATGCAGCTATGACATAGCATAGATTGATAATAAGGTAAGCAGACAAAATTGAAAGGTATAACTACATCATACCACAATGAATCCATGTATTCAAAGATGGCTCTTTGTGTTGCTTCTCCCAATGGCTATTAATGGTGGAATTGGTACTAGGGATAGGGATCGTCATCTAAGTCACCACATTCAACAGTTTTTATCCTCGAAATTCAAAATTCACCAAATATTAAGGCAAGTTGAATTAGTTCAATCCAAATTTCGCAAATTTCAATCGAAACCCAAACTCAAGCTCGAATTTTAACTTTGAGGTGAATAAAATCAGTAATAGTCAAAGCTTCATTCAAACTCGGCCCCAAAATTCGACAAAGAAAAAAAAATAAACCCTATCCATTTGTTGTTAGTGGTTTTCATGCGGAAACCCCTCCATGCAGCTACATCCTCTTCCATGAGTCCACCTAACCCAGTTCCAACTTCCTCCATCTTACAAGTTCCCTCCCCATAGGTACATACTTCTTTACAAGCCCGACCTACCCAGTTTTGAACTCCTTTGCCCAACGAGTTATGTAGTGTATCAAATTTAATGCTGAATTTTATGATGGAAGTTTTACTATCAAATTTTTGTTGAACTTCAAGGTCATTGAACTAGAATTCAAATTCGAATCAAGTGACTTCGATGATCATTGTTACTAGACTCACGAGTCTTTGAGTTTGACTCTGTTCGCAAGTCAAACAAATAAAAATGACTTATGGCAAGTCATATTCACATTGACGAGTTTGACTAAAGGCAATTCATACTCACATTGCTAAGTTTGACTCAAGTTGAGCAAATTTCACGAGCGGGTCAATGTTTGACAGGCAAGAGATTGCAATTCAAATGCAATCAACCCAAGCCAAATGTGCCAATCTTCTTATAAATGCCCAAACACCATCCTACTTATAAATGCATAGAAATTGTTGTGCGTTACTTATACTTCTGCACTTAACAAGATTTTCTCGAGTTGAGTTAAACTCTCCACTCTTTTGCCTTGTCAAGGTTTTTTGCACAAGCCAAGTCTAGTAATATACCATGGTACTAGGTGCAAGAAGATCATCAATCTTCTTCCTTATTGATCCAAGTGAGTGTTTAGCATCAACATGAATTGGAGCAATGTATTGAAATTTGAAAGAGATCCCTACTAAAATGTTACGTGGAGAAGCCTCTAAAAGTAGGGTTTCCAATTCCACTTACATCGCAGCAATCTCTATCCTTCTCCCTAACCTCATCAGAATATATTTTTGCTTGGCCTTTTCTACTAGATAATTCTCCACGGAGACAACCAAACGCAACGGAAAGGAATGGTTTAACATTCCCACAAATGCTGGCTAAATGTTCTTTCTCTCTATAAATCCCCCCTTCATTTCCTTCTTACAATATTTGCCACAAAAGATCTCCATCAACTTGATCACAATGGCTCTATGCAAGGGTTTTCATATTCTTAGCGCCATGATCATGCCTTATCTATGAATCCCCACCTTCATTTCCTTCTTACAAAATTTGCCACAAAAGATCTCAATCAACCTGATCACAATGGCTCTATGTAGGGTTTTTCATATTCTTGGCGCCATGATCATGTCTTAACGGTAAAAACTGATCTACAAATGAAAAATGCGTCGACAATTTTTTTGTCTAATGTGACAACCGATTTCAAAAAAAAATGTAAAACTTATCTTTATTTATTTACTAAAACAATAATCAGTCACAAACAAACCTCCTCCACGCTTCCATTCCAGATGATATGTAGACAACTGACGTGGATGACAACTCCCCCATAAACAGCTCACAAATGGTACCAAATCAGTGCCAAGCTTGCTCTGAATCAACTCTCTTCACCACAGCTCCGCAACTTCCCAATTGTCATAAATGATCAATCAGAAATGCGAGGGACAAATAGGGTTGCGATATTATGTAAGGATGGATTAGGGCTCGGAAGGGATAGGGACCATTTTTCTTCCTGGGAGAGCATGCAGTTAGGCCCGACCACTAAGGACCGGTTCAAATCAGGATTCATCCAAACCAGCCTTTTGGAGACTAGCTTTTTCTAGAACCACTCGGGACCAGGCAGTTCCGGACTGGTCCCGAGAGTTTTAATAGCGTCGATATAAACCATAGTTTTAATCATTATTTAATTATTTAGAACCACGGATTATCTTGGTCTAAGGAGCAGAGGGAAGAATTTAAAAACAAATCATTTTTCCTTTGGGGCTCTAGTACTAACTCCTCCACAATTTGGATCTTTATTATCATTTGTGGATTGTCTTTATTGTAGTTAATATGATCGATGCGATTTATATATAGGTAATTAGGCTGAGTCTACATTTGGGTCAATTTCTTTATTGGAGGGAAGAACAATTAATTTACTTATTAATAGATGGTATTATATTATGGACTTGGTTAAGATTGAATTTTTTTTTTAAATTAAACTTCACTCAAATCAAATATAAGTTTTTTTTATTTCTCAAAAGTTACTTCCATCCTCAATAACCCTCCATTAAATTTAACTACCCTCCATAAAGTTTAAAACTGACTCAAAATAAAAATTAAACCTCACTCAAACCAAACCTCAGCTGTGGTGGGAATTAAACCACTTCAAGCTTTATATATTCACCTTTTTAATACCCAAATATTAAGTACTCAACATCAATCGCACTTACTCAAATGCCAAAATTTCAAACGCCAACACAGATTAACGAGAAGGGTCGAGGGTTTCAGCAATTACCAAGCGCACGCATCAATCAAATCACAGCGTTTGACTGTTGCAAACATCTTCACATTTACAGCTACAGCAGAACCGAACCGAATGGATTTGAACCTCCCAACGTCGTGATAAGCTTTGGGGACCCTGCTGGGTTTCAACTCTTGGATTTCTGCGTTTCATGTGAAGGATTTGTAAATTCACTCAATGGGGACGGCTGCAGGTTTTTCAGAAAATTTAACTTCCAACAAGATTGGACAACTTTCTACTAGACCACTGCCATCCGCATTCCGAGTTTCTAGAAATGGGATTTTTTAATGTACGGTTCTTCGTCAATTTTATACAGAGGACAGAGGACAGGGACAGAGCAGCAAGGGCAGAGCATAGGGGACAGGGACAGTGGGCAGAGCAGCTAGTTTTTAGTGGACAGTGGGCAGAGCAGCAAGTTTTCAGTGGTCAGACCAACAGAGATTGAAGAGTTAAGCATAAAACAAAGGGTCAGTTTTGGGCAGAGATTTTGATTTCCCTTAATATCATCATGACAATGGAACAAGAAACTTTAGAACCCGTAGAAACAAATGATATAGGGCAAGCGAAAATTGCCTCATCAACGAAAACGGGGAAGTGGGTTTGGGTCAATGCCAAACAATATCAGGGTATTTTAAAAAGGAGACTAGCTCGTCTAAAATGGGAGCAGACAAGGAAAAAAAGGTCTCAAAGGGAGAGTATTGTTCGCAAGAAACAACATTCAAACAAGTCTTCTTCGCAAGCATGTGGCAACAAGTCCAAAGGAAAAGGAAAAGTTAGTGATGATTATGCTTTATATAGTCCCACATCCACACCTCTCACTTGGTCATCTGATCTTTATGTGAAAGAACTCTTAAATGTAAAAGAAAGGTTGGAAGTAGTAGAAGCTAAAGCGCTGGAAAGAGATTGTACAATCCATATAATAATAGCTGAAAATCAGGCTTTAGCAGAAAGCAACAAAGTTCTGAAGGAGCAAGTGTCATTACTGCAGGAAGCTCTCCGAATAGGGAAAACAGAATGGCAACGCATGAAAGCGGAGGTGCAAAACATGAAGAAATTTGCAGTGGAAAACACAAAGGTGATGAATGCGAAGCCACCCCAGGATAAGGGGAAAGCAGTTGCTCAAATAGACAACAACGAAGAAACATCAAGAGAAGGGAGGAAAGAAGATCCCACAAAACTTTCCAAAACTTGGGCTCAAGTTATTGACAATTCTGATAAGAGGGAAGGAGAAACAAACATTCAGGTTAACAACATGCAAGATAGAGAAAGCAAGGAAAGACTGGATAGAGCAACAAACATAATTATTAAAGGGGTGAAAGAGTATGGGAAAAATGAATGTACTCTTGACCTTGCAAGAGACTTTTTGAAAGACAAACTCCAATGGCAAGGACAAGTATGTCAAGCATGGAGAGTAGGTAAGCCCAACGGTGAGAGAGCCAGGCCCATAAAAGTCACCATGCCCAACTTGCGTGATAAAGATATCATTCTAAGAAAGAAGCAA
The DNA here is from genome assembly GCA_034641835.2 of Pinus albicaulis. Lineage (NCBI taxonomy): Eukaryota > Viridiplantae > Streptophyta > Pinopsida > Pinales > Pinaceae > Pinus > Pinus albicaulis. The sequence continues at coordinate 568,446,238 of CM076576.1, forward strand.
CTCTTAAGGGGTTCTCGGTTTTTTATAGAAGAAGATTTAACTGTAAGACAACAAGAGGAAAGGAGAGATGAAATGACAAAAGTTAGGGCAGCAAGAGATGAGGGAAAAAGAGCATGGATTTATAAAGGTAAAGCCGTGATTGTGCAATTTGGACCTCCTTCCAAAACAATGCAACAAAATGATAACAAAGAAGAGGCAGCAAACTCTTTAGCAAGAAATGAGGAAGAAAGGTCATTATGGGCAAGCAAGGACAAAGACTCAACTGTGAGTCTTGCATGTCAAAACAAATAGCAATCAAGTCTTACCCAGGTTTCCTTAAGATTAGTTTGTTGGAACTGCAGGGGTTACCCATGGAGACGAGGACCTGGGTTAGGGCCTATTGCAAAAGGTAGAGACATAATTTGCCTCATAGAAACACATGAGCATGAAGGGTGTAAGACACCTTTGTTTGAAGGGTATTGGAAGATAGCAGTGTGGAACAAGGTAGCAGGGAATGGCAAAGGGCACGGGGGTATCATGGTATTAGTAAGAGAAAAAGAAGGTCGTTTCATTCAGCTAGAAAAAGAAGACCCAAATAAGCAATTTGTTTGGCTTAAAATATCATAAAATGGAAATCACATTAGAATTGCAGCATGCTATTTTGCGCCGCAAGTTTCAAAAATCTACAAAAGTAGAGGGCTTGACCACAAAGATCCCTTTGCAGCCCTAAAAACGGATATTGCAATATATTCTCAACTAGGTGAAGTCCTTATAGTGGGGGATTTCAATGCTAGAACTGCAGGTGAACAAGCTAGCATTCTTTGTTGTAAAGAAGACAGTGACCCTATCTGGCTTACAGAAGAGAGTAATCATCAGTGGGGACGAATTTCAGAGGATAAAGGCTGCAATCTCTTTGGAGAACAACTACTTATGCTATGTGGGGCTTTTGATTTAGTCATTTGTAATGGTTTGACTAGATGGGAAAAGTTCGGTAATTTCACTTGCAATAATTACAATGTAGCAAGTGTAATAGATTATGTAATTTGCTCGCATAGTTTGTGTGAGAAAATGGAGGAAGTGTTGATTGGAGATCAAATTTGGGACTTAAAATCAGATCACAAGCCAATCTATTTAAGTTTCTCTTGGACCGGAAAAAAGCAATTAGGGTCGAAAAATCAATGTGTTCAACAAAATCCCCCAAAGGGTAGAATTCTTTTGAATCCAGAGAATTGTAATACCTTCAAAATAATGCTAGAGAGGCTCTTCAAGAAGGAGGAAATCCCATCTCATGGCCTTCATAGTCACAGATTAACACATTTAATTCAAAGCGCACTTGCCGAGTGCAAAAGAGCAAAAATTAAGAAGTCCGAAACAAATTGCTTTCCGGTTAATGCTTGGTTTGACGAGGAATGCAAAAAGGCAAGGAGAAGGTGGAAGGAATCAGACACGGATAACATAAAGCTCAAAGCTTACAAGCAATTAGTAAAAAAGAAAAAAGCTGATTTTATGGTCTCAAGGAGAGAAGAACTAATCTTCCTCGGGAAAATAACCCCAAATTATTTTGGAAGGAGCTCCAATCGAAAAAGGTGCAAACTGAAAACAACATTACAGCTTCTAAATGGTTTGACTATGCAAGACAACTTTATGAGCAGGACCCCAAGGTTGAACCTCCTCCTCTGGTCAACACAGACACAAAACTCTTCACGGTGCAAGAAGTAGAGATGGGTATCAAGAAGTTGGGCGCTGGAAAATCAAAAGACTTAGATGAACTCCAAGCAGAGTATCTAAAGTGGGGCTTAAAATTTCTTTCACCTCACATCACATCACAAAAATTTTCAACAACATCTTACAGCAGGGGTTCCCCACAGATTGGACAACTAGTATGGCAATACCTCTTTTCAAGAGTGGTGACGTCAATAATCCCTCCAATTATAAAACCATAATGATAAACCCCTTGTTTGCAAAGTTATTTGGAAGCACGTTGGAAAAGAAAATCAGCAAGTGGGCAGAAGAAAGAGATAAACGCGCTAAAGGGCAAGCAGGTTTTAGACCTAAACATTCCACAGTTGATCATTGTATAACTTTAAGGCACATCATTGAAAAAGGTTGGGAAAAAAAGGAAGAAGTTTTTTGTTGCTTTGTTGATTTTAGAAAAGCCTTTGACACGGTTCCTAGGTATAAGCTTTGGGGCAGAATGGAGGAACTCAGGGTTCCCAAGCATTTGAGAGCAGCTGTGCATAGGTTGTATGAAGAGGTGAAAGTCAAAATCAGAACTTCAGCTGGCATTTCTGAAAGTTTTAGAAGCGATATCGGGGTCAAGCAAGGTTGCCCATTGTCTCCTACCGTTTTTGGGTTATATATTGACAAGCTTGAAGAGTGGCTAAATTCGCAAGGGGGTGACGGTATCCATTTGGGCAAGTTCGTTATCAGGCTTCTTTTGTATGCAGATGACCTTATATTGATTGCTAATTCGACTCTTGGTTTGCAAGAGCATTTACATTCCCTTGAGCATTTTTGTAAAAGGGTTGGGATGCAAGTCAATATTAGCAAAACGAAAGTAGTGGTTTTCTCTAACAAAAGAAAGCATAACCAACATAAGTTCTATTTTGGAGGCAGCATTTTGGAAGAAGTTGCAGAGTACAAATACCTCGGAATTGACTTCAACAGAAATTTAAGTTGGGATGGTTGTAGAAAGAAAAGAACTTTAGGGGGTTGGAAAGCATTTTATGCTCTTCAAAACAAGTGTAGAGAGGCAGAGTTGTGGGACTGGAAAACCACCCTAACTCTTTTTGGGCTTCTAGTGATTCCGGTGATTCTCTATGGTTGTGAACTATGGGCCAGCAGCACAACCAAGATGCAGTGGAAACAAATTGAGAAAATTCAGAAACGTTTGATTACAAACAAATTCAAAATTAAAAGTGCAGTTCCTTATGCTATCCCGTTAAGTGAAACAGGGGCTGCTCCTATTGAAGCAATTGCTATGGTGCGAGTCATAAGGTATCTGAAAAAAATTGAGCAAATGGAAGAGGATAGATGGCCTAAGGTTGTGTTTAGTGACAGATTGTGCAAAAGACAGAAGACTTGGATGCGGCAAAATAACAAATGGTTTAGTAAATGGGGTATTTGCTTGAGCATGTGTCCTACAAACAATAAAGAGATAAAAGCTTTTGTTATGGATAAATTCCACAAACATACTTGGAAGAAAGAGCTAGAGAGAAAGAAGAAGTACTACATAGAAGAGTTTAACCACACGCATAACCATCAACAAAAGGCGTACATAGGGGCTAATATTTCTTGGAGATCTAAAATTCTTATTGCTCAATTAAGGACTAATTCTCATCAACTCCGTTGTGAAACAGGGCAATGGAAAAGGCCAAAAGAAATGTGGGAAGAAAGAGTATGTATATTTTGCTCCTCCGGAAAAGTGGAAACAGAAAAACATTTCATTCTAGAATGTGAGGCCTTCAAGGACACCAGGGAAAACTATGCAGGTATTCTGGCAGCTAATTCTTGGGATAATCTATTCAGCAAAGAGTTTGTCGATGAGCTGGGAGTGCTCATTGTAAAACTTCACAGGAAAAGGGCCGAATACAAGAGTCAGATAGAGAAGCAATCTGTCCCATAGGCTATTTTTAGCCTCGTGGACATTAAAAATTCTTTCTTTCTTTCTTTCTTTCAAACCAACTGGTCTATAAATCAATAAGTTGAGATTGCATTTCGACATTAATACACAGAAAACAGTACCATTCTTATTTTCTCTCTAATTGTTAAGTAACTAAAAACATCTCAAGACAAATCTTAGTTGTAAATTATTTATTTAGGTTTCTATCTTGCCTGGATAACCAGATATGGTTGGAGACAGGCCTCGGATAAAGAAGGAAGCAGGTCGTCCAACACCCCGGGTCTCATATAGACCAGTGTGTTGGCTGCAATTAAGCCCGCTGTGACTGGGGTCTTCCCGTCGAGTTGAGGAAACTCAGAGACCGCATTAACAGCTAAAAGATATAACATCCACATCTGTATTTTGGGATTTCTGTTGATTATGTTTCGTTGATCTCTTACACTCCTCTCTTCTTCTCTGCCTCGGTTTCCGTGGATTATGTTTCGTTCATCACTTATACTCCTCTGTTCTGCTTCTCTAACCGCTCTGCCATGGCTTCCGTTCATTCTGTCTCGTTTTCTTTCTCAACTCTTTTGAACAAAATTTCCGGCCTCCTGTACGACCCTGAACATATATATGCATGTTCGCTGGATGAGGCTTGAGAATGACTTTCCTGCTCGGAAATCCACTGGGGAAGCTACACATTCTTCCCTTCTTCCAATCGTATAGAACACCGTCAAAAATAAAGCATATTAACAGTAGTTGGATGCGGCCTGAGAATGACTTCATGCGCGGAAATCCGCTGAAGAAGTTTACACATTCTGCCGTTCTTCGCATTGTATTGAAAATTTTCAAAAACTGGGAAGGATACTATTATTAAAAGTCAAAATACTTTGCTTCGGAACAATATACATTGTAACGTTAACAGTTACATTTAAAAAAGGCATTACTTTCTTCTAATTATTTATTTGATATGGGATTTTTAAACTTTTTAAACTTGGTTTAGTTCTAGGTCTTCTAATTATTTATTTGATATGGTATTTATAAAAAAATTAAGGTTGGTTTCGGCTTAGTTCGGGTTAAAAGTTAGGAAAGACATTGAGGTTACAATTTGGTTTAATGAGGTTACAATTTGTGGTTTGGGGGGTGAGTTTTTTTTAAAATTTATTAAAAAAAAATCAAAAATTTTGATTTTGAGAATGTTTAAATCTGTTTATAACAGAAATGCTTTCAGTAACATTAACAACTTTTGAGGCACCTAACTATAATCCAAATTGTCTCAAAATCTTACCCAAATTTTTATGGTTTTTTCAACAAAAACGTAAATGTTTGAACTATGAAAAAAAAAAATTGAGATTGAACATAACTTAGGATTTTTTAATCAAATTAAGTGCAGTTTGAAATTCATTTAATCTATTAAAAAATAGTTTATTTTTTATCTATAACAATTAATTTTCATTCTTAATCTTTTCATATCACATTCTTTAGAGTGTGTTATAAGATTGTTTCTGTCTTTGGGATATTTTCATCTTTATTTTTAATTTATTGTTATTTTTATTTTTTATTTTCACATAAAATTTGATTTAAAATTTAATAAAAATTCAATATTATATGAATTAAGTTAAATATTTGGAAATTATATATTTAACTTATTTTATTTTTTTATTAAATAAATTTAATTAATTGAAAAATATATATTATTATAATAATAATTTTGAGTCTTTCTTATTTTTCTTAATAAATGAAAATTTTGATTGAAGTAACATTAATCATTTTTTAACACTAGAATTATCTTTAAAAGGTTAAAGTTAAGCTCTCATTTAATATGGTCTCATAGATGTTAGCACTCCACTTTATTTTAGTTAGATTCCTTTTCTTTTTTGGTCAACAATTAAAATTAGTATGATTTTTATTTTAAGTAGCAATTCTTCATTAATATCAATTTGTTTACGGGGACCGCCAATATTTAGGGGATCTCTCTGATATGAAGTCCCAATTAGACTTCACATCGTTTGATGTAGGAGTCTCATCTGGAAATACAGCTTGGTTGTCGATGCAGTGGGTGTTAATGATATGTCTTGTCTGCAAATACGCATAGAGTGGTGTATGGGGACTTTGGTGAGAGCAAGTGTGTGACCCTGCGGAAAGTCAAGTGTGATGCATGAAGGTTCCAACACACGAAGGGAAGATGAGTGAGCCCCTTAAAAGCCTGTAATAGTACGCAGCTTGAAAAAAACACACGAGCATAAATGACATTACAAGCTAATATGTGAAATAGTTCACAAGTTAACAGTGATGAAATAATACAACAGCACGCATTCAACAAGATTTGTACCAATGCAAACAAAATAGTTCATAAGCATAAGTGTGTAATGTCCCCTAATAATTATAAAATAATAAATAATATAATATAATTAAAATAAATAATAAGTCAATAGAATAATATAAATAATAAATAAAATAGTAAACAATAACTAGAGTTCTAAATAAAATAGTAAATAATAAACTAGAGTCCTAAACAGTAAATAAATAAGTGAAGTTAAGAGTTAATTAAGAAAGTGTTAATTAAAAAAAAAAAAATTAAGAAAAAGTTAAACTAAGAAACTATAAAAATAAGTAAAGTTAACAAAAAGTAAGTTAAACTAAGAGAAACACTAAATTAAGTAAAACTTAAAATAAAGAAATAAAAGTTGCATGTTGACACAATGAATGTGTGCATGTGGTTCCCATTCCATTGTTTGGTCTATTTATAGACATTGAAGAAGATTCATGGATCATTCTTTCATCCATTCTCTGGAGAGAAAGGTACTGTGAGGCAAAAAAATCCCAAGCAGTAGTACGTTGATTAAGGGCTCGGAGGTGGTTAGTTGTGGAAAAATTATATGTAGTTGAGCCTATGGTTGGGTGGAGAGTTGTCCCCAAAACTTTGTTGCGATTAGCAGGATTCAAACAGCGTTCAAATTTGGAGTCTCAAGTAAGGAATATCACCATTACAAATAAGTTGTCTTTGCTCGTGTTTCTAAAATTTCTACGATGATTAGTTATATAGTTTTTTTGTTGATTACCAATTGCATATTTGATACAATTAATTGATTGTTAAATTGGGGTTGTTACATACCTTGCAAATACAACAAGAATAGTTCAACTATATCCACAACATATGCATGAAAACATGTTGGCTTTGAGATTTTATTAAAGTGAAAGTTTCAATCATACATACACCATTGACTAACCCCTGGCCCCAATAGTGGAACATGAAGTCAACATCACCTGCTCCTCCAAAGAAAGATACTCCCTCTACTCTACGGAGAGCCGAGGCTCTCAAAAAACTCCCAAGCTCCTTATTCTAAGCCTAAGCCTAACGAAAAGCAAGGCTCCCAAAATCCCTTTACATGAGTTATGAGGATGCATTTATAACAAAAGGGGGTGACTCTTCACATTCCCCTTTGTGACTCTTGGACTTCCCTCATGACTCTTCAACTTCTTTACAAATTACTATTCAATTACATTACATCATGACTTTTCACATTCAAGAATGGACACTTGGAATTTCACTTACAAATTATTGACAAAAGAATATTACATTTTACACTCATACCCATATAATACAAAATAGGGTAGAAACAACTTGACAACCTAACAAGACAAAACACTATCATGCTTGAGTTTGGGGAAACTCTAACTCGGTAACTTCCACTTGATGTCTTTTAGTCACATATTGGTGCCAAGCTTGGTATTGTGCAATGACATCCCCAAACTGTGCAATGGTGTCTAGCTAGAAGTGGACTTTAGCCTCCATGGCATCTGGGTACAATGATCTGCAACCAGTTTGAATTTCCTTTTGTTATAGGAGCAACATTGTTCTCACTTGGATAGGGCCACTAATGTATCAGCTCCAAATCCTCCTTGGTGGCAGTCTGTCTAAGTTGCTCCAAGTATTCTTTGATCTCCTTCCTGACTTGGTTCCTAGGTTTAGCTTCAGTGAGCGAGCCAACTGATGGGATCGTGTGTGTGTGTTCACCAAGAAATCCATACTATTGTATAACCATACATACAAGGCCTAAATGCTACCAATGAACAAGGCGAACCGCTTATTGTTCTGAATCAACATTCAGGCTCTTGCTTTCTCCAGCTCTGCATGTTGCTTCATTTTCTTTCCCAAGTCAAGCGGTTCCCCTTTGTATCGCATTGACCATTCATGCACTGTGACAATGGCAGCTTGTACGTTTCTGAGAGTTTTGACAAAGTATTTACACTACTGTTGTAAGCCATGCAAGTGTACAATTGCCTTATGTATGGTAACAAGCTCCTCATAGAGGTTATGCATGGTCTCTCCAAGTGTTGATACTTCACCAAGTATTGTTTCTCTCATTTCCTCCTGGTAGACCTATGTGGAAGTTGTGTTTTGAGCTGTTGCACGGAGTTGTTCTGCCTCTTGCCTGACAACCTGTAAGCTCTATGCCAATTTCTCATTCTCGGACATTAAATACTAAGTGTTTAACCTTGTTGCACCTGCAAAGGCCAAGATGGCTTCAGCAATGGCATTGGGATTCTTCCTGGTGTCTGCCACTATCACCCTTTCTATAATAAATGCAAGTGATGCGATGTTAGGTCCCTATATTACTAGCTTAGTCCCTTATTGTTATGAGTGTAGCCCCCTTATTGTTATTGTTGTACCCCTGTAACCCCAATATTGTTATTATTGTGCCCTTACATTTATTGTTAGGTCGGCTAGGATTATATTGTGGCCCCATGGACTCCTATATATAGAAGGAGGTTTTGGTCATTTGTATCATCCAATAATTGTTCATTTATGTAATGTATTGGAGGTTTCCCCCTCGAAGTGGCTGATTTATAAGGTGGCGATCTCTCTTTTCTTCTATTTTTTTAGCTGGTTTCATAACATTTGGTATCAAAGCTTTGGATTCTAGGGTTTCAATGCTCCAAACAGGTCATCGTGGAATTTTCGCTATAACTTTTTTTCTACGAAGGTTCAAAAGCTTAAATTTTTACAGAGCGAAGCCGAAATTCTGAGGAATGTCGTGGAAAAATTTCAGATCTTGGTTCGCAATATTTTCGGAGATATGATCTGTGCAAGTTACGGAATTTTGCAGGATCCTGAATTTAACCTAAACAGGTCATCGTGGCATTTTTTCTATAAATTTTTTTCTACGAGGGTTCATAAGCTGAATTTTTTACTGAGCGAAGCCGCAATCCTGAGGAATGTCGTGGAAAATTTTTAGAGATTGATTCGCAATATTTTTGGAGATAGGGTCTGTGGAAGTTAGGGATTTTTCAGGCTCTCGAATTTCATCTCAAAGAGGTGACCGTGGGAAAATCATCATAACTCTCTCTTTGAGCATTCGATTGGAATTCTATAAAAAATGGCTGGAATTACACAAAATGTAGTTTACTCTGTATCAATTTCAAAGCCGAAGGAGGAAACAGTGACGCGTGGTATGCCGCACAAGGTCGCTCTACTGAACCAGTCCATAATTAGGTCATTGTGGGAGACAGGGCATAACTTTGTCTTGAAGAATTCAAATCATGTGAGATCTGTGGAAATTTAAATAATATTCATAGGGCTACTAAAGGGTCGAATTTCAGATATTGAAGATCTGAAATAACAGAGATAATTCAGTTTTAATGTCGAGCTCCTCAAAATCAATAAAAAGGTGTGTATTTTTTTTCAAATTGCATAAGCCTTGTGTGAAAAAACTGTTTGAATTGATTACAAGGTAATATTGTAGAATAGATATCAGCATTCGGTTATAAAATGCCCCCTAAAAATAATTCAACACCCATTAAGCCTTTAGAAGGCTCTACTATGACTCATGAAGACGAATAATTACAACATGACATATCAAAATTACAAGAGCAAATGCACCAAATTTCGCTCTCGCAAAGAGAAACAAAAATGAAATGGAAATTTTGAAGAAAGGCGTGGAAACTAAGATGGATGGTTTGAAGAAAGGCGTAGAAGCTAAGATGGATGGCATGAAAGCTGGCATGGAAGCTAAGATGGATGACATGAAAGACAACTTGGAAAACATGAAGAATGATCTTAATGCACACATGGAAGGTTTGACAAAGTTGATATAAGAAATGTTTCCTAATGCCGAAAAGATTGTAGAGGAAACCAATGATGAGAATAAAATAAATGTTAATCGTGATTTCATAAACTCTAATGCTGGATGGAAGACCCACCATATTCCAAAGATGGATATGAGGAAGTTTGATGGCAAGGATCCTGTAACATGGATACTATAGATGGAGCAATATTTTGATCTCAATAATGTGCAAAACACACAAAAGGTACGCATTACAACTTTACATTTAGAACAAAATCCATTTGTATGGTATAGATGGCTTTGCTCCCGTAAAAAAATTGTCACTTGGGTCAATTTTTACGGAGGAAATGATAGCACATTATGAGGATACAAAAAGCAACACCTTCTTTAGCCAAATGATAAATCTCAAACAAAAGGGTTCAGTGGTGGAGCACATTGAGGACTTCCAAAAATTGAATATAAGGGTAACTGATATTCCAAAGGAACACTGGATTGATGTCTTCATAGGTACTTTAAAGGATAACATCCAACATGAAGTTCGCGTTTGGGAACCTGATTCATTGGAAAATGCATTCAAGTTGGCAAGAAATTTTGAATGTAAAATTATGGCGACAAGGAAGCCTACCACTCACATATATAAAGATGGAAGTGTTGCTACTCCTAGACTTCCACAAACTACAAGGTTGACACCACAATAATTGGAAGAAAAAAGAGCAAAAGGGCTTTGCTACAGTTTTGATCGCAAATACACTAAAGGTCATAAGTGTGCTGGGAATAAATTATTTTACATAGATTGTGAAGAGGAAGAATAAAATGAACAAGAATCTTCAAAAGAAGAGGATATACACCAAGAACCAACCCTAGAAGAGGAAGAAATGAGTCCAACCATATTGTGTAATGCATTGGCAGGAATTACCACTCCTCAAACTCTCAAGATATAAGGACATATCAAGAAGAAAAAGGTAGAAGTGTTGATTGATTCAGGTGGTACCCATAATTTTATTCATTGTAAGGTAGCCAAGGAATTTAATTGTTTCCTATACCTAACACCAGAATGTCAAGTGATGATTGCAAATGGAGGAACTATAAATTGCTCTGGAAAATGCCATAATATCAAGCTAACCATGGGGTAATATGTATTGAATAGTCCAATGCTTTCCATTCCAATGGGAGGTGTTGATGTTGTACTAGGAGTACAATGGTTACAATCTTTGGGGACAGTAGCTTTTAATTTTCAAGAACTTTTCTTGAATTTTTTTTCAGAAGGAAAGTTCTTGTTTCCGTGACCGCTTTAGGTTCCAATATGATTTGTCCTTCCTCACCAATTTCTAGAAATATTGTTTGAACTGGGAGATTTTCACCTATAACCTTCTTTAAACATGAAACATGGAAAACTAGATGCACTCGCGAACAAGCAGGAAGCTCCAATTTATATGCCATAGTACCAATCTTTTGCAACACCTTGTAAGGACCATAGTACTTTGGCGATAATTTATTATCCTTCTTAGCTTGCTTGAGGGAAATTTGTTTGTATGGTTGAGCCGTAAAAATACCCAGTCTCCTACATCAAAAATTATCTCTCTTTAATGTTGATCTACCTGTTGTTTCATTCAATTTTGTGCCAAATTTAGGTTATCCTTTAAGAGTTGGAGAACTTCTTGTTGATGCTCGATGTGATCTTCCACTGCTTGAACCTTATATTTTTCTCTTAAATATGATGTGATGGACAGTGGATCATACCCATAAAGTTCCATAAATGGGGTCATTTTTTCTGCAGTATGGAAGGAAGTGTTATACCACCATTCAGCGAGAGGTAACCACTTGACCCATTTTGTTTGTTTATCAGATACAAAACAACGAAGATATCCTTCCAAACATTTATTCACTATCTCAATTTGACCATCGGATTGAGGATGATAAGATGAGCTATGAGCTAGTTGAGTACCCAAACAAGAAAATAACTTCGTCCAAAAATTTCCAGTAAAAATGGGATCTATGTCGCTTACAATAATCTTTGGGTTTCCATGTAGCTTTCAATTGTGTCCATAGATGTAGTAGCAATTGTACTTGCTTTAAATGGATGAGATAATGCACAAAAGTGTGCATACTTGGTAAGTCTATTCTTCTATTTTTGGAGTTGGTTTCATAACATGCAAGGTCATCTAGAAAGTGATTATTACCCGCTTGTAAAATCTTCCTCTAAATTTGATCTTATGGAATATTGTACGTGTCCATAACCAGATCATCATCAGCTCAGAGCTAACTCTACTATTGGAGGTGGTGGACACTAACTGGTAACCTATTGTGTACTTGGCATCAGGTTGAAATCTTAATTTTGTAGCTCTTATTCCTCCTCCATATCTATGATCTCAATAAGTTCTTCAATCTGTTGAGCAAGCTCCTAGTCCTGCATCTGTCTGCTCTCCTCCTCTACTGGTTGTTGATTTTTTTCTTGCTTCTACGATGTTTCTTATGTTATTGCACCTCGCCTCCCTTCTTATTCCTTCTTTTGCTTCTATTCTTATTCTTGCTTCTGCTTTTCTTCCTCCAATCTCCTATGTTGTTCTCTCTTCCTTCGTTCTTCTCTCTGCATCCTTTGCTTCCTCTTCACCTTTGCTGCTAAAGTCACTTTCATAATAGCCAGATTCGCTTTCATCTTGCGGCTTCTTTCTCCCCCTGGACTGTAAGCAACCTTTTTCTTTCCCTTGTCCTGTGTGGGGTTGCTCCTTTTTGTTGGCACTACTTCCGGAGTTTCTTCCTTCCACAGATTCATCTGTGAAGTTCCTCCAAAATTGATCGGCTCGTGGTTTTTGGAGGCATTATTGCAATTCTTCCACGGATCGTCCTTTAGCCAATGAAATGTCTCGCTAAGCCACTGGAAGTGTATTCTTGAAAGTGGTCTTTGCAAATACCACAGGGATCATACAAATTAAAGTCTCGAGTATCGAATGCAAACTCCTTTATCGCATTTCCTTTGGTATCCGCGACCTTCAGGTTCTTTATCTCATACAATCTAATTTGCATAGGAAGATTTTGTCATGGTGCCTTCTTCTTCTTATGAAAAGTTGTTGAAAACCCTATGGAGAGGTGATATGAAATTTCTTGCATGAAAATCTTATCGGTGGCATGCCTTGGCAAAATATGTGGCGACTTCTGATCGCCGAACACTCTAAGGAAGGTGACATCTGGTGAGGCAAACCAATCTGCGATCTTCGTTATTGCCTTCATTGATCCATGTGACATACAAGGTGGTTCTTCCTCAAATATCATCTTGTACAACGGAATGAGGAAGTGGTCAGTTAGCTTCTTTATGACTCCTCAATGGTTGCAATCTGAGAGCAATCTGCAGTGAATGTACATGATAGGGTCTCACGGTGTCCAATTCCAACTCATGCCAAGGAATGCATTTTGTGAACAGATTTCATCCAGTAAATATGCATACATGTAGAATCTTGATTTCCCGCTCTTGAGAGGATTACGGGAATTTGCTACATGGATTCTCAACTATCGAGCCAATAAATATGACTAGTTGAATGGCTTCCCCTCGTTCATAAGCTAGTTTAATAAGATTTACCACTCTTCAAGAAAGGCCTATGTGTTATGATTACCGTAGATTTTGCAAGCTAGGATAATCAAAAGTTGATAGGCCCTCCTGAGAGACTTTGTCTTGTATGTTTTGGTGGGTGTCTGTCAAAAATTTGATGGCTCTTTCACCCAACCTTTAAAAATACCCTTCGTGCTCAGATAGATGTTGGTGGCATAAAAATATGAATCCACGAGTGTTTATAACTTGGGAAAATAGTACATGAGATGATAATATTTTTCCAGAAGTGTAGAAAGATTCTTTCCGTTGGCACTGTTCAAAGTCATGGTCTTCACATCAATATGTGAAACAATCCAAATGATGACATTTGCACATGGGGAGGTTGGATATCTGCATGAAACCCTATGAAATCCTGATTGTTGATCATTGACATATAGCTGTTAGTCCTCTAGATCTTCCTTGAAGCTCTTTGCTGAAAAATATTTGGTCACTTTCTGTCATGTTAGATTTTACTCCTTTTCCACAAACAATTGAGTGCAGCATACACTAGCAATTTTACTGGTGTTTGCTCAACTGCTTCCCTGGTAATGCTTTTTGTGGAATCTTTTGGAGCAGCTCTCTTGGGTGCCATGGAAACAGTGACTATTGGAGAGAAGTTCTCAACAACTGTGATACATGCGGGAGGGAAAATGCACTCATGGAAAGAAAACATCAGCTTTTGCAAATCAACTTTCAAAGCATGATCAAGCAGCAAAAACGTGGACTGATGAGAAGGATTGCACAAATTTCATGATCAAGTGAGAGAGATTGGATGAGGGACTACGTATTGTGTAGTCTCATCATCCAAGGATGTAGCTCGGGCTTGAGGCCGTGCAATGCGTAGTTCAGCTTGGGCAGTGATAAGGAGAGATAGATTATGCAAGCTCGGTGTCCAAGGGTGGCTGACTGAGCCTTGGAACTATGCAATGCACGGTTAGGCCAGCATGTATGGTGCATTGCACATTTTGAAAGGCCAAGCTCTCAGCTTGAGCCTTAGACTTGCTCAATGCCCAACTGGGCAAGGTGAAAATTGGGCAAGTGAAGTGCAGATCTGACCAGTGAAGGTGTGGGAAACAAGAAGATCTAAGTGATAATGCAATTTCAAGTGAATATCTCACTAAAAATGAATGTATTGGTGTGAATTAGGTAAAAAAACTCTAAAAACGGAAGGAAAATCAAATATGTGAGGAGAGTCATTGAAACGTAGATCACTAGTGTGCAAAAACAAGAAAACTAATGTGACACTTATGAAAGGTGAACGAAAAATGGAATCAACACTTCCACAAGCTAATATAAGTTAAAATGCTAGCAAGCATGAAGAGAAACAAGCAAAATAACACTCACAGAAGTGAAACGACAAAAAGCAAGAGAAAAAGAGGCAAAAAACAACAAAAGCAAAACTCACTTAGAAGAGCGACGCAAAGTCCATTGAAGGTTCCTTAGTCTCTTTGGGAATGTTAGAGCTGTAACATGGAATGTACAAATGAGATCTAGAGGCGTCGATTAAATAGATTTGAGTGAATTAGGGTTTATAACACGCATTCCTAAAATCAAGTAAAAAGCGACACTTAACTGAAATTTCTAAAAATAGAAACTGTGCCACCTTCGGGAAACTAATAATGAATCCCTATTTTCTAGGGATTATTTTTTTTTTATTTTTTTTTTTTTCAGGAAACTTGCCATGCACACTACCAAGGAAGATTGCACAATTCTGGGGAACTGGGCAACTTCTCGACTCGGTGCATCGCGCAATTTCTAAGCTCAAAGGATGGATTGTGCAGTTTTTGAGCTTAGTGTTGGGTTTCAATCCATCACTGCATAGTTCTCAAGCTCAAGGTAGAGCTTCCAACCTGGATTGCACAATTTTCATCATCAGGGATGACTTGCCCTTATGGATTGCGCAGTTTCTAGACGCAAGCTCGGAACTACTGTAAGGCCAAGTCAGAATGTTAGCTTGTGATTCAAAAGATCATATAAGTATGAAATAAAGCAAACAAAAGCAATGATGAAAACAATAAGTCTTGATAAAATCATTAATACTTGACGAGGGTACAAGATAAGCTCTTGTGTATAGAAAGGAAGGCTCCAAAATCAAAGCATAAGCAAAATTTTGGACGGTAGTTGTTGCAATTACAACACTTGGCGACACACGGGTATAACTCCAGCTCTTTCTATGGGTCTTGTCTCATGCAAAACGGGTCCAACTCTTTAGGAAGTATTGTTCAATACATTAATTACTGTAGCTTTTTTACTTAACTTGAGTTAAAGATATAGTCCTTACCATTCTCTTCATCAGCGACATACTAAACCAAGCCAAGTCAAACTGAGTTGTTTCAATTGGGGACGAGGAGTATATAGATGCACAAGTAGAATAAATTGTTAGATTTTTAGTTTTCATCTTTGGTGTTGCTCCGCTGCTAGCAGGCCTTGACAGTACCCTGTTGGAGTCACTTTGGGAACATAAACAATGCTTTGTTTCTAGCAGGCCTGGATAGTACCCCGATGGAGTTGTTTGCTTCACCTCCCTGTGTAGGAATCCTTTCTCTTCTTTCGCCCTTCATTTTTTATTTTTTCATAGAACTGTGTATGGTCACTTATTTATTTCATGGGGCAGAAAACGAATCCTGACTTATTGAGATCAGAAGAGGTTGTCCCTTCATAGAAGGATATTTATATATACCTTTGACATACTCGTTAAGTTTTACCTCCCCTCCTTACTCTACTTGATTTAGTTGACAAGGATTAACTGAAAGTTATAAAGACCGATTAGAGTAGGTGGTACTGGTTAAATATTCAAGCATCGTGATTCCACTGCGGTTTTCTTTGAAAAGGTGTGTATTTCCATCATAGTTTCATCGACTAAAAGAATGCAGGATTCACGCAAAGAGAGGGAATAAACAGATAACCAAACGTTGATAGTATCACAAATTCCTCTTATAATTCACCATGCTTGCTTCGATAATTGAACACGGTCTCATGTGCAAGCTATCCTAAGACTGAAAAGAAAAACAAACAAAAGAAAGGGGCGGAGCAAAAACTAAATCAAAACAAAGTATATCAAAGAAAAACAAACAACTAAGAAAAGCAAACAACTACTCCTACTCCTAACCTAACAGAGAATATGCCAGACTCACGTAAAATGAAACTTCCAAGGTAGGCACCAATGCATTGGCTGACCTATATAAGTGATGGAATTCATATCAATAAATGTATTCATTAATAAAAATAGACAAAAAAGATAAGGCAATACAAACCCAGACGTTTGAAGTTTGGAAGTGCACACAAAAAAGTATGAAAGAAATGCGCATGGAAGGCATTTTGTGAATGCATTATGGTGTTCATACACATTGCGACTTGAAGACATGCAACAAAAAACTTCTGAACTGGGGAATTGGGTGAACATAAAGAAAGAATAAAACTTGTGTTTTGCAATAGTGCTCACTAGGTATGACTCCTCCAATGACTGAGTGATAGGATCGTGCAAAACAGATGGAGGATGCAAAAATTTTCAAAACAAATTGATTTTCAATGTGCGCGATAGAGTGATGAGGATCCTTGAAAGAAATAACATTGTTCTGATCGGAATTGGAACTGACCTCAAGAATATGAGAACCTAACATAACCATTAGCTCGGGATGAAGTGCCTTGACAATTTGTGGAAGTTCCAAATCAATAGAAGGTAGATCATCAAAGATCAGTGGCTTAGAAATATCAACAATGGGAAAATTAGAGTTGTGATCGAATGAATCGATGAAAATATCATGACAACCATGATCGGAAAGTTAAAAATAGAAAACAAAGGCATCCCCATGATCTGACAAATCATAAAGAGGGCAATATTGAAAATAAGAAATTTCACCCTCTAATTCTTTGGACTGATGAGATGATAGATTTGAGAGATTAAGAAGAGAAGGTTTTTCCTCTCCGCATTCGAATGAGAAGTTGATATTCCATGAGTTCTGAGAGTGATCGGAAGTAATAATTTCATCAGAAGGTAATTATTTTCAAGATTCAATGGGAATGATAAAATCACGGAAAATGTTTAGATAATGAGGGAGAGCCGCGAAAGGATAAGAATCATCCTCCATCACAGATTCTTGTTCAGATGTAGACTCCCACACATAGTCATCATAAATGATATCGCAAGCTGGCCGTTGAACACCAACTCCATCCAAAACTTGATCCTCATGAACATCAAACGAAATATTTGAAACAGGTGAACACAATAACTCACAACCAGGAGGACCAAAGGAACCAAAGGATGGAGGACGAGGATATAACACTTCATCACAAACGTCAGATTCATAGTCCAAACTTTGGTTGAAATTCTGAATATGTGAGGTGGAATGAAATGGATATAAATCAACGAATGAATTTTCAAGTTCTCCCACCTCAACCTCCGAAAATGGAGTTGTTTGATGAGAAGGAAACAGAAGGTCACTTGGAACAACAACTTCATCCTTCGCAGATTTAGAAGATTTGATACTGAGGTATTTTGGGAGATTTCAAAAGATTCATATTTGCAGATTATTCAAAATGTGAACAAGAAATTCGAATTTATCTAACAAAAAAGGCCAATCAACCTCATCTTCAAGAAATTAAAATAAAAAATGGATGAAACAATCAATAAAATCATCAAGAGATTCATCAGGTGCTTTTCGTAATCACATAATTTTCTTGAACACAAATTTATGATCATACCTATCAAAGGCGCGAAACAATTATGTGGCAATATGTTCAAAAGAGTGTATGGAGGCGACAGGAAATGTGTATCACCATTCCCTTACGCATCCATCGAACGTGAGAGTAAAAAACCAACAAGAAGTATCCTCACACTCGATGTTGTGTTTTGTGAAAAAATGAAGAAAGCGAGTTGTATGCTCAAAGAAGGTCCACCGAAACTTTTAGTTTTGATGTTCTCGAATAACATGTTGGGGCTAATATATGGGAGGAAGCCAAAAATCATTGTGGAAGTTCAAACAAAGTTCATGGGCTCAAATTGTAATATGGCCCTACTTCTAGTGCTAGAAATGTTGACGGTGTTGGACCCACCAACATTCAGGGGATCTCCCTGATATGAAGTCCCAATTAGACCTCACACCATTTGGTGTAGGAGTCCCATCTGGAAATACTGCCCAACTGTCGATGCAGTGGGTGTTGATGATATGCCTTGGTTGCAAATATGCATAGAGTGGTGTATGATGACTTTGGTGAGAGCAAATGTGTGACCCTGTGGAAAGTCAAGTGTGGTGCATGAAGGTTCCAACACACGAAGGGAATATGAGTGAGCCCCTTAAAAGCCTGTAATAGTACACAACTTGAAAGGAACACACGAGCATAAGTGACGTCACGAGCTAATATGTGAAATAGTTCACGAGTTATCAATGATGAAATAATACAACAACACACATTCAACAAGATTCGTACCAATGCAAACAAAATAGTTCATAATCATAACGGTAAGTTAAATAACATACATTGAAAATACAAAAAGAATAGTCCTACTATATCCACAAAATATGCATGAAAATGTGTTGACTTTGAGCTTTTATTAAAGTGAAAGTTCCAATCATACATACACCATTGACGAACCACTAGCACCAATAGTGGAACGTGAAGTCAACATCAATTGCTCCTCCAAATAAAGATACTCCCTTTATGCTACGGAGAAGCTAGGGTTCTCACAAAAATCCCAAGCTCTTGATTCTAAGCCAAACCTAGCCAAAAGCTTGGATCCCAAAAACCCTTTACATGAGATACAAGGATGTGTTTATAACAAAAGGGGGTGACCCTTCACATTCCCCTTTTTTACTCTTGGATTTCCCTCATGACAAATGACTATTCAATTACATTACATCATGAATTTTCACATTCCAGAATGGACACTTGGAATTTCACTTACAATTTATTTACAAAATAATATTACCTTTTACACTCATACCTGTGAATTTTTCAAGACGGGAAATATCACTGCAATACTTGGTTTATTTCTCCTACTTGTGAGATAAGTTATTTATAGATGCTTCAGTAAATTATGAAATAAACACATTTGCAGATCTTCACTTTAATCAAAAGCACAAGAATAGAAAGATAAATGACACGAGTAGCACAAAAGAAATAACCATATGAACACAGTTATTTTTGGACAATTGTCCCCAGAAAAACCCAATGTGAGAAAATTGGTGCAGTAGATGAGGGTTTTGTATTTATCTTTAGAATTGGAAAGTACATTTACAAGAGTATGATGAGTAGAGAAGAATTATAATACGCCTAGTTGAATTTTCTGGAACCTCCAAATAAATTTCAGACCCTCTGGGTGACCTCCTTCACCCTCTGCGTCATCCAACGTGAGGGTTCTGCGCAATCTCTCCCTGAACTGCGTAACTCTGTGTGTGGGGGGTCTTGCTACCGATCAACTCACCCTTCCCTTCATCCTCCTCCTTTTGCTTCTCCAATAACTGACTCCTCCCTCCTCCTCCTACTTCTGCAACCCTGCCTCTACAATCTCACCCACTGAAATCGAATTCTCTTGCTTCAGAATCGATTTCCTTCGGGTACTGAGAGTGTCCCCGACTTGATTTCCCAATGGACCTCAAATCTCCTCTTACAGTCTTCTCGTTGATGAATCAATGACCAAGATTATATCGTTAATCAATGGCTCGGATTAAAAGATGACTTGATCTTCGTTTTCTAGAAGATTCACACTCTGCTCTATTAATACCCTTTAATTATTTAATTTCCCTAAGTTTAAACTTAGGTTATGCATTAAAATAATGAATTATTTTAATAAAGTCATATCTGAGTGGAATTTCCACAAACGATTTCTGGGTTCTCTAGATAACTAATGTCCAAGCCTCTGTACAAAAAATGAGACTTATAACACTTCCAAATTTTATATAAATCAACAATCCCTCTTATCGAGGAAAGTGTTCAAGCAAGATACCACTGCACTGCTCTGACTCTATAACATCTGTTGTGTTGATGCTATCCTGGCTGCAGACCTTCATCTCTGCGTTGTTGCCCCCTGTATTGTTGCCTTGTGACATTGCCTTTGTCACTGCCTCATCCGTACTGTAGCTCCCTTTGTTTATGAAGACCACCCTTTCCTCTAATGGAAAGGGTTCTCGACCATCCCCATTTTCTCTCTGAAGTAAGTGAATTTAATCTTACTCAGAGCCTTTGTGAAGATATCTGCCACCTATTCTCCTGTAGGAGTGTATCGCAACTGTACTGCTCCCTTTTGGACATAGTCCTTGATGAAGTGGCACCGAATGTCAATGTGTTTCGACCGGTCATGAAACACAAGATTTTCAGAGAGCTTAATGCAGATCTGATTATCGCACATAATCCCGGTTGGTTCCATCCGCTTCTTGAGCAGGTTCAAGAGTAGCTTACGGAGCCACATGGCCTCGCACGAGGCTGTGCTTGCTACCATGTACTCTACCTTGATTGAACTTAGTGCTACAGACTTCTATTTCCTGCTGTACCAGAAGGTCATTCCTAATCCTAAACTGAAACAGTACCCACTGGTAATTTTCCGATCTACTGTACTTCCAGCCCAATCTACATCTATGAACCCACTCAACTGGACCTCATTTCCCTTGGTGTACTTCAAACCATACTTGACTGTCCCTCTTAGATATCAAAGAACATGTTTGGCTGCTGCCCAGTGAGCCATACTTGGTTCCACCATAAACTGACTGAGGGTATTCACTGCATAACATATGTCTGGACTAGTATTAACAAGATACATCAATGATCCAATGATATGCCTGTACAAGGTGGGATCAGCCTCATCATCCTTCGTTGCATCTATCTTCTTCCAGTTAGTAAACATTGGCATGGCCATGGGTCTACAATCCTCCATCTGAAATCTTTTCAAGATTTCTGTCATGTATCTTCCTTGTCCAAGGAAGATTTCCCCTTTCTGCTGCTAGACTTCTAACCCAAGAAAATAGTGCATCTGCCCCAGGTCTTTCATGTCGAATTCTGTATCTATATTCTCCTTGCAGTCCTTGATGAGCTTGGATGATCTGGTCAAAAACAGATCATCCACATATAGCACCAAAATAAGCAGCTCATCTCATACACTCAAGTAGTAGAGGTTGGGGTCTACGTCACTCTTGACGAACCCCATCTTCTGCAAGTAGCCATAAATTCGCCCATACCATGCCTTAGGGGCTTGTTTTAAACCATACAAGTCTTTCTTAAGCCTGCAAACATGAGTCTTCTGCTCATGTGTCTTGAAGCCCTCTGGTTGTTCTATGCACACTTCTTCCTCTATCACCCCATTCAATAATGTCAGCTTGACATCCATTTGGTAAATCTCCCATCCCATCTACGCAGCCAGAGAGATCACGAATCTTATGCAAGTGTAGCATGCTACTGGGGTGAAGGTTTCCTCATAATCAATGCCTTCCTTCTGTGCATACCCCTTAGCTACAAATATTTCCTTGAACTTCTCTATGCTGCCATCTATAACATACTTTATCTTGTAGATCCACCTGGATCCTACAACTGATATGTCCTATGGTCTAGGGACTACTTTTGAGACTCATTTGTCAGGATGGAGCTATACTCCTCCACCATGGCATCTACCCATACTTTATTTTGAGTTGCCTCTTGGAAGGTGGACGGTTCACCAACCTGAGCTACCAGTGCCTGATATCTGTCTAACTGCTTCCTTATCCTCTTTCCTTCTCTAGGGGCTCCAACAAATTCTTCTGCATCCTTAAGAATTTGTTGAAGCTCTCTGCTTGGTCTCCCATCAGTGGTGGGTGGTCTCACTCGTTCTTCTTCTTGTTCTTCTACGAAGAGCTCTCCTCAGAGTCTGTGTGCCTTAGAGAGGCACTTGTCCCATCCTCAGTAGGTCGTTGAGGCTATACTAGTGGATCCTCCTCAATCTGCGTATCTGTGGCCATTTCCCAAGATTTCCTAAAGGCTCTATCCTCTAGGAACTTTACATCCCTTCTTACCACGATTTTCCTACTCTCTAGAATATAGATGCGGTATGCTTTCACATTCTCACTATAGCCCATAAGGAAACCCTTTTATGCAGTCTGATCCAACTTCTTCCTCTTTTCATCTGGAATGTGATAGTACACCATGCTGTCGAATATCCTAATGTGGCTCACCTTTGGCTTGCTGCTTGTGAACACACTCTCAAGAGTCACCTTCCCTAAGGCTCTATGGGGAACTCTGTTCTGGATATATACTGTTGTATTATAGGCTTCTGCCCATAATAATTTGGGCATATCTTGGTCATACAACATTTCCCTTGCAAGTTCTATTATGGTCCGATTCTTCTGTTCTACAACTCCATTTTGCTTTGGATTGTATGGAGTTTTCCATTCTCTCTTTATGCCTTCCTTTGCACATAAATTTATGAAGTCCTTATTGATGTATTCTCCATTTTTATCTGACCGCAACTTCTTGATCTTCTTTCTTGTGGAGTTTTCCACCAAGGCTTTGAAATCTTTGAATCAATCAAAGACTTCATCTTTGGTTTTCATAAAATAGATCCAAGTTTTTCTAGAATGATCATTAATGAAGGTATAAAAATACATCAACACTACTAAGAGCAGTTGTGGACATTGGACCGCAAATGTCCGAGTGTATTAACTCCAATACACTCTTGGATCTGTTGTTGCTTCTTGGAAATGTTTCCTTAGCGTACTTCCCTAGTACGCACCCCCTGCAAACCTCATCTTTCTTCGTGCTGAGTTCAGGAGCCCCTATGATAGTATTCTTGAGAATTCCCAAGGCTCCGTGATGTAGATGCCCCATCCTTTTGTGCCATAACTCATTCAGATCACTATTGTCTGTACTGCTAATCAGGGCCACCGGAGAATCAAGCTGGAGTTTGTATAGCTTATGACTCCTTACTCCAATTTGTGCCTTTTTGCTCCAGCTAGGGCGTTTGACATACACCTTATCTCTGATAAAGTATACGTCATAGCCCTTGTTCTTTAGTTGAGACACATAGATTAAATTCATCCCCAACCTTGGTACATGTAGGACATTCATGGCTCTAATTTTGTTTCCATATTCGGTCTGAAATATTATGGTACCTCTCCCAATGGGGGTACATTTTGCCTTGTTTCCTATAGTTATTTGGAAATTCATTTGTTCTTCTTGGTAGCTCAAAAAACATTCTCTAACCCCCGTCATGTGAGTAGATGCTCCACTATCAATATACCAAACACTTGGAGGAGTTTTTCTTGACACACAAGCAAGATCCTCCTCTAGTCTGGATGCCAGCACTTTCATGTCATGTTCCCTCTGAATTTCTACGTGCTCTGGAGGATTGCGTGAGTCCCTCTGGTTGCGTGAACCCTTCCGGATGATGGATCTTTGGTCCATGGCAGATCCTCCCTTTCTGTTTTTAGCCCTTTGCTCTGATACCATGTGAAATTTTCAAGATGGAAAATATTACTGCAATACTTGGTTTATTTCTCCTACTTATGAGATAAGTTATTTACAGATGCTTCAATAAATTTTGAAATAAACACATTTGCAGATTTTCACTTTAATCAAGAGCATAAGAACAGAAAGATAAATTACACAAGTAGCACAAAAGAAACAACCATATGAACACAATTATTTTTGGACAATTGTCACCGGAAAAACCCAATGTGGGAAAACAGGTGCAACAGATGAGGGTTTTGTATTTATCTTCAGAATTGGAAAGTACATTTACAAGAGTCCATAGAGTCCGATGAGCAGAAAAAAATTGGTGACACACCGGGACGAATTTTAGGAACCTTACAAATTTCGTACCCTCGGGTGACCTCCTTCGCCCCTATGTCATCCAATATGAGGGCTCGCGCAGCCTCTCGAATCGCGTAACTCGAGTGGGGTCTGCTGGCTTCAACTCACCCTTCCCTTCATCCTCCTCCTTCTGCTTCTCCAATAACTGACTCCTCCCTCCTCCTTCTGCTTCTGCAACCCTGCCTCTACAATCTCACCCACTGAAATCAATTTCTCTTGCTTCATAACCAATTTCCTTCGGGTACTAAGAGTGTCCCCGGCTTGATTTCGAAATGGCCCTCAAGTCTCTCCTTATAGTCTTCTCACTGATGAATCAATGGCTAATATTATACCGTTAATCAATGGCTCAAATTAAAAGATGACTTGATCTTCGTTTTCTAGAAGATTCACACTCTGCTCTATTAATATCCTTTAATTTTTTAATTTCCCTAAGTTTAAACTTAGGGTCTGCATTAAAATAATTAATTATTTTAATAAAGTCATATCCGAGTGGAATTTCCACAAACGATTTCTGGGTTCTCTAGATAACTGATGTCCAAGGCTCTCTATAAAAAATGAGACTTATAACACTTCATGATGCTATTGAAATCAACAATACCCATATAAGGCAAAATATGGTAGAGACAACTTGACAACCTAACAAGAAAAAACACTATCATGCTTGAGTTTGAGGAAACTCTAGTTCAACAACTTTCACTTGATGTCTTTCAGTCACATATTGGTGCCAAGCTCAGTATTTTGCGACGACATCCCCAAACTGTGCGATGGTGTCTAGTTGGAAGCAGAGTCTAGTCTCCATGGCATACATGTACAATGATTTGGAACCAGTTTGAACTTCCTTCTGTAACAGGAGCAACATTGTTCTCACTTGGACAGGTCCACCGATGTAGTTCTGCATGTTTTGTCTGTTTAGCTCCAAATCCTCCTTGATGACAATATGTCTAAGTTGCTCCAAGTATTCTTCGATCTACTTCCTGACCTAGTTCTTGGGTTTGGATTCGGTAAGCGAGCCAACTGATGGGATCATGTTTGTGTTCACCAAGAAATACAGAATATTGTATAACCACACATACGAGGCATGAATGCTACCAATGAATGAGGCGAGTTGTTTGTTGTTCTAGATCAACATTCAGACTCTTTCTTTCTCCTGCTCTGCATGTTGCTTCTGTAATGTCCACCTCCCCTCACACCTGCCCAAGTAACCACCAGTCGGGGTAAACAAGAGATGATGGGAAGTTAAGATAGACTCAACCTCCTTCGTGACTTTAAGGAAGTGGAATCACAGTGGAAAACCTTAACACAGACTTATACCACTTGCTACAAGACCCCTAAAGGCTATCCCAATCATCCACCTGACCTGACCTTGGGTCTTGTTACCACCCAAACCAGTAGGGGACCTAAGATGGGTTCCTATGAGGGAAACTTATAGGTCAAGGGAAATGATGGAGACTTAGCCCACTATCACTACAACCAAGGTTCCTTTCTCTTTATGAACTTTCACTAATGGGAGGTGACCCGATTGTTTTAGGAAGTCACTTGTAAAGTAGGAATCAATGAATAGGTGTGAAGTGACCCTAGAAACCCTTTCCCTAGGATATAATGGAGAATGGGACTTGCTTTCTGTTATCACTCCAATAATTCCTAGGGTTGTTATGCTTTTTGTTTAAAGAAATATTAGAGGTAACTATCAACCTACTTTTAAGCGATCTAGCCTTCCTAATGCCTAGAGAGGGCTCTCTCTTTATGATTTAACTTTGTTGTTTTAAATTTATTTTAGGCTAGTTATGTAAGATTGATTAGTTTTGATTTTGGTTTGGTTTGGTGGTGGAATTACTGATTTAGATGGATAGGTGCAGGCCTGTTTTCCATTGGGCTATGGAGTCAATGTATCAAACAACATGGCAAAATCAAGTTCTAAAGGAAGTGTTCATAGGGAAAGGTAGCTGAGTAAATTTAGATCTTTTAGGCTGGATGGTGAAGTGGTTTCAATCGGGATCAAGGAGCAGTTAAGGATTCCTCAAACCGGATAATGAAGGAAATGACAGAGGTCAATCAGGATGGGAGAGAAATTAAGGATTCTCAGATCCGGATATCAGAAGAAAACATTAAAATGAATAATAGTTCAAGACATAGTGTATTTAAACAAATTCTGAAATAAAACTCCTGTTATAACATTTAGATTCAGAAAACATGCAAGTTTATGAAAACTTAAGGAAAAACATGAACAATAGAAAGATACTTCAAAGAAGTGGCTCAACACATGAATCATGTAATGTAATGCCTTTATTACTCAGTCCTTTCTGCTGACCTGAAAATGGTACAATAAACCCTCAGGTATTTGGATCAATTAAAACTATAGAAATGTTCAGCAATCCACACCCAATACTTCGAATTATAAAGTTTTTGTACAAAAACTAATACAAAATATCCTAAAACTGAATTAGGAATTATTCAAGGAAAAATAAATATCTTCATGCAAGAATATAGAGACACATAGGAGACTAATTGCTAGTTGTCCCTCTTTTATTTGGATTTGTTGTTTGCTCTTTGACATTTTGTTGCTTTCTCTCTTGTTGTTGCTCTACGCTAGCTGTCTTCTTCATGTTGAGTGTCTTTTATGCTGGCTGCATATTTACTTTTGCCTTGTCATCTGATAATTGTCTTTAACCCTGTTACTGCTTTAATTTTTAACTTTAAACTCTGCTTGCTCTTTAGACTTTTTTACCTTGACTGCTTTTTACCTGTGACATTTGACTGCTATGTTACTGTTTTAACCTGTGTGCTCTGTTTTCACTTTAGCTGCTATGTTTACCTGTTTTACTCTTTACTGTCACAGTAAATCATTCAACTTCTCCCAAGCCTCTTCATCAGGTAATTTTTTTTTTACCATTCTTCTGAAAATCTCATAAGCTTCTGTGTATTTTGCAAATGTAGGCTTGTTGATAAATATATGATTTACCTCATGCTGGAGGTAAAAGAGGTTCTCAAAAGTCTGATAGAGCACTTTTCTTATAGTAATTCCTTTCATGGAGGAATTATTGGACTGTTCTTTGGCCACTTCTCTCATTTTTTTGTCATAGTCTTCATGTTTCATCAATCTGTCATTGATAACCAAAGGATTAGGCAGACCTTTCTGCCTCAAAACATCAAATTTAACCATGAATCTGGTTATTTCTGGCTCCATGTTTTGACACTTGTCTTCAAGTTGTGTCATCATATTCCTTTTAGAAATCACCTTTCTTACCTCAAGGATTGTTTCGGTCCTATCAATTATGTCAATTTCTTCTAATTCCTATTTGTTCTTGGAATTAAGAAACTTAATGATCTAAATGGCTTCTTCTGGCTTTTGACCAAGTTCTTCCTTGAATTTCTGAATGGCTTCATTTGTTGCTTTAATTAAATCCTTTTGCTCAAAGATAACTTGGATAGATGGCCAAATATCATTAACAGAGTTAATGATATTGGCCCACAACAGTTTCTTTGCTTGGGCAAGTGGTTCTTTTAGTGTCAATTCTTTCTCTAACTTCTACACTTTGTCAGTCAATCTGTTTGACTTCTGTGTTTCATTCTTATGCATGATTTGAACTAGCTTCTTTTCATCCTCTAGAATTTTTTTTTCTTTCTTTAAGTCTATTTATTTAATTTGTTTGGATTGACATATCATGCATAGTGTTACACAGCAATTTGTCACCGTCCCTGCAATTCCCCATCCCGCACAATTGGAGGGCTCATTCCATGACCTGTGAGCAACAACATGACTTGAAAACACTTTCATGACATCCCTCTGAACATGAGTTTTCATTGCCCTGAAGACAACTCCTTGTAAAAAACCCTAAAAACAACTCTTTTTTCATTGGCGCGGGTACACAGTTCAGCCCTCGTGCCAAGGAGGCAAATTCTCCAAAGAGGGCACGCCAATTGGCGCTCTGTCTCAGAGTCGCACCCACGCCAGCCATTTTAAGGAGTGTTTTTTAAAAATAAATGGCGGAAGTTTCGTCCTAACTAATCCATAAACTGGTATCTATCTTGAGTTGGGAGGTTTGGCTCCGGATCTCCATGGAGAGGAAGTGGTTTGCCACCTCTCATGGAAGCTTCCTTGAGGATAGGGCCAATCTCATGATTATAGGGATCCCAACTCCCCTTCCTCCATCTACAAAAGCTTCCTCATCTCCTTTGCAAGCTAATCTCCAAGTTCCCAAGAGCCTAATGCTGCAAGAGCTTTGATCCATTCCCTTAAGGCCAAATCCAAGCGAGGAGATTATTGTCAAGACATCCGGAGAGAGAGGCTTGTCCCATCCCTGACAGGCTTTATCGAGACACGTTCTGCTGACGACCCTCCGAAGGAGAATTCAGCGTCAGAGCTATGGTTGTATTCTTCTTTTGATTAATTAATGATAAGCGACTATTGGTTATGGTTCCACTCTTGTTATTAATGATGATCATGAGTTATGTATTCTCTGAATGACATATAGTTGTATGCACTGGATTTACGCTTGCGTTTGTTTTGTTTCTTGCGTGTGCAAGTGTCCGATCACGGAGATCGTGAGGATTGTGATCTTCCAGAGCTAAGGAACGGGAGCGCTACTTTCTCTACAAGCGACAGCGTTGGATTCCAGGTAAGCCTTCATTGCTAGTTGGTTTATTTGAAATTAGGAACCTGCACTATAGCGTGAACGATTGTTGCTAGACCCGGTCTGGGCTAGTAGGGATCGCCTCTGTTCGTAGAGGGGATTTACCTCCACAACAAATTGGCGACTCCGCTGGGGATCGTTGGCTTGTTGTTGTTTGTTTTATAAGCTATAGATGGAGCCTGAAGTTAGCCAGATAGCCTTCGAAACGCTCTTGCTCTACAATTGCGAAGTAGATCAATGCTGCTTCAGTCAATCTGCGGTTTAGTTTATGAACTGAACACTTGGAGTGTTGTCTTGTCTTTTCGGTTGATTCTTGGCCTTGCTTGCTTGGTCAGCTCTTTGGGTTTGTTTTTCTGTTTGTTTGGCTTTTGTTTGGCCTTGTCATCACTGGTCTGTGTCTGGACTGCTCTTTTTTATTTTTCCATAGTTAACTCGACTGGCGCGCTTTTCAGCTTGACAGTCGCGCCCATTGGCGCATGTTGCTTATGTATCACCCGCGCCAATTCCATTCTGGTGCTAATTTCAGCCTCACAATCGCGCCAATCCTGTGAGGTATTAGGGTTTTCTGTGTTTTGAGCCTTCTGAGACTGATCTGTGATTTTGGCCTTGTTTTTTCGCTTGCTTGAGTGTTCTGGAGGCTTGTTTGACTGGCTGTGACCTTCGTCCTTTGGTTGTTTTCCCGTTTCCATCGATTTAACTTTCTAGCCCTAGGGCATCTAGGTGCTCTTGTGTGTCGAGCCTCCCTTGGGAGTTTTGGGTTTCTATTTGTTCAGTCAACCTTTTGATTGCTCCTTTGCATTCGTTTGGCGATTGTTTATCATGTTATTGCGTTATTTGAGTGTTTGTTCTCTTCTTTATTCGAATTTCGCTTTGCCTCGTTTTGGGCCTAGATTACATGGTCCATTTGAGTCTTGGGGATTTTCTTGGTTTTGAGGGACTGTTTTGTCAATTTGGAGATCTGATTGTGTGTTTGCATTGAGTGAAATTTGTGTGTTTTGCTCTTTCCTTGTCACATCTCAAATTGCTCTTTTCATTAGTTTTCATTTTGTTTAGTGCACGTAACTATTAAACATTGAAAATATAAAAAATCTCTTTTGCTTTTGATTAGTTAGTGCAAATTGAAATCTTTTCGGTGTTATTAGTGATTAGTGACTTTGAGAGAAAAGTTTTTCGTTTCCATTAGCTGCATTAGAGATATCATTGGTTGTTTTCTGATCATTTTATTGTTGTATGAAAAAGCTCTTAACTCTCTTGTAACTAGCTTTCATCGAATAAAATGATATACTATGGCATATAGTTTGCATTTAGGAGATTTTGAGACATTACATTCGCTAGGCCCTGAAAACTTAAACGTAATTGAAGATAAACATTAAAATTTACTCAATTTACACTAAGGCAGCATTGAAATCTAACGAAACACATTTAGTGGTCTAGGCTAGAGACGTGTTCCGACGTCTTAAAACCTAGTAGTTGTCGTTCGCCTTTTGGCTTTAGACAGCGCTAGTACGGACTTGTGCTCCTCGTACCGTCGCGTATATAAAGGAAGACCCCACTAGGTTTCTATCCTTTATCCGTAGGAAGTTGAGTCTGCAGCCCTATACCCGTGATACACCAGACACAACATTCGGGGAGATTGCCAGCACGTACGTTAAGTCCTTGGTTGATTTTTCTTTCATTTTGAAACCAAGGTGTATATTGCAGTTCACGGTTATTTGGTACACCCTTTGCCTAGTATTCCTGAGTAGTCATTTTGATCCTATCTGACTCCTTAAATTTGAAAGGATCACTAAGCGCTTGTCCTTTCACGCTTGTGTCAAATCTGAAAGAGATAAAGTCACCTTTTCAACCGTTTCTCGACTCTTAAAACATGAAACGGTGAAGTTTCTAAAGTTTCAATGTGGTAAAAAATTAATCACCCGCAATCACACGCCTTGTTAGATCTTGCTTGTTGGCTGTTTGATTGTGTGCCTGGGTTTTTAGCCCGTGTGCGGTTTTGAGTTGTTGATGGCAACTTTTCCAGAGT
The DNA here is from genome assembly GCA_034641835.2 of Pinus albicaulis. Taxonomy (NCBI): domain Eukaryota; kingdom Viridiplantae; phylum Streptophyta; class Pinopsida; order Pinales; family Pinaceae; genus Pinus; species Pinus albicaulis. Next base: position 568,476,896 of record CM076576.1, read on the forward strand.
TCACCAACCAAGGAATCCCCTCTGACGGGAATCCTGGTCATTTTCCTCCTTTTGGAAATGTTGGTGCTCCTTATATGGCAACGTTGTCCCTTCCCCGTCGATCGTTGCCGTTCGTTCGGAACTAGCCAACCCTCCGTGTCCCGAATGTCTCGCGCCAGCATCGTTCAAGCCACTTCCTCTTACCGAACAACATCATGTTGATTCCAAGGTGGACCTCTCCCATTCTTCGCTTGTTTCTGCGTCCTCTTCTTCTACTTCACCTGGTGAAAGTTTGGATTCGAGTAACCAGGTGGCTAAGAAGAAGAAGAAGAAGACAAAGAAGAAGAAGTAAGATAAAGGAGAGGCTAGCTCTGCGGCTATTGCACCTAAGAAGCCTTCCATTGATAAACCTCCAAACCCTCCACGGAAAGTCAAGTTCCCTTGCATGTTGTGCACAGGAGACCATCTTCTTCGAGACTGCTCTGGCATTCCCAAGGTGCTTGAAGAATGGTCCAGCGGTCGTCCGCTGTTGCCTTTAGCTTCTGGGAGTAAGGTTGGGGGCACATCTTCAACTGGTGCTAGTAAGGCTCCTAAGAAGCAGGGTAAGATTACCAATCCTTGTAAGTTGTGTGAAGGGCACCATGCCATTCACCTTTGTCCGTACATGGATGAAGCCACGAGAGTCTTGGACAACTCAACCTATTCTACACCATGCCTTCCAGCTGGTTATAATCAGCTTTCTTTGAGTCCTCCACCTGTTGATGCCACGATTGGTCAAGATTCATCCTTGGTCGATCCCGCTCCTCCGGAAATTCAAATTCAGGAATCCATTCCCGACCAACCAGTGGTCATGGGATCAGTTGAGCCAGCCTCCGCCGCTGGGCACCAGGTCTTTTCCGCGTTGAGAGTGGACCTCACATCCCCTGTGTTCTTCTTTCTTCGTATTCTCCGACTTCTGGAGAAGGATTCTCTCCGTTCCTACATCTCAAGAAGTCGTTTCTCCGCTCCCGTGATGGAGGTCCCGGAGGATACCCCTCCCACCTTCGAGATGGAGGTCGTGGAGGATGCTTCTTCTTCCGTAACACCAGGGGAAGACCATCTCGGTTCTATGGTAACCCCTCCAAGTAGTTTGGTCGCTTCCTTTGATTGGAGTCGATATGCAGGATAACACCTTCCATCTTATGCACCTTTCAAGATCACAGTACAAGCTTTGGTCTGGTCGTAACCAGCACCATTATAGATGAAGGTGCGTCTGTTAGTATTTTATCCTCAACTACTTGGCAAGCTTTTGGTTCGCTGCCGCTTGCGCCTGTTACGCAGAATCTGTTGGCATTTAATAGAAGAACGAGTCAACCCTTAGGGATCCTTCCAAGGTTACCTATTACTTTGGGAGGTAAAACCGTCCATATGGACATGATGGTTGTTCCAGGCCCCTTGGATTTCAATCTGCTTTTGGGGCGCGATTACACCTATGCCATGGGAGCGCTTGTCTCCTCCCTTTTTCATGTGGTCTGTTTTCCGCATGAAGGACGGATCGTGACCATTGATCAGCTTTCGTTCTTTGGTCCTGATGTGGCAGCTGGCCCGCCATCATCCCTTCCTAGTTTTTATCCACCCGTTGTATCTGCCTCACCGCAGGTCAACTATGTGGCTACCTACCCCGTGCCTGTACCCAGTGATAGTGCCATTGTGCATCAGGTGCTGGGGGCATTGGGTCCTGACTTCCAGGATGTTTTCCTTCCATCAGGAGTGGAACTCTTGGAAGCGATGACTTCTTGTTCATTATGATGAGGTTGTCGGAGCACAGTTCATTTTCTTGTGTCAAGCTCATTAAAAAATGAAACAAGGTCGTTGGAGCATAGTTCGTTTTCAAAGGAGCCCTTAAAAACAAATACAACAATACACAGTTTGTTTTCTTGTGTCAAGCTCCTTAAAAATGAAATGTTGCTTCAGAGCATGGTTCTTTTCTTGTGTCAAGCTCCTCAAAAAATGAAACAAAGGTTGCCTGAGCAGAGTTCCTTGTCTTATGTCAATCTCCTCTAAAAAATGAATAAAGAAGGCATTGAGGATAGTTCTTTTAATGTGTCAACCTCGTTAAAACAATGAAACACGTTCGTTCAATTCAGCCCTTGATAAGTTCTCGCCCTAGGCCCTCTTGGTCTCGTACCCAACCCCACCCAACCGCCTACAGGACCGAAGCTCGGGGGCATGCACCTCGAATTGAGTCACCATGCTGGGGGCATGCTTACTTTTTCAAGCATAGTTTGTTTCCGTTTCAAGCTTGTGTAAAAATGAAACCGGTTTCAAGCATAGTTTATCTTTGTTTCAAGCTTGTGTAAAAATGAAACCATCCATTTTACCTCTTGTGATTGCCATTTTATCAGCCTGTTTTTTCCAGATGAGCCTTGGTTTTCTCACTCCATCGTCACTATCTGCTTGGCCGATCATATGCCTTCACTCGGTTGTTTTACCCAATCTTGGGGAACCGCTGCGATGAGTGGTCTTGTTAGCCAGCCTCTTGACCTTTATCATGTTCTGAGTAGTTCCACCATTACCGGAACCGGTTGCTACCCTTTCTACCACTCGTTCCTCCAGGAGGAGTCACCTTTCAGCTCTTTTCTGACTCTCTAAACATGAAAAGATTGCCGAGTCGCTTGTTGTTTTGATCTCGTTAAAGTGGCCACGAAACGACATCTACCCAGTATACGTTTACCCCTTTTTCGGGCTGGGATAGATTATTTACGAAAAAGGAATACCCTAGACTATCACGACTAGGAGGTTTTCTCAGACATAGTTTTCTACCTTTTCGGATCTGAGAAACTATTTACGAAAAGGGACCTTTGGAGTTTACTTTTCTGCTGTCTTTTCAAACTCTCTAAACATGAAAAGACGCCGAGTTCTTCCTTTGTCAGACTCGCTAAACCCTGATGACATTGGATTCAGTCGTAATGACGGTATTCGAGTTCCTCCTTCCTAGGGCTCGTTAAATGTACTAGGATGGGCTTATACAACAAGCATATGGTATCCTCTTCAAGCTTGTGTAAAAATAAAGAGGTACTCGCCAGAAATGGTGGGGAAAATGGAACCAACATCATTTTCATGTCAGCAGTATGTCGCTCTTGAACATGGCACTTATCTGCATTCGTGTCGGGTTGGGGATATCTCATCTCGTTTGTTCACTCGCCTCCGTGGGTTTGGGTAATCCTTTTTGACCTCTCATCTACTCTTTGCCTCGTCACCATGACCTCTGATCCGTTGATGTCAAATACTGCCAAACTCATTGTCGTGCCATTTATATGTTCAAGAGAAGTTGACCTCTGCAAGTATCAACCTTCCTCTGATTCTCACACGATCCTGATTCACAACAAAACATCATGTTCCTCTGTCTCGTGTCGATGATGTGGGAAACATTATGGCCCACCTTCGATCAAGGTCACTTCCTGTCGACTTCAGCTCATTATCAAGGAAGCTAATCTAGAGACTCCCTTCTGGTACCTTGGAGCCTGCATGCCTCAATGGCAGGTTATTCGCATTCGGCGTGAGGTTTTCATCATTGGCCTCCGATCGAGTGATTCTCGGCGGTGTTGGTCGCCGTATTATTGATTCAAGCGCGTAGAAATTGCACCGTAGTACCTTGAGGGCCATTGTCATTATTGGTGGTTTCTCTCGCGTCTGTTAACAGCTTTCATCATTGGCTGGTAATCAGACGATGTTCTTGCATGTTCGACTTCAGCTCACATATTCACATGCTTGAACTTTTACTTTGTTGGGTCGAGATGGAGCGCAAGACCCTGGATTGTGTCTGTTGTAATCCAGGCTGCGATTGTGGATTATTATCATTATGTACATGACTCGCTGATTGGATGGCTGCGACCATACCTGAGTCTATTTATTTGATCTTAGTTGGATGGCTGCGCCCATACCCTGGATCCGGATTATAGCATACTGATACAGACGTACTCACCATACCACAGACATATACGTATCGGAGATATCACTGGTACTTACCAGGTTTCTCCGACGCGTGTCATTTGAGTGACAAGCAGGCCATTTCACCCCTCTCTCTCTCTCGGGCCTCATGCTTTAGGGGGCATCTGTTACACAGCAATTTGTCACCGTCCCTGCAATTCCCCATCCCGCACAATTAGAGGGCTCATTCCGTGACCTGTGACCGGCAACAGGACTTGAAAACACTTTGATGACATCCCTCTGAACATGAGCTTTCATTGCCCTGAAGACAAATCCTTGTAAAAAACCCTAAAAACAGCTCTTTTTGCATTGGCGCGGGTACACAGTTTAGCCCTCGCGCCAAGGAGGCAAATCCTCCAAAGAGGGCGCGCCAATTGGCGCTTTGTCACAGAGTCGCACCCGCGCCAGCCATTTTAAGGAGTGTTTTTTAAAAATAAATGGCGGAAGTTTCGTCCTAACTGATCCATAAACTGGTATCTATCTTGAGTTGGGAGGTTTGGCTCCGGATCTCCATGGAGAGGAAGTGGTTTTCCACCTCTCATGGAAGCGTCCTTGAGGATAGGGCCAATCCCATGATTATAGGGATCCCAACTCCCCTTCCTCCATCTATAAAAGCTTGCTCATCTCCTTTGCAAGCTAATCTCCAAGTTCCCAAGAGCCTAATGCTGCAAGAGCTTTGATCCATTCCCTTAAGGCCAAATCCAAGCGAGGAGATTATTGTCGAGACATCCGAAGAGAGAGGCTTGTCCCATCCCTGACAGGCTTTATCGAGACACGTTCTGCTGACGACCCTCCGAAGGAGAATTCAGCGTTAGAGCTATGGTTGTATTCTTCCTTTGATTAATTAATGATAAGCGACTATTGGTTATGGTTCCACTCTTGTTATTGATGATGATCATGAATTATGTCTTCTCTGACTGACATATAGTTGTATGTACTGGATTTTACGCTTGTGTTTGTTTTGTTTCTTGCGTGTGCAGGTGTCGGATCACGGAGATCGTGAGGATTGTGATCTGCCAAAGCAAAGGAACGGGAGCGCTACTTTCTCTACAAGCGACAGCGTTGGATTCCAGGTAAGCCTTCATCGCTAGTTGGTTTATTTGCAATTAGGAACCTGCACTATAGCGTGAACGATTGTTGCTAGACCCGGTCTGGGCTAGTAGGGATCGCCTCTGTCCGTAGAGGGGATTTACACCACATAGCTTTAACCAATTTACTTGCTTCATCACTAGGATGAGCTGTTGTTGTTGTTGAATATGTTGCTGATGTAGTTGTTGCTGTTGCCGATGTAGTTGGAGTTAAAATTGATGTAGCCACTGGAACTACTGTTTCCACTAGAGCTGTTGAAGTAGAAGGAACTGTTGTAGTATTTGTAGGAATAGCAGTGATAGGGATTGCTTCCATGCTGGCCTTTTTCTCCTGTACCAATTTATCCATCTCATTCTCCATCTCTTTCAGTTGAGCTGTCAACTAAATGATGAGATTCATCATTTCATCTTTTTGGCCTTCATTCTCTAGAACTTATTTTGCTTTTGGATGTTCAGTAGGAGGCAATTTCAATTTTTTTTTCAATGCAACAATGACTGCATTCTTTTTCTTGATGAGTTCTTCTGCAACATTGATGTTCTTGGGATCATATGCTACCTCTATGACCAATTCTTCTAGTGATTTGGTTCGGTTTTATTTGGCTTGTGAGGAAGCCTTCTCTAGTTTTAACTGTCCTCTAATGCTTTCTTGAGTATTTTGCAGCTTTTGAACACTCATAGCTTTATAGGTCATTATGGAGTATAACATTTCTCCAGCTTGCTTATGTAATTCAGTTTGGTCTATAAGATGAACACCTTGGCTTGAACTTCAAATGTTGTCCTCCTGTAATCAGCTGATGACTTTGGATGTTGTACTGTGGGCTACAAGAAGGTCATCTGCATCTTCCTGGTCTTGTAATCAAATGCAGAAAGCAACATGTCCTGGTCACTACGTGTATGCTTCCAATATCGGGCATAGGTTACTTCTTTCAATGCCTCATTCTTGAGTTTGGTTTCCTTATACTTCTCTTTGATATCATGTTCTTTATTTTCCAGTTTACTTGATGAAGACACTTCAACACTATGCTGCTTTTGAATGATTTGAGTATTAGATGTTGAAGGCTGGTGAGTTTCCTCTGAAACTGTTGGAGGTGCATTTTCTTTAACCACTATATCTATATCAATAATTTCAATAGTCTTAACTTGTTCATTTACAGGGTTTAGCTTGGGCTTCTTCCTGTACATTAATTTGAATTTGGTTTCTGTAGTGGTTTGATCTGAATATGATCCTTCTTCTCTCGCTCCCTTGGAGTTCCTATCTTGTAGTGCTGGAGTTTGTAGGACAGAGCTAGTCTCAACTGGTTTTTCCACTTCTTTCAAAGTATTCTCTAACCACTCTGACTGGTTGGAGTACTTTTCAATTTCAGGTTTGGGCTCATGGAAAAAAGGAGTTAATTTAAATTTTATTCTTGACTTGTTGATAACTCCTAAAGGATCATAATTCCATTTGAAACTTTCACTGAACTTGAATTCCCGAAGACACTTTTTTGCTTGTTGACCAGCACCTCTACTGTTGCAAATAAAAGGATCAATCTGGTTTTTGATCTTAAACTGTGTTTTCTTCTTTGCTGATAGAAAGTTAACCTCATCAGAGTTTAAGATCTGCCTGATATATTTAAGTGAAAATAACCTCATTGGGAGGTATTTGGGCAACTTATATGGAGTGAGTTGACATCCATACACCCTAATCTCAGTGTGGTTCTGGTATAAATATTAGTCTCCTGTCCTACTGTGTTCTGATAACTGCAACACCTTCTTTATCTCATCATTGACTCTTGGTTCACTGCTACTGCTTAGCATATTGACAATTGGATGAATAAATGAATCAATGAAGTTGTTGTAGGTAAAATCTATGGAATCCTTCTTGATTAAGGAAGTCCAGAAGACAACTGATTGTGGATTACCCTCAGTGTCTAGTTTTTGAAGGCTAACTGCAAACATCTCAGATTGGAAGTTGTTATCACCAAATTGAGTCCTCTTGGGCTACTTCAATGGTCAATTTGGAGTAACTGTTTCAAACCAATCTTGTGGCTGAAGCTTAGCCTCTTTAGTCTGAGAGGGCTCTCTCAAAGGGGTTTATGATATTGATTAATGATATAAGATAGATGGCTAACTCTATTATTTGTGTCTTGGTTTTGTATGTTTGCAGGTTTAAAAGATGAATGCTTGCTACCATTGGGCTATGGAGTTAGTGACAAGGATCTCAATAACAAAGGCTTTCCTTGTGGAAGCTGAGGCTTGTAAATATTTCAATGAAGGAAAAACACATATAGGAAATTTTCAATAACTTGAGGTTCAAAGGAAGTCAGAGCATGTAATACACAAATTCTGAGCAATGAGACATCAAGACATTGAAGGAAAACTATTTAGAGAGATATACCATAGCTTAATACTTAAAGGAAGTCATGGCATGAACAATAATGAGTTTTGAGTAATAAGCATTAAGACATTGGAAGAAAACATTTCAAATATAGGATAGAAACTCAATGAAATATAATAAGAATCTCAGGTGAAGAAAAAGTTGTATTGTTACTGTATATGGCAGAAAACTCCACAAGCTTTACAATAAAATAGTCTTCTGAGATCACATTTCCAACCTTTCATACATCGAAGTACTCACTATTTATAGGCATCTAGCCTTTACATCCAATCTGCCAAGTGGCTAGATCATCAAACTTTATTACCGACACCAAATTTGACCACTAACTAGACATTTACAACTAGAAACTGACACCTTTCAAATAGGAGTTAGAGTCCTACTATGACTCAAACACCTACTTATTACATTTTAATCTAAAGATGATCCAAATATTCCTCGAAAGGAATCATATATTTCAACCATACTGGCCACAAACAAAACATTTATATCCTGATTGTCTTCATGAAACTGCTCTGCCTACTATTTAGGAACTATCAAGTTGATGATATGGCAACATAGTGAGCTGGTATCTTCGAACTATATTCATAAAAAAATATCTTCACTTAGCAATATTCTGATCTGATACTCTTTATCATTGCTCTGACACTGTTTGTCATTTATCATGGAGAATAGATTTGAAATAGTTATTTACCCTTCACCTTCTTCCAAAAATTGACCTTGTTGTCAAAACATATTTTTGAGTTACTTTCGTAGCGAAATTTCGTAGCAAAAACAAAAAGGTCATCTATGATGAAATTTCGCTATTCTTGACCATTGGAGGGTATTATTTTATCAAAAATATTTAAATACAACCCTCAAAGTTCCTTAACCATGTCATTTTAAGTAGTTTAAAACCAAAAATAATTCTTCAGAAATTCCACAGCAAAAATTTGGCTTCAAGCCTGGCACACGCCGCTGAATTGCCTAATTTCTCAGAGACTTGACAAAATTTAGGATCTGAGCCTGGAAAATATCCATGAATATACCTGCATGTGAAGTATGATGATATACGACAAAAAAGGTCTGTTATTCACTATTACCTTCTTATTTACCAACAATTTCTTCATGATCAACTTTCTTCCATAGCTCCTCTTTCCAAAACTTTCTTCTCTAATTCTGTCTTCATAATCTCCATATGTTCTTTCAACACTTTGACTTGTCTCTGGAGACTTTTCCTCTCTGTCTGTAACCATGAATTCCTCTGCCTTGTGTGTTTTATCATGATGCACAAAGGCTGTGATCTCTTCAGCAAGTTTTTTGCCTTTCCAATGGATTTTTCAAAATGAGTAACCTTTTGATCAATCACTTTCTTTTCCACTTCATCTATCAACTGTCTATATTGCTTGTATATTTCCAACTCTCTCTTTGTTTCAAATAATTATTCCCTAGTTTCTTTTAACTGTTCTTGAAGAAGCTCTTTTTCAGTTTGCTCTATGACTTTCTCTTTTCCCTTTTTCTGTTTGACTGTTTCTTCTTTATCTTTGAGCTGTCCTTTTGGAAAATCTGCCTCAGACTCCTTCTGAATATTTATTTTGGATTGTCCTTCTTTTTCTTTAGTAACCTTTGTCTCAGTAGGAGATATAATTATAATTTCTTCCACTGCTTCCTCTTTTTCTTTATCTTCCCTCTACTGCTTATTTCCAGTTTTGACAGTCTCAAAAATATGTGATCTAGTGAAAGGATTTCTTGATAGAAAATGAATTAACATAAAAACAGATTACAGAAAACACAGAAATGAAACTAAACAAAACATTGGCGGAAAAGGCTGAAGCATCATGGCTTCTTCATGTATTCTCTCTTATTAAAAGAATTTAATTTACAATTTAAATAGATAAGAGAAAATGTCTAAGATAGTCTGAGCTATCTTAGACTCTTTTGGTTGAGATAATTTCTCACCAAAAACCCACCAAGATAGGAGTTCCTAAACAAACTCCAATATTTGAGGAACAACCCAAGAGTTAGGCACATATTCCTAACTAGGAATATTTAATTAATTAATTTATTATTTTGGATTTATTATTTTTATTTTAGAGAGGCTAACATTCCCCCCTTTAATGAAAAATCCAAAATAAGAATGAAGAACCATCTTCCAAGTTCTCATGTTGATCCTCAAAAAACATTGCCTGAAAAACCGCCAAAGCTGGATGCTGAAAAACTGCAATCTGAAGAGACCATGAGTCAGCTGTATGTCTAATTCATCTTTGAATTTCGCTTGACAACTCCATCAAGTGCCAAGTTGCAAAAGGATCCATCTGTCCTTTGCATGAAAGCAGCATCCTTTGTCCACTAACAAAATTTTTTCAAAGCCCACTGGCTGATGATGTCAAAAACAACTCACTGTTGCTTTTGCTGTGCTGAAAACTGTTCACCGCTTCTTTGCTGTCGACTGCCCACTAGCAAATTCTTTGATGCCCACTGGAAAATTTGTTGATGCCCACTGGCTGATTTTGCTGGTTTTGTCGAGACTTTTAGTCTGACAACCACTGTCAATTTCATTGACATTTTCCCCCCTTTGTCAACTGAAAGGAGAGACACTTCTCTTGGAAAGTATTCCTGAACTCCCCCCCTTCAGGTGTAGGATTTTTACACTGTTGTACTCCCCCATTCAACTGCATGAGAGTACCATCATCTTTTCACTGTTGGTTGCACTATGTGTGATCGTATGCGATTGTAGAACTGAAGCAATCTTTTAATTGTGGATGACCATTCCCAAGGGTGGATCCATTCATAATATATCTTCAATCTGGCTGATTCGTGTTGATTGCGACATTTTTCTGAGGAATGATTGGACTTGCCACAATGGCGACAGGGATGGAGATCAAAACACTAATCTTCCATATGACCGGTTCTGTGACAATGAGAACATTTCGGTTTGACTTCAACTTCAGGTTGTGTGGAATTCTGTTTTTCTGCAACTTTGGGTTGCGTGCATTGCTAGTTGTCCGCAACTGTCTCTGAATGTGCTGAGGGGATTTGTTCAAGAAATCCCGCACTGACAAACTGAATGGGCTTGGAATAATCGGGAATATGTAAGTTGGCGTCATCTTAGACATATCCTAAGCCTCGTCGATTCTTGTTATTGTGAATTTCTTCCCAGGGTTTGATGATGGGCGTGGAAGGAATTTGAACTGGAACAACTTCGACACTTGAAGCTGTTGGGATGAATGACTTATCATCTGGATGGTTCAAAGACTTGAAATTATCACTCTTTTCTTGCAATTCAATCCTTTGAAGTTGCGACTCGAGTTGAAGAAATTCATTGGTTTCATGTGTTTGTTGTAGATGCCGTGAAAGATCAACAAGAGTGTCTTTGCTGATGTGCACCATGCCTTCATCACTGGAGATGATCAAACTGTGAAGAATGTTTAACAACTATATATGTTGCGCCATCTGAACTTGCGCACTTGAAATCAGGCTCTCTTGTTGTAGATGTCGTATTTTGAACTGTTTCACTTGAATGACAGGCTCGCTTGAATGTGGCTTGAATGGCACGCTCGCTTGATTTGTTGTTGACTGCGTTTGCTAAAGTTGCAGAACTTTCTTGCTTAAAATTTGGAATTCACGCTCGCCTGATGATCACGTTTGTTTAAGTGCTCACTTGACTTACTTGATGACTTCACACTCACTTGAATGAATAACCACGCTCGCTTGATGTCGATCTCAACTTGCTTGATTGTTTTAACTTGTTTGGTTGCTTTGTTGGTTGTTGTAATGAACTTCACTCTGGCTCGCTTGATGGTTTGATCTTTGTACTAACTTGATGCAAATTGCTTGAATGAATAATCACGCTCGCTTGTAGGATATGTGAACTTGTTGCTTGTTTGATTTAAAAACTCATGCACTCACTTGATTTTGTGTAAAGGAAGGATGTCAAACACTGTCGACAATGCACCCAAGAAAGCTTACAATGATTTTAATGATTCACTTGTTCTCTTAAAAATTCATTAACAATTAATTTTTAATGATTCACTTAAATCAATGAATTTGATTACAAGTTCTTTAAATGGATTTGCAAGAACGTTGATGAAGACTTTGCTGTGAAAAGCATTAACTTGACTAAGTGAATCTGCTATTTGATGTAGAATGCTAATGTAGGCAATCTTCGATTATATGTGTTTGTTGTGTAGATGCATGTGTTGATCTTGCAACTATTTCGTTATATGTGTTGTGCTTGCTGATGTATGTGATATTAAATGAAATCATTGATGTGTCACAACTAGACACAAATCAAAAAGCAACAACATGAAGCCATAAAAAAAACATGCGCCATCACAAACACACTTGGTGTACCTAAGATCCCCTTATTCAATTTCGGGCGGATCTAGGACACATCAACACCAAAAAATAATGTCTTTATTGAGTATTGAGGTCGTCGACCTTTCATCTTTTACAACATTGCCACTGAAGCTTTCTCGAATAATGAGAATCAAACACGTGCAAATTTTGGAAACAAATGTCTTCAAAAAACATGTGCAGTGATCGTTCACACCTTCTTTCTCCAAATGACAAATGGAAATGTTCCTTATCTCTCCAAATTAAATAAAAAATAAAAAAATTACGTCTTATCTCTCCAAAAATTACAAAATCCCTTATCACTCCAAATACAAAATACTTATCCCTCCAAATTTACAATAAACATCTTAGCTCTCCTAACAAAAGCATTTCAAAAATCACTTATTACGCTCTCTCATGCTGCAATCATAAAACACTCCACTCACTATCTCTCATGAGCTTTACAAAGTCTCTATTTAAATTTACATAAAGTGAATCAAAACTTGATAAATCACTTTACCCTCCTTATTTTGACTTAAAAAAGTCTTTACAAAATTCACATGGCCTTCTTAAAAGCTTTCCACTCTTCTAATAAATTGATGGCATATATATTGCATCCAAAAGATATATATATTTCATACCTTAAATTTATGCTTATGAAGTCATTTTAAAACTGAAGCTCACCTTAAAAAAATTCATAGTCCTCCACGCTGAAATTTTCGTAAGGCAAGAGCGGGCTCATCTCTTCTTGTTGAATACAAAGATAGGCTAGCATTCAAATTAAAAAGACAACAAGACATTTAAATGGATCTGAATATTCTTGACTTGGAAACGATGACTTGGGATGCTGTAGAAGCTGTGGGTACGCCTCCATCACCACGGTTTGATCACATTGCTACAGTACATGCAAATCGGTATCTTTTGATTTTTGGTGGCGGTATCTTTAAAAAGAAAACCTGAATCTTCTGATGAAAAATATAATTTCTTGGCCGTAAGACCCTTCCTTTTAACCTTGGATCCTTCGACCTCAGCTGCTTTCACTACAGGGGTCTCTGCAATGTATATAGCCTGTAATATGTCTTCAAGCCTACCTTTACCTCCAGTAGTTTCCTTTGTGCTTCCTTTAGACCTTTTTGTTGCAGGCTTAGTCTTGCTAATTGTGACATGTTTTTTAGCATGCTTGCTAGTTGTTGGATGAGGTGCCGCCTCTTGGATGAATTTAGCTTCTACCTCCAAGTTTTTAGCTGTAGTTTGTAAACCTTCTTGTTGATTCCCATCTACTTCTGCAGTAGTATTCATCTCTTGTCTAGGAGAAGTAGTTTTGAGTTTGGAGGCTTTCCTTGGAGTTAAAGTATCAATTTCATACCCATTCATAAACAAGAAAGCTGCCAAGTCTCTGTCTAGTTTATTTAATTCTTCCAGTGCTAGTAATTTTATCAATCCATGGTGAAAGATGGAAGTTTCGATTCTTTCAGGTCTACCTTGCACTTTATCTTCCATTTTTCCAAGGCTTCTAAAAAGGTAAAAAGGAATATCTATCAGTTTTTTTCCTATAAAATGAAGCAGCAGCTTGAAATGATACATGTAGATTGTATGGAATCTGCCTTCACAGGTAAAGTATTTTTGTATCACTGTCAATAACTTAGAATAGTTATATTTAAGACAGGTTATAGGAATCCCTACAGTCATATTTATCCCTACATGTTCAAGCTTTAGATAATCATCACAAATCTTTAAATCAAACTTCGTAGCTTTAAACCATTCTTCTCCTATCCTAGGGATCCTTGTTTCTTGAGAAATACTATCACGTGAAATTGGCACATGAAGAAAACCAACCTTTGTATAAGTTCCTTTGAAGTTAAGTGCAAAATATTGTGATACCTGTTTGTGATGACCTTGTAACCTTTGACAGACCTGAATGCACCCTACTCTTGTAAAAATTTCCATGAAATTGGGATCTTCCATGATTAATCTTGGACTTGTAGGCTCATACCTAAATGGTAGCCCTCCTTTATTTGCCTTCTTTGGTGTAGCCATCTCTTTTGTTTTGCAGTGGTGGCCTTCTTTAGATATTCACACCTGTTCAGTGAAATATTTTGATGACAACGAGATGTTATGGCAATAGAGGACTGATATGACATAGGACTTCTAAGGGAAAAGCAAATGACAGCAAGCTGCTTTGGTAGCAGGTTACAAGAACGAAAAAAGAAAGCGTGAGGAATGAAGGATAGATTTGGAAAAATGAGATGAGATTCATTAAGAAAATGGTAATTGATGCCAAAACGTGCCTAAAAATTTCAATGATGACCCTATTCTGACAGCATGACCTCGAAACCCTCAAAGTTTAACAACTCATCATTATGCAGAAAATCGTTATAGTAAGACACACTTTCGTAGCGAATTTAGTTTTACAAGTGTCAGGTTCGCTATGGAATTACTAGGTGTTTCCGCAGCGAAATCTGTTAGTTTTGTACTAAAAACGCTGCGGACTCAGGAAAATTCTGACAGGTTGCTAGATTTGACACATTAGGTTGATTTAAAGTATCTACTTCGGATTCGCTCCTTCAATATGACTTTAATTCATCCCCTAACAACTTAAAACAATCATAGAAGCTTATACTAATCATAAAATTTATCATTTCATGATACTATGCTCCTAACCAAGCTAATTACAAACTTGACACATTTCAAGTTATAATTTTGATTTTTTTTGGGTGTGATAACAGTGGCTCCACTTGGGATGGTGTGCCCCTGTGGTACACCAAAGCACTGGTAGTTCCAGTGCCATCCATCCTTTTGAAAATAAAAACTCTGAAATTTTGCCAAGTATTCTTCAATCTCTTATGGCCTTCACCTCGGGCTCAAGCTTGTTGATTATTGCTGAAAGACCACATTGTACCTACTGAAAAGATGCTCAGTCAACTTTGAGCTTATTCACGTACTCATACCTACCCTATGAACTGCAATCTCCATTTTTTATTCAGGCAACATGAAACTTCCAATGCAGCCAGTCATTGATCTGATCTGAAACTTGAACCTCTTAACTGCATTTGAACCCAAAGTAAGCATGATACTGAAATGACCAAGGAAACATAAAATGTATCTGATCCTCATAATGAAAATATAACTGGAAATCTGGACTGTAAAACTCTTCCATGTATTCAGCTATAGGATCAAAGAAGACATGATCTGTTTGATGATTCTCATGACCTTCTACAACTTTGGACAACTCATATATGTTTTTCTCAGCCACGCAAGATTTCAGTTGTGTGCTATCAAACTGACTTTCAAACTGATTTTCAAACTAATTTTCAAAAACAGAGTATTCTTCCTCAATCTCAAAAGAGAAAGGTAGCAACACCCTCTCTTCGTGTTCTGGCATTAAAAACTTTTGAAAATATTGAACTTGATCATGAAGACTATAAGATTGAATTTGATCTTCTAAAACTTCAATTTATTTTTCAATGTTTTTAGCAACTTTATCCACAAATTGAATCTTATCTTTTGACTTGCACTCAAATGACTTCAAATTAGAAGACAAGGATAAAGAAAAATTTTCATCCACTTCCTCATTAGTCTAATCATTATTTGATGTAGGCTGATGCAAGTAATGACATGAAGAATAAAATTCTTCATTTACCTGAGGATTACCGCAATTATATTCCAATATTTCCTCTTTTTGTTTGAAATGATTCTCATACTCCTGATGATCAAAATACTGACAAGTCTGCTGCAACTTTTCATCAAACTCAGAGGACGTAACATGATTTTCATAAATAAACTCCTGCTGGGTTTCATTTTCATCCAAGGGAGAGGCTATACTTTCTTCTTGGTGATGAAAGGGATTGACATGAAGGGCCTCTAAAATTTCCTCATCCATGAACTCATCATCTTCATAACAATTCTCCAAATATTCAATAAAACTTACACAATGTTTACAACAGTCTTTGACTAGCAATAAGGAGGGATGACACTCTTCATACATCTCATAAAATGCAACATGGAAATAAGAAAGAGAATATAATGAACCATTTGGCAAGTTTTCATACCAAGACCATGCTTTTCCTTCTAAAGTGGCCATAAACATATTCATGAGACAATCCTCAGGGAACTGAACCTTAAATTTGTGTACATGCATATGCAATCTATCAAATGAAGAGCAACATTGTCTTTCTTTTCATCTTTAAATATTGGAAGATCAATTAACCATTCAACCTTTGGCATAGGATTTGGAAAACCAAGGATATGAGACTGATTAATATGGGCATACCTGGCATTTATTCTTGCAATGGAACTCATCTTGAAACTTCATCAAGCTACTGATCTTCAAGTAGTGGAGTCACCTTCCAATTGGTTATTTAATGTGTGGAGTCGCCATAGCAGAAATACAGCCAATATTAGTCTAAGTGTTTGTTGCTCTCAGACCTTAGAACTGAAACTTTGTTGTTCTTCCCAGGGAAAATTTACACCTTCGCTCCCTGGAAACGACGCCAAAATGTTATCACCAAATTGAGTCCTCTTGGGCTGCTTCAATGGTCAATTTGGAGTAACTGTTTCAAACCAATATTGTGACTAAAGCTTATCCTCTTCAGTCTAAGAGGGCTCTCTCAAAGGGGTTTATGATATTGATTAATGATATAATATAGATGGCTAACTCTATTATTTGTGTCTTGGTTTTGTATGTTTGCAGGTTGAAAAGATGAATGCTTGCTACCATTGGGCTATGTAGTCAGTGACAGGGATCTCAATAACAAAGGCTTTCCTTGTGGAAGCTGAGGCTTGTAAATATTTCAATGAAGGAACAACACATACAGGAAATTTTCAATAACTTGAGGTTCAAAGGAAGTCAGAGCATGTAATACACGAATTCTGAGTAATGAGACATCAAGACATTGAAGGCAAACTATTTAGAGAGATATACCATAGCTTAATACTTAAAGGAAGTCAGAGCATGAACAATCATAAGTTCTGAGTAATAAGCATTAAGACATTGGAAGAAAACATTTCAAAGATAGGACAGAAACTCATTGAAATATAATAAGAATCTCAGGTGAAGAAAAAGGTGTATTGTTACTGTATATGGCAGAAAACTCTAAAAGCTTTACAATAAAATAGTATTCTAAGATCACATTTCCAACCTTTCATACGTCGAAGTACTCACTACTTATAGGCATCTAGCCTTTACATCCAATATTCCAAGTGGCTAGATCATTAAACTCTATTACTGACACCAAATCTGACCACTGACTAGACATTTACAACTAGAAACTGACACCTTTCAAATAGGAGTTAGAGTCCTACTATGACTCAAACACCTACTTATTACATTTTAATCTAAAGATGATCCAAATATTCCTCGAAAGGAATCATATCTTTCAACCATACTGGCCACAAAACAAACATTTATATCCCGACTGTCTTCATGAAACTGCTCTGCCTACTATTTAGGAACTGTCAAGTTGATGATATGGCAACATAGTGAGCTGGTATCTTCGAACTATATTCATAAAAAAATATCTTCACTTATAAATCTTCTGATCTGATACTCTCTATCATTGCTCTGATACTGTTTGTCATTTCTCATGGAGAACAGATTTGAAATAGTTATTTACCCTTCACCTTCTTCCAAAAATTGACCTTGCTGTCAAAACAGAGTTTTGAGTTACTTTCGTAGAAAAAACAAAAAGGTCATATGTGATGAACTTCTGCTATTCTTGACCATTGGAGGGTATTATGTTATCAAAAATATTTAAATATAACCCTCAAATTTCCTTAACCATGTCAGTTTAAGTAGTTTAAAACCAAAAAGAATTCCTCATAAATTCCACAACAAAAACTGGGCTTGAAGCCTGGCACACGTTGCAGAATTGCCTAATTTCTCAGAGACTTGACAAAATTTAGTATTTGAGCCTGGAAAAGATCCATGAATATACTTGCATGTGAAGTCTAATGATATAAGACAAAAAGGGTCTGTTATTCACTGTTACCTTCTTATTTACCAACAGTTTCTTCATGAGAAACTTTAGTAGTTTCTTCCATAGCTCCTCTTTCCAAACCTTTCTTCTCTAATTCTGTCTTCATCATCTCCATATGTTCCTTCAACTCTTTGACTTGTCTCTGAATACTTTTCCTCTCTGTCTATAACCATAAATTCCTCTACCTCGTGTGTTTCATCATGATGCACAAAGGTTGTGATCTCTTCAGCAGGTTTTTGGCCTTTCCAATGGATTTTTCAAAATGAGTAACCTTTTGATCAGTCACTTTATTTTCCACTTCATCTATCAACCGTCTATCTTGCTTGTATCTTTCCAGCTCTCTCTTCATTTCAAAAAATTCTTCCCTAGTTTCTTTTAACTGTTCTTCAAGAAGCTCTTTTTCAGTTTTCTCTATGACTTTCTCTTTTCCCTTTCTTTGTTTGACTATTTCTTCTTTATCTTGAGTTGTCCTTTTGGAAAATCTACCACAGGCTCCTTCTGAATCTTTCTTTTGGATTGTCATTATTTTTCTTTAGCAACCTTTGTCTCAGTAGGAGATATAATTATAATTTATTCCACTGCTTCCTCTTTTTCTTTATCTTCCCTCTGCTGCTTATTTCCAGTTTTGACAGTCTCAGAAATCTGTGATCTAGTGAAAGGCTTTCTAGGTTTAAAAATAAAACCTAAATCTTCTGATGAAAAATATAATTTCTTGGCCATAAGATCCTTCCTTTTAACCTTGGATCCTTCGACCTTAACTTCTTTCACTACAGGGGTCTCTGCAATGTCTATATCTTGTAAGTTGTCTTCAAGCCTACCTTTACGTCCAGTAGTTTCCTTTGTGCTTCCTTTAGACCTTTTTGCTACAGGTTTAGTCTTGCTAATTGTGACATGTTTTTTAGCATGCTTGCTAGTTGCTGGATGAGGTGCTGCCTCTTGGATGAATTTAGCTTCTACCTCCATGTTTTCAGTTGTAGGTTGTCAACCTTCTTGTTGATTCCCTTCTACTTCTGCAGTAGTATTCATCTCTTGTCTAGGAGAAGGAGTTTTGAGTTTGGAGGCTTTCCTTGGAGTTAAAGCATCAATTTCACACCCATTCATAAACAAGAAAGCTGCCCAGTCTCTATCTAGTTTATTTGATTCTTCCAGTACTAGTAATTTTATCAATCCATGGTGAAATATGGAAGTTTCGCTTCTTTCAGGTCTACCTTGCACTTTATCTGCCATTTTTCCAAGGATTCTAAAAAGGTAAAAAGGAATATCTATCAATTTTTTTCCTATAAAATGAAGCAGCAACTTGAAATGATACATGTAGATTGTATGGAATCTCCCTTCACAGGTAAATTATTTTTGTATCACTATCAATAACTTAGAGTAGTTATCTTTAAGACAGGTTCTAGGAATCCCTACAGTCATATTTATCCCTACATGTTCAGGCTTTAGATAATCATCACAAATATTTAAATCAAAATTCGTAGCTTTAAACCATTCTTCTCCTGTCCTAGGGATCCCTGTTGCTTGAGAAATACTATCACATGAAATTGGCACATGAAGAAAACCAACCTTTGTAGAAGTTCCTTTGAAGTTAAGTGAAAAATCTTGTGATACCTGTTTGTGATGACCTTGTAACCTTTGATAGAACTGAATGCACCTTGCTCTTGTAAAATTTTCCACGAAATTGAGATCTTCTATGATTAATCTTGGACTTGTAGGCTCGTATCTAAATGGTAGCCCTCCTTTATTTGCCTTCTTTGGTGTAGCCATTTCTTTTGTTTTGTAGTGGCGGCCTTCTTTAGATATTCACACTTATTCAGTGAAAGATTTTGATGACATCGAGCTCTTATGGCAATAAATGACTGATCTGACATAGGAATTCTAAGGGAAAAGAAAATGACAACAAGTTGCTTTGGTAGCATCTGACAAGAACGAAAAAGAAAGCGTGAGGAATGAAGGATAAATTTGGAAAAATGAGATGAGATTCATTAAGAAAATGGTAATTGATGCCAAAACGTGCCTAAAACTTTCAATGATGACCCTATTTTGACAGCATGAACTCGAAACCCTCAAAGTTTAACAACTCATCATTATGCAGAAAACCGTTACAGGAAGACACGCTTTCGTTGCGAATTTAGTTTTACAAGTGTCAGATTCGCTACGGAATTACTAGGTGTTTCTACAGCAAAATTTGTTAGTTTTGTACTAAAAACACTGTGAACTCAAGAAAATTCTGACAGGTGGCCAGATTTGACACATTAGGTTGATTTAAAGTATCTACTTCATATTTTCTCCTTCAATATGATTTGAATTCATCCCCTAACAACTTAAAACAATCATAGAAGCTTATACTAATAATAAAATTTATCATTTCATGATACTATGCTCCTAACCAAGCTAATTAAAAATTTGACACATTTCAAGTTATAATTTTGAAATTTTTTGGGTGTGATAACATAAGTATAGGAATAAATGAAACAACACAAATGAATACTTAACGACACATTCTTTAGGTAATTTAACCAGTTGCTCATGGATGGCATCTGATAAGTACTGAGCAAAGTTAAATGTAAAAGATGGAGGCTGTCCAGGGAAAAAAATAGACAGAAAACCTAAGACTGGAGCATCTACATATTCATCTATAAAATAGCCTAGAATGCAAGAGAACATTGTGACAAATTGTCTTATTCTTTCTGAGAAAATTGAGGCTGAATAAGGAGGGTTACTCTTTGGGGTTTCAATTGATGAAGGCAAGAAGGTTTGAAAGATTTGAAACCTCTTTGGGAAGTCAATTTTCAGATACAATTCAGTGAGGATTTCAATTGACAGAGGGGCTTCATCAGGTTTGGGTTGAATTTGAAGCATTTGGTTTATGGATTCAACAGTAATGGTGAAAAAAATTTCCTTGTTGTTGGTTACTAGGGCTCTTTCTTTTGGCAGATAATTAACTTGACAAAGCCTGATGATTTCAGGGAATTGGAAGGTTTGTGGCAAGATATACTTGGGAAAATTTGATTCCCAAAGGTAGATATCATCAGCCTAGTCTAAGGATTTTTCATGGCTACAACAATGGAGCTCAAGGAGGTTGAAATTTGTAATTGTATCAATGATTTTACAGTCTTTGTCTGCAAGGGGGGTTCAACATCAATAAAAAGAGGTTGTAGGGGATTAAAAGTCACAATGCCTTGGGAAGCCAAAGATTTATTTATTTTTATCAATTAATTACTTTATCGCTTTAAGAAATAGTCTTAAGCCCTCAGGAATACTGTGAAAAGATGATTTCGGTCTGCAGAAAGGGTTTTGGAGGCAATAATGTCTTTCTTTTGGTCTGTAAAGCTTTTAAACTGGTTCAATTGATTACCTTATCACTTTCTTTGTGTAAGTACAGGCCTTGGCACTTAGGAATACTTGGAAAATGAAGCTTTTAGCTTTTTGGAAAAGGTTCTAGTTGCAGTAGAGGTTCTCGAAGCAACTGAGGCTTTATGGCAGCGAAATAGGCTTCAATGGTCTTTATACTTCTTCAAACCGAATCTACACAGGCTTTAGTATCGAAAGGCTTGAATTCTGGTCGAATTTGGATTTAAAATAGGTTGGCAGCACTGTTTTAGCTCGAAAACAGGTCAGCAGAGGCTTCCTTTGCGCAAATATGAACAGAATGGTGAAAAAAGATTTTAGGGCGATCTTTATGTTTTTAGCCGATAATGATTAATCATATGGGAGCGTGGTCAAATTCAAATGGCAGGGTGGTATCATTGCAACGTGCAGAAAAAAACTTGGTAGTTTTCGCATGATGAAAAGCTGGTAAACGGTTTCAGATTGGAGGATGCGATAAACGATATGACTGACACGTAGCTTTTGGGTGAGGACGCGGAACTGCTTATTTCATAACCCTCCAGTGGTGTTAATGGTCAGGAAATCGGGGGTGCGAAAGTAACTATTGGCCATTAGATCTGAGGTATGGAGATCCGACGGATTGGCGAATAGGAGGGGATTGATAAGCAGGGCCCGAGATGAGTCATGCGATGGGTTTAAAATATAAGTGGGATAGGGGATTTATTATAAAGTGGGAATATCATGGTATATATGTGGGTCGGGGCTTTACAATGATGAGGTTTAATTAAAGTGGGCTCGGGATGATATATAAACCATCGGTTAAAGTAATGTACTAGGGTTAATATAATATGGGAGCAGGGATATATATACATCGGGGTTTTTAATAGAACTATATGTTATAATAAAATAAGGGGTTGGGGAAATATATATGCGGGAATTAGTATTATATGGGATAAATGTGTATGTATGTGGGATTAATATAATAAAGTAAATAAATTAAAAATGAAGGCGGGAAAAAATGATACTGGGAAGGGATTTTACAGTGGGGCCCGATATTCTTAACCTTTATGACTTAGGAAAAGTGAAATTTTCATGTTTTTTAATGAAAAGGGGATTTCGTAAAGGGAATTCTACTTTTCAAAGGGAAATGGGTTTTAATATAGGGAAAAGGGATTTTAGTAAGGGAAAATGAGTGAAGTAAGGGAAAAAGTTAAAAATTAAGGGAACGAGATATTTTTACAAGGGAAAATGCCTTTTAAGAGTGGTAGTAGGGTTTTAAACAAATGGATGGGGATTTTGGGGATATTAGTGATATGAAATGACTAATTTGATACTCTCCATGCTTTGTGAGAGTAATCTACCTACCCATCATTTACCCTAATATTTTTTCCTTGATTTATTAGGTGCATTTAGGCTTGCTGACCCTTTTTATTTTTCTTTTATAAGAAAACTATCTAATTCTAACTTTATGACTTCCAATGGCTCAGATTAAACTAATGAGCTCATTATTATTCTATACCTAACTACTGATCTGCCAAGATTAAATGGTTTGGCTAGTTCTTTATTCTCTAACTATTAGCAGGAAATTTAAAGCATGAATGAATCAAGATTAAGCTGTTTGATCATCATGGATTATGGCATTTGAATTTGCATCACTTTCAGGATCTATTTTTATCTCTTTTTTGGTGGGGTTCATACTTTATCTTCTTCTTCTTTTATCTTTTATCTTTTAGTCCTTTGATTTTTCTTTTAGGACTTACCCTCTTTACATTTTTTAATATGGGAAAACAATTTGTAGAAAACAAAGTATGTACAATATTACAAGACTAATCATAGTCAAATCAAAATTATGAATCCTATTATTATAGGACCCTAACACTTTCCTTTCTAGCAAGGGACTTGATCTTCTATGGAGAGGGGATGAGGATTGTAGGGTTGAGGTAGAAGAATAAGATTTGTATAGGAGGTTCTCAATCCCTAAAATCCTTTGGGAACTGGGATTCCCGAGTAGTCCTTGATAAATAAGCTTCTATTAAGAACGGGACCACACGAGGCCAAGTGGACTAGGCCTGAGTTAGGGGTTGTATTTTGGAATCCAATGATGTCAAATTGATCCGATTAGGTTCTAGCCTTGGGAACACCTAGGAAAAACTTGATCCGAGAGCTAGGGCTTGGGGTATCCAAATATTCCACAGTCAGAATTAGCCAAAATTCGGAGGAGAGTGAAGGGACCCACCAACGCAGTTGCCTCTAGGATATTGAATTTTTCCTATGGCCAGATTCCTGGGAAATTGATGTCCTAGGTGACCTAATAGGGCTAGACCTAGGGAAAAGGGAAAAAAATGTGAAAAAGAGGGGAAAATGATCACACTTTTTGAGGGACTAGTGCATGATTCGCTTGGGGATATGGATTCAAGGATAATAATGAAGAAGAATTATGTTTCTTGTTCAAAGGAGGCCCAGAAAGTCAACTTCGTCCAACGTTAGAGGAAAGAGAAGAAAAATGACTTCAAGCATTTATACTTCATACAAATGGTGAAATATTACCAATATAATATGATATATAGTATATTTAATTCATCTAACAATGGCCCATACTTTGAATAAACTAAATAGACACATAATTCCACATTTCATACATGGAGTAATTAGCCCTAATTATAGCGAAATACAATTGTATGCAACACAAATAAAAATAGAATTAAATTTGCACTTACAATGTTAGAGTGGATATCCAACCAACATCACATTTTCAAATAAGAAGCTCCAAGATAGAAATAGCCCAAATCCATACATCAAAATTCATCCATTATCCAAAAACAGTCCTCCAAGGAAAAATGCAAAGTTCTCGAAAGATAGAGAGATCCCAAGCCAAGTGATGATACAAATGAATCCAAATAACTCCTATTTCTACACCACTTAGGAGTTTGATTTATCTAATGAGCCTACATTAGCCCCTAAAAATAAAATAATGTGCAAATAAACCAACTTTTGGTGACAATCCCACCAAACTAGCTCATAGATGAAATAATAAGCTTATCACGAGGTCAAATAATAATATATGCATGTCATGGGGCTCTCCAAAAGGCTTGATAATGTCCAGAAGTTCCATAATGATAAATAAAATCCTCAAAATGTGATGGATAAGGGAGTGGCCCCGTGTTCTCCAAGTAGTAGACTTGTGGTGCTCCCAATGGGTATGGGGGCACAACAATGACCCCTTGGGTCTCCATATGAGTCAAAGATGCATGTATATCATATGTAAGGGGTCAAATTATGGAATGAATTCTTCCATGTCATCGTACAAGTCCCGTGACATCTGCCAAGTGCATCATCCTTGTCCCAAAGGTGGATATCTAGTAATCTCTGGACATCGGTGGGGATCCAATGAGTGTTTTCGGTTCTTGAGGAGGCCCATGGCTCTCTACAAACACCTTACATGTGCCAATGTAGCCCTTTAGGAGGTTATGGCCCCAGATAGGGAGACAAAACCCAAATGGACACCATCTGCAATCCTGCACAAGATCCAATGCGTCCCCTAGCCATCCAATACAACAAGTCATTAGAGTAAGCATGTAAAATAGTTTAAAAACCATAGACAACGAAGTGGGAAATTCATAATGGCATGCCCTTCCGTAGTGGGCTTTGGCATGTGCTAATTTCTCCAAGCTCCAAAGGGGGTTAGCCAGGTACCTTATTAGGTGGTTTATACCCTTAGAGGGGATAGTATGTCCAGGGTACATCCCTCAAATGGGGTTTGCAGGTGATAAAGAAGTGAAATGGAATAGGAAATGAGAGGAGCAGTCCTAGGCCACATGTTGGGGCTCAAGGGTAGCTAGAGAAGGGGAAGCCCACACCTGGGTATATAATGTGAAGGAGGGAGAAATTGTGGTACATGAGGTTCCACGACCTTGAGTTTTCCACCCTTCTTTATATGCCTTTTTTCTTTTATGAATTTTCTTTAATTAAATGCTAAGGGCTTAAAGGACAAGATCATGATGTGTAAGATATAGTAGTGATTACCCCCTTTTAGGTAGGTCAGTTCATTTCCCTCCATGGGTTGGAACAATCATGGGTTCCTGAATGATAAAGGAGGTTCATCTAGGGCCTATGGAACCAGGGTGATTACCATGGGTATGGGCTAGAGCACATGTATTGGGTTTTTGCCACGTTATAATTATTTTTGTCCCAAAATATTTTGCATTTTGTGGTACAATTCCCTATTGAATGTGGCCATTTATGTTTTTACTTTTTCCTTTTAGCTGCTTCAACCTCCAGTGCATCATTCCAGGCCTAGCCCAAGGTGGAGGCAAGGGGATAGGGAGGCTGACCCTATGTGGACCCAAAGAGGCAATGTGGAACCAGGAGGGAGAAATTATTAATGGTGGTATAGTGAGTGGAAAGGGAGTAATATATGCGGATAAAGGAGCGGGAACACACACCCAAAGTCAGGGTTTCCCAAGTAGTACCACCCTAGAACCAAATGGTCAAAAAAGGAGATCCCACGAGACTAAGATCCAAGGGTAACATCCAAAAGAGATCAAGGGGATATGAGCACAAACTAAGCCCACTCTTTCTGCAAAATCCCACCATCAATCCGTGTCAAGGAGTGTCCATGATAAGTAGACCCAATACTCAATTACCAAATGACAAGACATACCTTTAGATTCGGGCTTCAAACATACGATCAATACATATGGGTGAGGTACCACATAGATGGATCAGGTGGTGGAGAAATGGCATAACGAGCTACTTGAGGGCTGCAAGGGGCTGCTGGCTGCCAGCTGAGGTCCATCATGGATGTTAGCATCACTCTCATAAACAATTATAAATCCAACTCTAATTAAATTAATTTAATATTGAAAGCTAGGAATTTATGCCTAACTCTCTAGATTGGGTTGTTCCTCTAAGTTAGGAGTTATTTTAGGTCTAGATATTCTCTCCACCTAAATAGGGTCCTAGATTGGTGTATGGTTCAGAAATTTTCTCAACCAAAGTGTCCAAGATAGACGCACTATATTGAGACACATTTTCCCCATCTATTTAATTATATTTTACCATTATTTGAATAATATGATACTGAGGAATGTTGTAAGGCTCTTAGGCCTTTTCTACCATGTCTGTGTTTCTATGTTTTTGGTGTGTGTTAATTCTTTTTAATATTCAACATGTGGTATCATAGCATACGGTGATGTTGGGTATATGTGAGGTTTTTAAAGAATGAATTGTGTGTTGTTTGGAGTCATGCAATCTGCATGAATGTTTGCAGAATAAATCCGTGTTTGAGTGAAGTGCATGAAGATTGTTCTGTGGAGTGCATGAAGGTTGTGTTGGAGATGTGAATTGGATACCTATTGAGTGTGGCCTATTGCAAGTTGAATTTCTCTATGATTTGCATTAAGTGAAGCTACCTATGGAGACCTGCGTTGAGACCTGTATAAGACATCATCTAAGGAACTCAAAGAAAAATCTGAAGTGTTGTGAACATATTTGATTTGTTCTTGAAGCAGATTGTTCAATTTCTATGTAGAAGATTGTTCCTTTTGATCTGATGCTTTAGTATACAACCCTCGCATTGGACTCCAGGATTAAGATATTGGGATCTGTTTGAAATCGACTGCGTTTAGATATTTTTCACAACAAATCATTTAATATCACGACTTCTCCAACACTTTTGGCTAGTTTCCTAATTTCTTTCTGCAATTCACAGAGCTGTGATATTCAGGTTATCTTCAATTATCACCGCTGCCTCATATACTTTTGTTTATAGTCCTTTAGCATTTTTAAAGTGCAATGATAATAGGAGGATAAAATGACATCATCTAGACATGGACATATCAATCAATTGAATAAAGGACTTGGTACTAAGATCCTGTAACTGCGGTTTATGGAAGCGAGCCTGAATTCAAGCGAGTGAGTTCACATGGCGACACACATCCAATTGTTACAAGTTATTCACAATTTGATCCTATCAAGTGCTAAAGACATGGTGCAAATCAGTAAAGCCACTCTTGCTGATATTTCACGGCATCTACAACAAACAAATGAAGCGATTGAGTTCCTTCAACTAGAGTCGCAACTACAAAGAAATGAGTTGCAAGAGAAGAGTGATGCTTCCTAGTATTTGAACCATATAGATAAATATGATAAGCCATTCATCCAAACAACTTCAAGTGTCGAAGTTGTTCAAGTTTAACTTTCTTCCAAACCAATCATCAAGCCATGGGAAGAAATCCGACATAACAAAAATCGATAAGGATTAGGATATATCAAAGATGAAGACAACTTAGATATTCCAGAATATTCAAAGCCCATCAAGTTCTTCAGTGCAAGATTTCTTGAACAAATCACATCGACAAATTTTGCGACAATTGCAGACAAACCGACATGCACGCCAACCGAAGTTGCAGTCAAACCGAAATGTCCTCAATGTCAAAGAACCTATCATATGGAAGATCAGTGTTTTGATATCCATTCTTGTCATCATTGTGGCAAGCCAAATCATTCATAAGAGAAATGCTGCAACCAACAAAAATCAACAAGATTAAAGATCAACTATGAATGGATTGATTCCTGGAAATGGTCATCGATTGTATAAGTTTTACAATCGAATTCACTCACACATTTGTAACCAACAGTAAAATGAAGATGGTACTCTCATGTGGTTGAACGGGGGAGTACACCAGTGCATCAGTCTTACACCTGAAGGGGGGGGGGGGGGAGTTCAGGAATAATTTCCAGAGGATTGTCTCTCCTTTCAGCTGACAAAAGGGGGAAAATGTCAATGAAATTGATGGTGGTTGTCAGATTGAAAGTCTCGACAAAACCAAAAAAAGTAGCTAGTGGGCATCTTCAGCGGCCATTGGGCATCAACAAATTTGTGAGTGGGCAGTCGAAATCAAAGCAACAGTGAGCAGTTTGCAAAATAGCAAAATCAACAGTGAGTTGTTTTTGACATCATCAGCCAGTGGGCATCAAAAATTTTTGTCAGTGCACAAAGGATGTTAATTTCACCCAAAGGACAGATGGATCCTTTTGTAGCTTGGCATGTGATGGAGTTGTCAAGAAAAATTCAGAGATGAATTAGACATGCAGCTGATTCATGGTATTTTTCGGCATCCAGCTTTGGCGGTTTTTCAGGCAATGTTTTTGAGGATCAACAGGAGAACTTGGAAGATAGTTCCTCCTTCTTATTTTGGATTTATCATTGAGGGGGGAATGTTAGCCTCACTCTCATAAACATTTATAAACCCAAAGTTAATTAAATTAGTTTAATATTGAAAGTTAGGAATTTATGCCTAACTCTCTCGATTGGGTTGTTCCTCTAAGTTAGGAGTTAATTTAGGTCTAGAGATTCTCTCCACTTAACTAGGGTCCTAGATTGGTGTATGGTTGAGAAATTGTCTCAACCAAAGTTTCCAAGATAGATGCAATATCTTGAGACACATTTTCCTCATCTATTTATTTGTATTATTACATTCTTTTAATAATGAGAAGAATATGTGAGGAATGTCATGAGGCTCTCAAGCCTTTTCCGCCATGTCCGTGTTTCTATATTGCTGGTGTGTTTTTGGTGTGCGTTAATTCATTTTAATATTCTACAATGGAGAAAAAATTATCCTAGGGATATCACCCACGAACTAGTGGGTAACAATTCCCACTAAGATTTCATGAAGAAAACCCCCTAGACGCATGCACAAGCTTGCATCCATTGTATGGGAGGCTCTGGCCACATGCATAAGCCTGCATATCTGCATCCAGGGACTAAATTTCCCAAAATTGTGCATGCCTTTGTGGGATTTAAGGAAAATTTTAAGCCCAGAATCACAGACACTGCCCATAACTACCTGTAGATTTTGTGAATCATGAAACACACGATGACGATGTCTAATGACCAAAAAATGACTCTAGGGCTAGGCCTGGCCATCCCCAACTGGGACTAACATTCTGTCAAACACTTGGCATGAACGAAATCTACAGGTCTAGGATACAAGATAGAGCATGAATGACTGAAATCACTTATGAAACATTACAAGAAGTATCATCACCCTCTTCCTTAACCAGATATGCCATTAATTAGGTATTGCATCCATTATTTCAACAATTACAAGTAAGTACATGACATAACCATGAAATTAATTAATCATTTAAACATGCTTATAACTGACATAAAACCATGGAAATAACAATGATATAACAACCATTAAATACACACATTAATAGGTACAAAAGCAAGAGAACTAAGTTTCCATTAAACATAGGAAAATACTGACCACGTTCAAGACTTCCACGTTCCACCCGACCATAGACTTGGCTGAGCCAAATATCTCTTTAGCCAGTCACCCTCGTGCCATATTCCAAGCATGAATGTGGGATTTCATGGATAAACACAACCAAGGGAATCCATAGGTTAAAACACCTCAACCCTCACCATACCGTGATCACACTAAACCGATGCTTTGATCACAAAACCAAGGAGAACTTGGAAATGCCATATGGAATCCATCACTATCCTTGAGGAATTTTCCGCCTCCCTGTCTCTTAGGCTTTACTACAATCCAATCCCATATCACTAGGCCCTAAACCGAGACACCTCCCTCAGGCTTTGCCATGTATCCCTCCAAAATTGGTCACGGGATTCCTAAGCCATTGGGAATGATCCTTGAGACCACCTCTATCGTGGATTCCGAAATCCATCCGGTAAATCCAAAGCTCAAAACCAAGATAAAATCCCAACACACCATGGCATCCGAGAAAAGGCAAGGCACAAGCTCTTACCCAATGGTGAACTCTTTTATTCGTACCTATAGCCAAATGCACTAACCAATATTCTGCATGCATTTAGTTTATCAAACCACACTTATCCACTAGGTCAGGATTAATATAACTATAATTAGATCTAGGTTCAACCAAAATAGAAACAACTTGATCACAAAGCTTACCATCCATCTCAGTGATAGAAGCTTGATGATTTGCCTGCCTGTTGTCCACAACTGCATAAATCCAAGCAATGCTATGCCCAACATCCCCAACTGGCTGCGCCTCCTGTGCACTATAGATCTGGGGTATATCACCATGATAATATAGATAGTCCCTCTTACAATGATCCTTACCACACACCCAATGCTGCAACGATGATCTATCATCACCTCTAGTCTGCTGCTCTCCAGGTCCCTTCCTAGTTGTATTGAACTTCTTGTAAGAAGCCACATTTTATTTGTGACCTACATCTTGTGGTATTTCTTCTTTTGGTGGCCATCTTCCCTTAGATTTTTCATTTCCTTTCAAATCACGCTTAGGTTCGACTTTGCGTTTTGATTGCTCATAGCAATGCTTCAACTTTCAAATGGCTTCTTCCAATGATCTAGGCTCATCAAACTCAATCCGGTCTCTGTAGGATACTGGCAGCCCACTGATGAATCTGTGAACCTTGGCTTGCTCCTCCTTTAGGTAAGGCACATATATCAACAATTCCAAGAACCTACTAGTATACTCATCATCTTTCATGGAATCTATTTGTAACTCATAAAACTCCTTAGATCTAGCATCATAGCACCTCTCTGAAAGATACTTCTTTCGGAATAGCCTATAAAACTCACTCCAAGTCGGTTCCTCCTGATAAATACCCTTTAAATTCTTCACATATTCCCACAAAATATCTGCTTTACCTTTGAGATTGAATGTGGCTATTTTGGCTTTCATATTTTCTGAATAGTCATGTAGTTTAAAGAAATTCCTCATACCAAGAAACCATGCCTTTACATCCTCTGCTTTCTTCATATCTCTGTCAAAGGTAGGTGTATTTGATTTCTTAAACTCATCCGACAAATATCCCCTGTCACTCCTCCTATAAGGTTGATAACGATGACGATCATGATGCCTATCAGAACTAGAACTAGAACTAGAGTGGTACATGTGTCCGTCGCCTCTCCTATCCGGAGTTTCCAAGAATCTTGCATATCTAATCATGTCATATCTACTCGACCTATAACCACCAGGAGACCTACTACCATATGCACCATTAGTTCCATCCTCCTGTCCATAACTTATCCAGAGTGGCCCATATCGTTGCAAATCTAACAAACTCTGAAGGATTGCCTCATTCACTTCTGCTTGTTTTTCTTGTGCCTATATGATCTTGTCATTTTCTACCTTACAACTCGTTATCTCTTCCCTCAAACTTCTCAGTGTACATGCCAAATCAGATGAGATTCCAACACCACGCTTCTCATCAGATTCATAAGGGGAATCCTTGTAGTCTACCATCTTGCTAGTTGTCTTTGATTTCTTTCTGCAAAGCATCTCAAGTCAACTTAAACCAAATCACAACAAACCAACGTACCTTAGCATAATTCAGGGAGGATATCTCATCTGCAAGATCAACCTATCAGTGTAATACATGTATATACATAATCATGACAACATATAGACTTGTAACACATGGTATATCAGTGCATAAGCATCATTCTAGCTAGAGTCCAATCATCAATGCATGACCATAAAAACTACACACCATGACTTTATGCATGAAACTTCAATCATACCAATGAAATATTGACCACATGTAAGCCCTTGAAATGTATAACCAGTCATATAATCATGAAATCACATTGAAAACAACACCATCAACCCTTCCATAGCAACACCACTGCCAACATGACCAACATATGCAGATTCAACAAGTACATCTACCATAACATGAGAAACTCACACACGACCAACATGAATACATGACGATGAAAACCTTCACAAAATTAGACTTTTCCCAAGGAGGATGAAACCACGCTCGGATACCACCTGTAACGTCCACCTTCCCAAGCAATCGACCAACTGGGGTAAACATGAGATGAGGGGCAGTTAAGATAGATTCAACCTCCTTGGTGACTTTAAGGAAGTGGAATCGAAGCGGAAAACCATAACACAAACCTATACCACCTACTACAAGACCCCAGAGGCTATCCTAGTCATTCACTTGACCTGTTCCTAGGTCCCACTGATATTTCAAGAAGAAAACCACCTGGATGCATGTGCAAGCCTGCATCCATTCGTCTAGGAAGCTTAGGACACATGCATAATCCTGCATCCATGCGTCTAGGAGGTTCAAGACACATGCATAATCCTGCATTCCTACGTCTAGGGACTAAATTGCGTGAATTGTGCCTGTGTCTGTGGGATTTAAGGCACTTATTTTTTGCCCAAAATCTCAGACACTGCCCAGAACTTCCTGTAGCTTTCACGAATCATTAAACACATGATGAAAATGTTGAATGACCAAAAAATGACTCGAGGACTAGGCCTGAACATCCCCAACTGGGACTAACATTCTGTAAAACACTTGGAATGAATGAATTCTATAGGTCTAGGATACAAGGCAGAGCATGAATGACTGAAAACACTTATGAAAAATTACAAGAAGGATCATCACCCTCTTCCTTAACTAGATATGACATCAATTAGGTATTGCATCCATTATTTTACAATTACAAGTAATACATGAAATAATCATGACATAAACCCGTCATTTAAACATGCTTATAACCAACATAAAACCATGGAAATAATAGTGAGATAACAAACTGGTGCTCTGATCATAAAACTGAGTAGAACTTGGAAATTACATCCATAATCCATCACTATCCTTGAGGAATTTTCTGTCTCTTAGGCTTTACCACAATCCAATCCCAAATCACTAGGCCCTAAACTGAGACACCTCCCTTAGGATTTATTGTGTATCCCATAGAAACCGGTCAAGGGATTCCTAGGCCTTTGGAAATGAACGTTGAGACCACCTCCACCCCGGATTCCGAACTCCACCAGGAAAATCCAAAGCTCAAAACCGAGATCAAAATCCCAACGCACCATGGCATCTAGAAAAAGGAAAGGCAAGGCTAAAACCCATTGTCATAACTCGGCAAGACCATGCCACTAACAACGATATAATCAAATACCAACATGCACAAGCCATGCATGTCCAAACCAATTAGGAATTACACATGCAATATGTTACTTGCAAGTATTCTTGCTAAGGATGTTACATCCCGTTATTCCTTGCTTGATCTTTGATTTCATTTTTTTAATTGTCCTTCTTTTGCTTGCTTTCCTCTTCCTTGGAAAAATGCTAAATTTCTCCAAGAAAAATCTAAGTATCCAAGAGTATGAGAGAGAGAGAGAGAATAATGAGAGAGGTCCAAAACTAAATTGACAAAAGGTACCTATTGATCCTTAGAATCCTTTTTATAAATGAGGCCTCTATTTTCTTCATTTTCCATTATTTTCCTTCATTTTCCTCCTCACATGCAACCTGTGACCTTTTACCTTCCTTTTCTCTTAATTTCCTTTATTTTTGTAAATAAATGTGCTAAAAATACTTTTTTTCCTCTTTAATTCCTTTTCCAATTTCCTTAGCCATAAACACATATCGAGTGATGCCCACTAGGATATTTTTCCTAACATTCAACTTGGAATAAGTGTCCCTTAACTATGGTCTTATTTTTTTACCTTTATTAACTTTTATTACATAAATATTTTACGCAGGTCTATTACAACTTCATTTTCTTTCCCAAGTGAAGCAACGCCCCTTTGTATCGCATTGACCATTCATGCACGACAATGATGACGACTCGTACTTTCTTGAGAGTTTTGACAAAGTCTTTACATTGTTGTTGTGAGCCATGCAAGTGGACAACTACCTTATGTACGATAAAAAGCTCCTCATAGAGGTTCCACATGGTCTCTCTAAGTATCAATACTTTACCAACTATTGTTGCTCTCATTTCCTCCAGGTAGACTCGTGCGAAAGTTGCATTTTGAGCTACTGCACAGAGTTGTTCTGCCTCTTGTTTGACAACCTGTAAGTTCTATGCCAGTTGCTTATTCTCTACCATTAAATATTGAGTGTTTGACCTTGTTGCACCTGTGAAGTCTAAATTGGCTTCGAAAATGGCATTGGTATTCTTCCTGGTGTTTGCCACTATCACCCTTTCTCTAATAAATATAGGTGATGCGAGGTCATCCAGAAAATTCTTCTGACGTGCTTGTACAATCTTCCTCTAAAGATCAGAGCTAACTCTACCGCTGGAGGTGGTGGAGACTGACTAGTGAATTGTTGTGTACTTGGCATTAGGTTTACATCTATGATCTCAATCAATTCTTCAATCTACTGAGAATGCTCCTGGTCCTGCATCTATCCACTCTCCTCCTCTGTTGGTTGTACGTTTTGTGATTTCTCTTCAGCTTTCTTCTACGTTGTTTCTTCCTCTATTGCGCCTTGAATCTCTTATTGTTCCTTATTTTGCTTCTCTTATCATTATTTCTTCTTATTTTCTTCCTCCAATCTCCGTTGTTGTTCTTTCTTCCTCTTTTCTTCTCTCTGCATCCTCTGCTTCCTCTTTGCCTATGCTACTAAAGCCTCTTTCCTAATAGATGGAACCGCTTTAATCTTGCGCCTTATTACCCCCCATACTATAAGCAACCTATCTCTTTTCCTTATCCTACATGAGGTTCCGTCCTTATACTGGCACTGCTTCCGGAGTTGCTTCCTTCTGCAGAGCCATCTGTGAAGTTCATGAAAAAATGACTGGATTAGGGGATTTGGAGGAATTATAACAATTCTTCCATGGATCCTCCTTTGACTAATGAAATTTCTCGCTAATCCACTGGAAGTGTATTCTCACATAGTGGTCTTTGCCTATAGCATGGGGATCATAAATATTAAAGTCTCGAGTACCAAATGTAAATTTCTCTATCGCCTTTCCTTCAATATCCGCCACATTTAGGTTCTTGATCTCATACAATCCAATTTGAATAAGAAGAGTTGGTCATGGTGCCTTCTTATTCGTGCACAAATTTGCTGACAACCTTGTGGAGAGGTGATATGAAACTTCTTGCATGACAAGCTTTTTAGTGGCATACCTTGGAAAAATATGTAGTGGCTTCTGACCACCGAACACTTTAAGGAAGGTTCCATCCGGTGAAGCAAACCAATCTACGATCTCCGTTATTTCCTCTATTACTCCATGTGACATGTAAGGTGGTTATTCCTCAAATATCATCTTGTACAATGGGATTAGTAAGTGGTCAGTTAGCTTCTCCATGACTCCTTGATGGTTGAAATCCGAGAGAAATCTGTGGTGAATGTACGCAGAAGGGTATTGCGGTGTCCAAGTCCAACTCATGCCAGGGAATGCATTCTGTGTACAAATTGGATCTAGTAAATATGCAAACATGTACAATCTTGCTTGCCCGCCCTTGGGAGGATTTTGAGCATTTGCTGCATGGATTCGTAATTATCGAGCCAATAAATATGACCAGTTGAACGACTTCCCCTCGTTCACAAGTTCATTCAATAAGACTACCCACCCTTCATGAGAGGTCTATGTGCTCTGTTGACTGTAGATTTTGCAAGCTAGGATAATCAAGAGCTGATAGACCCTCCTAATAGAATTTGTCTTGCATGTATTGGTGGGTGTCTGTCGAAACTTTGATGGCTCTTTCACCCAACCTTTAACAATATACTTCGTGCCCAGATAGTTGTTGGTGGCATAAAAATATGAATCCATGAGTGTTTATGGCTTGATAAAATGGTACATGAGACGATAATGTTCTACCAGGTAGCAAGCTTCTTTTCGCTGGCACTGTTCAATGTCATGGTCTTCACATCAATATGTGAAACAATCGAGCTGATGACATTTTCACATGGGAAGGCTCGATATTTGCATGCAACCCTATGAAATTCTGACTTTTGAACACTGACATATACCTACTGGTCCTCTAGATATACCTTGAATCTCTTTACTAAAAAGACTTTGTTCACTTTCTACCGTGTTAGATCTGACTCCTTTTCCACAAACAAATGAGTGTCCACATACACTAGCAAGTTTACTGGCATTTTATCAACTCCTTCCCCAGTACTGATTTATGTGGTATGTTTTGAAGTATCTCTCTTAGGTGCCATGGTAACAGTGACTACTGAAGATAAGTGCTCAACAATAGTGATACCCGCGGGAGGGAAAAGGCACTCATGGAAAGAAAACATTAGCTTTTTCAAATCAACTTTCAAAGCATGATCAAGAAGAAAACACATAGTTTGATGAGAAGGATTGCTTAATTTTCATTATCCAGTGAGGGAGAGTGGATGAGGTAGCTGCACATTGTGTAGTCCCATTAGCCAAGGATGGAATTTGAGGCTTCATACTACGCAATGAAAAGTTCAGCTTGGGCGGTGACTGGGAGATATTGCTCATTGCACAGTCTCAGTGGCCAAGGGTGGAAGATAGAGCCTTGGAACTGTGCAATGTGTAGTTAGGCTAGCCTTTACTGTGCATTGTGCAGTCTCAGAGGCCAAGCTCTCGACTTGAACCTTGGACTTGCACAATGCTCAGTTGGGCAAGGTGAAAACTGGTCAAGTGAAATGCATATATGCCTAGTGAAGGTGTCAGAAACAAGCATATCTAAGTGACAATGGAACTTCAAGTTCATATATAACTAAGTATGGATGGATCAGTGCGAATCAAGTGTAGAAACTCGACAAACGGAATGAAAATCTAATATGTGAGAAGAGTCGCTGGAACGACGATCACTAGTGTGCAAAAACAAGAAAACTAATGTGACACTTATGGAAGGATAGCAACAAACTAAATCAACACTTCTACAAGCTAATATAAGTTAAAACGCCAACAAAAATGAAGAGAAACAAGAAAAAGAACACTTAGATAAGTGATTCTCATCAAGGTGTTCCTTAGGGTAGGGGACAAGGTCATGTGAGGATTTGGAGGAAAAAACCCTATAAATGGAGCTCGTGAAACCCTAGCAATGGAGGTTGGCGGCCTCACACTTTTATGATACCCTAACCAGAGTGGCTCCTGCAACGCTTCACCTGGAGATGAACACCCGTGAACACTCGTGAAGACTAGACC